>NEEC01000023.1:0-600000 GCA_002189035.1 Utricularia gibba | reverse complement strand
CACCATCGAAGTCAAGGAGCAAGAGAGGATTCTGAGAGAAGAAAACTGGAGGAAGCAAGACGCCGCAAGGATCGAAAGGGAGCACAGCTTCTGGGCCGGAGAAAAAGCCTGGATCGAAGCAAGGGACACCGCTTTGATGGAAGCATTCCATCAAGCTGCCAGCAAACACAACAAGTACATGGACTTCATGCCCGGGAAAGCAACCAGCGGAAGCTTCAACACCGCCCTGTGGAGTGACGATGAAGTGACCAAACTGATCCACTTGAGAAGTGGGTTGAAACTCGGCGCTGAAAGCGGGATCCCCGATGAGGCTATGTGGGAAGAAGTAGCCAGAAGAATGGGGAGTTTCGGGTATGTGAGAAGTGCACTCATGTGTAAAGAGAAATGGGATTCATTGAATGCCAACGGGGGCAAGAAGAGAAAGGAGAATGAGAACCCCAAAAGTGGCTCTTGCTATGAGAATGTCGGGGGAAGTTTGTACTGCGATACAAGCGAGCGAGGAGGAGTGGGACTCCCTATGAGCATCGGCAGTCACAGTAATCATCATCATCACCACTGGGGATCCGGCTTCTGATCTTCGAGATCGTGCATGCTTCTTCTCTGCTTGCGTTTCATTCAGATTTAGTGCTCAGGCTGTGTGCGCTCGCCTCTGCAACTTGTTTTCATGGTATTTTACTGTACGAAACTGTCTCCATCATTAAATAAATCTCACCTAATTAAATGAACATCGAGTGATTTGGGACAAAAACTCAATCATTTGTATTCGATTTTTTAACCCCATTTTCAATAATTTTTATTTTTTAAAAATATTTTAAAATATAATTAAAAATTATTAATCTGAATTTAACTCATTTTTAAAACACGGGTTTGAATGGTTCAATGAACAATGTTTTACACTAATCACCACGCTAATCAGAAGGGTCTGCTTCTAATCACAATTTAGTCGAGGGCCAGGATTTGAAGGCATGTGGTATATCACCAGTGGGAGAATATATAGCAGAAGCAACTCAAAGGGACTCCAGGCTTCATCATCAAGATCCCATATTTTGTCCTGAGCATATGAACAGGCATAACGACATCATGTTTTCCAGAAGTGCAGGGAGAGTGAACAAACCTGGCAATCAATCCAACTGTTTGCTCCCCAAGTCAAAGCTCCATGAGTTATTACAGTGAATTTGCTGTGTTTCAAGGTTCCATCTGTAGTCTACCAGCAACAGGTTGCGCTGCTGGTGTTGATTTAATCAGCAGTCTCAGAGAATCCATTATGTTCGAAAAAGAAGGCCGCATCCAGGGCTCGCTGCCATTTTGAATCACACGAATAATCAAATGTCAAGGGGAAGTTGAAGATTCGTTTCACTCACTTGGCCCAGCAGGAGGAGATCATGTCTGCAACTTGAGGGTTGATGTCAGGTGGGATTTGGAGTCTTTTTCCCTTGAAACCAACGGCTGCAACAACCTAAAACAGTGATGAATTCCAAACATTTGCCTGTGTTCATTATCTCTCTTCATTACATGTATATATAGATACGATACACTCAAACCTGTGGGGCGTTCAGGTTATCCCATGGCCGCTCCAAGGTGACCAACTCCCAAAGGATCACTCCAAAACTGTACACATCAGATTTTTCATTTGATTGCTCATCACGCAGAACTTCAGGTGCCATCCACTCAGGCTATGACAACGTATAGAAGCTTGTTCATACTTGACATACTAATAGAGCAGCAGGAAGCTTTAGTATAACTTCCAAGACAAATGTACTTACAGTTCCTGCAGCGGATTTGGATGAAAGAAATGTGTTCTCCTTTAGACGAGAAAGACCAAAGTCACAGACCTGAAACAGAACAGAAATTTCAGATGCAAGGATGCAGATATTCAGACATGGAATTGCACATGTTGAAGATACCCCCCTGTTCTCACCTTCACTGTGTACTTTTTATCAACTAGAAGATTTGGAGATTTCAAGTCTCTGTGAACAATAGGAGGGTTATGCCTATGGAGATAATTCATACCCTTGGCCTGGACAAAAAGAATATCATTCAGAATATCGGACAACGTTTGCTCTGACATGCTGGAAGTAGGTTGAGTGTGTACCACATCAAAAGCCATATTCAGACGGCGTTTTTCATCCAAAACTTCATGTGCTCCAGGTTTATGCAAAAGCCTATAGAGACTACCCCTAAACCCAAGAGCTTAGTATTAAGACACGACATGCCAAATGAGGAATAAGAACAAGCATGACATTAGAATAGGAAGATTGGATTGAGAAAGGGCACCTTGAAAGGTATTCTGTCACTATGGACAAGTTAGGTGGCTCTGTAACGGCACCCATGAAAAGCACTATATTGGGATGGCGCAATCTTTTCATGATCGCTACCTATTTTAACGGCTCGTATTCAACAAAACTAAAAAAAAAAGAAAGTTTAAAATAGATGACATGGGAGCAACCTCTTGTAGGAATTCCCTGACCCGCTCGGCATGGAAATCTTGTTCCATTAGAACCTTTACAGCCACATCCTGCAGAATAACCTTGTCTGAGATGTCAGACTTTGAACCATAAAAAACATCCACAAAAGTTAAAATTACTCCTTCCCTTTTGACCACCATGAGAGAAGGGCAGGAAAAAGTTTCACATCTTGAGATGCAGAGAGGGAGGTAACTTACACAACCATTCCATTCCGCACGATGAACTGTACCAAAAGAGCCTGAAAGCCAGTTAGAGAAGCCGTCAGTTAAACCAAAAAGAGAACAAGAAAATGGAGAAAGCCTTTCAGAAAATGGGAATACCTGCACCAACTCGCTCCTTTAGAACAAGATCTTTCCATGGAATATTTAGTTCTTGCATATCAAGAGCCAGCTCTCGACTTGTTTTCGGAGAAAACAAAAGATTTTCTTTTCTGGGCTTCATTTCTTCATTTGGATTTCCTCTACGATCATCATCATTTAGTGGCTGAACATCTATATGGCCAGATGAAGGGATGACGTTTGAGGGAATTGTGCCATTTTTTACATCTGTGGTAGTAAAATGACCTCTAGAGCATTAGAAAGTTTTTCAAACCAATTATGAGTGTAACTTCATGTTCAAATTCTACTCAAGGTTAATGCAAAGCCACTTCACAAAATTCGGAGGAAAAAAATGCATAAACAAGCTCAGTTTAGACCATATTTACCTGATGCAGAACCAGAAAAAATATTGGTAAGAGACTGAAAATCCTCAAAATAACTTTTAGCAACTGTTCTGAAATCAACTGGAGGTTCCATTGGTTTCAATCGAGGCAAACACAGGGGCGAAGAAATAGATATTGTTAAAGGGCCATTCAGCGAAGAATCAGGCGCGCTTAAGCATCCAGGTTTCTCAATGAGATCAACAACATGCTCCCTGTGGTGCCAGAGCCCACAGTTGGTGAGCATATCAGTTCCAACGATGGTAAATGAAGAAACCTGGTACAGTTCATGACTTCACAGCTGAATCATTTGACTATGAAGATATACCTTTCTGGTTCGAAATGGACAAGACATGAGGAGGCATCCTCTCGATTACAATATTTACAGCCTTTAGCAATTCGGCACGGTAATCCAATTACGTCAGCCAAAACCTAGAGAGAAGATGGACTATCAAATATTGCAAAAGGGCCAGAAAGAGCATGTAGAACCATGAAAACAAGAATTTCCAGGGCAAAACACATGATGTACTTTAGCAAACGTACAAGAGTAGGAAAACAATTTGATGCATTCAGGTAGTTTAGGGTAGGCTACCCATGTCACCACAAAAACTAGGAATCAAACCAGTTTCGATAGCAACTGGCAATGTCTACTGCAACATGTGGCGGGAGGCCACAAACATGGATCAACGAAGCCGAATAGAGTGTTTCAGTTTTCAGAATATAAAGTAAAAGAAATGCTTGTGAACATACTTTAAATAGCAAAGCACGGTGTCTACATGATCCAGCATGCAAACTGCCAATTGGAAGCACAATCGAGCAGAAACTATCTTTTAAATCATGACTCAACTGCTTCCACATTGTACACAAATCCTCTTCTCCTTTAGAAGCTGACCCCCTTAGGTAGCAGGAAAAATATGATTACTGTAAGGCATTGATTTATGGCAGGCATAAATTAACATAATTCAATCACTAAAATCACCCCAGATGATCGCAAACAAGCTTTGCAAGCTGTTCAACAACTTCTTCCTTCATGATGAGTGTCGACGACAAACTAATTATCTTATCCTGCAACTCCCTCAAAATGCGATCCTCTCGGCGATCCACAGATATCACTTCAACAGAAAGCACACTTGCAGGATTCACAGTCCTTAATGATTCAAGCGATGGGATCCTGCCACTTTCATGAAGATCAGAGCAAACAGTCCATACATATGGATCCATGCCATGGATAGAATAGAACCCATCTGAAAGCTTGTCGAAGTACGAAGTACAACCAGTTACCTGAATGGTGCAAGAAAATATTACCATGTAAATACGTATAAGATACATGCACGCATTCAGATATTATGCAGCTACACTTGGACTAGGGAAACTCAACAACAACATCCAGAAGAGCCCCAGTTAGTGTCATTCTCGCTTGTCACCAATCAAATGAACACACAGGACCTGCAAAATAGAAGAATCCATTCCCGCTGCTCAACCAACAGACATGAAATGAACTTCTCGATTTCACCACAAACTTCAAAGAATTGTCTTTCAGCGCGTTCAAAGTTTTTCGACATAGAAAAAACATCACATATGAACCCACAAAGCAGATGGGCCACTGATTTATGATATAAAAGCGAAGTGCCAAAGAAAACAACTTTATCGACGACGTGCACGTTAGTGAAAAAGTGTTCTTAAGGAATGCTTAACCTTAATTTGTAATCCAACTACCCAACTTTTCATCGCTTCGGCCCTTGTAATCCAAATTTTATTTACAAAAACAGCACTTGTTTAGCGAAATCGAATTTCATACCCAGAATCTATGAGAAAGGGCCTCCCCTGCCGCCGACGAATTCGAAGGATCATCAACTGAGAGTTCCAAGAAGTTTGGATCATCAGCGCTCGCAGCCTCAGAGGACAGTTGAAGTGCCAAAGCCAATTGCAATTGATAACTCTCCTCCGTCTGCTGGGCCCAGCTCTTTGAAGCAGATGAACCGCCCCCACCTCCACCGTACAGCTCCACTCCCTTATCCCTTACCTCACCCCCGACGTCAGTATTCGAGCGCGTAGACACAAAATAATCCCCCGAAACCGAACTTTCACCAAAACTACTCCCACTGGACTGCCGTTGCAGCCCTAATGAACCAGGGAAAACGCCAGAAGATACCCTGCTATGCGGTGGAGCAGGAATCGTCCGGTGATCAACTGTATCCCATTCAAGCGACGCCCTGCGATCTTGCCTCAAACTGACTCCATCTACTGAGCGGTATTCGTTGTAATAAGGCTGCTGATTCAACTCCTCGTCCGGAACTTGGCCCAGCAACGCGTAATTCGATCTCCGGACGGGAAGTTCCATCGGAATTCTCCCCACGCTTCGGCGTGCACCAGGTCGTCGGATTCCAGCTGCAAAAGTAAGAATCTTGCAGGAAAAGTTTCTACAAACATTCTGGGAACACGGACACAGCCATATGCTAAAAATGCACACCGAAATCGTGCTGATATTCAATTATTAAAAATTTGGGGCTCAATGCCTCAATCATTTAAAGCGCTCTCTTTTTATTTATATTTATTTATTCATTTTACACTTTTGCGGACTAAGGTTACTTTTAAAAACCACGTCAGCATTTGTTCTAACAAAATTAAAAATTTTAATGAAATGGAATTGATATATTTTTTAGAAATAGTTATTGTAACATTCATTCATTTTTGAAATATAAAAAAACATAAGAAATTATTTTTATAAATAAATGACATATTTCATATTTATTAATAGTCATACTTTATAACTCAATAATTACAAATTTGTATTTTTAATACAACAAATAATTTATTTAAAATAACTTTTTAGTAGAGTAGACTTGGTGCGTAGGAATCGGGCCGTTGGCGGGCCATTACGTTGCAGTAAGGGCTGGGCCAATTGTTTTCTTCCAGGCCCATCACACTCAACGTCGGCCCATTGGAAATGGTACATGATGCAACATGAACATATCATATCCATATAACGGTTTTTTTTTATATAACGGTTTTTTTTTTTTTTTTTTTTTTTTTTTTTTTTTTTTTTTTTTTTTTTTTTTTTTTTTTTTTTTTACAGGGGGACGACGACTTATTCATCTATAACAGCAACAAGCACAGTTTTCTGAGGAACTGAGGAGGGAGTGGCGGATGTTCATGGATGCCGATCATCCCGGATGAGTCGGACACGGGTCACTCCGGGTTCGCCCGCTGCGTTCTTGCCTGGATCCATCTCCACAACCACGCCTTCCTCTACTCCCCGTGTCTTCTCTTGCTCTTCACTTGTTTGATGGGGCGTCAGTGTTCCTTTGATCGCGTCTTTTACGCCTTCGAATACACCCATGATTCCGCCACCGCCGCCGCCTGCTTTATCTTCGGTGGCCCTGCTAATTGGTGGGAGCAATTCAGGCAACTGCAATAACAAGACGACAACTGAGGAGTGTTTTTGGTGGTTGGAAGTACCTGTGTTCTCCGAGTTTCATATCTTCCATTTTTCTGGTTGCTTCTTCCTTCGTCTCCTCGTACTTCCCCTGTAATTGCAGTGTTTTTTTGGAATGAAATTTCTGATCCTCAGAGCAAGTTTTTGAGTAAAAAGCGGGACTTTATTCATTTGTTCTGTGTGTTAACCACGACAAGAAGAAGAGGAAAAGAAACGAAGCTTTACAAACGGCTGACCTTTACTTCATCTTTCGCCTCCACTGTTTTCTCCTCTGCAGCTCCAGCGGCTTCACCTGCGGCTTTCTTCGTCTCCTCTTTCTTCCCAGTTAAAAAATCCACAGCCCTTCTCGCCGCGTCCACTGCCGTGTCCTTCATCTCCGTCATCTTCCCCACAGTCGCATCTTTACCTTCTTTAGCTTTCTCCGCAGTGTAGTCCTTGTACTCCCCTGCTTTCTCCACTGTCGCCACTTCACCTTCTTTCGCCTTCTCAGCAGTGTAGTCTCTGTACTCCCCTGCTTTCTCTACTGCTGTGTCCTTCGCACTTTTGGCTTTCTCCACAGTTGCATCTTTACCCTCTTTTGCTTTCTCCACTGCGGAGTCTTTGTACTCCCCGATCTTCGCCGCCGCGGAATCCTTTGTTTCCCTGGTTTTCTCAGCGGCCTCATGCGACTTCCCGATCACAGCTTCCTTGGCATGCTCCATGGTCTGCTGAGCTGACTTGATCAAACTTTCGACCATTCCCGGAGTCCTCTTCTCCTCCTCCGCCGCAGCAGTCATTTTTCTTTCCCTATTGACGTCCGACAGCTCCTCCGCCGCCGCGCGCGCCGCTACTTCAGCTCTCTCTTCTTTACTCGAAGCCATTTTTCAGAACCAGCAACTACGTGGAGGTCACCTGAAGCATCAACCATTATATATATAGTAGACTACAGAATCAGAGAGGACACGTGTACGGTGAAAGGTCTGACAGGACAACACGTGTCGCTCTCACAATGCACGATATTCCAAACGAATTACTACGTGGCAAGCCTGTACGAATGTTCCTATTTTATTTCTCAAAAAAATTCGAAATCTAAATTCCTAATAAAAAAAACCAATAATTATTTTTTTTTTATCAATTTTTCAAATAAATTGTGAAATATGTGAATTCCCAATTCTAAAATTAAAAAATATATATATCATCATAAATCTGATCACATTTAATCAATATTATTTTTCACACCAACTGCAAAACAAATTCTATAGCCATTTTCGAATGGTACGATGATCTTCTACACAAGCTGACAGTTTCCTCTTTGGTGCTCCACACAACACTGCAAGCACTACACAAGCTGACAGTTTCTCCGGGTTGATGCATCCGGCGCCAGACACCAGAGTGGAACCGAGAACCGGCTGAGCTCACCCATTGAACCAGGGCGCGCACCTCTGCTCACCGCATTAGCAGGTGGAAAGCTTCATTGTGGTTCTCTATTCGGAAATCGTACCCCAGGCTGCCGGCACGGTCCCGGAACTCGGGCATCTCCGGCTCAGCAACTTGGATGCCGACAAGCACATTGGCACCCGTTTCTCCCTGTAATCAATCACATCAGAAACTGCATGGGACGAGTAATCACAACGGAGTACTGAAGTGTTTCTGTTGTTAAAGAGGGAGCTTGATGAAGATTGAGGGGTGAAAACCTGGCCCCGGTAGTGAAATAGTGTTATGTTCCAGCGGGGGCTCAATGCATCCAAGAACTTCATCAAAGCGCCGGGCCTTTCCGGGAACACGAACCGGCAAAGAAGCTCATCTTTCACATATGATCTTCCACCCATCTGAGAAAAAGGCACACAGGGTGCATCATACATCAAGAAATCCGAAAAGAACACCGGATTTCACGTGATTCAGACACACTAAAACTCCCAAGTCGTTAGAAATGGAAAGCTCACCAGATGCCGCAAATGATCTTTCACCAGGTCATTTGCAGTATGGTCCATTGTCTCTAGCCCGGAAGACTTCATTCTTTCGAGCATTTCATTAAGTTCATATTCAGTGTGAAGGCCAACACTGTTCAACAGAAGGGGAATCATATATATACTAGCGCAAAATGGCAGGTGGTTCAGAGCTGAAGAGCAATCAATTGATTACAGTGCTTTATCCCTCACCTGTACAAGACTAAGGCCTTTCCTTTGTCTTGATTATATCTGTATTTGAACTCAGTGATATTCATAGGTCCCACCTGCGACAAAAGCAAATGCTATCATCAGAAGTTTTGCGTCTATATCTGTGGAAGGAAGAAAGGTGGCGGTGCCTTACAAGCTCGCAGAATCTTTTAAAGCTACCACGCTCCTCTGGCATGTAAGTTGCAAGCACAGCTTCACGACGCCGGCCGACGTCCGCCAGTTCCGTTACCAATCTCAATCTATCAAAGTTCATGTTAGCTCCAGAGGTTAGAGCAACTATGTTTTTACTCTTGATTCCGTAGTATTTGCAGTATGCTTCAGCTCCAGATAATGCAAGAGCCCCTGCTGGCTCTAATATGCTCCTTTTCTCTTCGAACATATCCTACACCATATAACGAAGCACTGAGGACACACAGCAAGGCAGTAACATATAGGGATAAACATTTGTATGACAAAGTGCACCTGATCAATGTAAAATCATAAAGACCTGTAGTAGAAAAGCAAGCAAACCTTTATCGAAGCACAAATAGCATCACGGCTAACGAGAACTACACCATCTATTAGTTCCCTGCAGAGGCGGAAAGTCTCCTCGCCAACCACTTTGACTGCTACACCATCAGCAAAACCTCCCACATGGCTCAATGCAACACGTTGGCCATGGTGCAGTGACAAAGCCATTGCATTTGCATCAAATGGTTCTACACCGATGATTTTCACTTCTGGACAGACCTTTTTCACGTAGGCTGCGATACCAGCTATGAGCCCACCACCACCAACGGGCACAAATATTGCTTCCGTTGGATGTTTCATCTGTTTCACGATCTCCATACCAACTGTTCCCTGCCCTGCAATTACATCAGGGTGATCAAAAGGAGGAATAAACGTGCGTCCATCCTCTAAAGCCCTGTTCTTGGCATATGCTTGAGCTTCATCATATGAATCCCCTGTGAGAACCACGGTAGCTCCCAATCTTTCAACAGATTTCCACTATAACAGCAGCATCAACCAAAAGGGAGTCAAAATCCAGATGATGCAATGAGATAAAACTAAGAGAACAACATAAACAAAAAAAAAAAAACCTTGATCTCTGGTGTAGTTACAGGCATAGCAATGACAGCATCGCATTCCAATTTCCGGGCTGACAATGCAACTCCTTGAGCATGATTTCCAGCGGATGAACAAATAACGCCCCTTTTAAGCTGTTCTTCTGGAAGTTTTGCCATCATGTTATAAGCACCTCGAAGCTTGAACGAGAACACCTGTAAACAAGAAAGGAACTTGATATGTAATCACAGCCAACACAATTCCATCACTCGAGAAAAATATAAAATCACCCACGTACCGGCTGAAGATCCTCTCTTTTCAACCATACATTGACTCCCAATCTCTCCGTTAGCTTCGTAGCGAGTTCCAATGGAGACTCATGAGCCACATCATAAACCTTCGACCCCAGGATATTCGTTAAGTACTGCATTTCGTTCAACACACCATCACCCAAAAACCCATTCCCCATATTCAGATTGGGCACCAAATACCCACTTTCAGGCTGGAGAGAGCCCGGCGAAACTGTCAGCCGCAGCAACGACGCCGGTGGCGATGCCTTCGTAATATCAGGCAAAACCTCCCAGCCCGTCCCGGGGAGGGCGCCATGGATGAAAGGCTTCCGGCGGCAACGGCCGACGAAATCGGATTCGGATCCAAGGTGTGAACACTGGAACCGCGCCGCGAAACCCAGAGCCGCCATTCCGGGGGATGCTCCGAATACGGACAAATTGCTAGCCCAAATATTCCCAAAACGGGCCGGGCTTCATACCCTTGAAAAGTACGACCGGACTTTTCATATCCAAACTGAATTTTTTATCTTTTATTTTCTTAAAATAATTTTCAAAAAATAGGAAAAATTGATTCCGTTTTCCAACTGTAGAAAAGCGGAAGCTCTTTTCACATCAATTCGAAGAATAAAACAAATAAAATTGACGTGGAAAATGCGTAATAATATGGACCACATTTTTTAAATTAATCCCGTCACTAAAGAAACTAGAACCGGCTTAATAATTCAAAATTAGCGAAATTAGAATTCATTCCGTACGTGAGATTTTCCTCAAACAATTAATAATTACTTTTTAAAAATATCAGGGTTTATAATAGTAAAAAAATGTGCTCCTGGATTGGTTCTAGACTTTAGCCACGTGAAGTGGGGTCCGGAGGGAGAGAAAAGTACAAATGTATTATCTCCTTTTTAATATTTTAAATAAGGATTAACGGACATGATCCATCGTCGTCTTCATCGTGCCGGCAGTGCTCCCACCTTATCTGAAACCGCGATGCTTGCAAGAATGGGTTTGCTTTTTTTAATATTTTTTTAAGTAAAAATAAATCTTCCTGCGAAACATCAGGGAGGAACTTCCACCTATGTGGACTCGTGGATAAGAACGTATTTTTTTCAGGACAGGGGGCTGGGTTTTGTTAGGCGAGTGCTTACGGTTGTTGCATTCAAGTTTGGATTCGAGTTTTAAAGAAAAGGTGTCTTTTTGTGTGGGAGAAATCTCGTCCGTTGCCGTCAAAATAAACGTTTTTTTTTTTTTTTTTTTTGTAGTCGTAGTCAGAATTTTCGCCGGCGTCAGCAGGAGGGGGGAGAGGAGAGCAAGTAGTCGATTTCTACATAGTGAAGGCGCTGGCGTGGAACCTCGTCAGCGCACCTTCCCGTCGTTGACGAACCCAACAAAATCCAAAAAAGCAAAAGATAATACCTTGGGCGTGTTTTTTAGGTTTCCCTAATTCCCACTGGTTTCTTACTTCTCCACGGCTATATAAACCCTGACGATGTGCTTCCCTTTTATCCCTCAACACAAACAAGGTTTGTATTCGCGTTTATTGGATTGCGCTGTTGCGTGTTATTTATCTGCATCCTGAGGCTGATCCTTCGCCAGGCGCTTTGTTCCCCGGAAAACCCAGAAAGAAATGGACTCTCTGCTTGAGAAATACGGGTATGGGAATTGTGTATCTTTGCGTTCTTCTTTTTCAAGTCGTGCATACTAGAACTGGGGTTGTTGATTTTTGTGGGAAAATCTTCGTACTTTTCAGATGCGTACATTATCAGAGGAGGTGCCGGATCGTAGCACCCTGCTGCAATGAAATATTTGATTGCAGACACTGCCACAATGATGCTAAGGTTCATCTTTGTTGTTATTTCTTCTTGCATATGCTGTCCATTTGTAAGGAAGGATTCTAAGTTCTTGTAATAATAATTGATCAGAACTCTATATCTGTGGATCCACTCAACAGACATGACCTCCCTCGTCATGAAATCGAAAGGGTGAGTTCAAAATCTCATTCTTCTCTCCAATTTCTCACTTCATTGAAACTGATGATGATATTCTAATAAAATACTGTGTTTGCATTTGTCTTCAGATAATCTGCTCTGTGTGCAACACTGAACAAGATGTGAGTTCAAGCTTTACACAGCACAGTCTTTCCCAGAAGATTTTTATTGATATGAAGCTGTGTGATTTGCAGGTCCAACAGACGTGCACCAATTGCGGAGTCTGCATGGGGAAGTACTATTGCTCGAAATGCAAGTTCTTTGATGATGATGTAAGATTCCTTCTGATTCAGTCCCAACTACAACTTTAACCTCTTCTCTTGCTGTACAATGATACGATTCTCATTCTCAGGTTTCAAAGAATCAATATCACTGTGACAAATGCGGAATCTGCAGGTTGTCACCATTCTCCCAATCATATCTTTCAGCTTATCTACTCCTCCTGACACTTTATGTCTGCTATTTTTCTTCTCACAGAAAGGGTGGCAAAGAAAACTTCTTCCACTGTGATCGATGCGGTACGTCTCCTCTGTTCCTTAATCCCTTTTGCGGAGTGATGTTGGAGCCATTCAGTTACCTCTGTGTTTTGTTTTCAGAGTGCTGCTATTCCAATACACTGAAGGACTCTCACGTGTGTATAGAGAGAGCTATGCATCACAACTGCCCAGTTTGCTTCGAGGTAAGTGTAACAGACTGATCTTCTCATGTTGCTCTACTGGTTCCTCTGTAACAGTGAGGACATGGTTTCTGTGGTGCAGTATCTTTTCGACACGATGAGCGATGTCACAGTCCTGTCATGTGGGCATACCATTCACCTCGACTGTCTTAAGGACATGGAGCACCATCTCCAGTAAGATCCTTTCCTCTGCTGATCACCCCCTGCTCCACTTTCTGTCCAAACTGCTGATAGTTGGGCTTGCAGGTACGCTTGTCCGGTGTGCTCTAAATCATATTGCGACATGACTCACGTCTGGGAGAAGCTCGACCAGGAGGTATGTCGAACGCCGCCGCCGCCGCCGCCGCCGCCGCGTTTCGAACCATTTCGGAACCATTCTAATGACTCAATGTTTTTTCAGGTTGCATCAACGCCAATGCCTCAGATGTATCAGAATAAAATGGTGAGAACCCATTTCCCCCATTTTGCATGTCCATCGCCATGAGCGACGACTGACTGGCAACGTGTTGTGAAGGTGTGGATCCTCTGCAACGACTGCGGGGAGACATGTGAAGTGAGCTTCCACTTTGTGGCTCACAAGTGCTTGCACTGCAACTCCTACAACACCAAGCAGACGAGGGGCGGCCACACCACATGCTCTCCATGATCATCAAACTGTGCCAGTGGTGATAGCAGCAGCAGCAGCACGAGAAAGTTCTAGAAGTTTGGCCGTTGGCTCTCAGCATATGGTTCATCCTGAGGGAGAAGAAGAAGAGAAGTTTGGTGCTGTGTCCCTCGAGTAGGTGTACATGTTGAGTGTGATGAGGAAACCCAATGGTACGGATTCTTCGGATTCGCCATTCAGGATTTGGTGTCCCCATTCATTTTCTAATATACATATATTATTTAATTATATAAATTAATATAATTAGAAAATAATTTATTGAATATTTTAAAAGAATGGAGAGCATCGGGGTACCTCATTCCATCTTCTGCAGTAGCTGAATCAAGCTTTGGGCTTGAGGATTTTCACCTTCTCCCAAGTGAAATCGGCGTCCTCTCTGCCGAAGTGGCCGTAAGCAGCGGTCTTCTGGTACCTGAAGTTGCCTCCCCTTTTCAAGTCAAGGTTGATGGCGATCATCCCTGGCCTGAAGTCGAACTTCTCCTTGATCAGAGCAAGGATGTCCCTGTCCGGGATCTTCCCGGTTTTGTAAGTATCGACGAATACGGAAAGCGGCTCTGCCACCCCGATCGCATACGACACTTGCACGAGGCAGCGACGAGCCAGGCCGGAAGCCACCACGCTCTTCGCTGCTTGCCTCGCGATGTATGCGCCGCTTCTGTCCACCTTGGTGGGATCTTTGCCGGAGAAAGCACCGCCGCCATGGGCACCCCAACCACCGTAGGTGTCGATGATGATTTTACGGCCAGTAAGACCAGCATCTCCATGGGGACCACCGATCACGAACCGCCCTGATGGGTTGAGATGGAATATAGTTTTGTCATCAAGGTACTTGGAAGGGATGACAGGCTTGATGACATGCTCCTTGAGATCAGCGGCAATCTTCTCATTTGTTACATTCTCGTCGTGCTGCGTCGAGATGAGAACAGTGTGGACTCTTACAGGAACCATGGCTCCATTATCATTCTTGTACTCAACGGTGACCTGCGTCTTACCATCAGGACCCAACCATGGACAAATTTTGCTCTTCCTGACTTCAGTAAGCTTGGCTCCCAGCTTGGTGGCAAGCACATGAGTAAGTGGCATCAGCTCTGGTGTCTCATCAGTAGCGTAACCAAACATATGTCCTTGATCACCAGCCCCAATTTCCTCGGGCTTCTTTGTAAGATGTCCGTGGACTCCTTGAGCAATGTCAGGACTCTGCTGTTCGATGTTGACGAGGACCTTGCAGTGGTCGGCATCAAGACCGACATCAGGTGATGTGAAACCGATGCCTCTGCATGTATCCCTGACTATTTTCTCATAATTCAACTTCGCCTTGGTTGTGATCTCGCCGAATACCATTACCATATTTGTCTTGGTGCATGTTTCACAAGCCACCTTGCTCTCCGGATCCTGTTCGAGACAAGCATCAAGGATGGCGTCGGAGACTTGATCGCAAAGCTTGTCGGGATGCCCTTCATTAACCGACTCGGATGTAAAGAGAAAGGTATCCATATCTTAACCTGAGTAAAAAACATCATGAATGTAAAAAATCAACTACATTTTGCATCACGATGATCCTCTTTTGTAGATTTTCAGCTTAATGAATGCATACGCTTGCACTGTAGGATTCTCTACGAATCTTGATGCAAAATCGACAAAAAACGACAACCTAATAAATAGAACGCAGAATTTTACTGCACCACATGTCATAAAACATATTCTTAGTCCCCTCAGGAGACCGAAAAGCCAGAGATTTTACATAATGAAACCACCAAATGCAATCTGAGAAGTGCGAGGTAATTGAAAACTCAAAATTAAGCAAGATCTGGATCTCAACAAATTCAAATAACCGCACCAATCGATCTAGCAAACACATTACTGCATTCACAATATCCTCGGCGTTCCCGAGACTATAAACAAAATACTACCTGATAAATACCAAGCTCAAAGTTCAAAAATTTCATCTGGATCTCAACAATCACGAAAACAAACAAAATGAATGAGATTCGAACCAATGATAAAAAGTCGGATCAAAACCAAGAACCAGTGATCCAGTGATCCAGCTCACAACAAGAACAACAAAATGCCGTAAAATCGAAGAGAAGAGAAACGAAGATCAGAAAATACGATGAACGTTTATCATATTTCGTTACCTTTTCGTCGGAGTGAGAGATCTGCGAAAATATGAAACAGGAAGAGAATCGATTACCATCACCCACTACCAAGATAGATATATATACGTTCGGTAGTGGCAAAGGCTAGCGTTCAAATGCGGTTTTTGGGCCTGCCCTTCGTCTTTGTTTCAGTTTATGGGGCCGTACATTGGGCCCACGAGCTTCACGCACGGGCTTCCAAAAATGGGCCAAATAAATTGGTAAATTGCCATTTATTTCAATTTATTCTATTTTATTTGGATCTATTATTTATCTGTCTTTGCTTCAAAACTTCCCCATTATTTATCATTATTATTATTAGAGGTCGTTTGATAGTAGTATATTAGTATGTTTAAGTATAGTATAATGGATATATATATATATATATATATATACTTAATTATATATAACATTTCATATATGTGAATAGAAATATGAATATATGAATAGTATATATATAATTAATTTCTAATTTCATTTACATATATCATCTACATATTTAAAAAATGAGTGTATGAGTGTTATAGTAACACAATACTGTTATACGTATATACTATTTAATCAAACATAATTTTATTATGATGGTCACTTTTTTCCAAAATTGCGTATTAATTGCTGATTCCCATTACTTTTTTGCACCTACCAGCAACTGGGCGTCGGCTTGCAATTAATTAGTGTTTAGATTGGCTAACCCTAATCACACTTACCCGCTTAATGAAGCCACACTATTTAACCTAGGATTTGAAATCCGTTTCACTAGGCTTTGTACGCAGTTCACCTGTTCTCCCATCGCACCTGCTTGGCGAGCCAATGGAGCCACCTTAATCCGAGCCGAACCGCGCACCCGGTTCAGCCATCCGGTCCGGGAATGGCCTTGGAATGAGCCTCGAGTGGCAATGCAACCAGTCAAAACCCTAAACTTAGGGTTCACTTCAATGAGGTGCACATAATGGAGTCCTAATGATTGGAGCTCCTTTTACTTACACACAAAAACAAGTTCGTGTAGTCACCTTCTATTGCACTAGGCATGTGCAACACTTTTCACCTTACAACTTATACAATACATTGCGTATAGTCGACCCGAAATCGAAATCAAAATTGAAATCGAAATACGTATTACCGGAGAAGCGCGTCGGAAGAGGATCCAAGATCCAAACCAGTTGATGTTGGGTGGGAAGGGGGACTGTTTCCAAAGGTGTGAAGTAGAGGGGATCTTTGATGATGCATGGGAATCATCTTGTTGCATGCCCACAGTTACACACACAAATGCACCTTCAAGCCATACCAAGAAGCATGATCGACGTGAACCACTCCTCCATCCTGCATTTTGATAGCGTAAAACCGTCGTATTAATCTAAGTTTATTATGTTATAAACCGGCCGGATTTTTATCCCATCAGAAACTCGGAAAACAAATTTACCATAGGTTAAAATTTGGAAGAACTAGTCAAGAAAACTAGTTATTCTCTCGTAGGACCATTTCACCTTTTTTAACATCATTGACTTCTTCAAAGCATGGCTTAAAAGCACGTACATTTATCAATTGAAGAAGTAAAATTTTAAACCTCCTGTTTTTTTATTATTTTCTTACTTTTAAAAGTTGAAAATTCAAATAAAATACACTTCCGAATCCATAAATCGAATTAAACCACGAGTTGTTCCGAGTAATTGATATTTAAAACTCAGACAATTCCATAGATCATATGAATTCCGAATCCATGAATTCATCGATTCAAACCGGATTGATATATCCGAATTCATAAACCGATTTTACAGCACACGCGTCTACCCATTGACGGAGTAAAAAACATCATTATCTCCCTTAAACAAGGTTAGAATCTTAATTTAAATACTCTTACCTTGTTAAACCTATGAGTTGGTGCGGGGTCCGGGCCTAGCACAACACCTAATCACAATAAACGGGTTGTTTTAAAATAATTTAAAAATGAAATACCATTTTAAACCTTGAAATTTCAACGTCTTCGCTTTCACGAGAAAAATGGTCAAGTGTGAACATCCAAAAGTCTGAAGGGCATATAAGTAATGTGAACGCTAGCTTAGTTTCAACATATTCCTGAAAAATAACATACTTTTTTTAAAAAAAAATACATTTATAATAAAATTCAAGATAAGACTTGGTGGTTTCAATTTTTTTTTATCTATCTTTGACTTATGTTTTTCTTACATCTGTGAGTCATTTATTGATCACTTGTTTCTATATATATACACAGACATCGGAATAAAGAAGGATTTCTCATGGTAGGCAATAACTGGTGCTGGTTCTCCTCAAAAGCTCAGGAGTTATCTAAAACGGTGGAGAGGGAGAGGAGGAGAAAAGGGAGACTGTTTCAGGGAAGGTGGAGAAATGGGGAGAGCTCCTTGTTGTGATAAAGCGAAGGTGAAGAAGGGGCCCTGGTCTGCTGAAGAGGATGCGAAGCTGAAGGATTACATACACAAGAATGGAACTGGAGGGAATTGGATTGCTCTCCCACAGAAAGTTGGTAAGTCTTCTGTTGAACTCTCAGAGGAACGCGAGGAAGAGGATGGAATCGCTGTGTGTTTTCTAAAAATCACGCGTGGAGGAGTTGTTTCTTTTTGTCAGCAAGTTTTTGTGCGGTTGAAACTGAGTTTCTTTTGTTGCTGGTTTGTGGGTTGAAGGGCTGAATAGATGTGGGAAAAGCTGCAGACTTCGATGGCTCAACTACTTGAGGCCGAATATCAAGCATGGTGAGTTTTCTAATGAGGAAGATGGGATCATCTGCAGCCTCTACGCTACAATCGGGAGCAGGTAGGAAATCGATGCGTTTTTTTACGAGGAAAAGTTGGGGGTTCAGAAAGTGCAAATTGCAGGTGGTCGATAATAGCAGCACAGCTGCCGGGAAGAACAGACAATGATATCAAGAACTACTGGAACACGAAGCTGAAGAAGAAGTTCTTCATGGGGGTTTCCCAATCTCAGGGGGCCTCTTCCTATCATCATCATTTACCATCGTCAAACACAAATGATCTCATAACCCCATCTCCATACTTCCCACAAACACCTTCATTTTATGATGATACCCAGAAGCCCTTCTCCATTCTTTACAACCCTTCCACCACCCCATTCACTGATGGTCTTTTCCCCCCGTTTCGACCGAGCTATGAAGACGGAAAGCATAATGTTCTCTTCTTTGGAGGTGAAGGGGGAGTCACCAGCTCACCGGATGGGAGCTGCATCACAAACCAAATGAACAACAACCATGAGAATCAAGGCTTCCTGATTGGCGACAATGAGTATGGTTTCTCATCATCCAACCCTTGTTTCCGACAAAACGATCCGCTCCGCTACGACGGGATCCAGGAGATCACCGAGCTGATCGACTCGAGCCCGATCTGCAGCGACAATTTAGGGTTCTTTGCGGACTACCCACCTGGAAATGTTAGGTTTTGAAGCAATGGGTTGTGTGGGTGTGATGATGATCATGTGGTTGGCTGCTCCTAATTGAAGTAGGCTAAGTTTTTTCTATGGCTTGTGACTCTTTCCTATGGTATTATGCTTTTTTTTTTCCCTAAACTAACAAAGGAGTGGCCTCTTGTGGGGGACACTTTGTAGGAGGATTCATTGTATGTCCAATCATTGTGCATGTACTTATTGTAACTAGGGCTAATGCTGCCTAAACAAAACCAGGAGGGTTCATGTTCAACTTTGGTCTAGTTTCTCACTTTACTCGATCAAACATAAACAAGCCCGGATCGCCAAAAACTCGAACCAAGGAATGGAGTTGGCCAGAAAACATATCTGAGGGAGTGTTTTCTACATATTTTAAGCTGCCAGTCTTGAACTGAATAGTTTGGTTTACGTGATGGAAATGGCTAGGGATGATGACAAGTGAGATCACTACGGCAGGGCCCCCCGGACCATGCCGATTAAATCTATTGAGACAAGTAAGTTTATGTTAGAAACGTCAACCTTCATAGGACAATGATAACTCTATTATAATCTTGCATTACATTTATGCACACGTCATCCATTTTGGCCAAATTATTACAAGAAGTTCGATACATGGAACGACCTTTTTCTGGCCAGCAGCCCACCACACACTCGATTGTGGCCCAGACGCGCATCCACGGGTCGCAGATACGACCCACCGGAATCACTCTTGTGATTGGAACAAGAACCCCCAAATGGAACAAGAAACCACTCCCAGCACACCCAATGAGGCTATATTCGATCATAGAAAATCATGTTCCTAGGAAAGCTAAGGCTTGCTTGTGAACTCTGTAAGAAGGAGCAGGCTAAGGTGATAAGGGAGCAAAAGATCCGTCATCATTATTGGCTAACAAGGATGGGCATAACAGGGTCATGTACTGTACACATGGTCATGTCAAGTTTGATGTTACAGGCAGATTTACATTTGAGTATCGGCTATCTACTGCTATTTCAATGGATCAAAGATGGGCATCAGCCTCAGCTGGTAAAAGCAGAACATACCTTGTCACATTGCAGCCTCAAGAAAACCTTCCAATTCTCTTCTCCCAAACGTTCTCCCAAGACTAGTATCATTTCTGTGTCTTGCTGCCAGGTAGAAGACAAGCCAAGCTACTAAGAAATACACTTCCATCAATGACTGAACCACCAATGTGGGGAAAACCCCAAACATCCTTCTCAGTATCCATCCTCCACACCATCCGCATACCACTGCTTCCAACAATCTTATCTTGAAAGCAGGGCCAAACAAAAGCAACACTAGATGGTATCCTTCTGCGAGAATCTCTCTGCCACCCCTTCTTGAGTCAACAATTGCCACCCAATAATCTACTGCGAGTAACAATCCTAATATCAAGTCACTCAGGACCCAAAATGCAATGAAATATGAACTCTCCAACTCGTGCCCGATAACCCATGGAGGGACATTTACAAATGGCAAAAACTTTAACATCAAGAACATCTTGAAGAATCTATACTGCTCTTCAATTTCACCAAAAAATAGTATTCCCATCACCTGAGCCATCGCATCCCTGACAGTCCATCTCATAAGAATGAAACCTGAAAGCTTCCGGAGCCCGACGAATGATCCATCCCAAACCACGCGCAAGAAAGACCTGTGCTTCTCCACCAAATGATCTACAACTTTAAGGAACGTAATACCACTCACCAATGTATAAGAGACTATGAACCCACATACGACATATGCGTAAGTAGCAGACAGGACGCTGACGAAAAAGAATAATGAAGTAGCATCTCGATGACCCAATTCCCAACCTTTCAATAAGAACTCCAAGTCAAAGAGTGAGCCACTCTCGCTATTTTGAGATCCCCTGTCTACATCCTCCACAGCCTCCTCTTTCTGGGCAGTGACATTGTCACGAAAATCAGTCTTAAAGCCAAACACTCGAGGCCTCACCCTCTCGGCGAAAGAAATCCCATTATCAACAATGGAATCAGAGAACCCAGAATCCACTTTGAAGTTGGAAAGATACAAGAAAGTTGAATTGGCGGTGGGCTTTCTCCAGTCCGCGTGAAAAATTGAGCGTTCAAAATCAGGATCCCCAGAGAAGAAGTCATCGTCTAGTGCCGCCATACGAGTGAGGTGAAGAAAACCGCGGCGGCGCGGACGGGGCCGGGGGCGTTGCACATCCTGTATCTCGGCTGAGATGTCGACGCGAGAGAGAAGGGATTTAAGAGAGGGATCGGTGTCAATGAGAGAAGAGAGGTAATGAGAGGCAGCGTGGACGTTGTACTGGAAGGCGAGAACGAGAATCGCGAGAAGTACGAAGGTGATGAGGTGGGAGTAGAAGATTAAACTGGTTTGCTTCAGTATCTGGGAGGCGGTCGTATGGATGATCGGCGGTGGCGGTGGCCGCGGCGACGGCAGTAGATTGTTTTCGCTCATTGGCGGAGGTGGAAAATGTGGACTGGCCCTAGAAATTGGGCGTTTCGGGTTCAATAGAATGCTGGAAATGCCTACCCACCGTTTGACAAAACCCAAGTAATAAAACGATAATTAATATGTATTTTGAAGTGATTTTTATACAATTGATTATATTCTAAGTACAAAAAAATAAAAGAATTTATATTTATAATAAATGATGCATTTAACTACATTATCAAAATCATAAATTTAACAATTATGTTCTATAAATTCTCTATATTATAATTTTTGAAAATTAATAATATATGTTTTATAGTTTTTTAATGTTAAAAATTAAACGTTGAAGGGCATTTGGTCTAGTGGTATGATTCTCGCTTAGGGTGCGAGAGGTCCCGAGTTCAATTCTCGGAATGCCCCACACGTTTTGCGTTTTTCCTTCTGTCTCACAGGTCTCTGTATTTTTATTTATTTATTTATTTATTTTTGGTTGCAACTGCCCATCAGCCTCGTGTGTCCTCCAGGCTGGAGTTTGATTTCCAAGTCCTGGAGCAAGATTTTTTCGTTGAAGTGCAGAAAAAATGAGCGTGATCGATATCCTGACTCGAGTTGATGCGATCTGCAAAAAGTACGACAAGTACGATGTCTCGCAGAACGGCTCCGCCGCCGTCGTCGGCGACGATGCCTTTTCCCGCCTTTACGCCTCCGTCGAATCTGATATCGAGTCTCTCCTTCAGGTGTTAGTAATTTCCACTTCGCACTGCTTCATTTTGTCTTTATCTTCACGCATCGACCGATTTCGTTTTGCAGAAAGCGGAGACAGCTGCGGATGAGAAAAGCAGGGCTTCGGTTGTGGCGATCAACGCCGAGATCCGTAGGACAAAGGCTCGGCTGCTCGAAGAGGTTCCGAAATTGCAGCGATTAGCGGCTAAGAAGGTTTTTTCTCTTCTGGATCTCAGTTTTTTAGCTCCGTTTGCGTGCTTGATTTTTCATGTTTCGGAGTGATTGATTTTGTTTTTAGGTCAAGGGAATCCCTGTTGAAGAGATTGCTGCTCGCAGTGATCTGGTCCTTGCCTTGCCTGATAGGATTCAAGCTATACCAGATGGCTCTCCTGCTCCACCTAAATCATCTGGTGGCTGGATGATGTCAACTACTACTCGTACAGAGATTAAATATGATTCAGGTTCTCGTGCTTCCTTTTCAGATTTCTGTGCCTCATCTGCGGCTCCTGTTGAGTTTTCAGACTCATTTTGATGCTATGCCATTTTATTTTCTGCTTATGAAGTTTCGTTTGGTAGCGGTACTGGTGTACTGAATCCATGTAGCATTCATCTTTAGATGGTCGTTTCGATAGTGAATACTTTCAGCAAACCGAGAGTTCCAGTCAGTTCAGGCAAGAGTATGAAATGCGGAAAATGAAACAGGCATGTGGTTTTTCTCGAGGATCTTTAACCTCGTGATGCATCTTGCTTAGACTCTGCATGTTACATTTAGGACCAAGGACTGGATGTGATAGCTGAAGGTCTCGACACATTGAAAAACATGGCCCAGGATATGAATGAGGTGCTTCCTTCTCCCGTAGTTCGATGTAGACGTTCTATTTCACCCACATTCAAAACGTGAATATCTTACAGGAATTCGATAGGCAAGTGCCTCTCATGGATGAGATTGACAACAAGGTCAGACACTTCGCAACATCCCTTTTCCTGAGTCTTTTGCATCTCTTCTTCGGTCGTCTAGTTGCCTCCAACAGCAGTTTACATGGTTCCTAATACCCTTATCAAAGACTGATGAGCCTGATTATAGGTGGACAAGGCCACATCCGAGCTCAAGAATACCAACGTCCGACTGAGGGATACAGTCAATCAGGTTTGGTTATCCATGTTCTTGGAGTTATGTCAGGGTTCTTGGGAGTCACTGGCACTAATGAGGGGCCTGTTGCGCTGCAGCTGAGATCTAGTCGAAACTTCTGCATCGATATCATCTTGCTGTGTATAATCCTTGGGATTGCAGCCTACCTATACAAGTACGTTTTTGGCCCTCGATTCTGCAAATAATGCATGACTTCATGAACCACGACCGAACTAGGAATTGCTCGTTAGTCTTCCTAAAAGGCTCAGCTGATGCTTGTAAGAAAATGATTGTCTTGCAGCGTTTTGAGAAGATGAAAGGAGAGAATGTGAAAAACAGGCGGCTGAAGTGCTTTCTTTTCTTTTCCTCCTCCTCCGCTTGGCCTGTGGATGAACCTGAACTGCTCCCCAACTTGTGCTCACAATTCCAGGTATTATCGTTGCATCCTTTCACTGGTTGTACAACATTCTTGAATCCATTGCATTGAAAATTATTTTGTTTTTTAGATTGTTTGAATACCATTAATCATGTTTTTGAGAACTTTTATTTTACATGAATGTGTGGTTTTTTTTTCTATTTTAAATGTATTCATTAAATAAAGTATTATTTTAGATAGATTTTTTAAAAAATTCAGAAATTAAACATATATTTAATTTTAATTACATGACCTTTATTTGTCTTAAAATACATGATTAAAATGTATGTTGATAGGGGTTATTGTATATTACCAATTTGGAGTTGTAACAGAAAAAAGTATGCTGGGATGGAGGAAGGGATAAACGCCAAAAATAAACACGCACACACGCACACAATACAAAGACCGGCGGAAAGAAAATCCATTGAAATGTATCATGGCAATTGAACACAGCAACAATCGGCACTGCGGAATCGTGCGTTGCAGATTTTATTCACTCAGTCAGTCAGCATGTGGTAATAGAACTAACAATGGTGAAGCCTGAAACATCATGATATGAGGAGGCGCGTGTTGTGGTCATAGAACGCTCTCGTTGATCATGGCGGTGTTCACACTTTTAGTGGGGTGATGGTGCAGCGGCCGTCGGCGGCGGAGGTGGTGGAGGTGGAGGAGGAGACGGGCACCATGACGGTTTAGGCAAAGCAGGTAAATTCCACGAGGGCATGGGGAGACCGGCAGGATTCGGCAATGGAGGTTCATCCCCACAAGGCCAAGCTTGTGCACTTGCTGCCATGAAAGCAACAACAACAGCAACAATCACAAAGCTCTTGGTCTTCATTTTCTCGATGTGAAAGCATACTGATTCCACGGGGTATTTATAGGAGCAAAAGAGGAGTTGAATCCCAGCATCTAAATGTTACTGCCGTAGGATGGAGGTGGCTAATTCTATGTCATTATGGTTGTCAGCAAGCATGTGCACATGCAAGTTACGCGGGATGAAAATAGGAAGAGTCTTCTTCAACTCAAAACATACCATTGAATGTCGTTCCTTAATGCTGCTGCATCAAAGTTGACAACCACAATGCATAACAATATTAATACTTGAAGGGAGGCGCGAAGAAGCTGAACTGTAGGCTTAGAAACAAGCAGTTCCAGGCCTTTCACAAGGCACAAACACAAAAGCTCATCAGCCCAACCGGATAGCGAGGCACAAAGAAAAAAAGCAAGTTTGACAAACTGAACAAAACCCAACAAACTCTGTTGCATTTAGATTGAGTAGTCAGTCACTCATTCATATCTTTGGCAGTAATGCAGATAGGATTGCGTACCAGGGCGTGGAGGTATCACACAGTCGTAATTGAGGGGAGAAATGCATGTTGGATTTTCGATGCTTGACTTGTAATAGAGGCTCATTCATATCTTTGGCATCTGAGTGGTCTCTAGTCAGACCTTGATGTTTTCAGCAATGTTCCCTCGAGTCAGATTGGTGTATTTGGAAACTGAAGCATTGCTCCATGCAAATGATGTGCCATTGATATCCTCATAGGCCATATTTGCCTCAATCAACTGGACCTTTTTGTCTGCTTCACGCATTTGGCTGACCCCATTTTCAGCCAAAATTTCCTTCATCTTTGGACTATTTACCCGTGTTTCAATAGTGTTGATTCCAATAGATAAGCTGGAAGATGTGTTACTGGGAGAATCCAAATTTACAATTGATGGAAGTGTCACCGAAGTCATTGAGACGATAGGATCCCTTGATTCCACAGGTTGGAAGATCTCATCGGTTTGATTTCCTGAAACAGACGAAGAAAGCATCTCTTGAAATGGAAAAGCTTTATCTGCTTCCATCAATTGTGTAACCCCAATCTCTGCAGGAACCTTCTCCTCCAACAAATTTTTTCCTCCTGTCTTCTCATCCAGAACAGTCCTAGAACGCATGCCATTGGACATTTCGGTGTACTTGCAAACAGACTCCTGTAGAGGGACTCCAGACGCTTCAGGCTGCTCGGTAAGAATTCCACATGCGAAATCATTTCCTGTGAATCCATCCCCATGACATTCAGAAGAACCGTTCACATTATACCCATGGATAGAAGCCGTTGGAGCCATCTCATGACTGATCAGAACATTATCATCATTGTGATCAAGATGCTTTAAATCTAAGCCCCATATGCATGGCACCTGACTGTTGTCCTCGCTGACAATGATATCCTCACTTTCCACTTTCTCATGAATGCTGCCTTTCAATGTATCGGTTGTATCTCTATTCACCGTTAGTACATCCTTGTTACCAGTCAGAAATATATCCGTCTTATTGCTGTTTTCCTCATTTCTGTCAAGGCGTTTCTCTTGATCTTCAATAGGAGCATCCTTGTCATTAGCATCACCAATTGGAACTGAATTCTTCTGAAGGGTGTTCTGGACACAAGCTACTGCATCTGCATCCTCATCTTTTACATTTTCAGTGTTAATTTTCTCCAACTTTTGACTACTTCTTCCATGTGAATTGGACTTCATTCCTAGAGTCAAACCTGAGGATCTTCTTGGCGTAGAATCAACCTTTGCACTTGCAGAAATAACAGCGGATTCAGGAGAGAGGTTAACTTTTTTCATTTTAGCATTCACGGTTCCAACTGGACTAACGGAGGCAACTGCACCCTTGCGAAGTAACTTAGACAAAACAGGATCCTGCTGAGTCTGATTAGGCGTGCGAGCATTCGACTTCACCTGAAGGATAAAACAGAGCCAATTGAAACAAAATACAGATGTTGAGAAGCTTAAAGAAATATGAATTCTCATATGCTCACCCCATCAAAGAACCCAATTTTAGGGGTTGGCATCCGCAAGCCTGATGGTTTGGCAGAAGCCTGCTGTGTTCCATGTTGAGGCAGAGACTTCTTTGAATTTCTGCTATTTACATCTTGAGTTTTGAATCCAACTGTTTTTCCACCAGAATGGCTTCTCTGATCCAAAACAATATCCTTCATTGATTCAACGCAAACTCTGTCTACGCTTGTTCTCAAGATGCTGGAAAAATGTTTATCCTTTGAAGTTGAACCAGATGATGCTGAAGACCACTCACTTACTGAACCAGCAGGTGAGGGGTTTGATGAGAGCTTAGCAGATACCAAGCAATTGGGAAGGGCCGATGCTGGCTTTTTGTTTCTTAACTCAACTTTAGATGGGGTTTTAGCACATGATGGACCAGAAACCTTGGTGCTACTTCCGCTGGGATTTCTCTGTGGAATCATTACTGTAGGTTTTACCTGAGGTGCATAAAACATGCTGCTAGAACTGTCACTTGACGCGGAGGACCTTAGAGACTGCACTCTCTTTGAGTTTAAAGGTACTGCTGGCTTCGGCATCCCCAATCTAGCACCATTGATGGCAAGTACTTTCGATTGAAGAGTAGCATTACAGGAAACCACTGCTGTGAATAGAACATGTGCTTTTTTTGTAAAAAAAAAAAAAAAAAAAAATCATGATAAGTTGTGTAAAGTTGATAAGCGAACCAGGAAGCGGATTCCCACACTCAGCTTTTGCATGAGAATTTCTTGCAACCTCCCGCTTTTCCGTTTTGGTAGCCCTAGTTGTCGATCGATTGACACCCTTCGGTACATTAGCAAGAGTTGAGATTTTCTCACTACGCGTACCTATCTTCATCTAAAAAGATGCACGTCTCACTTTTCAGATGCCATCCATATAAAATGGAACGAAGGAAAAAACAAGAAATGAAGAACTCAACAACACTAGAGAATGTCAAACGATGCAAATAATATCAGATATACCTGTACACCCTGAGAGTGAGCAGAAGTATGTTTTACTTCTCTATCTGGTAAAAAATTTCGAACATTCTGGATTGGTTCAGGTTTCAAAGCTCGGACAGACTGGATGCCACTGGTTTTCTTTACTATTGGCCTATTGTTCTATGAATTAAAAAGCGATATCATCATAACCTAAAAGGCCAAAAACCATAAATGATCAACTTGTAGAAATTATTGGTACCTTCTTATCTTGCAAAGTTAATTCTTTCTTCACAGTTGTACCTGAATACAGTTTATATAATGGAGTATCTTGAAAGTCGTGTATGCATTAAAAATTATGTAACCAATCAAACTTTAAGTAGAAATGAAAATATCTTGCCTGTATTGCTTGCTTGATCTAAATTCTTAGGATCTTTATCGCCAGTTGAATTAGATGAATTCGAGGCCTTCCAGTTGGATCTTTGTATGGAAGCTCTAATATCAACAAATATGTCATCCTCTAGAGCTTCCAGTGTCAGGGAATCACTTCCAAGTGTGGATATAGACTCAGTTGACACAGCAACTTCTTCTTGGATTCCACATAACATCTGCTTGTCAGGGTTATCTGCCCCTATTATCATGGAGGAGAGTTCTTCGGGATCCAGGAATCCTAGAATTAAGGACATAAGACGCATTCTAAAAATGGATACTGGCTAATGCGTCATATAAGGCAGCACATATAAGCAATAACACGTACCTGCACTGGTGAAAAAAGCGCTGTCCCATGCTAAACTTTTCCGCAAATTATACCTTCCTCTATTTCGATCTTGTTCATGTTCACTAGGTTCAACCGGATCAGGAAGGTCGTCAAGGCCACCGATACAAAAGCTACCTTCAACTTGCTTTACGGCTAGCGCAGTTTTAGTCACATCTATAACAACACAAAAGTTAAAGAAAAAGATGATCATGCGTCATTCCAGTGATAATTAAAAAAACACTCATATGATTCTCGTACTTGCAGGAAAAAGAAGAAATAGAACGAACTCATGCTTCATGAGAGCAAAGGTCCCAACTCAAATTAAAAAGGAATCGACACGCAAACACGTGATCCAGTTATCCAAATCGTGGAATTCAAAAACCTGTCATTTTATGAAGTGAAGAACAGGATACTAGAAACAGTTTCACATCACAAACGGAACAAGCACCAGCATCATACAATGAAAAAATCACGATAATCAAGAAACGATCTGATCGGAACCAGTAAATACCTGAAATAAAGAAATTTAAAGAATATACCTAAGAACTGTTGATCTTCTAAACCAATAGCCTCTTCGAAATGCACACTCCTCTTTGGGCGCTGGTCTGCTTCCATTTTTCCAGTAGCCGCGCAATCGGAGAAACTGGCCTCAATTAGTAGCGGTCTTCGGTCGATCGGTCGCCAGAATCTGACTGCAACCGTCGATTGAAAAAGCGAATCCGGGGATGAAAGGGAAGGGAGGTTGGGAGAATTTTGAAATATAAGGGAGCGGTTCACGGAAATCTTATAATTAGAATTAATTATATATTCCTTAAAAGAAAGCGTTTAAAACAACGGCTACTTTTTTAAACCCCCAAGCCCACCCTCCACCGCACAAATTAGAAAACCGGGTCCGAGCTGCTCACGAGCCAAACCGGGCGTGAATTTTCTAACATGGCTCAAGCTCAACAGGTTTGGGTCCGATATCTCCTGATGGTACGGGAGAAAAGAAAAAAGAAAACCTGCTGTTGGTTCTGTTCCTCTAACTAGTTCTGTTGTCTGCAAGCCTTCAGCTTGCACATATATTCGTATGGACGACAGAGCAAGAATAGAGTTCATCAAAATCCATGTATTAACTAACTTAAATAGAGCTAAATGAAAGTCAATAATAGGATTCATCGAGCACAAGAATGAAGCAAGTGTAATCTGAGCCAAATGGGACCATGAAACATGAACCTTGTTCATACACAAGTTCTAAATAGAGGAAGATACAAACATCTGGAGCCCGTGTGCCAGAAATCTCGGTCCACATTATACACAAACATGAAAGCACATTGCGAGACTTGCTTCAGGTATCAGTCCCCTGCAACAAACAGCAAGGGTGGAGCTGCCCTCATCAAATTTTAGTCCATGCCTGGAATGATAGGTACCATCAGGTGTGGAGAGCGGCTCTGGAAGAGTAGAAATCATAAATGTGGGGAGTAAGGAGATTTGAACCTCGTTCTTCACATCAGGTGTTTTGATAAAAGAACTCACAAAGACATGTGAAATTAATGAGAAAAACAATAGCTGTGTCGTGCATATCAGGGACTAAGCTATATTTCCAAGCGTGCACAATTCATCACCAACAAATGGCTGATGGGGCGACAACTTTCCCATGAAAATATTTACAATTTCAGTCACATGACGCAGAGTTTTAAACAGTTACGAAGATCTGAATACCTGAGAGTTCGCATAATTCATGCCCTGTGAAAAAGACCCCTGCTGAGCGAGAAGTGCCATCAAGGATAAATGTCAGTACATGTCAAAATAATGGGATTTGCGTGCAAGAGAGGGGTTAAAATGTAACCCTTCTAATAAGACCGTGGGATAGCAACCTGTGAACCTGAACCAGGTTGCGCTCCATCCTTTCTTGCGGATCCATCTGAGCCTTTTGCGGATCCCTTGGAATCACCCTGTGCAAGGAATAGATAAGTGTCCGTACAAGCAGAACAAAGAGTTTTCAGACACTGAAAGGGAGTTTTAGTTCAGTTTTCCGTACCTCAATCTGCCAGGGCATGAACATAGACATCGAATGAGTATGACAGCAACACAAAAAAATATGCGTCAGTATTGCTAAAAGTTTCTTGGTACCAGAAGGTACGCATACATAAAACTCCATCTCCTACTTCGGAGGAATGACTAGCCAAAAGATCATTACCTCGCGGTACCGAGACAGGTACACCTTAAGCGGATCAATGTAATCTTCGAAGCCTAGAGTTGCCATGGCCCATAACAAATCATCACCATTGATTGTCTTTCTTTTCTCCCTTTGGCACTTATCACTAGCCCTTCAATGTTCAGCGAAAGATAACACCTTAATTTCAGGCACTGTACCCAACACAACCCGCCAAAAAAAGAATCCAACTTTAAAACATACTCGCTCGTGATGAAGCTAATAAACTCAGAAACACACTCCTGAACAGTCTCCTTAGCATCTTTAGCAATCTTCCCATTAGCAGGGAGCGCCTTCTTCATGATACGGCTAATATTAGCGATTGGCAAAAACCTATCCTGCTCGCGAACACCGCGCGGGCTCTGATCGCCACCACTCTCATTCCCTCCACCGGCGGGACTTCCCGGCCCTCCATGACAATCCGCCATCAAAAAAGAAAACGAAACCTGCGTAACCCATAACCCAACATCAACACGAAGAAAAAACAACAGATTCACAAATCAGTGAAAAATGTATAGAGAGAGAGCGAGAAATAAATTCTACAAGCTCACACGACGTGGGTTAATATGTATTTAGGCGCGAGAGAGATCGGAGGGTCGAGAAACCGTTACGAGCGAGACGACGACTAAGATCGAGAGAGATTGGGGGACTAGGGTTGGAGTTTATCAACACCGTTGGTTTTTTCCAATGTGAAGCTAATCTCTCGATCTGGGCGTCGACGGGTGGCCTAACTCAGCCTTCCGATCGATCTGACATTCTGAACTATGGGCTAGACTGACTATAAATAGAGGAAGTCACGGGCCGGACCGTCTAGGCAAGCAGAGCCCAGTAGTACATGGGCTGGACTCTCTAGCTGGGCCGACCCGACCCACCTTAAAAAATAATAATTAATACGATTTGGATAATATGAATTAATATTTTCTCGGAAAAAAAGAAATCTGAATTTGTTGGGATCTGATCACCCGACCTCCGTGTTCGACTCTCCACCTCGCGAGTTTCTTGACAGGGGAAGGTTTTGTGGCTCAAATTCCGGAAGCAGAAACTCCCATGGACATTCGCTTTCGCGGCGCAACCGCATCCCTGTACTCTTGTAATTTATGGAATAGTTTCTCAATCAGCAGCAGGTTCTCCAGCCCTATATGCGCAAAAAGGCCTCCGCCGCCCCGCCCCCGGAGAACGGCGACGGCGTTGATCCCAGTAAAGGTCCTTGCTCTCAACTCAGTCATCTGATGCTTCCTTCCTTCTGTTCTGCTGAATTTTGGGTGGCTTATCTTCAATCACGGATGACTTTTCTGGAGCCCCCATTTGCTTTTAATTTCCGAAATTGATCTGATATCCTGCTATTCTTCACCATCATAACTGTCTAGAGCAAAGTGGAGATTCATGATCGTCATTGATTTAGCAGAAGCTCTGTGACTGCACGCAGGTGACAAATTCTCAACAGATTGGGACAAGGCATGGTCGAGCTTCCGGAAGCGAGGGAAGAAGGCGCTGTTTTCAGACTTTTCTCCGGACAAGTACGTTAGCTGGAACCCGAGACGGTCGGATTTCCCACTGTCGGAGGAAGTCGATCCGATCAAAAGAACGGAGAGATCCAATCTCAAGGTATGGACCAGCACCGGCTTCACTCTTGGCCTAGCAATTCTTATAGTTACTCTGCTTTTACTGTACACACTTTCAGTCCCCTTTAAATGACCTGAATTCAAGCACAGAGAGGGCTTCATCCCATCCCCATTGTTCACATCAGCAATCAGCAATCAGCAATCAGCAATCAGCAATCTGGCTGCAAATGCTGAAGAAATACAATGCCACGAACTAGGGAGAGTTAACTGCTAGTCCAGCAGAAACTCTCCCAACAAGTCATCCGTCAACGAGGACTCGATCTCGTTGCCGATGATGTCGATAACTCGGTTCGAATCACCCCATACCATCTCGGGATCGAACCGCAGTCTCTCCGGTAGCCATCCATTTGAGGATTCTTGCCGGATCAACTTCACTAGGGCGTTCTCATCTTTGTAAGAACAAGCTGCTGCTATTCTTGGGTTAACCCACGGATGGATGCCAACTTGGTGCCGGAACCGATCCATGATTGCGATATTTATTCTGTCAAGCACGAGCATCCGCTCGGACCGTAACCTTGTTGTCGTCCCTTCGTTGCGTTTCGTCTCAAACTTATCAAGGAGTGATGGGTTCCGATGGTAATCCGGCATATGCTTCCAAAATGCGCGGATCTTGTCCAACCCAGATTTGTCGACGCCACACTGAGCCAACGCCTTGAGAGCAAATGAACATTCCCACGCTTCAACATCCGGTGAGATGTCTATGGGAATTTGAGAGAAATCCCAGTTGGAAGGGAGGGAGCAGGATGAGCTTGGATGGTGGAGACTCTGCATGTCGACATGCTTTGGTTTTTCTTCTACCTCTACAAATAAGAAACAAGAGAGATCATACACTGCAATGGGTTGTCTCTTTTCAGGAATAAGGTAATCGCAACACACAGAGATTTTAGACTATGACGGAATACTTCAAGACATTTAGTGAAACAAGGAGAAGTTGCTTGAACAAGTCAGAATAAGCTTCTTAGATCAAAGCAATTGATGATTAACGGGGTGCGAATAAATCGTACCTTTCACTTCAAAAGCAGTGAGATCGTCAACATCCTCTACATCCGATGATTTACATTGCTTGAAACAGGCCTCAGAGCCCAACAGAAGATCAGAACGATCGGTGCCCTTGGGGTTGTCTGATGAAGTCCTACCAGCTTCATGACACTATACCAAAGGAAATTATTCTTCAGATAGTCTTTCAGGTGGTTACAGAAGCATAAATAGCAATCAAAATGTTGGAACCAAAGTAGTGAAATTAACAAAGGAATGTATGGCTATGTAAGTGAAGATTCAAACCTGGATGCACAACTCCTCTTTATCATTAGTAAATTTAATTTCTTTTTCTGCATCAGAGGATAAGGTGCAGCCGATTTTTGTTGAAATCTGGCTCATGCAAGGCTGTTCGCAGAAGCTCTTGATACTGGCCTCCATTTTGAGCTCAAACTGAGCAGAGACCACACTGAAGTGCCTAGTCTTAGCAGACTGAGATATTCTTGTCCTGGAATTTGAAGAATATGGTGATGCCTGATTTTCTTTGACAATTATGCTTTCCCTGATATGTTTGTTTCTGCCACAAAGTTGAAGCCTGGAAACGACAATATGCTTATTTTTAAACAAAGCACGGTTACAGAAGCTTTTTCTTTGACTCCTCCCGCTTCCTGAGTAAGGAAACGACATTGATCTGGATAAAGTCATGTGCTTATCGACCTTTCTACCATCACAGTAGGGCATGCCAAAACCATCTGAGACACTCCTATTGTATCCACCAAATCGACTTTCATGAATTATATCAAGCTTTGATATGGAGTCTAAATTTGTGAGAATGACTTTTCCACCAGACATGGCAAGAGTTTGACCACAATCACCAAATTCCAGCTCGCGATATCTATCAGTTACCTTCCACCTCTCTAAAACCCTTTTAGTGATCATATTAGCAGACCATTCGGATGGGCTAGAAGATGGAGGCGTACACCATTTGCCGCATTTTAATGGAAATAGAAGCATATCCGATTCAGCTCTGCATTCACCAGCATGAGCGCTGAATGAACGGAATGATTTGTACTCGAGCCTCTTATCACCTCTCAAGGGCAACTTGAACATCTGTGGCTCGAGTCCAAGCTTATCTCTAGCATTGAATGAACTAGAGGAGCATCTCCAATTATCGCAGCTCCTCTGCATTTTAAGCACATCCGTCTCAACTCCAAACTCACCAGAATAACCATTATACGAATGTTGACAGCGTGAATATCTCCTACAACAGGAGGACTTCAAACACGCATCTCTTGTTCGCCTTGTAACAGCCCGAGCCACCTCACTCGCTTCATGAGATTCAGGTATATAAAATCCCTCACTATACAATGAAACTTTCCTTCTGAGAGGTACTTTCCGATCACCCTCCACACTTTTATGCTGTTTCTGATGAGTAGGCTTGAGAACCACAATCCCCGTTGGAAGCTTACTTTCTGCATGATTCCTGTGAGGTTTACATTCCTCTTCTACACAAAAAGTATTTTCAATGGGGCGAAAGCCTGGTTCGAGTAGCAACCGGTCTTTGCGAATTGGAAAAAGGCAGGAGGTGTCATACTTCCCAGGATATGATTCATCATTCCCTACGCATTTACAGGGCTTCAAGACTGGTCTTGTACTGACAGGATCAATTTTTATATCTGAAAAATGACCATCAAGCAAGGATTTGGGCGAGTTTCCAGAGTCCTCATCATCAGAAAGATGTACCTCATCGGCATTACCCTGAAGATTAGGCAGTCCAAATTTAGAAGAGTCGCTGCTTCCAGATTTACAAAATGCCTCCAAGTCTTCAGACACATGACGGGATTCTCGGGGGTATGTGAAGCTTCTAAAAAGGCCTTCTCCATCATTGGTTGCCGCATTCGATTCACTACTAATTGCAATGTTTACCCCTTCATCGCTCTCTGGAACCCTCTTCCTTTCTCGACGCACATTCCAAATGAATCTGGAAACAGCACTGCGCTGGATTCCCGTGTGCAATGTTTTCTCTTGAAACTTCGTGGGCTGCGCTCCAGTTGCACGTCCAGTGGAATTCCACCCCAATACCTGCGCTTCAGGCACATCAGTGGGCCACAACGAAAACAATGAAAAACATATAAAAACAATAAAGAAAAAATCATAACCTTTTCTTCGCCAATGCCTCCGTGGTAATCAAAGCAACGACCCCAGAAGAATCCGGTGAAAGCTTTCTGCTTCTGATTCTGATAAACGCCTGCAACAAAAATCCGAAACCAAAATGTCAATGAATCTACTCATCGTTCTATCCCACGCCATCTCGCTACTATAACCTAGTTGACAGATGAATCTTCACCACGGAACGAAAAATACGACAAATTCCAAAAATGGACTCATCCAAAATCCACATACCCAAGAACTTTAAATAGGCCCACAAAAAATCTTCTCCAAAAGGCCCATTTCTTGACTTCCATGTGGGAAAAAAATGGAAAAAAAGAACGTGTCGGTTATGATAAATGGTCCAAATTATCATTAGAAAAGTTTGTTTATCTGTAAAAACGGATCTGTTCTTTGTCTTACTACATAAATAGTATTTATTCCCCTTACCAGTTCATTTCCTTCTATTTTCCAAAAACGATTTTGTATCTTTATTAAAGCGATGCAAAAAAAGTAGTGTGTGAGGGAAAAGCATGGTTTTAGAAACTACCTTTGTAAAGAAAGTGTGTATCGCATTTTTGAAAAAGGCGTCAAAAGAAAAGGGGGAAACCGTCTGTAACCTGGAATGCAGCCACTGTCCGGCGACCTGCACCGTGGAGCTCCGGCCATTTCCCCTGTTTCCGGAGATATTCATGAGAAATAGAAAACAGGCAAACACGGAAATTCATCTCCAGGCTTATGAAATTTGAGTACCTATTTCCACTTCACACGAACTTGCCAAAATCACGAGCGGTACAACCGTCAAAAGCGCGGAATCGGAGAAGCCGTCGAAACCATGACGATCAGATCGCAAACGAAAAGGTGAGAGAATCAAGCAGCGGAATTAGGTATCCGTAACCGCCACGATGAGGATACGATCGTCCACAAAATATGATATACCTTTCTTCGATTTCACCCCAAATTCCAAAAAAAAAAAAGCACGCGGAAGAAGAGCGTGAAAAAACCCGGATCAGGATCAGACCGTAGACAAAACGTGCGTTCCTTCCGTGGCGGAAAAAGTGAAATCAGGCAACGAAGAAGCTACCGTAATCGCAAGGGTTCGCGCTTTCTGCATGCCAATTTTCAGTTCCGGCGAGAGGAGAGATGAAAGAATGTGGCAGATCACACAGAGAGATGGAGCGGAAAACGCTGGAGAGCATCTGCAGCTTCGCGAAGAGGAAGCAGACTGCCAAAATCTGCGAAATCTTGTAGACACGGGTACGGCAGATTGATACGGGAATCGCCGCAGAAGCAGAGAGACAGAGAAAGAAAAGTAGTGACAGAGAGAGATCGCGGGTATTTTGAAAATCAATGAAGGGAGGGGCCACGCCTATATGCCCAATTTCCCATTCTCCATTTTCCAATTCCATTACTACATATTTTTAACTAAAGTAAACAAATTCTAGCAACAATCACAAAGACAGAGACAACCTAAAAAAAACATTAATATATATAGGTTTTACGTCCGTACGCAAAACATAATATTAAATAAATATTATTTAATTATATTTAAAAAAATAAAACTATTATTTAAGAGATTGAATCAAGTAAGGCATGCTTGCTGCGGGACAGGAAAAGTCGATAATACCCTCATAAAATTCGTATATTATTTTTAAATGAGCACGCGTTATTTGGAGTTAAATTCGGAGGCATTGTGGGGGTTGGGGGGACCCACATGCCACGCTGGCAACGTAGATTTCGAGGTCGGGATCATTAATTTATTAACTAAACCACTTCCGATCTTCTAAAAAACTCGCTTTCCCTCTTCAATGTCGTGTGGTGCTCAAATCACTAAATGTGCATTCTGCCAACCAAATCAACCGGCGCACTCCACATGTGTGGTGCTCCCATCGATTAACCTTTAAAATCGACAAACTAACCGATTAATTGGTATTAGATTTGGTCGGTTCGATCCATTAATTGAATGTGCTTATATATTTTTAAACTACATTTGCAACGACACACGCATTTGATTTTAATATCAAATATAATGATCTATTTTATTTTCATGCAATATTATTATTTTCAATTACTTAATTTTTCACGATTTTATATTTTTCACTTTCGACGAAAAAATCTCATACAAAATTAAAAAATCTAATCTATTTAAACACATAATGTTTCTCATATAATTTAGGATATTGTAAGAAACTTACAATATTATTCAAATTAACAAAAAATTAAAAAAAATAGTATATTGTCGTATCAAATTCTATTATTTTAAATATTGATTTTATAAAAAAAATAATTAAATGGCCTCTTATTTGTATTATACTAATCATTATCATAATTTTCATAATTAGGTTTAAAAAAAGGCATGCTTAGTTCGTGGGGAAGAATCCAGACCGTTGAAGCCTCTGATTCGTTGGTCCACACCTTTCCACAAAAAGCGAGCTTGTTGGCTTACTGGTTTTGGACTTTCCCCAACAGACCAGCAGCCTGAATATTATAATTCCGTGAATCCATTTTCAAATATAAAAGACTGTTTAATTTTTACTTTTCAAAAAGTTTTTTTAATAAATATTGTTAATAAAATAAAAAGTTTGCTTTTCCCGTTATTTAAAATGAGAATTGTTTCATGATTTTTTTGTTTCAAGGGTTTGGAATATCGAGCCAATCTGAGAGTGCCACCTGGCCGATTCACCTGCAGATGTCCTTTGTTAAAACTAACACCAACCTTCCTTTAAATGGCGTGTCCTAAACCCAGCCGCACACGCCTTTCTGGGTGCATGTAAAATGATTCAATTCCCAAAATAAAGGAAAAACCCTAGTTTTCGATTTGGTAATTTAAGAATTTTTACCCTCGTGGAAGAAGTATATACGAACGGTAAAGGGTTGATATTGATCCATTTTTACATGAAATGGTTTGTTTTATAAATTAAAATGATTTTATATTAATATTTAATGGAATCACGATTTAATTGTTTTACATTATAAATCATTAATATTGTGAAATGTAAGGCTCCCCTCAAGTAAGGGTGGTATAATCAATTTAGGTGAATCTCACATCCATCATTTATGAGATAAAGTATGAGATTAAGTAGAATGAATATACAAAATTAAATGTATTAAAAAACATTGTCACGATCGAATCCTCCAAAATGTGTAAGGAATTTTATGGCTTTTCATGATTTCAAATAATATACTTCTATATATTTGTGTAAATTCTTCCCCTCATACGCCTCTCTCTTGGGAGGCTCACCTCACACGTTGACACTGGATTGGTATTGGGTTAGCCAAGACACGGATGAGTGACTGCTCCGTTGCGTTTTCTTTTCCTTTTCATCTGCTACATTAATGGACACTAGCAGAAGCAGTGCCCTGTAGTTTTAGTGACTGTGCGACGTCGTCCTCCTAAGCGAGCACACGATGATTGCACACCTTCATCCAGTGGGCATGCTGCAATAGGATCATGTGACGGACGAAGGGACCACGACGAGTAGAGCGTAACAGAAGTATTTCACACCCCTCCTGCTTCCTGGGTATAGCGTCTGAGGGTTTGGAGTTGGTGGAGATGGAGATGGATTACCAGTGAAACAATGTCTGAACAGATTCGAGAGTGATTAATTAATACATCCCACAGAAAGCTTCTTCATCAGTTAGACAACAATGGCTCAGAGAAGAATGAATCAAGATGGGAACTTGCACAAAGCATGTTTGGACCTAAGCAACTCAGGGATAGAGAGAAAGACGCCCATGTGGGGGAGGTGATGAGCGTGGAGAATGGAAACCCATGAGATGTAGGAAATAAGTGTTGTAATTCAAGATCTCACAGATGAGATAGATAGCACGTTAAGAATTTCAAGTATACAATAAATATGGATTATATTATAAAAATTAAATTCAATCGATTATTAGTAATATATAAAATTTTGACATGTAATATATTGTTATAATAGTGAGTTCGTTGAGGGTTGATCTCACTGATGAGGAATGGAGGACGAGTGAGGCTTCCTACGGGGCGGATGGACGTGGAACGGGACGGTTGGGGTCGTGAGAACACGATTCATTCATGGCGTGAGTGGGAGGGGGAACACAGATAAGATATCTGAGTCCGTACAATAATGAAGCCATGCAGCAGCGCAGGTCTGTTTCCTGCAACAATGGGGTGAATGGTCGTTTTCCTTCCCCCCATTACAATTTTGTCCGTAGCCAACACGATTGCTCTCACCCTCCACAACTCTCATTACATCTTTTGTGCCTACACATTCCCTTTGTCCATCCACTCCCGCTCCACGACTCCCCAAATCACAATCCCACTGCGCATCCTGCCTCCCTGGATTCACCCTCCCTCCCTCTGCAGAAAAAATCGTACTTGATTAATTAAAACTACGCTTTGATGACTTAAAGTTCATCCCCATTATGAGACTCAACATGAATTCCTTTTCTACGATGTGGGATTCACGACGAAGCTCTGAAGTGGCATCGCCAAGCTCTATTCGGGTGAGTTTTGATTGAGCAGGATGGGCTGGAATTTGGACCACACCAACCTCTGCTCTGGCCATGGGTTTCTTCTATTCCCCCTTCAACACCTTCTATCGCCTAGAAGGAATAACACAGAACAGGTCTGTGGACATGGCTCGTGAGTCCGTGACAGTCAACTTTAAAGGGCGCCTACATCTGTGAGCTAGCTACAAATCAGCACGAAAGCAATCCAGGATCACAAGATTATATTGAGAGTTAGACATGTTCCTCCATTTTCACACTGGAAACCAGTTCAGTATCAATGGAACCATCTCGTTTCATGGTAGTTATTACCACTGGTAGGAAAGATATGTTCAGCAAGTGCAGGAGACACGCTGAAGAGCAGATACATAGAGAAGAATGGAAGATTTCATGGGAAAACAGTGACCATTGCCCCCCAAGAAAACCCACCCTCGACTTGAATATGTGATGTGATACATATTTATGGCGAAAGGGAGGTGGGGGAACCATGGTCCCCTATGTATTCAACTTTGTGGGTGTTTTTATAAATGATAGATAATGCAGCAGAATTCCCTCAATGGACGATGACATCGACGTTCCCCAGTTGCGAGCTGAGGAACCTAATCTCCTCTCTGTCCTAAAACCCTAATTAAATAATTGATTAGTCGCACGATTGAGGGAGGTGTTGAAGATGATGGTGAACAGTGAGTCAGCGACCGGCTCGTCTCTCAGCGTCCCGCATCGGATTCGGACGTGGACCAATTTCGCAATCCTCGATGCCCCTCCCCTATCGTGACCTATCCCTTTCAACAATTGACCAACGGGGGCCTCATGCAATTATCAATCAAATTAATCCACATTGCTGACGCTTGCCTTCAAATTAAAATTCCGTATATTTGAAAATAGAGGTTCAATTTCTAAAGAATGAATTCAAATTATTTATTTATTTTTATTTTTATTTTGTTGGAATATAATTAAAAATTATTAAATCCAGCGGGCCTGATTGACCATATCACGTGGGATGCATGTGACCTTCAGATGTTAAAGTAACCCGTCTTTCTATACTAATCCTTGTACCTTTTTGAGTGTGAAGATTGCTTGGACTTGTTGGAGACTCTATCGGGCCGTAGGAACCGACTAAGTTTCCATGGTCGTGGGAGGCGGCGACGGCTCACCGGAGGCGAGACCGCGGAAATCGGCGTGCTTGCAGAAGACGTCGCTGAGCTCGTGGAGGCTTCATCAGAGTCTTTGTAGAGCTTTCTGCGGAACTCAAGAGAGCTGGACTCGACGCCGGCACTTGAACTGTCGGCAAATGCGGAGACTTCCTCGTCGCCACCTTCTGACTCACCGCCGGCGTCACCGGGGGGCTTGCGGTGGACGTCTCTGTAGCGCACGCGGGAGAGAATTGTGAAAAGAAGAGGGGAACTGATAAATTCTATAGGTTAAAGCCCAAAGGAGAGAAATCCGTTTTGTAAAAGCCCATGGACCTTCCGGAGCCCATCACAAAACGAAGGAAATTTCATTAATTAATTTAAAAAATGTATAGGGAAATTGATTTCACTGAACAGGTAATTTGTAAGTTTTCCAGGGATAAAATGAAAATATTAAGAAGAAATAGACCACGCAACAATTTTACTAAACATTCAAGCAGCATCCGTCACATACTCTGCCGTATCGAAAGCCAGGGTTCTCGGATCATCGAACGGGGTCTGTCCAACCGGATTCCCACTCTGAAAGAACCGGTTAATCCACGAAACCGTCTTGGCAGTCGCCGCCGCGAACCCGAGAACCGAAAGACCCGCTCCGCCTAAGATGAAGACGAGAGCACCGACAGGGAGCCACACAGGGCTTGTAATGATACTCAACGGCACGAAGATGATTAGAGCGATTGCAGCGGCGGTGAGGGTGGTTCCGGATAAGAGGAGGAGAACGGCGCCGGAGATGACGAGGGCGGAGAGACCCAGGAGCTCTCCGGAGTGGGGAGAGTGCTCTTTAAGCTTTAGCAGAATGGAGGACACCGTGGAGGGCCTCTCAGCCGGGAACTCCATGTTTTAGAGTGGCTGAGGGAGGGCGGGAGCCCGCCGGGGCGTGATATCAAGGGGCTTGGGGGAGAATTATTAGACACGTGGGGGATCCAGGCACATGCGGGTCAACACGTGTCAGAGTCGGCTAATGTTGGAAGATTTTCAAAAATAATAGAATTTGAAATATTCCGTATTTAAAATGCATGGAGGTTTTGGGCCAGACCTGAAACAAAAAGAGTACAATGGGCTTTACCTGGGAACTGGTCCAGACCATTAAACTTGGACGGAACTCTTAGTGGGCTTCGTTTTGGACCGTGCATGATATTTCAAGGCCCAGAGTAGGGCTGCGCCGGACTCGCGCTCTAGGCCCGTACATCGCTCATTTAATTTGTTGTCATAAAAATAATAATAAAATTTCAGAAATTATTACTTTTTCCGTTTTTCGTTCCTATTTTTTCGGATTATGATGAAAATTGAAGTTTGTAATGCAAGATATTTTAAATTTCGATGAAATTTTGTTAAAATTTATCGAAATTTTAAATTTCTTTTTATAAGTAATACTTCGAAATTTTGTTAATTTTTTTTACGAAATTTCGTTTTTTAGGTAACATTAGAAATACGAAATTGAAACATTGAAAATTTGTCTTTGGCACCATTTGCGATAATTGCTGATCGATTACCCGGAGTTGGAAATAAAATTGGGAACGGGGGATTGAGCCGGCAGGCTGCGGCAGGGCGATTGTAGCATTCTGCAAATTTTGAAAGTAGCATAGTTTCGGTGGTTGTTTTCCAACTGCAGAATTCAAGATCGGCGAGCTGTCTCCCGAGGAGAGTGTGCGTAACGAAGGAGATCGCATACGTATGCGAAAGGTATATGAGGTTGCTTCTGCTTGCTTGCTGTTTTCCAAAACTTGGTTTTTGGTTTTGGTGATGGATCAAAAGTGGAGGGTAGGTTCGATCTGAATCGAGCGTTTTCGGGGAGCTGAATTTGGGTTGCGAATGCTTGCTTTGTGTTTTTGGAAAGAGAATTAGGGTATTTGTTGATCTGCATATGAATTTTGATTTTTGTGAGTTAATGAGGGAATGCAGAGTTCATGAATGTTTAATATTTTGGAATTGCGCGAGATCCTTCTTCACATGATTGTGATTTAGGTGTGAGCTTGTGAGGAAATGGTGAAGCTTACTATGATTGCACGCATTACTGATGGCCTTCCACTAGCCGAGGGATTAGATGATGCCCGTGATGTCCCAGATGCTGAATTTTACAAGCAGCAAGTTAAGTCTTTGTTTAAGAAGTTGTGTGTTGGGCAGAATGAGCCATCAAGAATGTCGATCGAAACAGGGCCTTATGTGTTTCAGTATCCTTTATCCATTTCATACCTGAATTCATTTTTATGGATCTTCGGTTAGTTACTTACCAATAGTTCATGATAATGCTAGTGTACACAAATCTATTCTGGATCTTATATCCACGATTTCTGTAAATCTGTCCTTAACTCGCATGTGCAGTTATCTCATTGAAGGTCGAGTTTGCTATTTGTCTATGTGTGACCGTGCTTATCCTAAGAAACTAGTGTTCCAGTATCTGGAAGACCTGAAGAATGAATTTGAAAATGCATACGGCAATCAGATTGAAACAGCTGCACGGCCGTATGCTTTCATCAAATTTGGTAAATTTTGTTATCCCTTTGTTCTGGGTTCTGAAAACATGGATTTACCACCACTTTCGCCTTTTTATTTTCAGACACATTTATACAAAAAACAAAGAAGTTGTATCAAGATACAAGATCCCAAAGGAATATTGCAAAGTTAAATGATGAACTATATGAAGTTCACCAGATAATGGCTCGCAATGTCCAAGAAGTACTTGGTGTTGGTGAAAAGTTGGATCGTAAGTTTCTCTCTGATGGCATCTTTAAATATGCATGATTGACATATTTATTTATAGAGTTCAGTTTTAGTGCATGGCCTTGCTTCTGCCCAGTTTTTGTTTGGTGGATGAGTGTCTTGACCCCCTTCCTCGATTGTATTTTGCAGAGGTGAGTGAGATGTCCAGTCGCTTGACATCCGAATCTCGCATCTATGCCATGAAAGCCAAAGATTTAAATAATCAGGTTAGTCTGTCTCTCTTCTTGTAAAAGAGATCAAGATAAAGTGATAGGTATTGTGTTTTCTGTTCATCGCATCCCTTGATCCACGACCAATAAAGTGTCTTACAGTTAGTCAAATGGACCATCCTCACATCCCTTAAAATGCTTTCTTTTTCCTGTCTAAATTATCTTAATGATGCAACCTGTAATATTGCTGCAGGCATTGATTCGGAAATGGGCTCCGGTTGCTGTGGTTCTAGGGGTGGTCTTCCTTCTTTTCTGGATCAGAGGTAGGTTCTGGTGATGCTCATTCTGAGATGGGGTTGTCCGTCTTCGAAAAATCCCTGTTGGAACTGCCTCATGCTTGCTGAACCCCAAAGAAGGAATTTGGTGCTTACCAAAGGAAACTTTTCCGCAATCCGGTGTCGGTATGATTTTAAACTTCTAAGTATCTACGATTTTGTTGATACATTTGTACTCTCCTTTGCTGACCAGAAGAAGCTAAAACCATGGACATTTCTTGAATCAAGATGTGCACCATACACCACCACATCTATACCTATTGTGTTCAACGCGATCTCTTCGAATCATTCTTCGTATCCGATTCTACTTGATGATTTGGTAACAAGTCTCTTGTAGTTTTGCGTCCACTGATGAACATTCCTCACCACATACCACAAGTTAGACCGGTGACCAGGCTACTCTCCTATACCCAAATCTTGACCCGACTTTGAACCCGGATCAAATTGGATCAGCCATGAACCAGTGCTGTAAAATACCAAGAAGACGATGATGAATGAATTTTAGGCAGCTTGTATCGATTTTTTTTAGTTCTGCAACGCCTATGAAACTGAGCAAAGCTAAGCCCCACCCAGTTTCAAACATGAGATGTTAGGGAACACCTAAGGAGTAAGGAAGCTGAAACATGGCGTATGTCCCTTGAACGCTTAAAACAAGAAAAAGCAACGAATGGAAGCCAGTCAGAGTGGGAACATATCTAGATCAGTAGTATTCCCCGTCTGAGTTGTGTGTGTATATAATATACACAGCATAAAGCAGCCCCTTGCTTTATTTCTCTGGTTCCATATTCCCACCTCCAGCTCCACTTTTGATCCTCCACTACCATCTCAAGAACCCACATGCTCTTTACAAAGCACGGAATTTTTAAAGATCCGCAGCCATGGCTTTCTCCTCTCTTCCTGCGTATCTTGATACTGCATCGAATTGGAACCAGGTCGGGGCTTCTTCCCTTTCCTTGCTTTTGCTTTCCTTAGTCTTCCATGGTTAAAGCAAAAAGATAAAGAAGATATTCTCTCTTTCTCTTTATCTTTTGTTGTTGTTGTTGTTGTTTGATTTCTTGAGCTTCGGAGTCATCAGGTGATTGGGAGTAGCGGCGGCAGTAGTTTGATCCCGCCGCAGCCGCATGGGGGCGGTGACTCTGCAGCTATCCGGCCGGGATCTATGGCGGAGCGTGCCCGTCTTGTTAATGTTCCGATGCCGGAATCGGCTCTCCGATGCCCCCGATGCGATTCCACCAACACCAAGTTTTGCTACTTCAATAACTACAGCCTTTCTCAGCCGCGTCACTTCTGCAAGGCTTGCAGAAGGTATTGTTGGAATATTAGTCTTTAGGGGTTTATTCCATAAATAATAATAATGGTAATATTCGGACAGGTATTGGACCAGGGGTGGCGCGTTGAGGAACGTCCCGGTAGGCGGTGGTTGTCGCAGAAACAAAAGAAGCAAGTCAAACGCCTCCAAGTCCCAGACAAGAAGCGACCGGCAAACCACCACCACCGCCCCCGGGACCCTCGGTATTCCGACAACCGGCAACGGTGGCCTCATCCCGCCCCCTCTACGCTTTATCCCGCAGCTAGGCGGAAACTTCAACACCGCCCCTGAACTAGTGGGAGGTGATTTGCTTACCGGCGGTGCATTGGCGCCACTTTTCTCGTGTAGTGACAGTAGCCTCGAGGCGTGGCGGTTTCACCACGCGCCGCAGCTGGGTTTCATGGACCCGTCTCCGGGGTTTCAACACGGCGAGTCGCCGTTCATTGTCTCCGATATGCTGCAGCCTAAGCACTCGGAGCCACTCTTCTCTCAATCTGAACCAGTGAAACCTGAAGAAAACCCCGAAATGGATCTACCAAGACAATTCACAGGAGCAAAGCTGCTGCGAAATGATCATTGGAGCAATGCAGCTTCTCCATGGACTGATTTCCCCTCTCCCTCTACTACCAATAGGAAGTAGAACAAGTTTGGAGCTCAATTCCTGCAAGTGTCTCGGGTCTGTTTAGGGTTTAGGGTTGTTCTATATTTGTCAGAAAACCCTAGTTTGCATTGGGTTGATCTTGATGTGATGGCGAACTTGAGATGGTTCCTAGGCCGCAGTTTCATTTCATCCAACTTCTCTCGCTTTGCTTATACAATTACTAACCTCCCATGCCACTATTTTGGATTTCATACACTCGATTTTTAAACTAGACTCGTTTTTTTTCCCACTTATCCTTGAAACATATCCATTCCGTAGCTTCTGTTAATATAACTTAACATCTTAACTTGATCTTATTGAAAAGTTAACCATGTTTAGACGAGAGTAGTTTTAGGATGAAAATTAAGTGGTATTGAAAATCAAAACCCTAGCACCATGTGGTTTTTAGAGAATCCTCAACAAGATAACACGGTTCGCTACACTTTGAGGTAGTCTTACTACACCTTCTTAAGTTAAATTTTAATTTACTTGATATAAATGTGGCGAAATTTATTTGATACGAAAATAAATTTTCATATAATAAGAAACCTCCTTCTTTGATGCTCAAAGAATGAAAGGGTGACTTGTATGGTTGGACAAAGGAATTGAAAATTATGGCCCCAAACACATAACATAAAATAGGATGCATACATTTGACCCCATTTTGAAATTTATCCGAAATTTTGTTCGATCAAATTCTAAGTCTAATTTTTTTTTAAAACTCGAATATTGATTGAAATACTAGATTGGATGTATGAATTCAAAACTAAAGTTTTCATGTAACCTGATACGGAAAATAATAAATAGTATAAGATAAGTAGAGCACATTGTCCCCAATGATCATCGTGACACACCATTCAACATGCTATCTAAAGGACAAGACGCACACATGTTTGGGTCTCAAGGAATGTGTGTATGCATGCATGGAAACATGTTTGTGAAATCATATTACATTCAATTCAAATTTATGATTTTTAAAGTGATTTTTATGAAAAAATTAAAAAAAATGATTGATTTAGATAATTATTTTTATTTGTTTGTTATATTTTATATTTGTTAAATAATAACATAAAATGTGCTTCGATATTTGTTTCTGTCGTTTCCTTTTGTTCCCCCTCATCTTTCGCTAGCTGCCGGTCCATCTTTTCGATTTCGTCTTTGAGCGAGCATTTCATTTGTGGATCTCTCCGCAACCAGATCGATGTTGTCGCTGCCATGAATTTGTCAATTTACGGCCCCAATTAGGGTTTTGATTTTCGCGTCTTGTGGGCGATGCTTTTGCCTCATCGTGGCTAGATTGTCGATCCGCATTCTGTTTTTTTCTTGCGGATCCGACGATTTTATGGCATCTTTTCCACTGGGATGGAGATGAAATGAGCTTTGAGATTCAGGTGTTTTGGGGAGTGGTTTGGGATTGAGAAATTTTGCTCCAATTGGTGGATATGGATCATGTCGTTGGTGGAAAATACAAGCTGGGGAGGAAGATTGGGAGTGGTTCATTTGGTGAACTCTACTTAGGTACATGGTTTTTTTTTGTTTAATTTAGTAGCTTTTCCTCTCTTTGATACTGGTTTTTTTTTTCCGTTTTATAATTGTCTGGCTGGTTCTCAGGGGTGAACATACAAAATGGGGAAGAAGTAGCCCTAAAGCTGGTATACCTTTTTCAAATTTTGATTTTATTCGATTTGATCTTCAGTTTTATTGCATGGGTTTGTTGTTCAAGAAGTTCTTTTGATTCGTACCGGTGCTGCTCTGCAGAACGTTTGTTGTTATAGCGTTTTTCTTGGAAAGAAATAAATGGTTTCTGCGTTGCTGTTACCAGGAATCTATCAAGACCAAGCATCCTCAGCTTCACTATGAGTCTAGGATATATATGCTTCTACAAGGTGGAAGTAAGTGACACAAGTCTGCTCTACTGATCAAATCCCCTTTCTAGTTGAAGTCAAGGAAACATGTTCACTTTTTTTGCATTGCTGCTTATACTGCATCGTCTTTAGAACACATGTCTTACTGTTGTATTCCTGCCCTGGAGCTTCTTCGAAAGTCTGGGACAAGTTTCATTTTTATGAAACACACCTACTGTGGCACCTTTTTTTTTTGCATCACGAGTCTCGTAGTGAAGTAATTCTCCTTAAAGTGATATGAACTTTCCATAGTGCTAATCTCTCTCCCTTATTCATACTAGCTGGTGTACCACACTTGAAGTGGTTTGGAGTTGAGATCGAATACAATATCATGGTTATTGACCTTCTGGGACCTAGCCTTGAAGATCTTTTCAACTACTGTAACAGAAAGCTCTCTTTGAAAACAGTATTAATGCTTGCAGACCAATTAGTGAGTTATTTGGATTTCTTCACATGTAATTGCTGGATGTGAATGGTATTTTTCATTTTTCTAGTGCCTAACTGTCTTTTCTTTCTTGTAGATTAATAGAGTTGAATATGTACATTCCAGAGGGTTCCTTCACCGTGATATAAAGCCAGACAACTTCTTAATGGGCTTAGGACGCAAAGCTAATCAGGCATCACCCTCCCACGTTCTTTTGAACTTCACCCTTGTTGTCTAGGATGGGGCATTTGATGCTACTCACCCTTGTCTCACAGGTTTATGTAATTGATTTCGGTCTTGCCAAGAAATACCGAGATCTCCAAACACACAAGCACATACTATACAGGTTTGGGTTTTTTGGCCATATTTGATAAGTGATATCGTGGGTTTTTTCCCCTGTTATGGATTTCCACGGATCTGATGTGTTGACATTTCATATAATTTGTTACCATCAAAGATATGTTATTCATGCTGGCCCATAAAATAATAATGGTGCCAAGCTACATGCATCTGTTTTGCATATTTAGAATCTCTAATTTGTATCATGTGATGAAAAAATGAGTCTGCAAATCAAATTGCTTAAAAACTGTATATTTTTTCCCAGAGAAAACAAGAATCTTACTGGGACAGCACGCTACGCTAGCGTCAATACCCACCTTGGTGTTGGTGAGCGATTCATAAATACTTATTTAAATTATTCTGTTTTTTTTTTTCTGCTAGTTGAATACAATTTCCAAATCTTGGTGTCTGTTTGCATCTTTGCAGAACAAAGCAGAAGAGATGATTTGGAGTCTCTTGGATATGTCCTAATGTATTTCCTGAGAGGAAGGTTTGTCGAATGTGAACATCATTATATCTGCTTGGCATAATTTATTTCCTATTCTTACAATATTTTAACGATTTCAGTGGATACTAATTTGCAAGCCGTTTTTTCCAGCCTCCCATGGCAGGGTTTAAAAGCTGGTACCAAAAAGCAGAAATATGACAAGATCAGCGAGAAGAAAATGTTAACTCCTATAGAGGTATTACATTATTGGACGATGTCTGTTTTTTCTTATTAAAAGTTATTGTGATTTCAACACTGCTTTAACTGGAAATCTGATCCTTGAAACACTTGTTTGGTATATGAATAACAAAATATAGCATAGCATGAAACTTATTACACGCTCAAATGAGACTTGGATTTTGTACAGGTGACTGACAAGAAGTTTTTTTCGTGTGTAACTGTTACAGGTGCTGTGTAAATCTTATCCATCTGAGTTCATATCATATTTTCACTACTGTCGTTCTCTGAGATTTGAAGACAAGCCAGATTATTCTTACTTGAAGCGTCTCTTCAGAGATCTATTTATTCGTGAGGGTAATCTATACTTCAGGAATTCTGTTCTTTTATTAATGCCATACTTTTATTGTTAATTTTCATCATTGGTATGTTTCATTCAAGGTTGACTTTGATTTTCGTGTAGGGTTTCAGTTTGACTATGTGTTTGATTGGACTGTTTTGAAGTATCCTCAGATTGGTTCCAGCACAAGAACAAGGGTATCTTTTCATTCTGATTTTTTTTTTTTTTTTTGTTTGGAGGGAGGATGTCATGTTATCTCGTGGGCGTATGACTTTATTTGTTACTGCATCTGTTCACAGAACCCCGTAGGCAATGCAGCTGCTGGGAACTCTGGTGGAAGATCAGGAAGGACGTCTGGTAACCCTTTTTCCTAAAACTGATGTATTTTTGAAAAATTAAAAATTGGAATGACTGATGGAATTGTTCATAAATGTCATGGTGACTCAAGATCTTCGGGATAAGTTCTCGGGTGCAGTTGAAGCGTTCTCTAGGAGAAACGCCACAAGTGCTGGTTGGCCTGGTGATAATTTCAGAAACAAGACATTAGAAGACGCTCCTTCATCAAAAGATGTGGTACGGAATCCTTGCCTCATCTACACTTTTCCTCAGTTCACTTCCGTCAACCTACCAACGCTACGTAGTCACTAGGAATTTTCTTGAAATGCCATCTGTTGATTTTTCTGCTTTGAAATCTTGATGTGATGTTTGAGCTGAGCTAATTACATATCAACAGTCTTCTGCAAATGAGATTGTTGACATCTAGATAAGGTCGAAACGGTTTATGTTTACTGATTGACATGGGGTCCCTTTTGCATCAGCACCTTGATTCTGAAAGGGGCCGTAGTCCACGGAATGGGGGCTCTTCCAAGAGAGCAGCCATAGCCAGCGTTCGGCCAAATTCATCTGGAGAGATTGCCGATTACCGCTCCAGCAGATTGCTGTCCAGCACTGGCCGCTTCTCCAGGGGTGCTACTGATCTTAAAACAGCGCCCCGCGCTGTTGCCAGTAAAGGCCCTCACGATGATACTCTTAGAAGCTTGGAGTTCCTTTCTATCCGCAAGTAACAGGTAAGAACTCATACAAACCCCTTGTTTAAATAATTTGTACTATTGTTGATCTCATTGTAAATGTGTAACGTGACTTTCTGTGTATACTCCTAGAGCTGTACTTGCAACAGTTTTTCATTTTCACTGTGTAGCTTCATGGTGCGTCTATCAGGACTTCATCACATTTACTTCTCATCTTATGACTTTCTTCACATAATGTAGCAGCAAGTGCAGTTAAAAGCGCATGGGAAGCGGAAAAAGCAAATTGATGTCGGATATATTGTCTTGGCACCTACTCCAAATAACTCAAAAATCGATCAACTTCTATTCATAAGAAAGATCAGGAACAAACAAGGAACTTTATGTGGGCACATGGAGGCAGTAACCAAATGAAGCACTACTCAAGCTGTTTCTTCTTGAGACTAGCAAGCTCCCGTCTAACAACTCCAGCTTTCTGCAATGTCAACAGACTAGCTCATGTCAAGGAAAGCATAAAGAAAGCAAACACCAATCGGACACATACAAAACCAAGCTGGAGGAAAACTTCTTTTGTACAACTTTCAATACCTTGATCTTGGCGAGCATTAGCTTGAACCGGTCGAAATCATTCAGGGAAGCTCTCCTCTTCTGCACTATGAGCTTCCGGCCCCATGAACTCTTTTCCCATTTGCCCTTCACATCTGCATAGTGTACGAGGTTCAATGACGCGTAACGAAGTTTAACTTATGTTTTATCCTAAACTATATACGGAGACACACCAGCGGCCTCCATGGCATCTACAAGGGCCTTCTTCTTTGGGACCCTTTTGATGTCGATCTTAATGTCGGTAAGGGAAAGCCTCTTGAAGTTCATTTGACTCCTCACCATGTCAGGCGCATCCACAAGTGCCTAATATCATAAACTCTTCAATATTTTAAAATCAACAAAGGAAAGCTGGGGACATGTGATGCTTATTCTTCTGGATTTAGCCAAAACCGAAAAATAACGAGCCCACTAGTCCAAGTTTCAACCACAACAAGAACCAATCTCGTTTTCAGAGAAACCCATAATCCATTACCCAAGAAGGGAATGAAAAGAACTTCAACTTACATTTCGCGGTGAGCGTATAACCAAATCAGGAGCAAATCTACCACCTTGAATCTAACCGGAAAAAAAAAAGAAACAAAAGCGAGCAAAGAATAAGGCACGCACCCTGTTCTGATCAATGACGTCGACGATGACCACAAGCCTGCCATACTCCTTTCCGTAGTTCACGAGGGCAACACGACCGATCTCAACGTACCTCTTGAACGGCTGCAAATTGAAACCAAAACACAAAATATTTAATCATCGGATCCCCTAAATCTAAGCTGCAGAAAACAACAGTTCATGAGCACATCGGAATCCAGATCCACTCATCCAGGCTCACCATTTCCGCGGCAGACGAAGCGGCGTGAGTTGGAGACGACGCAAGGGAACAGACGGAAGTTAAAAACAGAAAGCTGTATAATATTAGAATCTAGGGTTTTCTTATGGGCCTAATCCGTGATACTTCAGCCTAACGTGACACATTACTTGGGCTATCGGCCCAATCACGTCTGTATGTGTTACAGCAGCATGGGCTTGATACACGTGGTCCTAGATGATTGGTGGGGGCCCATGTACAGTACTTTTGCAAATTTTGTGGGCCCCAGGATGATCCCTAGCCGTTGATACGAGACAGAGATCAGCGTACGGTCAAAACCGTACCGAAATCTGATAGGAAAATGGAAGAACGGAAGGTATTACGCCAGGGTTCCTTGCCCGGCTTCTCGTCACAATCTTCTTCTTTTTCTTCTGCACGCACTTTTAGCATTCCATAATTGTAGGTTCATATGTGCCGTGGATGCTCCGAATCATTGGTATGTTTTTCATTGCTTTGTAAGTATTGAACTTCTCCAAACCAAACACCCTTTCTTCCATGGGAATCATTATCTGTAAACGTGAGAAGTTGCCTTCTACCACAGCAGCAGTAGATAGATAGAACATTGGTAATTTGAAGCAAGATGGGATCTTCTTGAGGAATATATATAATGCTTTGCCTCTTTAATTGTCTTCTATTTGCAGATGTAGTTCTTTCCTGTAGAATTTTCAGCAAGTTGCCCCTAGTAATTCGGTATGCCCTCACAGATTTAACAATGATCCTGTTCTTTGTCAGTTCAAAACAGGTATTGGTACACAGATTTTTAGTGCTAATGCACGCAGGATGCATGCATATCAAAGTCTCACCAAAGAACTACCTCATGGTCTCCATTCTTGCCTCCCGAATGATGATCGTTGTGTTACCATGCATATGCTTGTTCTTTTTCAGTTTCTGGGACCTGTTTTCGCCTCTACTTTCGTGATGACTTTGAGATAGAGAAACTCATTATCATCCTTTATTGACACGGGCCTTGCTTCATTGATGTCTGTCTTGTTAGGAAATGGTCTACTTGCTGCTGTTGATTGAGCGGGATCACTGATGAAAAAAAAAATTTCCCCTCTCGGTTTATTAGACAGTCTAAAAAATCACAGAAAGATTAAATATACCTGTTGGGGGAGGTGGGATTTCGACAAAGACATGAGCTGAGTGCTTTGCACATTTGAAAGCAACTGGATTACAGTATCCAAATGAGGTACACTGCAAAAATAGATAACCAAGAGACTAATCTTTCATGTGATACAGAATGCATTCTAAGAATCGAGGTTGTGAGTACAGGCCGGGGAACTAAATTAGTAGGCATCGTAACACAGACACAAATTGGAACAAAGAGTAGCGCAAGCTTGTTCTCATATCCCATTTCGATCAAGTTTATTTTTTTCTGAATTTCATGTAAGGCCTCTCTTGCATCTGCTTTGTACAACAGAATATCACAGGATATGACCTTTGCTACAAAAACTGGTGTTATAAAAAACGTTTATAGGATTTTGGTCTAACCACTCACAATGGACAGAACCAGTATTATCATTTCAATTGTTTCGGTAAACTACGAAAACAAGGTTAGAGAGAGTAAACCTTTCTAGTCCTCTGTCCACCTGCGTATCAAGTGATGAAATTGCTTGAGGTAACTGCTCCAAGACCTTCATCATACATAATCAGATAAGCCCACTATTAAAAGGTCTGCAGTGTGAACCTCGGGCAGATGAATATACACGCATACCATTTGTGTATTTTTTATTGTTGAGCACATCGTTAGGAGGTTTCTAGGAAGCTTACTAAGTTGAGCCTGCAACGATTTAAAAACAAAGATGCACCCTTCATTCCTGAAATAATAAACTCTCAAAATACAAAAGAACCGCATCTGGATAGCACAAAATTACTGAAAAGAAACAGAGACCTTTGTTAAAACTAAAGAAGACACCTCTGGTCATCATATGCTCATTCATTGTTCCAGGAATTGTCTTTATGTGAAACCACACACTTTTTGAGCAAAAAAACACGCATATCGTTGCAAATGACTTATACCCCTCCTGTAAGGTAGTCGGGGTAACCCCTCGTCTAGTTTCCATACAAAATCTGAAAACTTCTCATTTTATAGAATCCCTAGTGGTGGAATGGAAAATGGATAAAAATCATAACTGAAACTCGTTAGCATGATCTTTAAAAATTTCTCAGCATAGTTTCCAGTCATTACTCAAGAAGACAAAACCTTCAAGATTACGCATACCGGGCAAACCAAACCAAACGGATCCAACGAAAGACGCAACGAAATGTAAACTTCCAAATAACACAGTTAGGCTGATGCCCATGCCACCCAAGAAAACAAAAGAAAAAAATGCGATAGGCAAAAATAAGGAATCGCCAACACGAGCAAAAATTGTCTGAGAAAGAGAAGACGTACTTGGGAGGGGGATGAATCCAACATACGGAGGAGATTAGACGTGGACTGCACGGATTGAGAAATTTGATCCGCCACTGCTGTCTTGGCTGATCCCTCTCTTCCACCAGCGCTCTGCGTAGACATTCTCCCCGTTCTGTTCTTCGATCGACCACCGATCTAGTCTAGCAAAACACCAAAATAGTAACTTTAACTAGAAACTTGCCACACAATCAAAACTTTTCTCAAAACAGGGAGAGGATTGCGATCGAATCGGTTGGATTATTGATGACAAGAAAGCCCACCAAATATGGATAAGATGATGATTCATCTAAGTCGCGCTCACTATACAGTGGGTGGTTGCTCCATCTCTTCACTCTTCAGTATGAACACTATCGGCACATCTGTAGCACGGGTTAACCTGCTGGATTCATCTCTGGTTCGCAAGCCATGTTTGATTTCAATTTTTTTACAACACATTTATGAAAAATCATTTCTTTTTATTTTTAATACATTTTCTGCTTTTAAAAAAATATAATTTTGCTATCAATGAACGAATTCTAAATTAAAAAAAGAATAAAAATTTGAAACTATTTTTTATTTTTGAAATAATAAACCCCTCAATCTTCATTTTATTTGAGTCATTTTTCAGAAAATATTTTTATACAAATAAATCCTCATGATCAAGAATTAAATATTAGTCAGCTACTAGGCTTTGAGTGAACATTAATTACAAAATATCTTTTGTATTTTAATTATTTGAAATATCTTTTTTCTTTTACAAAATACTCATTTCTATTCTCAAAAATTAGTTGTAGAACTACGTGTGTGTAAAAAAATAAGAGTTTTGTAGTATTTTTTTCATCCTGTTTTTTCAACTTTGATTATTATTATTATTAGTACAAAATTGAAACACACTACTCACCTATTCCCCACTTGTCTCAAGTAAACATCACCAAATTTGTACCTAATCTATGGAACCAAATTCAACACAAGGCTTAATAATTAGTTAGTTGATGGATGATTGATTGAAAATTATCCATCAATAATTTGCTATTTGAAATAAAAATAATATCTTGTTTGGAAAAACATAGAAGTGAAGATGGCTAAATATTATATAAAAATGTAAAAATCTACATCTATTTTGGATAATATTATATGTTTTGAAAATCTAATTTTTATAGTTTTATGTTTTCCGTATATTTGGTCTAATTTTCAAAAGATTATTCATCCACACATTACTTGAACTTAAGCATGCTTAATTTGGAGTTCTTGTTAAATGACTTTTCATGTAAGATTTATATATTCATTATACTTAATATTATCCTCTTTTTTTTTGTACATAATCAATTTCCGATTCATTTAATACCCTTTCATCCTTCATTGGGGTGAGACATCAAATGATATTCATATAACTTTTAATTTAAGATAAATATTAGTAGTCATTTAGTTAATGATTTCAATGGAAATTCGGAACATAGAAATTAAAGAATAAATCTAGTAAATAAAAATATTATTTCTTTGACGTTTAATCTAGATTTATGAAAGGAAACCGAACCGATTTTCGTTTGGTTTTTATGGAACATTATCCGACCGGCCGGTTCGAAATTAAAACACACACACACAGAAATAATTAGTTGATGGGTGATTGATTGTATGGCCTCCTTAAAAAAACAAAAACAAAAAGAAAGGGAACAAAAGCTTGGTGGAAGTATATTTGTTGTGGTAAATAGGAGTAAAACAATTATTAACTGCAGTAAATATGTAGCAGTTTTCACCGGTCCCTTCAAACTTAAACGCCTTCATCCACCTCCAGTTCCACCCTAACGCTTTCCTTTTCCTTTCCCCATTCTCGATCCCCAACCAAATCGCAGCACGTCTCACTTCTCTGCAGATCCGATTCTGCGGCATTCCGCCATGGAAGAGGCGCTGGAGCTCGCGCGTGCCAAGGACACCAAGGAGCGGATGGCTGGAGTTGAACGCCTCCATGAACTGCTTGAGGGATCCAGGAAGCCGTTGTCTACGTCGGAGGTTACTGCACTCGTAGATGTGTGTTTGGATCTTCTGAAGGACAATAACTTTCGCGTGTCGCAAGGGGCGCTGCAGGCGCTGGCTTCGGCTGCTGTGCTGTCTGGTGAACATTTTAAGCTTCACTTGAATGGGCTTGTCCCCCGGTGGTTGAGAGATTGGGTGATGCTAAGCAGCCGGTTAGGGATGCTGCCAGGAGGTTTTTGCTCACGCTTATGGAGGTACTGTTTTAGGCATTCAGTTGATGTGAATTTTGATGGCTCTCAATCGACCGTTGCGATGAATGAACCGATTGCGGTAGTCTAGGGTTTTAATTTCAGTTCTTGATTTCGTCGTGCGGGTGGATTCGTGGTCAGAGTATGCTTTTTTTTTTTGTCTTTTAGTTTCCTCTCCACCGACACTTTTGGTGGTTTTTGGGAGGCAGATGTTGATCTGCTGCCTCAACCCCATTAGATGTGATGCAAGCTTACGTGTTCAGTTTTCCTTCGTCTGTGGCTGCAGGTGTCTTCCCCTACGATAATAGTTGAAAGAGCAGGATCATACGCTTGGGCACACAGAAGTTGGAGAGTCCGTGAGGAGTTTGCTCGCACTGTTACATCAGCTATTGGTTTGTTTGCATCTACAGAACTACCCCTTCAACGAGCCATTCTTCCGCCTGTATGTTGAAGTTTTATTCCTCGAAATGGATTTTGATCTCCTGTTCTTTTGATGAACTTGCAAGCCATATTGATTGTTTCTACTAGTTTAAGGCCTCATGTGTTTTGATCATGAATCAGATTTTGCACATGCTAACCGATCCAAATCCTGCTGTGAGGGATGCAGCAACTTCTTGTATTGAGGTCAGAATAAACCCATCATAAACTTTCCTTTAGTTCTGGGATTCACCATTGTCTTTCTAATTATCATTACATGCCACTAGTAGTCTTACTTTTTTCTTCACTTGGGGTCCGGATTGCTGTTAGTATATCAAAATTATTGAATTTGGCCCCATGGATAAGATAAAACGAAGAATTTTAGAGGAACACTGGGGCTGCATCATTGAAAGGAACAGTGATTGAATACAACCAAAACCTTGATAGATATTGAATTGTCAACACAAGGCTCGAGCAGTAGAATTGAAAAGGATCGGGAGTGATAGCATTTTTTGCTTCTGAGAAAGAAATGGAACGAGATACAATGTGATTGTGTGAAGGATTATGGCAATGGATTATTAGTAAATTGGATAGTAGAATCAGATGTTTTTTTGCATTTCTGGTTGGTTGGCCGCAAAATGTCAGTCATTCTCTGATGTTTTTCTGTGCTGCAGGAGATGTTCTCTCAGGCCGGTCCTCAGTTTCTTGAAGAACTGAACCAACATAGTATAGCCATGCCACTGGTAATAATAGCGCATTCAATGAACTAGATTTATGAAGGTTTCGTGTATTCTTATTCTTTTTTTTCGCGTTTTGAACATGATAAATTTGGATGGCTATTTTTCTCTGCAGATGAAAGATATTAAAACTAGATTAGAAAAAATCGAGCCAAAAGTTCAATCTTCTGGTGCAATGTTGGGCAGCCATTCATCTTTTGAGGCAAAATCTGCTTTGATGAATCCCAAGAAAAGTAGCCCGAAGTCTAAGAGCAATGCGCGAGAGGTTTCATTGTTTGGAGGTTGTGCCTATTTAGGTGTTATATCTGTATTTTTAGAGGTTTAATTTTTACTTCACTTTTTTTCTATGAGCAGCAGAGGGAGATATCACAGAAAAACCCATTGAAGCAGTTAAGGTATACTCAGAGAAAGAGCTTACGAGAGAGTTTGAGAAGATTGCTTCCACCCTTGTGCCTGATAAAGATTGGTCAATACGGATTGCAGCCATGCAGAGAGTTGAAGGACTTGTTGTTGGAGGTCTGTTGAATAGTCATAAAAAATGGTTTCTTGTACAATGATTCTTTTGGGTGCCAGCTCAAGTATGTCTTATAATTTTTACCATCGTCTAGGTGCTACTGATTACCCCAGTTTTAGAGGACTCCTAAAGCAGCTTGTTGGTCCCTTGAGCACACAGCTATCTGATCGACGATCTAGCATTGTTAAACAGGTTTGAATAATGAGAAATACAACTGCTTTTTCATGTGAATATGGGATGCTAAAATGCATCTCATGAAAAAATCTCATCTGGCAAGTAAATTTCCATACTTTTATATTCAAGTATCTTCACTTATTCTCTTCACTCAATCTACAAGGCATGTCATTTGCTGTGCTTCTTATCAAAGGACCTATTGGGGGACTTTGAGGCATGCGCAGAAATGTTTATTCCGGTGAGAACTTTTTTTGTAGGTGCATCACCTGCTATTATTATATATCGAGTCACATGGTTTTCCTGTCAATTTAGGTCCTCTTCAAGCTTGTTGTGATAACAGTCCTTGTAATTGCAGAATCTGCAGATAACTGCATAAAGACGGTAAGATTTTTTTTTATCCTGATCAAGAGGCTTTTTCGTCTACGGTATGCAACTCCTCCTTTTTATTCTTCGTTTAGATGCTGCGAAACTGCAAGGTTTCCCGCTCACTTCCTAGGATTGTTGATTGTGCGAAGAATGACCGCAATGCAGTGCTTCGTGCTAGGTGCTATTTCTCATTCATGAGCTGCATTGTTCTTTGATGCGTAAAACATTATTTTGTTGCTCCATGAAATTCATTTTTTAATTTCTTTATGCATTCCTATGCTTATGCTCTAGGTGTTGTGAGTATGCACTTCTAATCCTTGAATATTGGGCTGATGCACCTGAAATACAACGATCAGCTGACCTTTACGAAGATCTTATTGGATGCTGCGTGGCAGATGCAATGAGCGAGGTATGAGAATTGTTTCCTAAGTGTGTCTCTTGTATCCTTTTGGATTATGTATGGTTTCTACTCTTTGGCCATGCATTTTATGCTCATTTATGTCGGGCCTGAATCTGTATCATCTAATGGCACGAACCCTGAATTTTGGGATTGAACGTGACAGGTACGTTCTACTGCAAGAACTTGTTATAGGATGTTTGCAAAAACCTGGCCAGACCGCTCACGGCGTTTGTTTTCATCATTTGATCACGTTGTTCAGAGGGTACCATATATTTCTGATCTTGTATGCATAATTCTCCTTGGTAGATCAATAGGTTGAGAGATTCTTTTTCTAGGTAATAAATGATGAAGACGGAGGAATGCACAGAAGGCATACTTCTCCTTCCATACGTGAAAGAAGCTCAAATCCATCTTTGAATTCTCATATTCCTGGTTATGGAACCTCTGCAATAGTAGCAATGGATAAGACTTCTAGTGTGAGTTCAGGAACATCTCTGACCTCCGGACTTCTACTTGCACAAGCAAAATCTTCTGCAAAAGATACAGACCGCAGTTTGGAAAGTGTTCTTCACTCTAGCAAACAAAAGGTTTCAGCCATAGAAAGTATGCTTAGAGGCTTAAATATTCCAGAGAAAAATCGTTCTTCCAGTTTGGATTTAGGTACTTGGGAGGATATGGACTTTCTTACACGCCAATCTAAATACTTTGAATCTCACTCCAAAGGCAGTTATATATTTCTTTTTTCTTTTTTGTGCAGGGGTTGATCCTCCCTCTGCGCGTGATCCACCATTTCCCCTTGCAGTTCCAGCTTCAAACAGCATCACAAGTTCTCTTTTGGATTCAGTTTCCGGTATTTCCAAATCAAAAGACAATAATCGAAATGGAAGCTTAGTCCTATCTGACATAATGGCACAAATTCACGCTTCCAGAGAGTCCAGTCTTCTGCCTTTCCAGAGTAATATGGGAAGTGAGCTTATGCCGGGGCATTCTTCTTTCTCCACTAAAAGAATTTCTGAAAAATTACAAGATAGGGGGTTAGGTGAAGAAAATGCTGATTTTAGGGAAGCGCGGCAACATACAAACACTCACGTGGAGAGACAAATCATGGACATAAGTTTCAAAGATGGGAACTCTAGGGATGTACCAAATTTTCAGCGCCCTCTTCTGAGAAAAAATGCGGTAGGACGAATGTCTGCAGGAAGAAGGCGGAGCTTTGATGAAAGTCAACTTCCATTGGGAGATTTATCTAGTAATTCATATACTCCTACTTCTCTTAATGAGGCTTTAAATGAGGGTCTCAGTTCTAGTTCAGATTGGAATGCTCGTGTAGCTGTATTTGGCTATATACATTCATTGCTTCAGCAAGGTACAAGAGGGGTTCAAGAAATAGTACAGAGCTTTGAGAAGGTCATGAAGCTATTTTTTCAGCATTTGGATGATCCACATCACAAGGTTGCTCAGGCAGCCTTGTCAACACTCTCGGATCTTATTCCAGCTTGCAGAAAGCCATTTGAAAGTTACATGGAGAGAATCCTCCCTCATGTATTTTCTCGACTAATAGATCCAAAGGAATTAGTAAGGCAGCCTTGTTCAACTACATTGAAAGTTGTAGGCAAAACATATGCAGCAGACTCTCTTCTGCCAGCTTTGCTGCGATCACTGGATGAACAGCGATCTCCAAAAGCTAAACTGGCTGTGATTGAATTTGCTATTGGATCCTTTAACAAGCATGTACCAAGTTCTGAAGGTTCTACAAATATTGGCATCCTTAAGCTATGGCTTGCAAAATTAACCCCACTTGTGCATGATAAAAATATAAAGCTGAAAGAAGCTGCTGTGACATGCATAATATCAGTCTACACTCGTTTTGATTCTGCTGCTGTGTTGAATTACATACTTAGCTTATCTATTGAAGAACAGAACACATTGAGGCGTGTCCTCAAGCAGTATACTCCTCGCATTGAGGTTGACTTGATGAACTTTCTTCAAAACAAGAGGCGTGGCAAGTCTGCCTATGATCCTTCTGATTCAATTGGAACCCTGTCGGACGATGGCTGCATTGGCTCCTCAAAGAAGAGCCATTCAGTTGGGAGGTATTCATCTGGTTGTGCTGATGTGGAGAGTTCCAGAAAGTGGAGCTCACTTCAGGATCCACCCCTTCATGGTTCAGTTGGAATATTGAAACCTGATGATGGTCGGCAGAATCTGCAACTTCAAGTAGTGGATCCTCAGTTGAGCCTGGATACTCTCAGGCCCAGTTATGATGTTGCGAAATATGCACATAGCATGACTGGCAATGCTAATGGAGCTTGGGAAGCAGACCAGCCAAATAATGAACCATCATCCACTCCAAAGTTGGATATCAGTGTGTTGGTTGGATCTGATCACGTACAGAAGTCAGTCGAACTTGGAGATGAAAAGGAGCATTCATCTGAACTAGTTCTGGATTATCCAAAACTTTCAGCTTTGAAACTGAATGCGACAGTAGAAGCAGAGTCAAGTATTCCCCAGATTCTTCATTTGGTGAGCACCGTTTTCTTTTAATTTGAGGAATGTCCTTCGTTTTGGTTGGTAGGTGGGAGTGTTGCCGTTTTTCTTCTAATTTGTTGTATATCCACCTTTTTGAATTCTTTTTTTTTTTTTTTGTTTTTTGTAGATATGCAACGGTGAAGATGAAGGTGCGATGGAGAACAAATACACTGCACTTCAGAAGTTGGTTGATGTATCTACATCTGGTGATCACTCTGTTTGGAAAAAGGTTCAAGATACTTGTGACTTTTCTTTCTGTAAAACCTGTGTGATTTTTTCTTCCTTCGGGATCCCCAACAGTGTTCATTGTGTCTTTCATTGTTAATAACTGGTGTTGTGTATTTCAGTATTTTAATCAGATCTTGACGGCTGTACTGGAGGTGTTGGATGATACTGATTCATCAATCCGAGAGCTAGCCCTTACATTGATCCTGGAAATGTTGAAAAATCAGGTTTTTTATATATATAACTATGATTTTATCTTAAGTAAGATTATTGCCAGTATTACCTTGATGGTAATGTGCCTTGATTGATATTATCCAGAAGAATTTCATGGAGGATTCTTTCGAAATTGTCATTGAGAAGTTGCTTCACGTGACCAAGGACAGTGTTCCAAAAGTGAGTGGCCATTCCTGAATGACGATGACATACTTCTATATTTTCACTTTCTAATGATTTCTTCCATGGGATTCAGGTTGCAAATGATTCTGGAAATTGCTTAACTACAATCTTGTCACTGTACGACCCATTTAGATGTCTAAGTGTAAGCAATATGTTGAATTGTAATCATGTCCAGATGTCAGTAATCTTGGTTTTCATTTTTCTTCTTGATTCAATCTCACCCAACCATTTTACTCATGCAACGATTTAGGTTATTGTCCCGTTGCTTGTGGCTGAAGATGAGAAAACCCTTGTTACATGCATCAACTGTCTGACAAAGGTATCCTTTTAATGATGTCGCATGTCAAATAAACGAAAGCCATTTCATTCCCTCGGAAATATTTGTGAAGATAAAAATGTGCCTTCCCTCTGTGTATATAGTTGGTCGGCAGGCTCTCTCAAGAAGAACTGATGGCTCAGCTGCCCTCATTTTTGCCTGCACTTTTTGATGCTTTCGGGAATCAGAGTGCAGATGTTCGAAAGGTAATCAATCTTCTACCGGTTTCCTTCGAAAAAGGAGTGCATGGAGTTAGTTAATCCCTGAAATGAGATCCATTTGATATCAGCTTGCCAAACTCGTCCGATCCTCCCTCATATTTTCCAATTTTGTTGCAGACTGTTGTCTTCTGCCTGGTTGACATTTACATCATGCTCGGCAAAGCATTCCTGCCGTACTTGGAGGGCCTTAGCAGCACTCAGCTGCGGCTGGTGACAATATATGCGAACAGGATATCTCAAGCCCGAAATGTGGATGCAAATCACTGATTCGGTTCTCTCATTTTATGGTACGCCCTCAAGCCTGTATACTCGCCCCTGATATTAATCATTCTTTTATAGCTTGTGCATATCTGTGCAAAGTGCCTCTTGGAATGATTCCTACCATTACTACTACCTTCCATCCCCATGTCATTTTGTTGTGTTTGGTCCCCTGAAGCTCCCGAAAATGCAACAGCATGTTGATTCTGGAGTTTGTCTACTACTGTATCGGACATTGTTTGTTGAAATGAAATGGTGTGTTTGTTCATCCATCCCCCTCAGAATATATGGAGAGGCAGTTGGTGGGAGGGGGCCGGATATGTGTCCTTCGCCCCTCTTTTTACTAATGGCCGACGATCCATCCCCTACGAAAGGATACCGACCGGCCGCTAAGGCAGAAGGAATAAATATGAAAATGGTCTTTATAAATAATTTTAATAGAATGAAAAATATTATTATAGAATTAATTCTTGTTTATAGTATAAAAAGTAATAAAACAATTTTATAAATAAATGATGCATTTATTTTATATTTATATTTTATATATTATTTATATTATAAAGAAACGTAAATTCTATACGTTATATTTTATATTATAATAATTATTATAAAAAAATGAAACAAAAGAATTTTTTTAAAGAAGGGTAATAATCATAATTTTTTATAAAAAAAATATAGGTATAATTGCATATTTGAATATCAGAATCAATTCTCAAAAACAATTTTATATAAAAAAAATTGGATAAATATTTGAAAAAAACGATTCTTAAAACCAATTAATTTTTCTGACAAAAGAAGCGATCCCTATCAAGGGCCGTACTCGGCTATACTTCTTGCGGGCTGGGGTGGGGCCCGACAGAATGGAGCAGATATGGACGTTAAATTGGGACGTGCCCTCCCGTCAGCCCATAAACTTAATGGGCCAGATTCATGGACTATTTAAATATGTATTATGGGCCGTTGTAAATGGGCTTCACGCCGAATAGTTGGGCCTAGCATTGGCCCACTCGACCGCATCTGCATATTCATTGTCGCTTCTATGTTTCCTCCATTTTTGGGTTACAGGTGGAGGACGAATACCTTAAAAACTGGTCACGGAACCTGTTCTTCCGTTTTGAATTTACCGAAACTCGATTTCTGTCAAAGTTTCCTCCTCAATCTTGCCCAAGAATTTGGCTCATCGAACAGCTGGATCGGTCGGAGAATTCTGAACGATTTCTGATTTCTCGAAAGTGTAAATTTGCGCCTTCGGACTTTTCGATTTGTTTGCTCTGGACTGATCTGAAATAAGATCTTTCTTTGCTCGATTTTGCTCGCGCTTCCTGTTATTTACGGATTTTTTGTTAGGATAACTCGGTCTTCTGGTTGTGTTTAGCCGAATAAATATGAGGAGCAGAGTGCAGGATTGTCTTGGAAATTTTTTGGTTCTTGATTCTTCAGTTTCTTTTTTTTTAAAAAAAAGAATCTGTGCCGATTTAAAACGGGTTTTTTTCTTTCGGTACGCTTCTTACGAGGGATATGCTTTTTTGATATACCTCTTTGACGCAGCATACGAACGTTTACTTGTGCTTGGGATTTTTCTGGGTTCGGTTTTTTTCTTAGTTCTGGCTATCTTTTGCATGAATTTAACTAGATACTGTATCATATTATAGCTGATTCAAGAATTTTAAGATTTCAAATCCTTCGTTGTAAAGCTCCTCAAGGTACCAGAAAGACGAAAGGTTGCCACGCCTTATACTGGTAAGTGAACTTGCAGAAGGTGTTCACCCTCCAGAGTTGCCGCTTCTGGTTGTTTTTTTAGCTGGGTATCACTTTTTGTGGCGCAGATCATTGTATAAGCTGTTGGAATTGTTATCTTGTTCGTGTATTGTGTCGAATATATGCTGTTGGATTTGTTATCTTATTTCTAGTTTTTTTTTTTCAATGAAAAATGTTGTCCTAATCTGTTGGTTGTTAGCAACTTATCGCAGTGCAAGTAGATGGCTAGTAGAAAAAGAAGCTTACCAAATGATGCAGATATGCCTTCCGTACATAAAGAGTGGGATGAAGCTTTGTGCCCGATATGCATGGATCACCCTCACAATGCTGTTCTAATCATTTGCAGCTCTCATGAAATGGGATGCCGCTCGTTCATTTGTGACACAAGCTACAGGCACTCGAATTGTTTGGATCGCTTTAAAAAATTAAAGCAAGAGACTGCAGAGACCTTGTCTGCAGTAAGTAGTTCCATGGTAGGAAATGATCATGATTCTCTTGATTCAACAAGCAGGAATTTGGAGTTTGAAGGACGAGGAGGAACATTACAGCTCAATTCCGGGCAACCCAATATTGCTGAGGAGCCAGTGGAACAGATGACCTCCCTGAAATGCCCTCTATGCCGTGGAGCAGTAATAGGCTGGAAGGTTGTGGAAGATACAAGAAAGTACCTCAACCTGAAACCCCGTAGCTGCTCCCACGAATCCTGTTCTTTCACTGGAAACTACGGTGAGTTGCGGAGGCATGCCAGAAAAGATCACCCCATGGTACGTCCAGCCGATGTCGATCCATCTAGACAGAGGGAGTGGCATCGCCTGGAGGACCAGAGAGAGCTGAATGACATTGTCAGCGCAATCCGATCAGCGATGCCTGGTGCCATTTTAGTCGGCGACTATGCTGTTGACAGTGGGGACAGACCCTTCAGTGACCGGATTAGAAGTGGAAGCCGTGCCGACCGTGGGAGATGGCTGAGCACCCTTTTCTTGTTCCAGATGATCGGTTCTTTGGAAGACGGAGCTCCAAGGAGGGGCGGGAGGTCCAGAGGAGTCCTGGGGCATCGCAATGCGATTCCTGGATTGAGGCGCACCCGTCAGTACCTCTGGGGAGAGAGCAGTCTGTTGGGACTTGAAGGGGAGGTGATGGAAGAAGACGATGAAGCCGAAGAAGATGGTGCAGAGGACGATGAGCAAGACCTCAACGTCCCCAGAGACCTCGGTTATCGCCGGAGAAGGCGGCCGAGGTTTTCGCACAACCACAATCGGTCCGATGAAGTTCGTGACTGAGTAACCCGTTGGGCTGCGTAGCTCGAAGAGCTTGTCCCTGTTGCATCGCTGCCTGAAAACGAAGGAAGTTGATGGGATGGCTGAAGTATACCCACCATTTATTTACCCATGCTCTTCTCTGTCTCTCTGTGTGCACTGCACTCGCTTCGACGACTTGGACCGGTATAAATATTTAAATCCAAAACACAACCACTTTTAATCCATTTTATGTGGTTTTATGTTAAAGATCATTATTTACAAAATTATAGTTGAATTATAAGAACATATCCATGGTTTACTAGTTCAAAGAAATGGTTTGATAGTAGGGTATTAGTATAATTAAATACATTATAATTGAATATATATATATATCACTGTTTGATATTCAAAAATGTAAATTTGAATATATAGTTAATATTGATATCATTAAACTCTTCATTCATTTGTGTATATCACTCATACACTTAAAAAAATTAGTATATGAATAATAAAATTATATAAAGTTGATATACACATGCTAATTAATGAATAACTATCAAATACAATTTAGTAAAATATTTTAATTTATAATATATTAAATATAATTATTATTAATTTACATTGAACTGCGTGATTTAAAAAATAAGTAGATATTGCAATAAATATTTTTTAAGAATAATTGTTTATCATCAAAGTTGATGATCAATCTTATGATTGTTTTTATCTGATGAATATATATATTATTTAATATTCTTAAATTAGTATTAAAAGTTAAAATTATTTACTGCACGCACGGCAAGGAAGGGAAGGGTGCTTTTTACAGATGGATAAATGGGGAGGGGAGCCGACAAATCATATCCAGGAGGGGAGAGGAAAAAGGGATCCACCGCCTGCGGGGTCGCTGCTGCCGACGCAAGTGAAAAAGGAAAACCCCAAATTCCCCCCCGCTTTCCCTCGATTCCCAGCTCTTCTTCTTCACCACCCCCTTCCCTTCCCTAGGATTCTCTGATTCCCCCACTACTTGCGGAAACGAATGGGGAAATACACTAACAAGAAGCCCAGAATCAACGCCGCCGTCGCTTCTCAACCACGAACCCGCTCCGCAACCGACACCGACGGTGAATACCTTCAACTCCGTTCCCGCCGACTTCAAAAAACTGCATACCGGCCCAGCGCACGCCGCAGGACTCCGGCCGCATCGGGGATGGACCTCCTTCCTTCTAGTGCTTCGGAAAATGATTTAGAAAGGTGCTTGCGAACTCCAATTTTCCTGTCTTCTACTTTGTGCTAGCCTCACTTCTTTTTCACCAAGTCTGTGTTTTTATGGGATGACGGGTTGACCCGCCTCCTACTTTCCTTTCCTGTTATTAGGCGACACGTTCACAGAGCTGTCCTTTTACCTTGCACGTAGCCATGCTTGGAGTTTGAGATTCATCCTCCATTGCGCACATTCTCCTTTTTGTTTTCATCTAGATCAAAAGTAGGGCAGGTACCCAGCAGTAGATGAAGCCAACGCCTCGTCCCACATGCGAGGTTGAGTGGCTGCTTGATTTCATCAACAGTAGCTGTGGACCTAGCCGTGTCCCCAAGTCATTAATGTTTTTAGCTTTTAGCTCACCCTCAACATAAATTGGTAGGCGGTTTCAGTTCAATTCACCTGCATGTGAACTGCAGGAAGACGAACACAACAGAAACCAGACCTTGCAGTTCAAGCTCACTTTCAACCAAGAATCATACCATCTCAACTTGCCTTCCCATGAATGTAACATTACCTCATGATGTTGATGTTGAAGTGGAAGAGTTCTTAACCTATGCCGAGGAGTTACTGCACTGCCATCACTCAGACAAGTAACATGATTTGATATAAGTTATCTGTATAATGCAATGGTGCACCACCATTAGCCTGTATTATGTGCATGCAGGTACAATTTTGATTTCAGGAAAGGGATACCGATGCCAGGTGGTCGGTATGAGTGGATGGAGGTGAGGCCTTGAGGAGCTTGTCCCAGGAATGACTGTACAGAAGTGGAGATGGAAGAAGATGCATTTTTTCAAGTCATCATCAGCAGAATGTTAGCTTGTGTAGTATTGCTGCTGATCGAAATGAATTGAGCCTGTAGAGAAAAAAAAATGTATCACTAATAAAACACTTCCTATCTTAGTAAATTTGACAGTGGCTGTAACTGAATGAATACCCTTTTTTGTATTGCTTCTTCCCGGAAGAGCCATGCTTGAATATCAACAAGAATGAGTAATCCAAATGGAGTTTTGGCCTGTTTTTCCTCAACATGTGTACAGAATCTCACTGTGTGAATGTTCTGACTCATGTCAGAAAGAGGCTCAGGATAGCCTGAGGCTACCGAAGTGACCTTTCATTTCATTTTTGTCACTTATGAGAAACACATGAAAACCTGTAAAGAAGCCTGTACATGACGGTGGTCCACAATCCATACCAATACATGGGACATAAATGCATCAAGACATGTTCAACATTTACGCATGCTCCAGGTGTGGTGTCTCCTTCGCTATATACCATTTTCTGGTGAATATACAAAGGAATTCAAACAAACTCATACGGAACTTTTGTAGCAATGTGTTCTCCAGGCTTAAAGATGACTGCCAGTAAAAAATAACAAACGTAGGTTTACTCCTGATTTGGTAGATTTTTAGGGTAGACAATCCTTTACCTTTTATCTAAGATTCTCAGTTTCAGTTTACATTAACATGGCTTTGATTTCATCTTCTGCAGGCGCCATACTGAGTGAACCCTGGGTGTTGAGTCAATGCAGTTCTAGAACAGTGGCCTTGAAGATGAAAATCGAAGTTGACTGCCGAAGGCTCAAATGGATCACATTCAAAACCGAAAACTGAACTTTACGAGTTAAATGGGCCAAGAAAAAGAAAAGCTCGTCCACCATAACAGCCCACCAAAACAACAGACTACCAATGCAAGTTTGACTTGCAATCTTGCATACTGAGAAGTCATCGTGCAGTAAGTGTATGAATGCACTAACTGACCTCAGCCATAGATTATTGAAAGAGCATCACGTTAGCATTTCAAGTTCCACTGAGTACTGATAAAAGGAACATGGATATTTCCAAAGCTAGGTTTCATCAAAGCTGATGCAGATAGGTAGGAAGTTTGGAACAGAATAACAATTCAAGGGGCACCAGAAACAGCCACCCAAGTGATAATAACAAAAGCCCTGCTACAAGGGGACTAAACTTTCATTAGGAATCATCAAAGAAAAAGCAGAATGTAGAAGATGCAGAATGCCAAACCTCTTACAGTCGAAGATAAATGTTTCTCTTCATATCCCATAGAAGCCCTGAAATTTGTTTATTGAATTTCAACTTCTAATCCACTATATTTAGAGGCACCATCATCGTTCCCACTTCTGATGCGGTTGAGTTTGGAATGCTAAACAGGCACAAATTTCGCACCTGACAATTACCATGACAAAGAAGTAAGTTCCCCTTGCAATCAACCATCTCTCAAAAAACTGAGATACTACGCATCCTTCTTCTCTAGAAAATAAAAACAAAATAGCAACAAAATAAAAACAGCAAGAAAATAGCTGCACTTACTCAGATACATAACTCCCAACAAGGGAGAAGCATATATCCTCCAGAATCGCCTCTCCTTCAGGCAACGAGGGCACAATTCAAATCAAAGCTCTGGAGACGGAAAATGTACCTTTCTCAATTTGGAAACACCTCGCCGGAGCAAGGAATACGCCGCATCCATGTCCCACGCAGTTATCGCAACCTCCGGCTGCCGCCGGCGCTGCATTTTTTATGTTTATGGAGCCCAGTTTAGTATTATGGGCCCATTTCCCATACTGTTCTTCGGATGAAGTCCATTGAACCACTACAAGAAACCTCTTCGACTAGTCATCCCCTTCCCATACATATCATATACTGTTCTTGTTTGTGAGGACTACTTTTCTCTTTCCCTCCCGTTCAGTGTTTCTTCTCAAGCAGATTTCTTTACACCATTGAATCAATGAAGAAGATCCATTTTTAGAGTAATCTGAAATTTGATGCAACAGTCATGAAATGGGACATGGCTCGTAGATTTTCGTCCTCCAGGAGCACTGAATCAATGGCATACACGAACTGTGTAGCCGCAGGAAACCGAACATGTGCATTAAGTGAAGTCTGGTGTCAAAAAGTAACACTACTACAACCCCTACATTTACTGCATTCCCATGTGCTTCCCCTTTTGTTTCTCTTCACATAAATTTCCTCTGCCCCAACACCATGTCTACAACACCCTACAAAGACCTGTTGAAGACAAGAGGATCCTATGAAACATAATCTGCGGAATGGCTCTATAGTCCAAGGAGTTCTGCCTTGATGTAACTGTCCTTCATGGTGATTTTAAGGAGTTGCAGGCTGTAGGTTTAGGTGGTGTATGTGTTCAGAAAACTTTTTGGAACATGGGGCTTTGTTTTTGTTTTGTAGGAGAGGTCCCCTCACCTAGAGACACACTCCTTCAATGCCTTTTCTGTACAGAACAAATGGGAACAAGAAAACTGTCCATCATCTAGACAGTGAGAGATGTGCTCATGTGATGTGAATATATTGATTCATATTCCTTTTGACCAGAAGCACATCAATCTTAGGCATGGAATGGGATGCCTCTGGCTGTCTTTGAAAACATGAAAGAAACCATCTCAACTACTCTCAATAGATGTTTCACATCAAGCATGTAAGGATGATGAAGCCCTTTCAACTTCCACAGTCTAGTCAAGTTCCCAAATGATTACCTTCCTAGAGACGAAACGAAAACCCCTTCATGTATCCATCACATTCATTATGACAGAGTGCTACTAGTTGGATTATAGGCAGAGGAATTCGATTGGTTGTTCTGGAGTTCCAACGGTCCCTCATGCATTCGTGCCTGTGGCTTAAAACTCACACTCCTGGCTTCCAAGTGTGTGTTGAGTTGTGGAAGGAAAAAGGATGGAGGTCACCTCCCCCACTGTTCATCTCCCATTGCAATGAATGCTCTTCCCTTTCTGTGTCAAAACTTGCAGACAGTTCTTGTTTGGGGTTTTGTCCTTTTTGTTCCTGCCATGTGCCATACCTTTGGAACTTTTTCTTGTTCCATTACTACACACCTTTGCTTTGCTTTTGGCATGTCTTCGAAGGAGAGTATCAGTATTCACCCCTTCCCATTATTTATTACTTCCCCATGAACTCAAAGCAGCAAGCAGTAGGTGATTTCTCTGTCTCTATTAACTACTCCACTTCTGCTGCTGCTGCTGGTGGTTCCAAATCTCCCAGTTTTCAATTTTCAATCGTCACTCATGGCTTCTTCCAATAGGCACTGGCCAAGCATGTTCAAAACCAAGCGTCATCCACAAGGCAACCACGAAATCAACATCTCCAATAACTGCCACAGAACTCAATGTTCATCAGGTAGCATATAGATATATATCTGTACTCTGTGTTGGTGATTCCTTTTCTGATGATGGAATGATTTGAATCAGAGAGGACCCCGGAGCCGAAACCCAGATGGAATCCGAGACCGGAACAAATTCGGATTCTGGAAGCGATTTTCAACTCTGGAACTATGAATCCAACGAGAGATGAGATAACAAAAATCAGGATTCAGTTGCAGGAATATGGACAAGTTGGGGATGCCAATGTGTTCTACTGGTTTCAGAATCGTAAATCCAGGAGTAAAAACAAGCAACGCCAGCAACAGCATAACGTCGCCGCCGTCAACTGTCCGGCTCCTGCTCCACAAACCACTCCTCGTCCTCCTCCGGCCGCCGTCCCTCATTGTGACATACCGTCGAGCAATATGCGTGCGAAAACCCCTGATCCACAACCCACTCCTCGTACCACTAAGCCGACGGTCCCCAGCGACTTCCTGTCCCAACCCACATTCCTTTTCCAACCGAAATCAACGTATGGGAGTGGGTATTGCTCACCTGATCGTAGCTGCCCTGGTTTACCAATCAGTGAAGTGATGGTCATGAGCCAGTGCCATTGCCACCCTTTTCCACATTCGCCCGCTCTTCCTCCTCCTCCCAACGCTCAAACTCTCGTTCCAGGTAACAGAAGCAATAAATTCTTTCGGGAAACACATGACTGTGAAGTGGAAAGAAAGAATTCATGTCGAAACTTAAGAAGCTAACTGACACTAGAACGACTGAAACCTAACTGTTCTTCAATTCTTTCGCATCACCCGAATGCGGTAAAACCATCCATGTCATATTAGGGAAAAAAAAAAGACAAGATTTCACACCGCTTTGTTGTTTGTCTCTGGAATTCCCATCGACAGTCATTTCCCACAACTTAACTCTGCAACTTCTTCTATTTCTGAGAAGGTGGTGGGGACGTGGGATCCACGACATCGACGGTCTTCATCAACGACGTGTGCTTCGAGATCGGATCCGGGCCGTTCAACGTGATGGAAGCCTTCGGGGACGACGCCGTGCTCATCCACTCGACGGGGCATCCGGTCTTAACGGACGAATGGGGCGTCACGCTGCAGCCGTTACAGCACGGCGGCTCCTACTATCTTCTCCGGCCGTTCGCGCCGCCGTCTCCGGCCACCGGCCTTTCGGTTTGGTACGAATTTTCTTGTCAATCAAGGGAAGCATATCTCTTTCTGATCGTCTCAAATGTCTGCAACAGATCTAGAGTCCGATGCCGCCACCCTGTCTGCAACCGCCCACCATCATCCAACAGTGTTTGTGTTTCCAATTTCTGTGTCCTCGGACCGGTTTAACGGTTTACATCGCTTTCTTTCAAATATCACACGTGCGTGAAATTGAATCTCTCCATAATTCCATAATTAAATGTATGATTAAATAATTATTTGCCTTTTTAATCCCTTAATTAAATTCAAATTATTAGCTAAATTGGTTTTTTTTATTCCACAATGAAATTCAACGGCGGCTCGAACCGTCGACATTTGGACCGGCCTAACCGGATTTTGGAATACTGCACTGGGTCTTGTGATGAATGGCCCATCGGAAATCTGATCATTCATAATATCTTATCCATATCGAAGCACCAGCGCTTCACCGTAGCAACACTGATCATGGCAGGAGTACAGGGGATTCCCTCGTCTACGGCGATTCTGGCTCACAAGCCTTTCTATTCAAAGACGTCGTCTTTGTTTCTGGGCTCAGCTCTAGGTACCAGATATTGCTTTGCAGCATTGTGTTACCTTAGCGTGTTTCCGCAACCCTTTGTCAGTTTGTTTCTAATTTGTTTATCGAGACTCACAATGTTACACATTTAGTGTTGTTCTTGATGATTTGTTGTGAGGCTGCTGTATTCGACTATGCTTTTCTTTTGTTGGGCTTGGATTTTGAAGACGGATGACGCACTTTTGATGGGTCTTCATTATTTGCTTCAGGGCTGAGCACGGATGGGAAATTCAATGGCGACATTGGAGTGCCTATTAAGAAAAGGCGATTTCCATTCCGCTTATCAGTTTCTAATGTTGCCACCACCGCTCAAGAACAAGTATAATGCTTGCTTAGTTTTTTGTGGTACTTTAGTTTCAATGGGTGTATTTATCTGCGATGGATCTAGTTTTTCTTTCTGCCTGTTTGTGTCGATTATCGGTTGCTTATTACAAGTATCAAGTTTTGCTTTTTCTGTAGGGGACAAGGGTGAACAAGTTATCGTCCTTATATTGCTGACATACTTGTGGCGAATGAGTTTCAGGTCACGAAGTCTGCCGCCTCGAAGGATAACCAGAGGCCAGTATACCCTTTTGCAGCCATAGTTGGTCAAGAGGAGATGAAACTCTGCCTCCTATTGAATGTGATCGACCCTAAGATCGGAGGTGTGATGATCATGGGGGACAGGGGAACTGGAAAATCCACGACTGTAAGGTCTTTAGTGGATTTACTTCCTGAAATCCAAGTCGTAGGTGGGGATGCTTTCAATTCCGACCCGGATGATCCAGAGCTGCAGGGGCCAGAAGTCAGAGACAAGTTTTTGAAGGGTGAAGAGCTTCCTGTTGTTTTGACAAAAATTAACATGGTCGACTTGCCTCTGGGTGCTACTGAGGATCGTGTGTGCGGTACAATAGATATCGAAAAGGCTCTCACGGAGGGCGTGAAGGCATTCGAGCCTGGCCTCCTGGCAAAGGCCAACAGAGGAATTCTCTACGTGGATGAAGTGAATCTCTTAGATGATCACTTGGTAGATGTGCTGCTTGATTCAGCTGCCTCAGGCTGGAATGCAGTTGAAAGGGAAGGTATCTCGATTTCCCACCCAGCACGGTTCATTCTCATAGGCTCAGGGAACCCGGAAGAGGGAGAGCTCAGGCCGCAGCTTCTCGATCGCTTCGGAATGCACGCACAAGTAGGAACTGTCAGAGATGCTGAGCTTAGAGTGAAGATTGTGGAGGAGAGAGCGAGGTTCGACCGAAACCCGAAGGAGTTCCGAGAATCCTACGTGGCTGAACAAGAGAAACTTCAACAGCAAATATCATCTGCAAGAAGTTGTTTATCATCCGTTACAGTTGATCACGAGCTTCGAGTCAAAATCTCCAAGGTGTGTGCTGAATTGAATGTGGATGGTCTGAGAGGTGACATAGTTACAAATAGAGCAGCAAGAGCATTAGCTGCTCTCAAGGGAAGGGATAAAGTGACTGCTGAGGATATTAGCATTGTAATCCCCAACTGCCTGAGGCACCGTCTGAGAAAGGATCCTTTGGAATCCATTGATTCAGGTTTGCTTGTCACTGAGAAATTCTATGAAGTTTTCAGCTGAGAAAAGTAATAATTTTGCTTGAGCTCATGGTTCCCTTTATGTATGCGAGCTCTGTGATAATATGAAACTTGAAGCTGCACTTGTTGTGCTTAGCTTACCAGAACAGACAACTACAAGGAATGATGTAAAAACAGATACAACTTGAGATAGACTGATTATTCTTTTGCTTACAGGTTGATTTTGCAGATCAAACCAGAACAATGCCACAACTATTTCTTGTATCTACTGGTGTATCATTCACATCACAAGAGCTGCATACAGCAGTTGGTTCCAGGTATCCGGCAAACCAGGAAGGCACCAATGGCTGCAGTCGATGCCGGAATGATCGCCACTGTATGCCGACGGATGCGCATCTTTTCTCAGCTGGGACAGTGTAGTTATATCCAGTAGAAACACTGGCTTCGTCATCTTGCTCAACACTTTGTTCACAATCTCCACCTCCGGTGGCTTCCCTCCCGGGTACGTCGAACCCGTCAACGGCTCTTGTTCTCCATTGCAGTTCTTGGAACCAGCCGACCAATCCTTCCCCCTTCACCACAGACATCAAAACAAACCTCATCATCCTGTCTGCTCATGACCCAGAACCCAGTTCATGAAACCCAAGCGCTCATGCTTACTGATAGTGAGTTGGAGATATCCCCTGGAAGAACACTCTGGTCTTCGAAGGATCCACATTCTCATCAACCCATCGAGCCCAGGTGCTCAATCCCTTGTAAAACGCAACCAGCCGGTTCATGTCCCTCGCTACCGTCGCCCCATCTCGAATGTAATCCCACCTGCACACAGACACACAGTGAAACAACAGAAACACTCAGCACCCAGGCGGTGTCCGCAACCCAGAAACCCTGCTTACGCTTGAGCCCTTCCAGTGTGCGTCCACCAATGCCAAGTATTGAAGATCAGCACGTCCATCCCCAACCATGCGCTCCCCTGATCGATGGAGTTGAGATCCAGCACTCTGCCGATGCTCTCCCTCTTCACATCCACCAAGTAGGTAGACCTGTAGAGATACAGCGTGACTCCGTACTCCTGCGCCAAAACTCAGATCTCATTTCCCCAAGTACAAGGTAAATACAATCATCACCGTCCGTAACCAACCAGCCAGGTAAACTTTCAACGGCCAGGATTCAGTTGACGCACAACTCTTACCACTAGCCGTTACGTTAAAACTACCCATTAAATACCCTTCCCCCCAATCGCCATGCATCATTGAGAAGTGCCCTAATTATTGATTGAACCGCACCCTACGCCTTAAATTGAATTTATGACACGTACCGCCGTACCGAATTTCGATAAATAAAATAATATTTTCTCTATATTATATTCCTACCCGTCGCGTTTTAACCTAATCCCATTTTAAAATGGGTATTTTTTGTTTTAAAAAAAAAAGGGTTGGCCACTAGACACCCAATTTCCAAGACAGCAGATGCAGTGAATGATGGCGATTCGGATCAGACATTCATGTTCACTGATTGATTGTAAGAACGAACGGGGGAGAAGAAGGGGAGGGGAAGAAGGAAGGAAGGAGGGAAGCTCGGCCAACCTGGAAGAAGACGGATGACAGCGACTCGTGTCTGCGGAAGGCGAAAGCCGTGTCGGGTGCGGCAGCATGAATCATACACGCCAGCGACTCCCATTGATTCAGACTCAGGGAATCACCCACGAACATGACCTTCTTCCCCGCCCATCTCCTCAGCAAGTCCGCCCCGTCGAACCTGATTCACCCAAAAGCACACCACACCCAGCCCCAGTTACCTCTCTGTTTCACAATAAGAGTGAGCGCAGCGCAGCGCGTCAGTCCTCCATTTCATACCTGGGGAGGCGGCAGGCGGCGGGGTTCCAGGAGTATTTCAGGAATTGGGTATCGGGGCGGCCGTACTTGATGCAGTCGAACTCGGGGTCGATGAAGGGGCAGCTTGAGGATTTGTACAGAGGATACGATGGATCCACAGCCCATCTCCCTTCGAACAGATTGCAACCGGCGAGGCTGCTGCTCGGATTGTAATGGTACCCTTCCTCCGCCGCCGCCACCGTGCAGAAGCACAGCAACAGCAACACGGCGGCGGCGGCGGGGTTGGTGAGCAGGAGGCGGAGGGCGGAGGGCGCCATGTGACCTGGAGAGGATTTCTGTAGACTGTGGAGGCGCAGCTGCGTTGTCTGCCGTGTGGGTGGCCTTTTATCCTTGTCCTTCCGTTTTGTCCTTAGTAAGCTTTTAATTCATTTTAAAATCATCCCGATTACATCCATTTCAATATAAATACGAAATTAAATCGAATAATTATATTATTTATAGTAAGATAAATAGTAGGATCCAAGGTGGATGCCATGGTAAAATTTATTTAATACGGTAAAAATAGTAAGAATATTTAATTTTAAATACACAATTTAAATAACATATAGTTATATAATTATTCCAATAATTGAATGAATAAACTATTCACTCGTATCAATTTAAACCATCAAATATATTGATACTTGACTTTTATATACACTTTGACAACTCATATATTACAAATTCTTCAATAATTCCAACAATAATTATTTAACTTGTTTGTACCGTTTGATATTTTTTTCAATTCCAAATAGCCCAATGTACCACAACATATCATATGACTTTATGCTGAAATTTTTTTATAGCCGATGAACTGGGAGAACATTTGTTAAATTCAGTTACATAAAAAATATAAGTTATACTAAAAAAATTAGACTCAAATGTTTATATACTTGATTATTTCATTTTTATTTTTCAATGTAATATTAATTGTTCAATACATTTATATAAATTTTTTTATTTTTGTAACATACGTAAATTCATTCCTTGCATCTTTTTATATTTTTTTCACGCATAACATTACAGTATCACAATGTTGATTCAAATTCTTGCGCATTGTACCTTTCTAAAACGCAGGCATCTCACCACACACATGCGTAGTATTGTATTGTATTGCACCTAACGAATGCATGGAGCAGTTGCCCACATGTCTTCCCTCCCAACACTTGTGCATTAAAAACGCTCTCACGCTTCTGTAATTTCAGCGGACGACGTGTCATGAACAGACACCACTCACTCCTGTCACAATGAATGAATGACAAGCTTGTGACGTAATAATGATGAAATTAGGGTTTTTATTTTTGTTGTATGGAAGGAGATGTTGATATTACCATCAATGAGAGGTGCCAAAGCAAAACAAATTTGTGCATGGAAAGCTACAAACCAAACAACTAACAATATTCTATCTCGAAAGCAACCCATGAACCAACCAACAGACACGAAAAAGAAAACAAGCTCCAGCAATGCCTGGGTTTGCAAGTATCGGATATTCCATTTATCTTAAAAATATATATTTAATATTCGTGATCTGGGTTGTTTTAAAAATAAAAAAATGGGTCTAATTAGATCGTAGGGATGAGCTTTTATCGACAGACAGACAGACACACACAGTATTCAGCCACGTGGCGACCCCATTATTTGCATATGGCGGCCGTCACAAGCAACGCAACCCCCATGTGCTGCACGGTCCAACCCCCGGCCCGCACAATTTTATATTTTTTTCAAATAAAATATTCGATCCTAATGTTAACCCGTGAATTTCTAAAATCACATTCAATAATTTTTGTCAAATTTAAAAACATTCAATTTTTTATTATATATTTACATAATTCAATTTAATACAAAAAATTCATAAATAAATCGTAGTTTTAAGTTTTTCAAAATTGATGATTTTTTATGAAATAAAATATTCCAGAATACGAAATTCTTAGAAAACAGAGACAACTGTAATGATTGTTTCAACAGCCCGGTTAGGGAGAAAACGGTCCGAACGCATTAAAAATGAATTCCGGAACGATAACTGGTTTCTTTCCATTTGAAGGTAAAACATTTCGGGTGAAAATAGGGAAACAATATCTTTAAAAAATAAATTAATTATTGAGACTAACAACGGAAGTAAAATCTTACCTGGATGACATGACATATCCAGCACTTTCAGGTCAAGCAACGGTTCCTTCCTTGCTTGTCTGCATGGCGGCGAGCCTGGTTCAATAATGAAGGTGGATGATGAGGCTCATGTGTCATGTGAATTCCATTACTGAAGCGCAACCTACCGTTTTCCTCTGGATGCTAATCAATTCCAACATTGAATACTCGAACCAGTCTGACAACACACTTTTCAGAGCCTCTTCTCTAGTGGGGTTACACAAAACAGAACAGGGAGATAGCAGAACCGATCTCCTTGAGAAAGCATGCTGTGAGCTGCAACAGAACAGGGACGGGAATGAGCATGCGGGGCAGGTCATGGGAGGATGCTGTTGGGGCAGAGTGCATTTACTGGCCGGGTCGATGCGAAGCCACTCATCTGCCAGTAAAAAGAAGAAGAGTTATCTACCATTATCTGTCTGCTCATCTTACTTTTTCTGGATAAGCCCACACGATTATGTCACCTCGGCGGTTGACTTGCAAGGATGTTCCATCGTCCCTTCTGAAGAAGGCAACTGATCCCTCCATCGTGGATCTAGATTCCCTCTAGGGTCAGAAGATACACAAAGCTTGGCCATGGCTACAAACTCGTGCATTCATGCATTTTCCCGGTCTGTTTCACTTGGAGCAAACTCTTCCCCATCATGGTTACATGGTCTACGCAGGAAAGACACCTTGCAACAGCGTAGAAGACTTGCCACCATGGGTTCCATACAACTTACAAAATAATGTTGGATGAACAGATCCAAGTAAGCCCATCTTTGTATCAATTAGGCATAAGGAAACACGCAAATGCATAAAGGGCTTACAGCCAGAACCTCATGAGCAGCAGGCAAGAGACAAAACAAAAACAACATCAGACTCGGGACCAGAATCTTCACCATCAGATCATAATTGTGGAAACATCAATGCAGTCTGTAATTGAAGTCTTAAAATATAGGAGGAGATGAGTCTACAGATTCGAGGACGAAGAAAAAATAAGTTGCAACCTGAAGTATCACACCGGCACTTAGCTTTACAGAACAATGCGTCTGTATTTTTGTTTCTCATTATACACTAAAAAGAGACTAATGAAACACATCTGCTTTCCCACGAATGTGATTTCAGAACTATGAATGTGCGACATAAGAACTGTAACACATAAGGCTCGGTGGCCATATAAATGAAGCAATTGAGCAACCACGGAAAAATTCTCGTGTAGCGACTATTTCAAGGGATTAGCACCAACTAAATGAATTGAGACAGCAGGTCCTATTATACATAAATTCATAGTGAGGCACGAGCAGTAATCAAAACTAGAATGATAGCCATTCCCGATTTGAAAGCAAGCCATTAGTATTAGTATCAGAAAGATACGGTGCGTGATAGGAAAGCAAACATATCAAGGAGTGTCCCCATCTTAAAATCATTAGAAGCCACATTATTGTTTCAGAGAGTGCGTGCTTAATCCCAGCTAAAACATACTACATAGGCTAGAAACCTCTAAAAAGCTAATGAGAATGCTTAGAAGCAAAATGTTACAATAACCATGAAGTAAGCTACCGAAAAAATCTCAAACCGAGAGATGATAAACGATCACATAACACAGCAACATCTTCAAATAGCAACTCTGGGTCATTCTAGTACAGATTGCTCATCATTCCACAACTCAAAGACGCAGATAGAGCAGGAAACAGCGAAAGATCAACAGCAGTCCATTAATCAACCAAAGATTTCACAGTCGTCAATCACATAATCACCCACAACCATTTATAACATTTGCGCCAATAAGCTGTCAAAATACCTGAACACATAAATTTGCAAAGTTCAATCAATCATTCATAAAGTGAGATGCAAAATAAGTGAAACGCATGAGGTAAAAACATAAAAAAAAATTGAATTTCAGCAACCCCCAAGTCTAAATACGACATGTAATAGTCAAAGCCACAACATCGGTGCCCTAGTTTTCTACAATAAAAGGTTAGAAACAAAAAACATGGAATGAAAAATGGATGGCACACCAAAAGGACATGAATTCCAATTCTGAGTCACCTTAATAAGGATGCATGCCCTGATAAGCAGGAAGTCTGGGCCCAGGAGCAGAAGGACGGTTTGGTTGTGAAGCGTACGTAGTAGGATGCACATAGTTCCCAGAATCCGGGAAGCCTCCTGAGCTCTGTACCCCAATGTTAGTAGGTGGCACCCTGTAACCCAATCCACCACCATAATCCAAAGCTCCACCTACACCATCGTAAATTGGAGCACTCCCGTATCCACCACCATAACCTTGTGCCCCTGGCCCGACATTGCCACCCATTGGTGCATTATAGTTAGCACTCTGATGCATCATTCCAGACTGCGGTGCTGGTGGCATATTAGGTGCATATCCCATGTATCCTCCATAATTAGGCCCCGGAATTCCCATAGGCCCTGAATTTGGCATGCCATGAAGCATTCCGCCAGGTGGACCCATCATAGGCTTTTGTTTCTTGTTGTCCGTGGCTAACTTGCAAACCACCTGATGCCCATCAATCGTTTTCAGAGGATCAACAAGAGACGCTTTCGCGCCTTCTTCGGTTTTATACACAAAAAACGCAAAGCCCTTAGCTTTTCCTGTCTGCTTATCAAAACCCAATGGCCCTTCCTCAATCTCACCATACATTGAAAAGCGAGCTAACAGCCTCTCGGACGAGATCTCAAATGGAATATTACCCACATAAATTTTCCTCAAAGCCACATCGGCAGACTGCGAGTTACCTGAATTGCCCGCTGCCGCGAGCTGCGTCACCGTCATACGTCCGTCGATCTTCTTATTGGGCTCTTTTAAGGACATTATTGCAGCGTCAATGTGCTTAAACGTTACAAAACCATACCCTTTAGATTTCCCAGTGTTCTTATCTGTTATAACGATTGTGTTGGCTTCATCTAGCTCCCCGTACTCGGAAAAAACCTGCCGAAGTTTTTCAGTAGTCGTCTCCCAGCCGAGGCCACGAACGAAAAGTTTTCTCTGGACAGGATTGGCATCGGCCACTGTTCGCACCGCCTCTAACACATCTGGATGACGAAGTATCGCGGCGCGTAATATCTGGAGAATCTGCTCCTTCGTCAAGGGTTCAAGAATCTTTTCGGCATCTTCGGGAGATAAAGACCCCCCAGCCACTGGTGCCACGACTCCGGAGATGTCGTTGGGATTCCCCGTGAACGGAAAAGCGGCGCCGTTATTGTCCGCCTTACGCTTCTTGGTAAGATCCATGGTCGGAATATAAGCGAGAGAAGAAAACCCGAGAAGAATCGAAGTTTCGAAGCCCTAGAAACTGGCCACAACTGCAGACTGCAATATAAGCAAAACGCTGCATTATGAACCAACGTTTTACGGTTTCATTTAACTGGCCCAACGAATCCCCTTCTTTTCCATGTCCATTACAGCCCAGGTAGTTATATCATCCTTATTGGGTCACGGCCCAATATCAAACAAATAAATAAAAAAATAAAAAACATCATGTTAATTTAAGTTGAAGATCCAGAACATTAGAATTTAACATTTAGGGTTTAAAATTTGGGATTAAGGGCTTCGAACATTATAATATTAGAATTTCAAATTTAGGGTTTAGAGCATTAGAATATAGGGTTTAGATTTGTAGATTTAAGACATTAGGATTTAGCATTTAATGTTCTTAATTTAAGGGTCCCAAAACAGTGATTTTTAAAATAATAAGTATTTTTAAATTTCTATTTTTGGAACTTTTTTTTGTAATAAACACGTTTTTAGTAAATTAGTTTGGACTGATTCATGGGAGTTATTGTAAGTAGCATTGAGTACTCTTTTTATCCAGTGGCGTTTTGCCACGTGTCAATTGTCTTGACTCAACATGGCTGTCGATTATTTTGAATTTTATTTCCTTAAATATAGAGATAATGTCCGTTAAGTGTGTATGGAATATTTTCGTGCGAAAAAAAAGTAATTATTGCGTCCTCAACGGCCAACCTATTGTTAGGTGGGGCCATTAATTAGATAACGTTGCGAAATGACGAAAAAGGGCTCCTGCAATGAACGCCGTTTTAGGCCTAAACTGCCCTTGGAATTAGCCCAACCGTCTGCTGTTTCCGGTGACTGTGTGGTCTTCTTCGTTCTAATGATTTTCCATTTTCCTTTTATTGCCAAACGACACTGACCGTTTTTTGGAAGCTCCGCATCCAGCCATGGCCGGTTTCACTTTTTGGGCCCCACCACGTTCCCCTTTGCTTCGGTAGTTGTCGCTACGCCGCCTCATAAACAACCCCCGCTTTGCACCATCAAGACTAGACTGTAGACTAGGTATCTCTTCGTGATTGCTTCGTCTGGTGTCTGTTGTCTTTTCTTTTGGCTCTTTTCTCCGACTCTTTTGCCAGGATTAGCGGCAGTAAAGGTCAAAGAAACAGTCTTTTTCTTCTTTACTCAGGAATACCCATTGTAAAGGTGTGAGCTTTTTCTGGTTTCTTGGGTTGCTTTTCTTCTTTACTCTGTTCTTCCTCCGATGCATCTTTTGATTTTTTTTCTAACTGTTTTGTGTTCTGTGCTCAGGAAAATTTCTGCTTTCTGCTCTCTTGGGTGTAAGTACATTATGTTAGTTGATGATTCACTTAGTAATTCGTAGTGCAATGTGATTTTTCTTCTCAATCTTTGCACCTCTGTTTCTCTCAAACCTTTGATTGAGGTGATCAGATGGTGTGTGTATTGCTTGTCCTGATCATGAAAAGAACTCATTTTTCATCTGAATCTCATTTTATTCATCAGGGTAGCAGGAAATTTGATACCCTGAATCTCAAATGGAAAAACGACAACTGAATCTCAATGCCCCATTGTTGTCTGCAAGGAGATACTCATCGCCATTGAAGTCTTCTGAGATCGTGACTGTGCAGCCTAGCCAATGGGACTCTGAGCTTTTGGCACCCACTGGAATCCCATTTCAATGGGAGCAAAGCCCTGGGAGACCCAAAGATGATACTTCGAGGATTCGTCTGGATTCCTTTCGGCGTTACCGTTCCGGCGAACTTCCCAGGGCTCCTCCGGGAGGGGCCTCAATGCTCACTTCTGGGGAAATTATCAGCGATCACAAAATATATAGACCCCAAGTTGAGGCCTTTGTCTTCAATGATCATGCTCTTCTTTTGGAGAAGCTGACAGAGAGTTTGAAATGTGATGAAAGGAATCCCTCTGAAAATGGACATGATGCACTATCCATGCCTTCGTCTAAAGAACTGGGGGCCGTGAACAACCGTTTGCGTGGAGCTGGTGATCAGCGCTCATACTTGAAGTCATCAAAGTCGTGTAGTGTTGAATCACAAACCAGAGACTTCATGATGGAGAGGTTCCTTCAGGCAGCCAAGGCTGCTGTAATCGAGACGCCTAATTATGATGTGAAGAAGCCGCTGGCTGTGAATGGGATGCCGAAAGCCACGGTGAAGAAGACGGTTTCCGGGCAAATAGCAAAAACCTCAATTCCTTTTCCATATGATCATCACCTTGCAGAGAATGGAGAAAGTGAAGATGAACTTGAGAGTAGAAAGCCTGTTAAAAGATCAGGGAGGGTATCTTGGTGGCCACTTCCCCGGTTCTCTGTTAAGAACACTCTAAGCCTCTTGAATCCTCTTCCAGCCCGGAAACCTAAGAAGACGACAGCATCAGTTCCCAAAGCCATCTCTGTTGGGAGCTTTCCCAGGAATACAATGAGCGGACCTCTTGACAGGGTAATTGTAGTCTCTGTCCCTTTTTCTTCTCTGCATTTTAATGGTGAATCTGTTGTCTCATCCGCTCTTGGATTGTGCAGAGTGGATCGCCTGCACCCGAACCTCCAATGAGGAAATTCTACTCCGGGTTGCTATCCCGGGATTCGACTTCTCAGTACTCCTACAAACCAGAGCTCTCCCAGCTGAGGCGTTACAGAAGTGGCAGCCTATCTCCTTACAGAAATGAATCACCAATGTCTCCTTTCCGTGATAGGGTTGCGTTTCCTGGCCCGCCGGGGGAACTTGACATCTCAAACACTAACAAGATTGCGTCTTCTCGCAAGATATTCAACGCCCTGCACCACTCATCATCGAAGAACCACAGAGATGAGAGGCGATCAACCTCGGAGACAGTGGAGAGAACAGTCTACATAGACAAATCATCATACAGAAAGACGACAGCTGCTATAAAAGCTCCGCGTTTCAAGTACGGATCAGGTGACGGATTCCAGGATTCTGATGCCAAACTCTCTTCGGCCCCGACACAAGTTCAGAAATCCATACCCACTGTTAGAACAGAGCATGTGAAATCTCCCTTGTCACCCCCATTACCAAATTCGCCCTCTGAATCGTGGCTATGGAAGACTCTGCCATCCATTCCTCCTCCCCATCAGCGACTCCATGATGGGCATCTCCAGACGAAGCAGCAGCAGCTTTTGAGAACCCGGTCCGTGGATCCCTCCTGGGAGAGTCTTGTGAAATGCTCGAATGTGGGAAATCAACACAGGCGATTTTCACAGGTACCGACATTTCTGCATCCTTCCACACTCCTAACCTTCCCCTTCTCCCGCTTACACTCTATGCCCCTTCTGGTAGGAATTCGTGCCCCGTTCGGCGCACCGCCAGAGCGCATCGTAGCAGATGGTGCCTGATCAAGAAGAGCGCACCAGTTATCATTTGGATCTCTCATTCATGTTCCTGCATTTTCATTTCATTTGTATTGCATTTGATGCAATACTTTTTCTAAGAGGTTTTATTTTAATACTTTTTTAAAAATAAAAAAACTAATAATAATAATAATAATAAAACATATTCTATCTGCAATTCACAAGCATCAGTGTGGGCATCCATCCAATTATTTGGGCCGAGCTTTATACCATTGGGCTTCAGTTGGCCTATTGGTTTTAGCCCATTAGTATTCTAGTTGACAAAGAAATTAATATTATGTTTTATCACAAATATTTTTTAAAAATAAAATCAAACAGAAAATTAGAATTTAAAGTGTGTTCTATAAAATTTTTACAACTTATTTTTATTTTTGAAAAAGTAAAAATAATTTTAATCCAGAATACTACTTATTTTTACTTCTACTTTTACTAAAAATACTTTTGGTATTACACTTCAAAAATAGTTTTTAAAAAAGTAGGGATGAGCTACTTTTGTATTGTATTTCTATTTTTCAACATAAATTCATAAAAAAATTTACACTTTTCTAGAACATCCATTTTTAATTTTATTTTTAAAAACTATTTCTATTTTTACTTTTTACTTTTTCAAAAATAAAAATAAGTTCTAAAAATTTTTTAGAACATACCTTTACTTTTTATTTTCAAATACCCTCAATTCTCCTTTTTGATACACAATCATCAGCGTTCGTTTTCCCTTCTAAAAAAAAGTTATACAAAATTAGAAAATGTCTCTCTATATACAAATATATTTCATACTTTCACTTTTTAGGTTAAATTTTGTTTCCAAATATTGGAAAAATGTTTTATATGTGAAATAAATGTATTTTTAAAAGAAAATATTTGAAATGAATATTGAATTTGAGTTGGGGGTGAGGTGGAGGATGGTCGAGTAAAAGCTCATGTGTACTCTCTGATTCTGCATAAAGCCGGTGGTCCAACCAAGGCGCGACGCTGCAGCACAGAAAGGAACAGCCAGGGCCCAAGTGATCGCGATTCCTCTGCGGTGGAACGGTTCCCTGTTTTTTCCTTTTCTGTTTTTTCTTTTGTTCAGTTTTCAAGATCATTTTGTTAGTTTGATCGCTTCCCTCGGGAACTTCAACCCACGAATCTGTATCACCCGCTGGGTGTGGCTTGATCGTTCATCTCCATGGTGTCTTTGAGTTTGGAATTTGGGGCCGAATTTTGCGGACGCCGAGTGCGAGTTGCTTCGCCATATCCATTCTTGTCTGGTTTTTATGAAAACCCACTTTGCTGTTTGTCCTGTTTCTCCTCCCCATCTGTCTCAGATAAGTCTCTTCCCGTTCTCAGCCACTGAAATCTCGACTAGGATGAGAAAATTCCAAAAAGAACCCATTTTTTGAGGTGGGGGATCTGAAATCTAGCAGTTCTGTGTGCTCTGACTATGGGAAGTAGTATTCCTGATCTTGAAGTTGATGTCAATGGAGAAGAGATTTTTTTGGTTAATAAGGTGAAGGTTCTTGTCCTCTTGCATATGTTTTTCTTTCCGCTTTGGTGAAGCTTGGATTCTACTGGTTCACTCCAAGTTAATTTTACCCTTTTTCTCATTGTGAACTTGATTCCTGTATTATCATACATAATGAGCTTATGATTAATTCCTGGTAGTGGCTTGAACTGATGCATTAATATGCTGATTAAAGGGTGGTCTGTCAATTACCAGTTGGAATTCTGCTTCCCTTCTTTATAGGGAATGCTGCCTCTTCATTTGTCTCACTAGGGGATCATTAATCATCGTATAACGACTTCTCATCTTTGCATCTGTTTTTTCATTTCACCGCTAAATTTTCTCTCGTCGTGCAGGCGAGCAGTCTTTATAGTACCGTTCTTGCATTCAATGCTTTCATGTTGTCTGTGGGCCTCTAATAAAAAAACATAAACTTCTGAGCTTGTCTCCCTAACAAGGCTTCTCTTATTTATTTTTGTTGTTCGAATTCAAAAACTGGATCCTTAAAAAATGCTTTCCTTATTTCAAGTTGTGTTGTTTGATTCCTGTAGAGGGTATTAGCTTCTTACTCGGGGAAAATAAGGAAGCTGATGAAGAAATCAGAAGATGTAAAGGGGAGTTTGAAGGTGATACTGAATGAGTTCCCTGGAGGAGCTGCCATTTTCGAGCAAATTCTGAGATTCTGCTACAATGGCGGAAGAATAAGGATTGCTTTTCCCAACGTTACTAGTCTCTCATGCGCTGCATTCTTCATGGAAATGAAAAGGGACGTTCTTGGAATTGAGAATCTGTGTGAGAAAACTGAGAGATCACTCGAAGACATTCAGTACTGGAGTTGGGGTGAAGTTATAGGAGCTTTGAATGAATGCAGAAGTTTCTTAAATTTAGCCATCTCCGCAGGTCTAATGCACAAGCTGTTGGACTCCATCGTCTGCAGGATTGCTCTTTCCATTCAAATTAGCCCATCTTCATCTGTTTCATCATCAGACAGCTCCTCCGGATGCAGATTTTCAAGTGATACTCGAAGCACAGAGAGCAGCTTCAAGAAGTCAACATGGTGGTTTGAAGATGTTGTTGCTGTGCTCCAACCCGAAGAACTGATAAAAATTCTTGTTGATTTGATGATACTCAAGAACTTAGACAATGCCATCGTGGCTCGTTTTCTCTTCTACTATCAAAGATCAAGGTGCTCCTCTGCCTCAACAGAAGAAGAAAAAATCAGCAGCATTGAAACAGTAGTTGAGATGCTGAGCCGTTTAGATGTGAGCACATTATCCCACAAGAGCCTGTTCCGATTACTGCAACTCGGATCGAGCACAAACATTACCCAGAGATGTCGATCCAGCCTCGAACACATGATCGGTTCAAGACTAGACAATGCTTCATTGGACAGTCTGCTGGTTCCTGCTCCTCTGGGAGCAGATCACCTCTATGATGTGAAGCTTGTTTTGAGATTACTGAACTCCTTTCTATCCAAATCCACACCATCCAATCAGATGAAGAAAGTGGCAAGCTTGATCGATATGTACATGATGGAAGTAGCCCCTGATCCTCACTTAAAACCAGCCATCTTCACAGCTCTTGTGGATGCACTCCCAGACTCTGCAAGAGAATCACTAGACGGTGTATGTGATGCAGTGAAGCTGTATCTTAAGGTATCCATCTTGTTCAAGAAGATTGAAGTGCACCTCTGAATGCTTCTCTTCTCTAACACCATCCAATCTGCAGGTGCACCCCGATATCTCCGACGACGAAAAGACGGCGATTCGGTCGGGATTGGGGAGGTGCAAGTGGAAGAGGGAAGCCGATGTCTTTGAGGTGAGATCGCAGCTGCAGGGGATGCAGTGGAGAGCAATGGAGTTGGAGAAGGTGTGCAATGAACTGGGAATGCAAATGGCTACTGTGATGAAGGCAAAGCTCTGTACCTAAAAGGCTGCTCATAATTTTAGTGCATTTCATTTACAAAGAATATAATGCTTAATTTAAACTGCAAAAATAATATCATCACAGCTTCTTATAAAAGCCATGTCATTGAAAGTGAAAAAGATTATAAAGATTTTTTCATTGGTTATATTTTAGGTTATTTAAGGTTAAAGAAATATCAATTCATTTAAATTAATTGAATTCATCAAAATTATTAAATAATGCATAATTCATCATTTTAACATTAGGGTATATTATTTAAATATCAATTAAAATTGATTCTCAATATTTTAAAAATAAACATATTTAATATTCATTGTTTTATAATTTGATAAAATTAATTCTCATATTTGATTTTACCGAAGATTTATTGAAATATTGTCTTCTAACAACGAACTCGTAGGATATAGTTTCTATTTGAAATTTAATCTGAACTGAACATTATTTTTTTTATTTTTTATAATTTATGTGTCAATTTGACTGCCTAGGGATTTTGTTTGGTTTCCAGTTCTCTGTTTCCTACCGCTTACCAGACTCTCGCAGAGCCTTTCTTAAAGGATCGGATCTACAAACGTGGATTGAGGTTTTTGTTTCTTTGTATTCTTTTTTCTTTGATTGAATGAATAGACTGCACACTATAGTCTAAGGATCCTTTGAGTTCGTTGCTGACTTATTCCAGATCATTAGGTTGCTGATGTTTGATTTGGAAAAGCTTGCTCTTAACTGTGATCGGTGTTCTTTTGATTTGGGTTTTTATTTTTATGGGCGATGTTGAATTGTGGATGTGACAGATATGGTAAATTAGTATTCTCGTTTTCTTGTTTTTGCCGATGCTTTGAATTTGGATTTATCTGCATCTTGGGGGAAAGGCTGGCTTTTTAGCCCTCATCTTTGAATTTATTTTCGTCAGCGATGCTCATATTTTTGTAGTTCTTCCGTTTTCATGTAGTGAGGCAAGTTCTAATGCGTTCGTGAAAATTCCAGAACTTCAGTGATAATTGGCACGGGTGTGGAAGGTTCCCCTAATTGTATGGATGCTCGTCAGGAGAACATTTCAACTCAGATGGGCAAAGGTAAGAAACAAACATCTGAAACATTGAAAGCAACCCTCGAAGAAGCCAAAGATGGAAATATAGTTTTTACTAGTATAGATGATCAAGTAGTTGACAGTCACAACGGTAATGGAGCCACATTGGGTAAAAGATCTTGCGAAGAGGATGAAGAAGAGACTGAAAGTGACGATAATGAAGAGCCTTTTGAGCAAGAAAATGCAGTAAATATTAGAGGGAATGATGACGCTGGAGAAAACTCCGAAGATGAAGGTGATGGTGTGGAAGAAGAGAAAATTGGTAAAGGTGGAGTAACTGATGCAGTAAAAGGAAAAAAGCCTGATGATGGGAGGGCTGTAGAAGGGCGTCCAATCTCTGTGCGAATAAAAAGAGTAAGACAAGCTAGTGAACGAAATGGTGATGTAATGAAACCAGCTCCTGAAGACAAGAAGAGACAAGGAGGGGGTGGGTGGAAATTTTGAGGGCAAACAAAGCTGAATCCGAAGATAATCCAGAATCATCGAGCAAAAGGGAAAGCAAATTGGAATTCAGCAATAATCCAGCATCACCTAGCAAAAGAAGGGAAAGCAAAGTGGAATCCAGAGACGAGAAAAACTTATCCAGTAAAAGAAAGGAAAATAGAAATGCTGAGAGCAAGGGGATGATTTTCATGTGCAGTTCTGAGACCAAAAATGACTGTTATCATTACCGGATTTTTGGGCTTCCTGAAAGCAAGAAAGATGTTGTGAAGCAAATTTATGTTGGTATGCGATTGTTTTTGTATGACGTCAGCTCAAAATTGATGTATGGCATTTATAAAGCTGCAGGAATCGGAGGTTATAACATTGAACCCATGGCCTTCAACTCCCAGTTTCCGTCTCAGGTTTGTTTTTCTTGTGATCATAACTATGGGTTTTGCTTTCTGTTTTCCACATTTGTTAATAGGTGAAAAATTTTATCGTCAAGTTCACGGTACTTGAGCATGTTAGGTTAGTGCGAAGGATCATTGTCTTATCTAGTATATAACTCATGCAAGAAGTATATACCTACAAGTTCACGTTCAACAGCTACCCATAAGCCTAGCAAGGTAGCTGCAGATGTTTAAAGGCTGAGTATTTGAAATGTTTGGCTGCATTAAACCGAACAATTTGTTCCTTGTTATGCTTGATTTTCTTTTCACCTTTGTGTGTGAAACAGAGTTAAGTTATTATTAAGGGTTTCATGCATTGTAATGGTGGCATTTCACCTGATTCTTAGGCACATCTTTCACAATTCTTCTCCCTGAGGATCTACACATCCTACTTTTAAATTAGATGTGTATTTGATGTTGACTTTTCTCTCATACTCATCAGTACTTCGTTTTAATCATATTCCGTGTTTCACTCGGACTGCTATGTGAAATATTGATGAAGAGGAATGGATTCTTCAGGTTCGATTTAAGGTTCTTAAAGATTGCATGCCATTACCTGAGGAGATGTTTAGAAAGGTTATCAAGAACAACTACTTCACAAAATTCAAGTTTGACGGCAGATTAAATTTGCAGCAGGTATAAACCATGTACCACTCTATCTTATGCAGTTCTTGGGGACAAAATTATTGCCCTTTTATTCTATCACTTATGGTTCCAGCCATACATCATTTGATTTTTCCTTCAGGTACGCGAATTGTGTGAACTCTTCAACTCCTCAGGCAATGTGCTGCCATCTGTGCCATTAAGGAGCAGTAAGCTGCATACAAATCAGTTGAAATGGCATGATAGACCTAGGAGAAGAAGGGCGGATTATGAGAGAGGTAATTCTTTGGCTATTGAGTCCCAGCATCCTGTAGATATTTGTAAGCGTTCGAGGAGAGCTGTAACCCCAGTAGAAGCATATCATCATCCCCTATCTCCAACTCTTCCACGTGGTGCCCCTCAGTATGAGTATGAATGGCCCTCCAATATGGCCACATACAGGCAAGAAACCTATCTGAGGCATCTAAGTCCTTACAGGACAAGTCGGGATCCTTATGAATCTGGGGTGTTGGAACATTCTCCTGAGGGCGAATATTATCCCAGAGGTGCTCGAGATTTTTTTATCGAGCCTGAACCTTATCGAGTTGTATCAGAACCCATTGTTCCATATAGAGAACTGAGAGATGGATACACTGAGCATCTCAATCGATACAGAGACAGAGATGTTCAAATTGGCCGTGGAGTTAAAAATGATTCCCAGAGAGAGTGGCAACACTTGTATCTGCAGCCAAACCCTCCTTTTCAAGACAGAGCAGTTTCAAATCCATACACCTCCTACATCAAGGACTTTCCTCTATCAGATGCTTTTCATGCTTCATATAGGCCACGAGTGTTGGATCATCGTGATCGCCAACCATCAGCCTTGTTGTCTACGCGTCCAGATGCCTTCTTTGTTCGGGATTCTTATAATCAACACAGAGAGCACGTACCTAGTGCTGACCTTCTTTATTCTGCAGAGTGCCATCCTCCACGAGCAAGTTACCTGCGAGATTATCGTCTCTAGTTACCCCATGACAGAAGTATTTTGCAAATGTTCATGGTTGATTACATTGTGACATGGATCTTGATACATGTTATGGTGGAGAGGAATGCATTGACCGGGATCTTAATCCTTCACAAGTATTTCCTGGACGTGTATTAAAGAAAGCCACTCGATCCTCTCTTTCAAGAGATGTACTAGTGAAGTAATCCTGGTTTAATAATGTGAACATATTGCATGCGGTCCACAAAGATATGATCCATTGTCTCAACTCTCAAGGATCAGGTTCCCCCCATCCCCCATCCCACCCAACAAAAAAAAAAAGAAAAAGAAAGAGAAAATGAAACACAGGGAATGAGGATAAGCCACTTGTGGGAGAGCTTGTGGCGGAAACGGGAATGGGCAAAATTCCCTTGATAAACAGCGTGGCCTTCTATTTCTTCATTGGATGAACTGAAAGAAACACACAGCAAAGAGGCACAACAATGGCTTCCCTGAATATGTTCATTCCTCCAGTGGTTGCACCTCAGAAAAGGGTAGTAAGAGCTGCTGCCACGGCAGCGAAGGCCTCTTCAGGCGGAAGCAGCGGGGAGAAGAGTCTGTTGGACTTCATCCTTGGAGGCCTTCAGAAGCAGGAACAGATCTATGAAACTGATCCCATTTTGAAGAAGGTGGAAAACAAGAACGGAGGCAGCACCACCATAATCAAGAAGAACTTGGGAGCTGCGCCACCGGCCCAGAAAAAAGACGGTGGCTTAGGCTTCGGTGGATTCTTTGCAAAGAAATGAATTTGGAATATGCAACCTCATTGACTATAAGGTTGCCTTCTGTAATTTGGTTGTATTCCGCTGCTGATCTGTCATAAAACTCAGGTTATTTCTCAATCTGTGTTCTGCATGTCCAGCAGATAAGATTTCCACATCCATGTCAATGCTAAGGTTCAAGCAAATCTCTCCGAGACAGACTCCTAATATAGACTTCTAGCAAGGAACATTTGCACATCATCGGAAACATCTGTGTTCATGGTTTGAATAACAGGAATTGCACGAAGATCAAAACAAAATATGATGAAAAAGTCTTACATACCAGCTTTATAATTATCTGTGCATCCAGACATGTGGAATGATGCAGGATCCCATGAGGTGGATCTACTGGTCAAATGAGCTTCTATACGCCATCCTATGAATTTGTTTTCCTTGAATCCGGCTGTGCTTCCGGTCCGGATGTCATAAATAACAAATAGCAAGCATCAAAACTAGTGCTGAAGCAGAAATAATTAAAATCTAGCAACTTCAGTCACAAGTTGAATATGCTATTCCGAGCGAAACTGCTCAATGAGCTTTACTAGGCTATATGTTTCAGGATCCGGCCGACATCCACCCAAAATAATCCTACGCAGAAGATTAGGCTTGTATACCTTTGCCTTCACATAGGCCTTGATCAACACGTTGTATACAAAGGCATATCTAGTGTAATTTGACCTCTTTAGTTCCTCAAACAACCTCTCAACATTTTCTACATCACCCCTCTCAGCAAAGATCTCTATTATCGATAGAGTTGTTTCTAACCATGGAGTTGACTTTGTGATCTTGGAAGTTGCAGGAAAATCCAATCTAAGATCAATAGTTTTAATAGCTTCTTTAACTAATCCTGCTTTCAAACAACCAAGTGCAAGATGACGGAAAGTTATGGCATTTGGCTTGCATCCATTTTTTTCCATGTCCTTATACAGAGCAGTGGCTTTGGTAATGAGGCCATTATAGCAGTACACACTTATCATGGAATTAAACTCATCAACTGATTTTAATCCCTTTTCAGATTTCATTTGAACCCACAGCTCCTCTGCTCGTTCAAGATTTCCCAACTTTCCAAAAGCTTCAACAGCCAGCACAAAACTTTTAACCCTTATATGGGGTAGCTGTTGAATAGTTCTCCAAGTTCTTTCCAACTCCTTCTGTTTCCTCATACTTCCATACAATATCAAAAGAATGTCTAAAGTCGACCAGTTAACTCCCGTCATTGATTTTTCAATAGACTCTGCATATGCACCGCAGGCAGTGTAGAGTCTGGCCACAGCATGTGCCATAGCCAAAACACAGAATGTTATCTCATTGGGTTGAACCTTCCTATGCTTCATATCAGTGAACACTTTGATCAGGCCATCAATATTGTGTTCATTAGCCTCGATCTTCAGTAAGATATTGTATGTGGACACATGAGGAATCACTCTATCAGCTTTCATCTGAGTTAGAATTTTTGGAATCACCTTCTTGCGAACGGGGACGAATGAAGTATAATCAAACGGTTGAAGACTAAGTATGATATCCCATGACCAAATTCCCTCATTTTTTTCATGTATTCCAACGAGAGTCTTATCAGGCCCTTCTCCAAGCAGCCAATGACAAGATTATTGTACAGCAGCTCCTTCTTGAACTCGGGTGGGATCCTAGAGAAAAGCTTTTCACCCTGTTCCACGCCATGAAGCTTGATTGTAAATTCCAGTAAATAGGAGTAATCGAGTTCTCTCAGCATGTAGGGTTTCTCCCTTATCACCCATTCCATCACCTGAGCAAGTAGACAGAAACGGGAAAGACAGTTAGCCTGTTCTCTTCATTCATATCTGGGAAAAAGAAAATTCTTTCGTTGAAAGCTTCACTACAAGTTCCAATCACTAGCCATTGTTCGCCAAATTATAGAATAAATTTATTGCAGAACTAACGTCGAACACATAGTGGGCACAACTCTGATACCAACCTCCAGTCCTCGCTTGGTGGATTTCAACCTACGCAAACGGTTAATAGCGTGAAAAATATCGCTTCTTTGAACGGGTAGGCCATCACCCATCCAGCTCCGGAATGCGCATGCGACGAATTCCCCTCTGCGCAGTTTCTCAATTCTCCAGCTTAAGCTCTTACATTCTTCCCTTGCGTTAGCTCTTACATGTGATTCCAATGAATCCACTCCCGAGGCTGCGGAGGACCCGAAGATATCAGAGAGCAAAAGTAAGCAGCAAAATTAAAATTGTCGCCGGGAAATCCAGATATGCGAAGAGTCCGAAGAAGTACGCCTCGCAGAGTCCCCTGTTCCGGAATCACTCTGCAGGTCACTCGCATACTTGGCTCAGCATTCAACATTTGCTGTACACACTCTATATATAGTGGTTTCTCAGTTACTACAGACAAAAAAAAGCTATGTACTTCAAAGTTTCCTTTATAACACTTGCTGTTCATCATTCCTTGAAAATCAATGGGGCTTGAAGCCTCCATTCACAGGAGCCAGACGCTCTTAACCACTCCAATGGCGACGGTTTTGGAACCATACTCTCGAAAAGTTCTAAACTTTTTCACTATGGACGGTGGACACAAACAGTGTTAAACAACACACAGAGTCAGTAATGTAGTTGGGCGAGGCCGGTGTTCGTGAAGATTGTGAGGATCCAGAAAATCGCAAGTGAATGTTTTGATATATATGGGTAGCACCAGTCTGAAGCAGCAGGTTCAGGAGATACCCAAGTCAGAGTGTGGGATGGAGATGAATCAGCATGGTTCCAGTTCTGGCTCTGGCTCCATTTCCATCCCATATGGTGGTGAGGATGCAAAGAAGGTTAAGAACGTGCAGAACAACAACAGCGAGGAGGAGGAAGGCGAAGGATGAGCTTGTGTATCAACTACTTATCTTGGGACCAATCTCGAAGAGACGATATGGATGGAAGCCGAGGTTTCATTATGGTACATGCTTTAGCTGTGGCAGGTAATAAAACTCCTCCATTTGGATCCATCATGCCTTCATATCTCTCTTAATATCCTTTACATTCAATGAAGATTCACATGAATCATTTCAAGAAGTACATTGTGAAGAAGTTCATACGTTTACAGAACAGAGAGCACAAGATAGGGAAACACTATTCATTGCCGCAAAAAAGAAAAAGTTAAAATATTACATGAGATAATTTCTATTTATATCTAAGAGTTCATGAGAACAAAACGGCCCAATTGATAAAGCCCATGGCTTCATTTTTTCACCACAGAACCAGCATCATCCTTCACCGTAGACAGCTGCGGTTCTTGCTTACTTGACAACACCTCAAGGCGACGTTCAACACATCGATGTTCTGTTGTCTCCCTTCTGCTCAATAGAATCAAATCACGAGAGCAAAAACAGCACCCAGGATGTTCTTTCTGGTAATAAAAGTTTGATTCTTTAAAAAAAACAGCAGAAAAGCAGAGCATTTCTTCTCAGGCACAGTCTAATCTCTGATCATCAAAAGCTTTTCAACTCACGGTTCATGGTTTTAAAAATCGATGCTTCATTCTCCATAAAATGGAGACCTGATTCTGGTTTAGAAAGGACTGATAAGTGAGGAGAAGCTCTCCACCAAACTGGCCTCCACTTCTGGAGTTGAACACTAAAACAGAGGATTCATGTTCAGAAGCCAAATGCTCAACGGCAGAGCCTCGCTCGAGTATATATCCTGGTAATGCGAAACTTCTTGAATTCCTCGTCATCAAGATCCAAACTTGCCATTTCTGAATCCAACTACATAACCACAATGCAGATATCACGAGTTCCGTTGATGCGGTTCAGTTCTCAACTGCAAAGCCAGAAGTGAAGAAAAGAAAAACTCGGTTGTCTAGTCCCTATACTGCAGAAATCATCATGCCCCGCAGCGTTTTGTGGTCATTTCCTGGCACAATCTACCTCTTCTTTCTCTGCAAGATGAAGAAACTTCACCTTTTTACAAACCCAAGACAAACCATGAACAAAAATGTTTGCCCACAAATTCGATTATCAGGAGTGTAAAAAGGAACGACTTTCATGCGGAAACAACAAAAGGAGAGCCTATGGAACAGAACTATAGAATGGGAGGAACCCAGATACCAGGAATCTGGGAAACACCCGATCCCTTCCCGTTGCCAAGAAGGGGATTGGATACCCTGAAACTAAATAAGCGTCCTCACAAAAGCTAAATGGGAAGGCGCGACTTAACTATTGTTATTGTGAACGGTTGAAGAGCTGCCAGCATATCAATGAAAGTTTTGTGCTTTCATCCATTCATTTCAAGTGACCTCGAAGTCCGATATTCATGCCAACTTGGAGAAGTGCCCTTTTCATCGACCTCCATGGTTTTTCCTGGCAAGACACGATCTTGAGCGCAATGAAGCGATCCAAAACGAAAAGCCCGGGTCAGGGTCGAACAATGACCAACGGGGATCAAACCCAAGCCCATGTCTAGATGTAGGCTCCAGCAAATGCGGAGCTAGCTGTAGCCTGTGCATACATCTTGAATGCGGAACAGCCAAAGACAACCCAGATCGTGAATTTTTTAACCATGTGACAGCATTGAGCTCCTCCGAGGAGAGCATTTCAACCTTGGACAGGTTTCTCAAAAGGGAAAAGGGGGTGATCACATTTTGATAGTTTTGAGGAGGAATTCAGTTGTGGGAAACTCGAGATTGCTGATCAAAAAGAATTACTTTACATAATGTAAGAATTGGGAGTGGTGTATACAGCTTCATAACCGTTGAGATTCAAATTTCTAAACCTAAATCTCGGGCCGAGACGGCTGCCTCCTCGTGACGCGAATGTAGCAATACACCGCCGCGAATATGGCAGTGACGAGGCCGCCGATGATGACCCCACCGCCGGCGGCGGACTTGTCCTCCATATGATGTTTCCCCATCTTCCTACTCTCCGACGCTGCCGGAGCTTCCGATACCACTTCTCCGGGGAAAGTCCGCTCCTTTCCCGCCGGAGATTCCGCCAAATTCTCAATAAACGATTCCTGAAGAAGATCCCTTGGCCCAGAATATGATTCCCCTTCAAAGGCGTGGATAATCAACAACAGGGTACTGAACGTCACGAGAAAGTTCCCAAGCTTACACCCCATCAGATGTTGGATGGAATGCCACCGTGGAGGAATACACAGCAACGCCTTCTTTCTTGTGTTGGATCACAAGGTACGAATAGCTCCTTCCATCATCTCCTGCATATAAATAGTGGGAACTTTGACCCACCCCTACCCCAGTGATCTGGCTGGAGAGTGATAGCTTGCAGAACTAGTGGTCCAAACTCCAAACCTTCACTGTTCAATGTACAACAACTCCAAAGGCAATTCCATTCGATAGACGACACGTGCTTCGGTAATTTTTCAGGTTGGTGGAACAGACCTCCTTCAGTGAATATCGAGAAGTTGGGTTGTGCTTTTGATGCATGAACCATTCAGCTTCTAAAAGCCATTACCAAACAGCTACCCAAATCTAGAAATCACCAGGAAACGTCAGCAATGTGTGATTTAACCTTCATCTTGTGCATTATCTCTGAACCTGAACATTCCCTACATCTTCTCCCCATTTCAAAATCCCCTAACTCGAAAAACATCATTTTCAATGTCCCCATCTTGATCCTCTGGCAGCAATGCAACGCAGAAATGGAAAGGTACAGTTGGGACTGTGGAAAGTGTAAACATGAACAATAAAATCCATAACCAGATTACAGTTGCTGCTCATCAATAATTGATCCTCCTTTTCATCTCCAGTTGGGAAACCAGCCTCCCACCCTACGATTCCGAACCGCGTGGCACGGATCGGACACGTGGAGGAGAGGAACCTTGACAACTGGAAATGGGCTGGTTTTTTTTAACCTTTTGGAGGAACAGGGGCCGCCGTTCGGTCTTCACTTCCCTGCCAGCTAAGAGCCGATCGTGGGCAGAATAATTGAGCAGAGGCCGTGCACCGGCAAGAGTCATGGCTTGATTTATTCTGTAATAACAAATAATATCTGCCCTCGGAAAATACAATGAATTTTGAGTACGTGGAGTCTTGGATCATGCCGATGGACCCCACAGACCACGTGCAATCATTATTCTAACGTGTCGAATCCCCCATGCGGATTGCGATCGTCTTGTACTTTGTGCGAATTTTGTAATAATATTATCAATATATTAATATAGTATTATTTTTTCCCATCAAAAGAATTTCGAGTAGGTACATATAAAAATAATTTTCCATAAAGAATTTTTATATTGAGAAAAAATTATACTTAAAATTAAATAATTAATTACATCTATTAGAAACTGTGAGATCCAAGGCCCAAAGTAATGGGTTGTAATCAATGACTTAACAGCCCAGATGTATCCATTTGAGCCGAAAACAAGATCCAGCCCAAATATTTTTATTTTTTAAGAAATCATTTCATTTAAATATATATATATATATATATATATATATATATATATATATATATAGTTAAATAAAATGGATAAGATCGTAACAAAGTAATATGAATTATAATATTTGGTATTAAAATTAAACTCAGGTGTAAACTAATAATGGAATAAAAAGACATTCAACGAAAAAGTTGAATATCTAATATATATATATATATATATATATATATATATATATATATATATATATATATATATATATATATATAAGATCAAGAATTTAGTAACAATATTTTATATTAATTATGGATTCAAGAGATAAGATATTTAAATAGAGATATATTTCTAATTTTTATAGAGATGTTTTTTTCTCTAAAAAGGATTTGGGTAAACACATAAAATTATGAAATTTGAATATTTGAAACGAATAATATTCTATAAAAAGAATATTTATTGTTACAATATACGAAATGTATGTTTGATACATTTCAAATTTGATTTTAAAACATAGTACAATACACATGTCACGACGAGTTTCAATTAAGACCATATCATATACAGATGTATGCATGCGTATATATGATATGATGAAGTGCATTGTGCAGTACAAATATAATCCAGCACATGTTGTTTGTTATGCCCGTCCGCAGAGCTCCGCGCACATTCTCTGAATCTGAGGGATGGTGGTTTGATTGCTCAGCAAGTAAAACTTTGTCCTGTTGTTGTCGAGGCACGTCAAGTTCAATTGATTCTCGTATTGGCTTGACTGCAGGCACAAAGCATCATCACCATGGCAGCCATAGCTCAAAATCTTGAAAAAAATATGCGGTTTTTTCTTACAGTGCATCGTGATTGACAGCTCCAAAGTGGTGTGGGAACACAACTGAGGTAATGGCACCAAGAGCAGTGATCGTTGCCGTTGACGCCATCTAGGAGAAGGGTAAGGCCGGTGGCCAACCTATCGCGATGGGAAGAGAAACACTAGGTGTTCGATGAAAGTTATGTGAGAAGTAGAAGAAAGGATGTTGTTTTTGCTCTTACCCTAAGATCAACGCTGTAAGGGAGAGCATGAGGAGAATGTATTGGTAAGTTTTGTACTTGGATTTCGATGAATTTGAGTAGCGATATGGGGAAGTCTTGTTCTTGATATAGCTGTATTGCGGGCGAATCAGAAGTATGAACCCTAGAAGGAATCCGGTTATGAATCCACCGAGATGGGCGAAATTGTCGACGTGGGGGAGGATCCCCACCGCCAGGTTCATGATGATGATGAATATCAGGCTTGATAGCGATTCTAGCTGTGGGAAGAATCAGACATTTCAATCATCGATGAATTTCTAGGGTTCGGAATTGGGGGTGATGGATTCATTTACCTTCTTCTCGTATATGGTCCAGTTGATGAGGAGTTCGGAGAGCATGGCGCCGAGGAGACCGAACAATGCACCGGAAGCACCGACGGAGATGGTGGTGCGTACGAACAATGCCGATGATAGGCTACCGCCAACGCCGGCAATAACGTATAGCAACCCGATTCGAACTGTTGAGAATTGAAGAAACAAGGGAGGCTGATTCTGGTGCTGATTAAAATTGGAAATGAGGGAAACGCAATGGAATTCATACTAAATCCGAATTCTTGTTCCAGGCGGATTCCGACGAAGAGGAGACTGAGCATATTCGCGAGAAGATGAAAAGCTCCGGCGTGTAACCACATACAGGAGAGCAATCTCCAAACTTGATGATCCTCAACAACTCTGCTCACTTGCAAAGCGCCTAATTCAAGAAGCCTGGATGATGATTCATTTCAATTTTTCAAACACAGACAGAATGTTCCTCTTGCGGTTTGCAAAGAACTCACTCACGTGGCGGCGGAGGGGCCGAGCAGGGGATTTTCACGGGTGCTCTGAAAGGCGAAGGGGCCGAGGAAGGATGTGCCGATGCAGTCGTTGGAACGCAACGGGCAATCGTTGATGTACATCGTAGACATGAAGAGGACTATGTTGACGACGATGATGAAAGGGACCAGCCATGGGTACCATTTCTTGTAGTAATGAAAATGGGGCGGCGGCGGCGGAGGAGGGCGTCTGTGTGGATCGGCGGTGGTTCGACGGGTAGACTCCGGCAAGGAGGCGATCGGAGTCCTTCCCATGGGTGGAAATGCAAACAAGAAGGCACAACGTAGGTTGATTTTGTGGGGTGGTAATGTATGGAAGAGTACTTTGGTTTCGTGGTCATCTTTTGAGCTCTTTAATTGCCATCCACTTCCATTCTCGTGTATTTTGAACCGGATACATTTTTAAACCCGGTCTAACCCCGGCCCATGCACACACACCACATGATGGTGAACATACAAAAAGAAATGCAGCAGTTACTAGGCGAAACGACGTCGGATTAGTTTCGACCGAATCATGCTGAAGAGTTGTGATGAACCTCTGCAACCATTCGTCACGAAGAAGGCATCGCCATTCCTCATCATCGATCGCCGAAGCATCGAACAAGAACAGAAAATGCTGCTTCTGCTCCTTCTCCTCCTCCCTGTGCCATGTTTGGGTCATTTTCTGGTTCCTCCTCATCATCTACAATTTCAAGTCGCCGCCCTATCCTCCCACCGTTGCCTCCTCCCTCTCCCGTTTCCACAGCCCTAACCCTAATCTCACTGATTCGACTCCCCAGAATTCTCCCTCAATCGACAATTGCGTTGGGAAATACATCTACATCCATGAAATTCCTACTCGATTTAATCAAGATTACATCAGGAACTGCAAGTCGCTGAATAAATGGCATGATATGTGTCGGTACTTTGTAAACGAAGGACTCGGGATGCCGATCGGGCATCCCAGTAAGTTGTTGATGAATTCTGGGTGGTTCGTTACCCATCAGTTTTCTCTAGAGGTGATCTTTCATAACAGGATGAAGAGATACCCCTGTTTGACGAAGAATGCATCAATGGCGGTGGCGTTCTATGTTCCTTACTATCCGGGGCTTGATGTTTCAAGGTACCTTTTCAATTCCTACAATATCTCTGTTAGGGATTCGGATTCCAAGGATTTGTTCGAGATGATTAAAGAAACAAGTGAATGGAAACGGATGGGGGGTAAAGATCATTTCTCTGTAGCCGGAAGGATAACCTGGGATTTCCGTAGAGTTGTGGATGAGGATTCTGGTTGGGGGAACAAGTTCATGGTAATGATGGAGACGAAGAACATGACGATTCTCACAATCGAATCCAGCCCTTGGGATAAGAACGATTTCGCCATTCCCTATCCTACTTACTTTCATCCCTCTACAGATAACCAAGTTGAGGAATGGCAGAAGAGAGTGAGAAACCAGAGAAGGAAGACACTCTTCTGCTTCGTCGGAGCCCCTCGTCCCCAAATAGACACTTCCATACGCAGCGAGATCATGGAGCAATGCCGAAAATCTAGACAAAACTGCAAGATGATCGAATGCATAGATAACAGAGAAAACTGCTTGAAGCCAGGGAATGTGATGAAGATGTTTCTAGGCTCCATTTTCTGCCTTCAACCTCCCGGGGACTCCTTCACCCGACGATCAACCTTCGATTCCATAGTGTCCGGTTGCATCCCCGTTTTCTTCACTCCCGGCTCTGCGTATGTTCAGTACACATGGCATTTACCCAAGGAGTTCTCCTCCTATTCAGTGCTCATCCCCGAAGGAGATGTGAAGCACAAGAATGTCAGCATCGAGAGATTCCTCTCTGAGATCCCCAAAGGGAGAGTGGCGTCCATGAGAGAGCAAGTGATCAAGCTGATACCCAAGGTGACTTATGGCGATTCCCGGGGTGGATCCAGGAAGACAGAGGATGCATTTGATGTATCCGTACGTGGGGTGATCGAGAGAGTGCAAGGCTTGAAGAAGGAGATGGCGGAAGGAAGGAGAGAAAGTGAAGAATTTGACCCGGAAAGCAGCTGGAAGTACTACACCTTTGGGACGACTCAGCCCCATAAATGGGATCACTACTTCCGCAGATCAAGTTTTCTTCAAAGACCCATTGACAAAAAGGGGTAAGAATAATGGGAGATGATTTGATATTTTTATAATATTAATTAATAAAAAAATAAAAAAATAAAAAAATAAAAAAATAAAAAAATAAAAAAATAAAAAATAAAAAAATAAAAAAATAAAAAAATAAAAAAATAAAAAAATAAAAAATAAAATATATTTCAATTGATAGGTTTAAATAAAATCTTTACCGTATGGTTATGAAATTTGTTTTAAAAATAATTTACATATGAACTTGTGAATATATTAAAAATAATTAATTAATAACAGTAATTGAAATTGATTTTACGTGTGGACCCAGATCCAATCTGAAATTGGGTCGAGTCCAGTCTTGTGTTCAAATGCGGTGTTCATTTGTAAAAGGGAACAGTAGGGGTTAGGGTTCATATTTGCCCCATTTTTGGATCGTAATCTCGAAAATGCCACCCGAGTTTTGATTCTTATTGCTACTGATCGCGGTCAACTTAGCTTTTCCCGCGGACAGATCTCCCGAATCATCGAATTAGGGTTCCCATTTGGGTTTTGCTTTTGTTCGCGCTTTCGGGAATCGACTCTTGATTCCTTGGGTGATCTGGGCTCGTTTATTCTTTTCTATTTTTCGTGATTTTGTTTTGATCAAACCTTCTGTTTGGTGGAATACAAAATGGCAACTCCGGACAAGAATTCGAGCAAAGGGGGTTTCTTTGCGGCCATGACTTCGGGCCTGTCGATGTTTGGCAACGCCATGCATAGATCCGTCAATGGGTATTAATGCTTTTGAAGTTTTGCTGATGTTAATGGTTTAATTGTGTCTTGTCTGCTAAACTTTTCTCCTGAGTTTTGTAACCTTGGGAATCTGATTGAATTTTTCTGCTCTAGCTAGTGGGTATCCATTTTATTTAGAAAAGGCCGCTTTAGACGCCAATTTAGTGTTTCCTAATCTAAGCGAAGGTTCTGGCATGAGATCAAACTTGGTGTAGCTAAAACCTCTTGCAGTTATAAGGAGTCTTGTCAAAATTAGTCTGGCATGTGATTGGAATTTCATACCTTGCAACACGTAAATTATCGGCTGTTAACTTTTCATTTTGTTACTAAGGATGCAGCCCCTGTTTTATTTATTTATAAGTTATTTTAACCTTCGCAATCTTTGTGTTTGGTTTTCTCTTGATTCAGTTTGCTCGGGTATGAAGGTGTGGAGGTTATAAATCCTGAAGGAGGAAAAGAAGATGCTGAAGAGGAAGCACAGAAAGGTCGATGGAAGCAGGAGGTGAGATTTTATGTGGTATTCGCATCCAATTCATCCAAATTTTCTTGAACAACTTTATTGCATGAAGTTTTCATGTTTTATGTGGTGTTGGCATTTTATTTGTTCTTCTCCATTTGAACTTACAGGTAAATTGTGTCTTCATATGTGTGTGATGGGATCGTTCTTGGTATTCACAGTGTGGTGTTTGTTTTGAAGGAACGAGATGGTTATTGGAAAATGATGCAGAAGTATATTGGCTCTGATGTTACATCTATGGTGACTCTTCCCGTCATCATATTTGAGCCAATGACTATGTTGCAGAAGATGGCAGAGGTTTTTTGCTCTTTCAATCTCAAGCTACGTTTTCTCTTAAAGATGTAATCGTCTCATATGTTCTATGCAATTAATCGCTGGTACAGTTAATGGAATATGTGGACCTTTTAGATGAAGCAGATAAATGTGAAGATCCCTACATGCGAATGGTTTATGGATGTAAGTATAACCCGTACTTCGCAATGCAGATGCCGTAGTGCTTGTGGTCTTTTATTGGAAAGAAATGAAGTGTTGTTAGAAATGATTTGCTAATTTTTCTGCAGCTACCTGGGCTGTGTCTGTGTATTTTGCCTATCAACGCACATGGAAGCCTTTCAATCCAATTCTTGGCGAGACTTATGAAATGGTTGATCATCGTGGGTGACGTTCATCTCAGAGCAGGTGATGATTTTTTCCTCGAACTTGTAAGGATATGGTGAATGGTTAGATCATTTTTTGAATCAGTATAATCTCAACCTGTGATTAGCCATCATCAACTCATACAATTAGCCCATTGGTTCTTATACTTTATTTCATTGACGTTAGCCTTGACTTGTTCTGCTCTATTTTTACATGCTATCCACATAATCGATAGCATTTAATGAATTGTAGATTAGCCATCATCCTCCAATGAGCGCTGGACATGCTGAGAATGACCATTTCACATATGATGTGACATCCAAATTGAGGACGAAATTTCTGGGAAACTCCCTGGATGTCTATCCTGTTGGAAGGTAATTTCAGCCTCAAAGTCTTTTGCTAGTATATACTGCATCAAACTTGTATGAAACCTTTGTTCTCCCTTTTTCTTCATGTTTACAAGGAGAAGGATTGATCATTTTCTTATGTAGAACTCGTGTGACCCTTAAAAGAGATGGTGTTGTCCTGGACTTGGTTCCCCCACCCACCAAAGTTAACAACTTGATATTTGGTCGGACCTGGGTAGATTCGCCGGGAGATATGATCATGACCAATATGACTACGGGGGATAAAGTTGTTCTCTATTTTCAACCATGTGGATGGTTTGGGTAATTCCATCTTCTTTTCTCAGACTACTTTATATTTGCTTTTGAGTTGCCTGTGGTCCATTCTTTATATCTGCTCTTAAGCCTTTTGGCAGTGGTCCATTCTTGGCTCTGAAGAAGCAAGAACCTGGCACTGTTTTTAATCTCTGTGTTGTGTATTCTAAATGCAGTGCCAACCGATATGAAGTAGATGGGTATGTGTACAATGCTGATGAGGAACCAAAGATCTTGATTACGGGAAAATGGAACGAGTCGATAAGTTACCAACCGTGTGACTTGGAAGGAGAACCACTTCCCGGAACAGAGCTGAAAGAGGTCAGGTTACATGTTCCGTCTCATTTTAACACATTCAAAAAGCATTTCTAGCCTCGAGCGAAACACTTTTTTAAGTGTTTATTTTGGATTGTTTGTGCGAGATCACTCCTTCATGATATTTGTATTCCGCTTTTTGATGTGCAATGCAGGTCTGGCATGTGGCGAAAACTCCACCCAATGACAAATATCAGTTTACATACTTCGCTCACAAGTTAAACAGCTTTGAAACTGCCCCAAACAACCTGCTGGCCTCCGATTCTCGTCTACGTCCTGATCGCTGGGCTCTTGAGAAAGGTGACATGTCGAAAGCAGGCGCAGCCAAGAGCAGGTCCACCCCTTTATCATCTCTCCCACTACCTGGATAGCGTATTGCCTGTTCTCCACCTTTCCATTAGCATGACATAACTCCCGTTTGCTCTATGCCTCACCAGTATGGAGGAGAGACAGAGGGCAGAGAAGAGGAACCGAGAAACAAAAGGCGACAAGTTCACCCCAAAATGGTTCGATCTAACAGACGAGGTGGCTCCAACCCCATGGGGGGATCTTGAAATCTACCGGTTCAACGGGAAGTACTCCGATCACCGATGCAGCATCGACTCCTCCCCCGGCACCACCACCGTCGACAACCAGGCAACTGAATTCAATCCATGGCAGTATCAGAATTTGTCAGAGTAAGGTGCATGGTGTTCCCTGGCGATGGTGTGGCATGGATTCCGCATCCTGCACCGTGTACAAATCATTGCAAGAGTTTGGTTGTTCCCCCCCTTTTTCCCTTTCCATTTTTCCTGCTCTCAAGTCGGAAACTCTTACATGGTTTTACAGTGTAGAACAAACATACGCATCGGTAGTGTTTGGATTTGGACACAGACATGTGATTGCTGACTCTGGTATTAACAAAAGGATCATTTGCAGACAAGGCATGAGAATGTGAGTTCGTCCAATCCGCTGGCGACAACAACTCCAGATTAGAAACCCCTGTAAATAGATTCTCTTTTTTTTTTTTACGTGCACCCAACCACGTGGCCATCGGTTCCCACTTCAGAATCCGCACTGAAGAAACCATCTACAACAACACATTTATCTACTAAAAAATATTTCATAAACAATTTTATCATCAAATACCAAAAAAAACCATCAATCTAAAAGCGATTTCGGGTGTGGAATGGCAAATATGAAAAATGGCCTTAAAAAACGTCAGGTCATCATAAGAAAATTGATCATTCCATTTTTTTCTTTCACATATTTAAATAAAAAATTACAAATGATTATTTATTTTCAAACAATGTCTGACATATGACCACTTTTCTAATTCATTCCATACCAAACACGTTTGTTTGTGTTTTGATTGAATCACCTTCCATCAAACACACTACACACATGTTGTTTATTATTCAAATACGAGTAATGAACTGGAGTCGGGCGCCTGCCACCTCCGCTTCCGCTTCCATGCATTTATTTTTGTTATGCTGAACCGACCTGGCGCCCGGTTTGACGCCGACGCACCCAACAACGCAGACACCGGAGTCTCCCATTCCCATTTGTGCGCTCCGTCGGTGGAACAAAACCTTATTGGATCCCTGAAATGCGATTCAATCGGGCCTCTGTTCGATTGAGAATCAATTGAAAAGATTTTCCAAGTTTGTAGATTTTTTTTTGAAAACAATGTAAGCTATTATTTGATTTATTTTTCAAAACAATTGATTCTATCGTTTTTTTTTGTTTGGGAAACACGAGCGCAAAAGGGGAATAAATGCAAGTGATGTAATGATGTGTGTTTTTTTTTTTTTATTTGAGAGGAATAGGAAGAGGAAGAGGAAGAGGAGTTGTGTGAATATGGATTTGTCGGTAAAACAGCGAGTCAAACATGATTGCCGTGTCTTTAATCCACGTGGGCCCCGGGGCGCTGTTCCTGTTGTCGGTTCACATGCACCTGTCTTAACCCGGACCCCATCGCCCTTCCACCGTAGACCCAAACCCGACAGCACCTGTAACACAATGCAAGAATAAAATACTGTTTTGTTAGCAGGAAGTGGGAGTAACAACTAACATGTAAACAACCCACATAAAAAAAGTCATACGGTTTCCGATGCTCAGCAGCAGAAGCAGAAGCAGAAGCAGAAGCAGGAGCAGGAGCAGGAGCAGGAGCAGGAGCAGTACTTCTTTGACCATGACCTGAGTTAGCATCCACCGGTGGGATGTGTGGGATGTGGGATGTGGTGACCACATCTCCATTGCTGCTCGCAGTAGCCCACTCTGCACATAGCAACAACAATCACCCTCCTCTCTTTAAATGCTTTTGCAGAAGCCAAGTCTTCTGAGATGGGAGGGAGGGAATCAGGTCAGCTGCCTCTTCTCTAGCAAGGCATCGGCTTTTTACGGAGGTGGTCTTCTCCGGTGGCAGCATGGAATGAGGACAAGGGAGTAGAGCATAACCTGGCGCACAAGTGAAGGCCAAGGGACCACCTTGTTTTTGAGTATATTTTGCCGATCTACTATAGCTCCCCCAGCTTCTCCTGGCAGCAAATCCCCCCTTTTTTAGAGGAAATCCCAGTTTGGGAAAATCAGGCAGGTAGCTTTTTCAAGGTGCAAAGGAAGCCGTTGCAACAAGGCTCGTCTGGTCTGGTCTCCTTCACCTTTGCTTGCTTGCTTGCCTGCGCACAATCATGGTGGTGTAGATTTTTGGATCTGTGTCAAAAGATGTATACATAAAAAGCTTTACTAGTAGAGAGATGAATACGAGGCTGGAGCAGGCAGGTTTTGGTGCTGTTGGGCCCCAATGGTAAATGAATGAAGATAGATAGATAGCGAGGAGCCAGATCCAGCATGGAATTTTCCTGCGAATTATTTAGTGAGGGCCGAGTGTCTGACGATTTTAATGGGGGCATCGGCATGTGGTGCTGCTGCGGAACAGTCATCAACACCACCCACCACTCTTGTTAAACCTCTTTAAATCTCTTCCATCCATTCAGAGTAGCACACCCCACATCCTATAAACAGAGAGCATCCATCCATTTCGTAGGTAGTAGGAGAGGAGAATGGAGTATTATATGGATGAAAAGTGGCAGGCGCAGAGGGAAAATCAGGGAAGTCATTCTAATTGCTCCAGCAATCCGTCTCTCTCAAGGAGCATGTCACAATGGAGCTCCTCCACAAGAAGTTCTTCAAACAAGAATTCTTCCGGTCTGACAAGGAGTTCTTCACAGAAATGTGTTTCTTCAAAGTCGCTTACGAGAAATTCGTCTCAAAAGTGCACCGAGTTCACCCGCAAGTGCAGTAGTTTAGCCAAGGAGCAAAAGGCCAAATTCTACATTGTCAGAAGATGCATTGGCATGCTTGTCAAGTGGAAGAAGAATGGGGAGGATTCTTGAAGAGCAATTTTGAAGGTGAAGTGAGTCACCAATTTTCCAAGAGTGAGATGGATCTTGGCTTCCCTTGACCTGTTGAAGTTCTCCAGGAATCCCTGAAAAGAAAGCATCTGAAACCACTCAGAGCCTGTATGTAACTACATTTAAGGCGAAGGATATATTGTAAGCTGTGAAATAAGGGAATAAAATACTACACAACAATCCATCTCAGTTTTTATTTTCTTTTCTGCAGTAACGAAGGTTTGCATACAACAAAATCTACATGGATTCTCAACAAATTTCACTTTTCTGATGGCCATGCCTTTTCATAGCAAACAGAAATTGAAAGCATGATCCCTCTTCACAACAAAATGACTTCGGAGGACAAAAGCTTATGCCTGCATCCATCTATATCATTTCCCCAAACTTCTGCAAGGTTCCAATATAGAATTACTGGCTTATCCGGTCTAAGTCATCGAATCTGTAATCAAGTTCTGCAACTTTTCCGAATTGACACAATGCCCATTTCACATTGATGGTTTAGAAGGAATTCAACTTCAGTTATAGCACAGAAGTCAGGGCACATACTGAACTGCATGGGAGAGCTAAAATTAGAAACTACCTTTGTTGCATCATTCGATTTCCAGGGACGCCAAGATTCAACCTTAAAATCTTGCCAGATGTCTGCTGCCATTGCCAGTAGTAGAGGAACTGAAATGACCCCACAATCACCCTCTCTCTGAACTCCAAATGAACAGATGAAAAATTATTCCATTACGAGGACAGAACATGCTAAAACAAAGGGTAGGGCTGTCCCCAATTATGGCAAATCAGCCAGCATGATAGCATGCGTAGCCAGCTCACACTTTGAGAATGATTTAGACAGACAGACAGATAGATGCCCTTGTAATTTCTGAAAACGAACGAAAATTGAGATCAGTAACATGCGTCACGAAAGAAACACAACATACCGAAATATTATGGAGGGACGATAGATGACTAGTCTGTGAATTGACTGACAGCTGCACCTTCTCATGCCATTATTTCAAAATCCACAGTGGATGGTCCTGAACCAGACTTTATCAACCATGGAAGAAGATGTTGAGCTTCTTCATGTTTACCATGACAATGGAGAACCTGAGCAGTAAACCTATAACTAGCTGCATTAGGAACCATCCCCTTCTCAGCCATCTCCTTCAGCAGCTTGAGCGCCTTATAGGAGCTACCTTCCTTGCAATAGCCAAATATCATGGCATTGTAAATCACACTATTGGGCTCAACATCATTTTCTCTCATGCCCTTGAACAGTTTTGATGCCTCCTTCATATTTCCCTCAATGCACCAACCATTTATCAGAGCACCATAAGTGCAAACATCTATGGCCATATTAGCACTCTTCATCGTGGATAAGACATGGAGCGCCTTCTCCATGTCATTGCACTGTGCAAAAAAATCAATCAGAATAGTGTATGTCACTTTAGTCGGAGAAATGCCCCTTTCCTCCATCTCACGAACTAACTCCAAGACCCTGGCTAGGTTTCCAAACCTGGAACATCCTGCTATTAAAATGTTGTATGTGATGACAGTTGGAGATATTCCAAGAGATCTCAATTGCCCCAAGAGCTTAAGAGCTTTATCCATCATCCCCAAATGACAGTACCCATCGATGAGCATATTATAGGTAAGTATGTTAGGACTCAGGCCGTATAGTTTCATCTCACTCACAAGTTTGTTTGCATCTCCAGTTCTCCTCAACTGACACAATCCATTGATTATAGTATTGTAGGTCACGACGTTGGGTGCAATCCTCATGTCCTGCATTTCTCGGAGTAGGCTGTATGCTTTGTTCATTTCACCTTCACGACAGAATGTATGCAATATAGTGTTATACGTGTGCAAGTCAGGCATGATTCCTTCATTCTTCATCCTCTCATAAAGCTCAAAAGCATCATCCCTTAGGCCTTTCCTTAAAAAACCATTAATCATAACATTGTAAGTAAGTTGGTTTGCAGCCACGCCCAAGCTTCTCATTTCAAGAAACAAACTTTTTGCCTTTACAGCTTCACCCTTTGTAAAGCAAGCACCAATCAATGTAGTATATACAACAACATTGGGTGTCAAACCCATATTGGACATTTCACTCAGTATCTGAAAACCCCTCTCCAGGTCCCCATTCTGGCAGCAACCCTTCACCAAAATCCCAAAGGTGTACTCATCCAATTGAATTATTGCCTTAGTTTTCCCAAAAAGCCGCCAAGCCCCATCAAAGTTGTTATCTTTTACAAACATATTCAGCAACTTGTTCAGAGTACTCGACCTTGGCACCAGTCCCTTAGCAGTCATTTCATCGAACACCAAACAGGCTTCTTCAAAAGGCAATTGCGCTTTGACATGGGCAGCAATGAGCGCCTCATAAACCAGAGAATAATCAAAATTCTTCAGCTCACGAATCATACACTGGATTATAGACGAGATTGTAAACAATGAAGGAGCAGTTTTACCAGATATCATCTGCAGGGTGACACATTGTGCGAGCCATCGCATATTGAAGGACAGTAAATGGTAGATGATCAGAGATACAGCCAACTGGGTAGGAGGGGAGCACTGCTGCGCTGAAGAGTTGAACAGGGAAAGCGCCTTACGTGGGGGCGATTTCAAGATTTTGGATAGCAGGGATAGAGCTTGATCACTCCGAACAGGCATTTTCACAAACACCCTCGACACAGCATCGCCAACGTTTGTGATTATTTTGCCTTGTGCCGTTTTAGAAAAAAAAAAAAGAGAAAGATACAAAATGTATATTATTATTGTTTAATACTACCAATTTAAATTTAATATCTTATTGTATACCATTTAAAACGAAAACCTAAAGGAGCTATTATACCCGCTCCATCTCACACCCGATCCCTGCGAAAGAACGCGCCCAAACTGCCGAAAACCCTACGTAGGAGGCTGCTCCTCCGCCGGGGGATCCACTGGAATTCCATCCTAACGCCGTTGTTACGCTCCAATCGACCATCTAACTCCGGGAACACCGGCGGCATCTCACGGTAAGAATCTCCTTCAAATCTCCTGACCGCAAATCCGCCGGGCAACATCCAAATCGTCAGCCCGAAGGGCTCCGCCGCGTGGACCGAATTCTCATCGGGATCAACGCTCGGTAACTCCAGGCGACAAACAGGGCACGAATTGTGGAGATTCAGCCACGGAAGTATGCAATCGGCGTGATAGATGTGCTTACAGGGCATTTCACGGGCTTCAGATCCGAGATCGAAGGCCTCCGTACACACGGCGCAGTGCGCATCGGCGTCCATGTGGCTCTTCCCGATCCCCACGGTCGGTAACGCCGCGATGGCGTATTTGCTCGTCGGCGTATTCACAGTGTGCGTCCATAAATCGATTTCCATCTGTATCAAACGGTCAAGCATCATCCCCGGTCCGAGTAAAGACGCCGACACAGCCGGCGGCACCGGTCGTAAACCCAAACCATCGCCGTCGTCGTAGTACAGGCCGTAAATCCTCCCCTCTTCGCCGTCTACCGATCGGTCTCCAGAGTTCCGAAGGACCACCAGGGGGTTGTAAGACAATGCAGACCTGGGCAGCTGAGGATGGTAATCGCTAGGGGCAGCCATCTCCATAGGGAGTTTCCAACTCCGTCACGACGGTGGTGACAGCTCTGGAAACAAGGTTGGGCACATAAAAAAATCAATATATAATTGATTCTAATAAAATTAAAAATTCGGATAAAATGATAGTTGATATATGTTTTAAAATATTTATTTTAAAATGATAATATATAATAAATGTATATTTGAATTATAAAAATTAGAATTAATTTTAATAATTAAATTACATATTTATTAATAATTATATTTTATAAATTTATAATTTTAAAAATATTTGTATATATCATTCATATTATGCAAATATTATATGATTTTTAAATTATATTTTACGTTATTACTTTAAATTAAATATATTTATATTAAAATTATAATTTAAAAATTAAGATAATTAAATCATTTATAATTATATTAATCATAATTATTTATAAAAAATAATATAACAACAATTTTAATTTTATAATCACATATCGAAAATCAATTCTCATAAAAAAAACTATCACATTAGGATTCTTATAAAAGTAAAATGATTCTCAAAATTTAATTCTCATAAAATAATATTTGATATATATTTAGAATGCATAATCAATTTTACTATAATTGATTCTTATAACTTCCAAACATTGATAAAGTAGAAGTTGCCGAAACTCCATAGGAGGACTTGGAATTGTTGGGGACGGAAAGTGTACTTTTGAAGTGGGAAGATCCGCCGGGTTGTTGATTTTTCACCCGACCCGCCGAAAATCAAACCCGCTCTAGGTTTTCATTTTTCAGCAATGCGGGCCATGCCCGACTCGCCCCGACAGCCCAATGACAAGTCCTCCTGACCTAAAGCAACATTTGACGCCTATCTCTAATGTATACCCAATAAATAATTAAATAATTATTAATTTTACAGCTCATTTGGCACGTCGATAGTCTAAATTTAAATGAAATAGCTTTAGTGCAAGGGCTCAAAAGGAATCAGTGACATTATTCTACATTGGTTATGAATATAAGAATTAATATAATTAAATAATATAGTTTAATTGATTTTTTATGATACAAAAAAACATAAAATTCTAAAAATTGAATATTGAAATTCAGCTAAATTCATATTGATGCAATCGGGTAGTTTAGCTAAAGTTTAATACTCATTTGGTATGATGTTAAATATTATTTTTATATTAAATAATATATATTAATTTTTGATTAAATGAAAATCAGTATTTAAAATTATGAATTACTTATTAAGGAGTAATTTCCTTACTTACTCCTTAATTAACGATAAAAAATAATGCTATTTCTTCAACTATCAATTTTATTCTCTTTTTTTGAAAAAAAATATTTTTATATCTTAAATATCAATTATAATAAAATGTGATATCTTAAATACTACGACACATTGACTTATTTGATTTTGAATATTTTCGAATTTGTGAAATGCGAGTTTTGGACCATCGAAGAGAATACACGAAGCGGATCCTCATTCGTTCGGGGACGCGGCTCGGCGAACGCAGTGAGTGGGCGTGTCGCGCCACCATTGGTCATCTTCAGTGGCGTGCGTGCGTGCGTCGCGCGTCCGTGTCCGAGTCCCTATTTATTTTACAAGGAATAATCGGGAAAATACAGAGGCTAGGCGGTTAGGACAGAGTTTTTAGTGAGATTTTAAAATGGAAAAAAATGAGAAGAATTTTTTTAAAAAATTAGTAAGGAGTTACTGCATTTAAGTGACACGCCCCTCTTTTTCCTGCTTACTTTCTTTGTAGACAAACAAAACCCTAAAGGGGGTTCTACGCTACAAAATTCGCCGCCACATAGATTTTTTCATCGCTTGTATCTCCCACTCTCTGCTTCCTGATTCTCTTCTTTGCCGGCTTCTTACACGCGGGGTCTTTTTCTCGGGCAGTGATGCTTCGGTATGTAGCTCGGATTGTCTGGCCGTGAAGATAGGTTTCTTGGTCACTCGTCGGTTGTAAAGATGTTTTTGTGATGGGTATGATGAAATTTTTGTGTATGTTGGATCGTCTAGTTTCCGGGGTTCACACTTATCTTTCAGCGATGAGCTCGACTGGGAGCTCGATGGTCAAAGTTTTTTTTTTCTTATTTTGTGAATAAAGATCTATGTTTCTTGCTTCTTGTAGCTATGAATCGATCCACTTTTTTTTTCTTGGTAGGTATGCGTCTCCTTTTTGGCGTCCGTTTAACCTGATTACAGACTGTACATACGGTGGTCGGTGGATATAATTTTGGCCTGGGTTCATAGTCATGTTATCTGATTTGGGTAGAAGACCAATGATCGGGAATAATGAAAAATCATTCGGTGATAACTACGAGATGGGGTTTTTGCTCGGGGATCAGAGCAGGCAAGAGGCCGATGATCGGGAAAGGGAGTTGAATTTGTACAGGAGCGGATCAGCGCCGCCGACTGTTGAAGGCTCCTTAAGTGCTATTGGTGGTTTGTTTAAAGATGGGGACAGTAGAGTTCACGTTTCGCAGTTCCCTGACTTAGTCAGAAAAAAGGTTGGAAATGGCTTCCTGTCTGAGGATGACCTTAGGTCTGATCCTTCATATTCGTCTTATTACTACTCAAATGTAAATCTTAACCCAAGGCTGCCACCTCCTCTAATATCAAAAGAGGATTTGAGGTTTGCTCAGAGGCTTCAAGGAGGGAACTCTGTAATTGGGGATAGGAGGAAGGTAAGTAGGAATGAAAGCGGGAACGACGGAAAAGGGGCTCCCTACCAGATTCCTCCCGGTTTTAATGCTAGGAAGCAGGAGAGCGAGAATGAGAACAAACTTCTCGGTTCTCTAGAGTGGGAAAATGATGGACTTTCGTTGCCTGCATATACTTTAGGTAGCAAGCAAAAGAGCCTTGCCCATGCCTACCATGTCGGTAACTTGTTTCATGTGATGCATTATTTTTTGCTGATTCCATCTCTGTTAGTGAAATTTTATTTTCCTTAAAACATGAAAAGCTATTATGCATTTTAGGGGATTCCCTCGCTTTCCTTTCCTAGGTTGATGTTTATATTAGAGACGATAAAATGTTACACACTTATTGGGTGAGGATGGTGACCCTGGGCCTCAATTTTGATTGCTTGATCCATGCAAAGATTTGCCCAACGACTTTTTTAGCCTCTTTATATATTTGTAGGATGGCATGAACTCCTCCAATCACCAAGATGGTGTAATGGATGACACACCGGGGCTCTTGGCATCAGCTGAGGCAGAGTTGGCTTTCCTTCGTGATGATTTTACGCCCTCTGACCCTATGAAATCCTTGTCTCAGATTCATAACTCATCTTCTGGTCAGCATGCTAGAGCATCATCACCTTATCCTCATATTTCTCTGGGAGCTTCAATATCAAGAAGCTCAACCCCTGATCCCCAATGCATTGCAAGAGTTCCCAGCCCATCCCTGGGAACCATCGGTGGAAGCAGGCCAGGTTACTCGGAAAAGAGAAGTGTTAATAGCCCCAGCATTTACAGCGGGGTACCTTCTCAAGGGGATGAATCTGCAGATTTTGTATCTGCTTTGTCAGGCATGAAACTTTCAAATGGAATGGAGAACGAGGACAGCAATTTTTCTTCTGGTTCTAAACCTGATTATCTTTTCAATCTTCGTGATGGGAAAACCGATTCCAGACAGCAGAGTTTTGCAAAAGAGTCTGGACATGGGCACCTGAATATGGGGGCACATTCGAATCCTGCAAATTCGATTTATCCTGATTCTGGAATTGGAGGTGCTGGTTGTTTGGACTTCACTGGAAACATGTCTTTGCAGGCTGAGATCAAGAAGAGCAGCACTTCTTCAAGTAAGCACTATGGTAAGGGATCTTCAGGTGGATCTAGGAGCGGTGGGGGCGTGTTGAATCCCCACTATGGTCATTTAGATAGCCCTAATTCATCCTTTTCTAGTCATGGTCTTGGTGGCTATGCTAGGAGTCAAATGCTGGGCCAACTTGGGAGCCCAAATCTGCCACCGTTGTTTGAGAATGCTGTTGGTGAATCTGCTCTGGCACTGCAGGGAAGGGAAAGTAGGATGTCAAGAGGTGCAAACCTAAGTGCTATGGCTGAACAGAACCTGAACAGAATTGGAGCCCAGTTGCCAGGGGGTATTCTGCAGGCACCTTTTGTGGATCCCTTGTATCTTCAGTATCTAAGTGCCGCTGAATATGCATCTCCATCAGTTGCAGGTTTTAATTATCCTTCTGTTGATATGAATTACATGGGAAATACATACATGGACGTCTTTCAGAAAGCCCATCTTGGGAATTTGCTGCCTCAACAGAAATCTCAATATGCTGCACTGTCAAGTGGAAACTCTACTCAATCAAGTCCTCATGGTTACTTTGCGAGTCCAACATATGGATTGTCATATCCTGGTGACCTGTTGGCAAGCCCTACTACCCCAAACTCTTTTGGATTGCCTGCGAACTCTGTAAGGCATGGTGATTATAATATGCGTGGCCTTGGTGGGGTGGGAAACTTCGCTGGGGGTGCCTTTGCGCCGTGGCATTTAAATAATGTCGATAATAGGCATGATTCAACACTGCTCGAGGAGTTTAAGAGCAATAAGACGAGATGCTTTGAACTCTCTGAGATTAGTGGTCATGTCGTTGAGTTTAGGTACCATTTTTAAATTATATTTATGAGTTCACTGAAGGAAAGGTTTACAAGTTAATCCTTATGTTCTAATGATATTGAATAGTGTTGATCAATATGGGAGTCGATTCATCCAACAAAAGCTTGAAACAGCCACCACAGATGAGAAAAACATGGTTTTTGAAGAAATCTTCTCTGATGCTCCTACACTGATGACCGATGTTTTTGGAAATTATGTCATTCAGAAGGTAAAAACTGCCTTTATTAAGTTAAACTAGCTTATTTTGATGAATTTGTTTTACCATTTGTTTTTCTTAGCACGTTCTGTATTTCTAAATGACATCATTGCTTTCCAGTTCTTTGAACATGGCCTGGCGAATCAGAGGCGGGAGTTGGCTAGCAAGCTTTTTGGAAGCATACTGACACTAAGTCTTCAAATGTATGGTTGTAGGGTGATACAAAAAGTAAGTTTAAGCTGTACAGTTCCATCTCCTCTGCTTTTCGTTAGGTGATAGAGACTGTTGTAACTACATTCTTGGAATATGACTTCCCATCCATGTGTTTTCTTTTATTTTAAAGTGCATGGATTGTTACTAAGCGAGATGTATTTTTTCAGGCAATAGAAGTTGTAGATATGGATCAGAAAATAGAGATGGTGAAAGAGCTTGATGGACATGTAATGCGTTGTGTGCGTGACCAAAATGGAAATCATGTGATTCAGAAATGTATAGAATGTGTACCAGAGCAACATATAGAGTTCATTGTCTCAACGTTTTTTGACCAAGTTGTCACTCTTTCAACACACCCCTATGGTTGTCGTGTGATACAGGTCAGATATTGACATGTACATTATTTAGTTTTTTTATGTCTCATCTGGATTTTAGCTCAAATTACGATATGCATTGGTCATTAAATTTCATAGCGAGTTTTGGAGCACTGCAAGGATGAAAAGACGCAGAGGAAGGTGATGGGGGAGATTCTTAGCTCTGTAAGCATGTTGGCCCAGGATCAATATGGAAACTATGTTGTTCAGGTTAGTGGCGTTCTTTTAGCCTGAGAATTATTACTTTCTGAAAAGCATACGAACCTCTTTCAAAATTGAAAGAATTGCCAATGGTTTGTTCTCTGTTGTTATGATAACCAAAATGCTCAACAAATTGATGGCTCTTTCCCCTCATTTTTAATCCCTTGGTATAATTTTTTTTTCATTGCTACACAATGTCGGTTTTTTTTTTTTCAAGCTTAGTACTTTTCCCTTGTCCGGTACACCTGTTTTGAAATAAAGTGATTGGAAGCAGACGTTGTAAATCTGTCTTTTTTTTTTTTTTACTTTCAGCACGTGCTGGAGCATGGGCAGCCAGATGAGCGTTCGACCATAATTCAGGAACTAGCTGGAAAAATTGTTCAGATGAGCCAGCAGAAGTTTGCATCCAATGTTGTAGAGAAATGCTTAACTTTTGGTGGCCCTAGTGAACGACAGCTGCTGGTGAATGAAATAATCGGAACTACGGATGAGAATGAATCCCTTCAGGTTCTTTTTGTTATTTCCAAAAGCAGCTTCAGTGTCTGTTTTTCTACAGTCGTGAAAATTTTCCAGGATGTTGGTTAGCTGCAAGGATTTATCTTCTGAAGTAACTGCATTTTCATTTTTATTTTGAATTCATGAAATATTTAATTGGAGATTGCCCTGTCATGAGTCTTACATTTTTATCGTCTGTTTATGCCAACAGGCTATGATGAAGGATCAGTTTGCAAACTATGTTGTACAGAAAGCACTAGAGATTTGTAGTGACCAGCAGCGAGAGCTAATTTTGACCAGAATTAAAGTTCACTTGAATGCACTGAAAAAATACACTTACGGGAAGCACATAGTCGCTCGTGTTGAGAAACTTGTTGCCGCCGGTGGTGAGAGCAGTCTTTACTTTCTCATCCATTTTTTCATTGAAACCTTCATTGTGATTGAACTTTCGTAGTAACTGTTAGTTTTCACTTCGATGAAGAAGCAGTTCAATCCGCCACCTGAGTCCCAAGGTGATCTTATTTCTAATATACGGCACCTTGTATCTCTTTGGCAGAGCGTAGGATTGCTGCTGGTCAATCCTTGAACCCAATTTAGAGAGGTGGAGAGAAAGGAAATGAGGAGAATGTACAGCTAACTGAGGCAAGTTTGGACTACCTTTTCTTATCTTCCTTTCCTCATGTATTCTCATAGGAAAATAAACATGTACCGAAACACCTGAATAGCTTTGGGAGCCTTCTCCTTTAGGAGTCCTACGAGGGACAGTTCATGCTCCTTTGTCTGTAACCTGAGCTTTTCTATCAAACTTGATTTTCCAAAGGAACGAAATCCATCAGTGTGCTGTGCTAATTTTCTGTAATGTAAGTGTTCTCTATCATGGTTGAATTATATAGCATGATGATCAATCAATAGAACTCAAATTTTTCAATCAAACAATTGTTTCTTTGGGAGGAAAAAAATGATACATAAATCAGTCGGCTCTTCAAGTACTCTTGCTTGGCACCTATGCAACACTCTCCTCTATTTGTAAGTTCTTCCATCATTTACCTCATCTTGTATTTACCTTCATCACTTTGATGCCCTGTCTGTCTGCCCTCCTCCCGATTCCTCGAACACAGAATTTGCGCACTCAGAGCTTAACTTCTAAGACACCGATGGCAGAACTGACTACAAGAAGTAATCGATTAGGCTTCCTGTTCTGGTTGTCGTTACTCCTGCCCAAAGCCTTTGGGGCCGTTTCTCCCACTCCCCACAAGTTTTCCCTTCTTGCCACCTTTGATTTTCTTCTTTTTGTTTGCAGCCTCTTCTTCTTTAACAAATTTTTCGTTTTCCCTTTTGTCCAGGAAATCTGTAATTGCAATGTAGATAACCTGAAGAACAATCCAACATAAGCAAAATTTAACTGAAAGAACTGAAAAAGAGGAGTTGGCATCAAACTGGAGGCTTACCCCTACAGTGAGAACGGATAACGCAATGAAGGCAACGAACAAAACGGCCGATTCGATTGCCGAGACGAGGCCGTCATAGCTTATCGCTGTAACTGATTAGATTGGGCCCGTCGTTGCCGATTCGATCGCCGACGCAATGTTGTCATCGGTTCCCGCGGGAACTGATTCGATTGGGCTAATCGTTGCTGACACTAAGAAAAATCGATCTCTTAAGAGAGGTTTTGGCGCCGAATGGGGATTCCACGATGGGAAGAGTGGGCAATTGGGGATTCATTTTGCGACATTGAATCCGGGGAAGAGGGCGACGAGGAAGAAGATAGCCATGGTGAAAAATGAGATTAGCCGACGGCACCGCCATCGCCCGCCGGAGAGGCTTCTCTGCAGTCGAGCAGCCTGGAGACACGGATAATAGCAAATATTATGTTTTACACCCCCAACCTTTTCCCCCTTTTCAATTTAGTCATCGAAATGTTTGTAATGTTACCCGATACCCGAATTCGAGTTAATCCGAATAACTCGCCGGTTGACTCATACGAAACGAGTATTAGTGATTCGTATTTGTATGGAATGAGTATGAATGACGTCAAATTTGATTAATTCATTATAAATATATTATAAAATAAAAAAATTAAATTAAATATAACTAAATTTCAGCTTTTTTAAAAAAATTATAAAAAATAATTACACCCAAATTTAAAAAATCATAGAACCAGATGTAATTAAAAATGTTATCCAAAGGAGTTACTGGCTAGTGGTCCTAGGCACATCATCATGCCACGAAACCTAAACAAGTGCACGTTGACTGCACATTAACTACTTTATAATAAAAAGTCGTCCCAAATTTTAACCATCTACATCCATCACATTTTGTTACACCCCCAACTCCTCCTAATGAATCCTGTCATATTTTATATAATAAGATTATCTATATAATAAATTTACATTTTATTAAAAATAAATAAACGTTTCAAATTAATTTTTAAAATAAAAGAAATGAAATTCGTACGACACCACTACCATCCCCTTCATTGAAGAATGATTGTACGGATCAGTGGGAGAAGCATGGCCGAACATTTTTCTAGATCCAGTGTTTTTCACTAATGGGTACTCCACTACCCTCCCTACCTTATTCATTCATTCATTACCCTCTCCTCTGAGAAGAAACAAGTAGCCACGTACCTGTTTGTTAGCACGGGACCGGCGCCAACATTTATTGTGCTCCTTCTTCCCAATCTCCAAGGCAATCAATCGCCTGGCTACTACTCGCTAGCGTTGTATCAGTAAGTCCACTCCTGTGGGAGTTGCAGCATCTCCTCTGCTTCTTCTTCTGCTTGCCTCTTCTGCTCTGGGTGTTGTGCATCTGCAAAGGGAGGGAATGCATCAGGCACAGTTGTGGGGATAAGTTGTTCCATCGAACATGGAGCTTGAATGCAATAAAACTGGTGGATAAGGATAGGGTAGGGCTAACAAAAGTTGACTAAGCAACAATTTGGGGGATGGTTGAGTAGGATGTTAATGCTATCCATCACATAGGGTGTAGGAGGGAAGAAAGGAAGGAAAAGGGACAACTATTCCCAAGTCTAGAAGGGCGGGTACCTTTTGAACGGAATGCAATGGGAGGTGCTACTCCGGGAAGTGGAGAGTTTGAATGAATTCGTCTGTTGTGATGAAGCTCCAGAAGCTCTAGAACTCTTGTGGGAATCAGAACCGTGGAGCAGCCTGTGAGCAAAAATTTCAGTGTTTTCACCATCAAATCCTACTTCAGAAACTCAGTTCAATGCTCCAAATAAAACAATGTGGTTATGAAATAGTAACATCGGAATCAGGCTTCAAGTGCACTTGAAAAAGATACCAATTGCTATAATAGGGTGTTGGTGATCAGTGGACCTGATTTCTTCCTGAACTCAACGGGGACTCTGTTTACTCGAGGGAGAAAGACTCCGGTACCGGGGACTCCGGTTTTCGGCGGCTGGAGGAATACGGCTCGCATACCGGACCCTGGCTGCTTCCTCCTCTCTGTAGTGTTGCCTCCGTTGCGCTTTTTAGGGACGTCTTTGATTGTTGATTTTGGAAGCTGATTCTTCACTTCGCAAACCTAGATGTGGATTCAATTCAATTTAATCCAATTCAGGTGGCGCATCTCCTACTTTTGAATCAACTAGGAGTTACCTGGTCGCCAGCAGAAGAGTCTACAGAGCTCCGATCGGCGGAGTTATTTTCTAATTTCTTTGCGTACTTCACCTGAGACTCCTGCCGCGGCGCGGAATCATCTCGAAGCATGCACTCAGCCATCTGCCGCGTCAATTCCCCAGTGAAATCCTCTTCGTCTGCTTCCGAGGAGCAAAGATCCGAGGCGGCGGAGGAAGCAGAAGAAGAATCCCAGGCGGAGGAAACCTGGCTGCTGCTGCTGCCGCTGCTCCGGCTCCAGCTCTGAGATTCTGATATCGCCGACGCCACCTTTGAGTCGTCGCCGGTGCAGGAAGTGGATTTGAAGAGATCAGCGTAAAGCAGCCGGTGCTTCGGCTCCGCCATAGAATCTGGCGCCGGAGAACGGAATCTGACCGGGGATTCCCAATCGGGTGGGTTCACTTCAAGATTCGTCGTATTATGGCTTCCGAACTCGGCCCCGTGCGGGACCCCTACAGCTCTGTGGCATGGACCCTCCCAGTCCCAGCCGCTAACTAGCCTTCCTTTTATATACCGTGTTGACTTTGTTGGATAGTTTCTGAATTATTTATTTCTGTCAAATAAATTTCAAATATACTTGTAAACAAATTATATAAATAAATATTTTTAAAAAACATGAATTTAAAATTATTTTTTATTTTAAAAAAGCTATAGAAACTTAATTCTTATTTTATTAAAACATTTTTAATGATTTACGAAAATATTGACGTGATTTTATTTTATCGAGTTTTTTCAAGGAAATGGAACTTCCTATTCCGATTTTCGCAGCATGGAATTTCCTCAAATTAATTATTTTCATAAAAATAATAATGATTTCTGGAAAACCACATCATTATTTCTGAAAATCATTAAAAATACTCTTAGAATAACTTTGTAAATAATCTTATTACCTCATTTTCTCATAACTTTCATTTACACAAAACCTGCAATGTGGATTTGTTAAGATCAATTAGAAATTTACCTATGTATCAGATATTGTGTAAAAAAAATAATCATTCTATTATAGAGAATGTGACAATATCCATTTTTCTAAATAATGGGGATTCATTATTCCTGCTCTATCTGAATAGTAGAGTGATGAATCCTGAACTCCTGCTCACAGTATTCCCTGATCTCACTCAGGGTTTGTATAGGAACAGCTTCAGGGGCAATAACAACATGGCACGACAAAACGTGCTTTCCTACACTGATGGCCCAGACATGAAGATCATGAACATTCACAACGCCCCTGATGCTTCTCAGGCCATTTTCAAGGCTCACTGTGTCTATTTCGCTTGGAGCTCTCTCCATCAGTATGTAAAAGATGCTCTTCAGCATCGGCAGAGTGGTCACCAATGCAACGGTGGAGAATATGAGGGTGCAGATGAGATCAGTCACGAGCCATGTGGGTTTTACCCACAGCACACATCCGGCGATCATCACGCCGATGGATTGGATCAAATCTGTGATGAGGTGCAAGTACGCACCTTGGATGTTGATGTTCTTCAGAATGTCTGTATTGGAGTGAGGATTTGGCAGCATGAGGTTTGCGGTTTCTTCATCTGGCTCCTTTTCATGACTGGGATGGTTAGCATTGTGTTCAGAATCATGGCTGTGATGAGAGTGGCCATGATGGGAGTGATGATCATGACCGAGCCACACAACCATGAGCAAATTAATCAAGAAACCAAATGCAGCTACCATGAACATGAGCTCACCATTCACTTTTGATCTCTTTGCAATGAGTCTCATGACTGCCTCATAGATCAAAGCTCCAGAGATCAGCCATATTAGCTGCACTGATAAAAGGGCTCCCATTACTTCGAGACGGTTGTATCCAAAAGACTGTCTAGAGGTGGGCTCCCAGCCAGATACCCATATTGCAAAAAGGGAAATGGAGAAACCAACAATGTCAGATAGCAAATGGGCTGCATCAGTAAGAACTGCCAAGCTGTTGGCTCTCAAGCCTCCAACAATTTCAATACCCATCGCAATCAAGTAAAACAGCAAAAGCCCACAGAGCTTGAACATTGTTTTCGACCTCTGAGCTGCATTTGCCTCACTATACTGATGCGTGGAGAATGAACATGTCTTGCTACCACAAGCAAAGTGATGTTTACTGGGGGAAAACTTTGTTCCTTCACTAGATAGTATCTGTTCTATCTTTACAGGCTGCAGCTCTGTTGAATCAAACTCGTCGTCAGCCTCCATCTGTAAAAAAAAGTACAAAGTCCCGGGTATTTAATTTCACAGACTTGCAGCCCACAAGATGAGAGTGATCAATCTAAAAATCTGGTTTCCATTAGATTAGGAATCTCAAACCCTCGAGAGGGATTTTGGGAGAAATAACAGTCAACTGTCGGTCTCAAAACTCAAGGAATTTTCTAAAACAACAGCTCAATCGACTCAAAAAGCAGTCAACTAGTTCAATCGACGCAAAATCTGACCTTTATAACTCGCGGAACACGATTTACACACTCCTGAACTTCATCCCCTTTCTCTCAACACCAACAAAACGGTGCAGAAACTGCTTTTAAGCGAGAAATACCGGTCAATTCCAGCATTTAAGACGAAGAACATCGAATCCCGAAACCAGCAAATCGGATCACAATTCACAATTTAGTCGCAGTTGCCGCGTAAGTGATTCGGAATATGGGAATCAATCGCGAGAATCTTGGACGGAAACTGCACTAAATTTACCCAAAATTCAACGACCTGAAGATCTGCCAAATTAAACCATCTTTCTATTTTAATTAGATCGTAATTAACCCAAAACAGTAACCCGATTCGTTCGAATCCAGGACCCGCCCCATTCGATCATTCTCGACCCGTAAGTTGTAACCTCTTATCCAAATTGAAAATAAAGCATATTTGGAAAACGGGGTGCTCACTCCAGTTGTATGTATGGAAGTATGAACGAATGGTTTCCATCGTTCCCGAAACGAGGGGATTGAAATGTTCGTCATCCATGGACGACATTCAGCAGCAGCATCTCAAGCAAATGGATATGGCGGTAAGTAGCAGGGAGGAACTTCTACTCATCATCCACGAAGATGGTTTCCTGGTTGAACCACCCACGGAGCCCACTCCTTGCCTCCTGCTTCGCCTCAACTTGTTTCACCTTCCCCACTTTGCTTTTCCTCAATGGAGGTGGAGGTGGGGGTCTGGAATTCTTCACCACTGCTTTCAGGGAAGGCAGGGATCGTGCTTTTGCTTGCCCTCTTACTGTGGCTAACTCAACTTTGGGGTCTTCAGCCGTCTTGGCAACTGCAGATTGAAGCCGGGAGCTTAACTCATCCCAAGAGAATGAAAGGTTGATGGCTTTGGCTTTGTTCAGAAGCTCTGCTCCGGCTGCTTCTGCTCTTTTCTGGGCTTCTGCTGCTATGTTTGGTTCCTCCTCTTCCAGCTTCTTTGACTCCACCTGCAACTTTTTTGCTGGTTCTGAAGCTCGCCGTGCTTCTTCGTCCGCTTTTGCTTTCGCCACTGATTCGGCATATACTTTTCTCCTTGAATCCTCGGGTATGTCTCTGGACATCAAACGAAGCAGGATGGTTTTCTGAACAGTGTTTTAAAGCACAAGCATCCTATGGTCCTTGATAGAAAGTTAAAAGGAAGACGTTTAAACACCTGAAGAGTTCATCAATGGGTTTCGATAGCGCTGATGGATCGCTGTAGACCTCAACAACCTGAATGGATTTTTTGGGAGTGATTCAGCTTCAAAATTGTCATTGAACTGATCTCAAATCAATGAAAAGCAGCAAGAAAAACTCGAGAAAAGTAGTTTTTGGGAGTGATTCAGCTTGAATAAATCTTCTTTGTACCTTATTCTCAGCAACTTCGGTGTTGGAGAAAAGTTGAGCAACCAGAGAAGCTATCTGTGATCTTGTTACCTGCATTAATGGCGGAAAAGTAGTTTCATCAGAAGAAGGCAAGAAAGCGATTCAGGGAGACATGATAATGACACGGAGATGTGCCCACTAGAAAGTGAGATATCTCTATCTCTTAAAAACAACTGAAACGGCATACATTACTTTGTAGTCGTTGCCGGCGACGCTTCCCTCAGAGATGACGGCGAGTTTATAAGAACTCTCTGGAGAGAAATCTTCAGTCAGTTTGGTCTTGATTAAAGTGTAAGTGATATCCGTCTCCACCAATTTTTGCAAGAACTCAGGAAGCGTCAATGGCTGAGACTTGGAAAATAGGTTAGAGAAAAAAGAGGTGATCCCATCGAGAACATTGTAGGTGGAGACATTGGCCCAGGAATCGTCGAAGACGATGACTACGTGGCCGACGTCAGCTAATTGGGCGCCCTGAATCACTCGCAGAGCCTCGCCGGCTGTCACCTCGGTAGCGGGACCGTTCTCCGAGGGGCCAATTGTTACGACTACCTTGGAGGCGTTTCCGATGGCCTTTGCGATTGCTTCGATGTCGTCCAAAGTGGAACCGACGGCGTTCAGCCGCCGTGACTCTTCGGCGGAGAGGATCTGCCACAGGAACAAGATTGGATATTCGATTCCTCAGTCAAAATGCTCTTCTCTACCCAATAAAATCGAGCCACGTATGAATTTATCATTCACCCAATTTCCTCTTTTTGGATAAAAGAAAAAGCGGGTGAATGAAGAAGAAGAAGAAGAATGCAGTCAGATTTAAAGAAGGAAACGAACCCTGTACTGAGCAGCGAGACGAGCCAACTCCTGGGCAGCTCCCAGATCCGGCACACCGGCCCTCACTGTGAACCCCTCCCGGAGAAGCGTCTGCGCAATGCGGATCCCGGAGAGCCCCGTCGCCCCATTCACAAACACTGTTCCCGGATCCTTACGCCGCTGCAGTCCCAGACTCGTCGGAACCGGAACCAATGACTGCACGCCGCCCCCAAATTTCCCCCAGTCGAAGCGGAACGGGCTCGAATTCTCCGAATTGGAAACTTCCGGCGTCTTCGCGGCGAAGATGATCGGTTTGTGAGTAGCTCTCGTGTGGTGGAGAATCGAACTGGGGACGTAGAAGTGATTTGCAACTAGGGATGGCGCCATAGATGGAGAAGAAATCAGCACTGGAAGTGGAAGAGGATTTCCTTCTGAACTGATCAGTTGAGTTCTACGCCATTGATCTTTTCTTTTCTTTTTTCTTTTTTATTTTTTTATCTTGAGCTTGAGGCAGAGGTTACGGCGGAGTTATCTTTGTTGGATGTGGAGAACATCCAATGGCAGAGCGCCACCTGGTGAAGTCTATCCTCTTTTAATATTTCGATTATTTCAATTTATGATGCATAAATTAAATTGAAAAATACAAATTAAATATGTTTTAAATTGTCGTTTTGTGCCTACAAGAAGAGCAGTGCCACAGAATAAAAAAACGGAAGCTTGAACAGGAAGGGAAAAATGTCTAAGGGGAAACGAAGACGATGGTTCAGCTTCCGAGGCTTTTCTTGGCTCTGAGTGATTCCAATGCCTTCTCTCGAAGCTCGATCTCCAGCTTTCGCTGCTGCTGCTCTGCGTCTGTATCATCAGCGTCCATGAGGTTGGAGCCTCGTTGCCGAGCACCGGCATTGGAATCATCGCGCGACTTTGGTTTGTGCTTCTCTGCACGTCGCTCTTCCCTTGCGAGCCGTTTCTGCTCACGGCGGCGGCGCCGGTCCTCCTTTTCCAACCTCTTCCTTTCTTTTCTTCTCTTCTTAGCCTCTCTTCGTTCCTCGTAAGAATCGTAGCTAGATTCATCGTCGGACTCCGCTGCTTCATCCGATTTCTTATGCTTTCTTTTTTCATGGCCGCCTTCATCTCTGCGCTCATCAATTTCCTCAGAGGGCAAGCGGGGGGCCATTCTTTTCTCGTTGTTTAGACTTTGCAGGTGTATCGTCAGCCTCTGGTTCCAGCTCCAAATCACTACCTGCATCCTTCCGACTAGATTTGTTATCCTCGGCATCCCATTCCTTCCCCTGGACTGTTGACTGTCGCTTGTGATGTTTCCCCTGGTCCTCCATGTCATGTAAAGCTTCACTGCATATGAACAACCACCCTTTGAAGAAAAAAAAAAGAAGACAACGGCATCCGTAGGATATCACAAATGGAAATACTTGGGAAACCTGCTTGGGGGCTGGGTTTTCCCTGGATTTGCTCGATCATCAGATTGGGGAATTTCTGAGGATGTGAATTTGTGATCCACAGCATCCCTGGAGTGACAAGGTAATTAGAACACAGAAATATCACACCATCACAAAAAGATTACCAGCCAATCTAAAACCTGCGGGAAATGTTCGTCTCAGCACTGATTCTCGGCACAGAGGCGACGCGATCGGGTCTGTTAGCAGAAGATTTTCTTGGTGAGTACAATTTGTCAGGCCCAGACAGTTCATTCCTCTTCTTATGGGAACCATCAGAAGGGGGCAACCTACAAAAAACCATGGTCAGATGGAGCCAAGTATGCATGAAGAACTGATTTGAATACCTTTCCTCAGATGGACTTCTGCTTCTGGATGCATCCGAGAGATCTGGAGATCTCTGCCGAGGAGGCAATTCCCGCCGTTTTCTAAGAGAGTCATCTTGTTTTACTACATCCCGCTGAGGTGAGTCTGCTGTGGAAGCCTTCACTCTACGCTTTGCAGCTGGGGCATCAGACTTTGCAGTGGGAGAACTGCTATATTCAGGAGAACGCTTCTCGTGTATTCTGTACAAGGTAGGAGAAAATATTTGATGCTGAAGCAAAACAAGATCAAGGTTAACATATCTCCAATACAAGTTATGTATTCAGGGGAAAAAAATATACAGGAAAGTTTTTTCAGTAAACGGGAAGTACAGTTAGTCATATACCAGTAGAGTTAATGAAAGATCGCAAGCCTGGTACCAAGAAGAGCAAAAGACCTAGGTAACTAGAATAATGCAGAAAATAATGCTCACTGGCAACTTGAGATGGGTGACAGATAAAATACAGAAACCATCATCTAAGGACGCAAGGAAGAGAGAAAATTGAAAAAACTTGGAATATGCACAAAAAAAAAAGCGCCCAGAAGGAAAAGGAATGCTAACCTACTACTTATACTTGCAGAGTAATAAAGATATAAAATTACCTGGTCCTCTCTCCTTCTGATGGTCTTCTCGTGCTTTTGGTAGATCCCCTCTTCACAAGTGATGGGGAGGTGATGCCCATATGCGCAGGGGAAGGTGAGCCTTTGGGAGATAAGGATCTCCCATTCCCTGGGGATCTAGACCTTCTATGAGATGCACTCCTGTGTGGAGCTGGAGACTCTGATCGGCGTGGTGGACTTGGCGAGGAATCTTGGTGGTGTTTTCCACGAGGGGATGGATGCCTTTGACGAGATGAAGGCAGGTGTTGCACCGGTGATAGAGAACTGCCATTTTCAGGAGACTGTAACTTTCGACCTCTATAATCCGGAGATCTTCTCCTAGGTGATTGTGATAGGTCTCTTCGTCGCACTGGAGACCGTGACCTGTGGCGCAAAGGTGTTCTAAATCTATAACTCACTGGTGATCTCCGTGTTGACCTCCTTGATCTACGCGGTGAAGAGGATCTTGACCTGTATCTCACTGGAGATCGAGATCTATGACGCCTTGGAGAATCATCCCTGTACTGTGCCCTTCGAGAATAAGAGGACCTGTGTCGGGGTGATGGAGAGCGCCTATATGCATGCTTTCTGTAGGGGGACAATGACTTCCTTGGGGGAGAGCGTCTTTGTCCTTGGGAAGGAACAGCTGGGCTTCTAGATGATCGTCCTCTTGATCCACTCCTTGACTTTCGCCTTCTACCATGGAATCAGATAAGAAGAAAAGAATTTAGATGATTGAAGCACTACCTTCAACAGTAATGACGATATTTGTTGAATTACTTTCTAGTATTGAAGATTTGGGATTGATAAATACAAAAACTGTAAAATGCATCTGAGAACCTACTCTGAACCGGATGACTTGGAAGGGGAAGCCGAATGCTTTCTTCTGTTTCATAAAGTAAACATCTAGTCAGAAATAAAGATGTAATAAAAATTATAGGTAGAAAATATCAACTAATAATCATGAAGACGCACCGAGGGGAAGGTGAGTGGTTGGGAGAATATGAAGTCCGCAACCTACCCAAAAAGAATGCTGATAAGTCTACAGTACCAAAGTTCAGCTTCAACAAAAGAAAAGCCCCTTAGAAACATTTAAAAAATGGCAATCCTCTAGCATGCTCAAATATTTTCTAGAAAGGAAAATAAATCAGAACATAGACACCTACACCCTAAAAAACCAAAATTAATAGGTAATGATAAGCTGAAACCGGTAAGAAAGGTTGTCAGAATCACACCTGCTTCTCATCCTATCACCTCTCCCTCTGAACTTTTCCCTCTCATCTTCTCGTTGCATGCCACGATCATGCCCAGAATTGGACATGGCCTCAGTTTTTTGATCTCTTGAGGACGTGATATTACCATCCTGCAACATTTTGAAGATGGCCATATGAACTAAAAATAGAGTCAGAAGCCCAAAAAAATATTTATGCCCTTTACATACAGAATTACCATCCTAATTTTCTCTTGCTCAGCTTCTTGGAGCTCCTTATCTTTCTTCTTCCGAATTTCACTTGCTATGCGATCTGTCTCGGCCTGTCATTTGGAAGAACTAATCATGAAGAAATAACAGTATTGGATTAAATGCAAAAAAAGAAAAAAAATACAAGACAAACCAGCCTCTTTTTAGTCTCTTCTTCTTTTGCGTCCAAAAACTGTTGGGGGACACCACTAACATTTTGTTGAGCACTCAGAAGTAGCACCCACAGCTCCTTCATGAACTTTCCAGTATTTCTCTCCATGAACCCTGTGAGCGATATTTGAACCTGTTTTCCATTCACTGCCTGCAGCAAAGCGAGAAGCAATACATTCCTCAAAATTCTAATTATGTACACGAGGCTATAAGATAACTTCAACACTGGGCATGTAGAGAGACTTTATTAGATAAACACACACAAAAAAAGAGTACCTTTCCCTCCAAAAGACCGTAAATGAAATTGATAAGTACTTCGTCTTCAAAACCAATCAGCTCAGTAACACGCTTTGCAATCCATGGCCTCATGACATCCATCTTAATTCTAGTCATATCCACCTAAACAGATTTTTATGAGCATCCACAAAAAACAACCATCCCATGCAACCCAAGAAGTTTTCCCTTCCCATTTTTTCCAGGAGTTTGCAGTTTATGCAATAAAAAATGAGACATGATGCTTCTGCCCTAGTGCACTACAGTAGAAAAAGAAAGTCTTTGCAATGCGTCATCAAGACTATTTAAATGCAAAAACCAGGCAAGTAGAAATGCAAAAAAAAAAAAAAAAAGTGCAAAAACACTCAAAACTGCTTGGCAATGTAGTGGGTCATTAAATTGAACTTAACTCTCATCTATATACACCATATTTTCATAAAAAAAATAATAGACACAAGAAAAGTAATATAAACATAATGCTCAATATGCAAATGAAACACAAAAAAGGATTTCAGAGTCCAACCAAAATTTCCAATTCTGGGGCGAACTTCTGCGACTTGAGTAGCTTAGCTTGCTTGTTAGAGAATCGAGTGTCCTGATCTGCGGAAGTCCCCTGGTGCGAATTATAGAAAAATGGATGCCCATAAAAAAATGTAACAAAATAAAAACACCAAAACTGAAACAAGGGAAGCAATGGCGTGAGTGAGCCTCAGAAACCGGAAACAGTTGAAAATATAATGGATTCTGGAAAACTTGAAGAAGAATAGCAAAAGACTTACCCGGAAAAAACCGCCGGACATCTTTCTAGGGCTTCCTCTAAACCTCGGCTCGGCGGAGTGAAAGCGCTTCTATGCAACGCCGAACGATTTTTTGGGGGAATTAAAGTTCTGGGCCTGGCCATAAAACGGTGTCGTTTGCAGCCATTAAATAATAATAATAATATTATTATTATGTATTTTTGTTAACTAATATATATGTGCATGTGGAGAAAAGGGAATATGTGAAAAAAAACGATCGAATTGAAGCATCATGGGAACCAAGATCCGGCGCGCCGCCGGCCGGTAACCGGGGATGGTTGAAGAACGGGCATCAATCCCATAACTGCCGATGCGGAAGCATTGCATTTTTTTCACTGTGGTGCCTTTGAATAACATGGAGCTGCTTGAGTGTTCTCGTGATCGAATATTCCGAATAAACATTGACTTTTTGATACCCATTGGACCAATTCGTTGATGGGGATGATTTTACTGCCAAGCTACTGTTATCGAATTTCTTTTTAGGCATTCAATGTTGGGCAATTAGATTTCTTGTTGGTTTTCGGCTCAATCCCGGGGGAAATCGTTGATGAACTTGTGAATAGAATTCTTGCGGCCGATGAAGAACACTCTTATTGTCGGGAGGAACTCTTTTTAGATTGTATTCGAAAGCTTTGTGCTTCAGGGGATCTTCAGTCTGTATTAAGCTCCCGCAGGCTTTGATAGTGCCATATAATACCCTACAGACTAGCTCGAGAGAGATGGGAAGATAAGAGTTGTGTTTTTTTTTTTAATGATCAGTAAGATTTGTGTTTGCCTTATTGAAAGGAGATGACTGACAGAGAAATTTAACTAGATGTAATAACTGTCAAAGCTCTGATCGAGAGTTTAGGCAGGTCAGGTAACATTGAAGAAGCTTTGAAAATGTTTGATGGCATGAACAGGAGAGGTATCTATCCTTCAGTTCCTATCTGCCATGCTCTTGTTTACAGTTTGAAGTTAGATTTGGCTTTACAAACTCTGGATGCACTCTTGTTCTAAGAGATAGATACCATAACAGATGGGGAAGAAATTCAACTTGAGCCAGGTGTCCGTCATCTGGCGTCATTGTTGAGCAGCAACCTTGGATCAAGATAAAAGGGCTGATTGCGCATGCAGTGGAATGCAAGTTGGGCTCACTTGTGAAGTAGCAGGAAGGCTCGTCACCTTTGTGATGCCTTCCCTGGCTTTGGTTTACGTACCGCATCAACTTGTTCTCTGCATCCAACATTGAAGGTAATCGAATATCACAGGATCAGGAACCGCATTAGGAAACCACCCACTAATTAGTTTCATGATCATAACTGGATGACATTTCCGTACGCGAAAATGGTGAGTCAAAAAAGGGCTCTTCATCTTAGGATTGTGGCATGAATAAATGAGAACATACAAGAGCACATCCGAAGCCTTAGGATGCAGGATCCCTATGCTACCATCCATGTTAAATGTCGATAGCCAGCCCAGTTGGCAGCTAGACGAATGCCGATGGCAAATGCAGCGCATAACAGAGGTATCGGTATTCGGTATATGGCTCCTGATTCCTGTCCATCCAGTTCAACAGGGTTGTTGGCATGGTGGAATGTAGCCAAGCCTATGTAGGATACCATTGTGACAGCTCTGATCCATGGTTCTCCAACTGCGGCCAAAACTGCAGCAACCGGCAAAGCGGATGAAACATAATCTCTCTTCTTCACTAGCTTTGCAAAACTGAATAATCCCAAAAGCAAGGTCCAGAAAAATGGCTCAGAGATGTAGTTAGCGACAGCAGCAAAACCAACAAGCCCTGCCACGGTTAGCAGCTTCGGCTGGCTGTTCACAGAGTCTGGAACTGTGGCTTCAGCAACTGCAAGTATAGAGGATGTGAGTATGATGATGAGGAGCAGCTCCTTAATTGGAGCATATGCAATTATGGCCGAGTAGATCGAGCGGATCTTGTAGAAAGATGTCTCCAGTCCCCATATCAAAGACGTAACCGGATCCCCAATAAAGTGGAAGACAGTGGCTAAAGCAAGTTTTGAGATGTAGAAGCAGAGCTTGCCAATGGAACCGACCAGCTTTCCCCAGTTAGAAAGCTCCCACAGCACAGATCTCCAAGTATACAGCATGAATCCCAGCACTGCAGAGCTCCCATGGATTTAGAATTCATTGCATGATATGATAGAAACAATCAACTGATACAAGTTAATGCAGATTTAGCAGTTTTCTTTTTTCAACTGAAAAAACAATTCTTACTGCAAAAAATGTTTTTTACGCCTGATTTAAGCTGAATTAGTGTTTCTTCTCTCACTATGTGAACACACAGCCCAACTTATAAGCTCCATCAAAGAACAGAGTCGATATACTCCCATGTGGTTGCTTAAATTGAAAGTTTTCATGTTCAGAGAAACATGGCAGTTTGAGAGAATCCCTAATTCAAGTCTGCATAAGCCATAATCGATATGAAAACTATATGATATAAATGCTAAGAGCTTAATTCAACTTTGAGAGAAGCTAAATCACTGCATTCCTGATTCCTAATTTATTCGTAAAAAAAAAGGGGTGAGGAAAACCAGCATACCGACTAGCCAGGGCCAGACAATGGGCTTATCAGGAGCTTCTTTAGTCAAGTATCTGAATCTTTCAGGCATACTCGTCGGCCCACGATCCTCCTCCTCTTCCTGGGCAGCATCCCCGCCAGAAGCACCTTCATTCTGCGCTTTCACAAGGAAACCATGCGATTTCACGGGAAGCCTATAAAATGTTCGATCAAATGACCCAGAATAGCATTGAAGGCCATTGAATACGCTGAAAGCTTTCACATTTACGAATGAAGGCAACGAGAAAGAAGGCTTGGAATCCTGTAATCGCAAGATAGGCTTCGGAGAGTAGAGCTTTATGCGGGCTTTCGACTGGAAGGATAAGGATGTCATCGACATTGCAAAACCGGAGCTTTGCCGGTTAAGGCCTGGAGTCGGGGCAATTTTATAGTTTAAGGAAATTACCCTTTAGTCCTAACAAAACACTATATTTTCTGTCACGCCCAAGTTCTTCCACAAAATTACATTTTGGAATTATACATAAAATAGTTTAAATGGAGTGCGTGACTTCTGCTGTGTCACGTTTTGAGTAAATTTGAAGTATTTTTTAAATGCAAAAATTTCATTTTACAAAATTACTGATAAAATAGGGCCAACCTTGCGAAGACACTGGAAGCCCAGAAGTAGTGGGCCCAGTTCCAGCCCAATTTTAGGGTCCAGAAACGCAGCTCAATCAAAACGGCCATCGATCGACGCCCGATACCTCTTCGTCCCCAAAATCCGTGGTAAGCTGATTTACATTTGCAGTGGACTGAATCTTGTATCGTGATCTTTATCTACATCATGCTGAAATTGAGTAGTTCTTGTTGATTTTGGGTTGCCTTCATTGATGTGAGTTTTCGTAAAAAGTACTTACTTGTATATCTTTTTTCAGTTGTGTATTATTGCTTTGGAATGAGCATTTAGTTGTGATATATGCTTGCATTTTTTCCTAAGCTTTTTTTTTTTTTTTTGGCGATGGTACGCCTGGACACTTACAACTCCTAAAATCTACGATATGCCACTAATCTACGGCATTTGTTTTAAAAAGAACACAACCGCAAAGCCATTTTGTTTTTTTTTTTTTGGGGGGGGGGATTGAGTAGTGATGCGTAAATCAAAGTCATCAGTGCGAGTAGAATCTCATTAGCTAGATTGCTATTGAGTCTGAATGTAGATCAGTGTGCATTATCGAGTAAGGGTAGTATAAATTTGTTCAGATGTATCTTCGATGCATTCAGGTTCAGATGATTTGTGTGTTTTTTAGGTTTTTGAGAAGATGCTTCTGGAGTTAATGGATATTAATCTCTTATTCACTAATGTAGGTTCAAGGTGATTTAAGTTCCATGGATATTGACTTCAAGGAATACAGACTGAGATGCCAAATGCAAGGTCATGAGGATGATGTGAGTTCACTGAGTTCACTTTTTTTCTCTTATAATTTACTTGGATGAAGTTTTGGTCGGCTCTTATCTGAGCTGGACATTGCATTAGGCCCGTGGGATATGCATCTGTGGAGATTCTGGCATTGCTACTTCTTCTAGAGACAGAACTGTGAGATTTTGGACGTTGAGTGCATCCCAAAAGCGTGATTACACCTTGTCTAAGATATTCTTAGGTCACAACAGTTTCGTGGGCCATTGGCTTGGATCCCACCAAACGAGGAGCTTCCTCAGGGTGGGATTGTGTCTGGAGGAATGGACACCTTCATATTCGTGTGGAATCTTGCTTCTGGAGAGACTGTCCATGTGCTTAAGGGACATAAATTGCAGGTCACTGGACTTGCACTAGATGGTTCAGATGTGATTTCTGTATCTGTTGATTGGTATGGTAAACCTTGGATTATTCTTGTGTGTATCACATTGAGCTTGTTTTATGAAAGATTTGCATGGCGGATTTTGACATGGTTTTTGTGAATGCTTGGTTAAAGTATAGGATTGTTGTGACATCTGATAAGAACTTGTTTGTAAACCCTTCCAGAACAATGTTATTATCTTTTAATACATTTAGAAGTCCTATGAATTACAATCTCTTGCTTAGTGGGTGTTGTTGATGCAATGTGGAATTATTTTCATGTGCGGTTATTTGAACTTCATGGGTACTTATTCTCTTATCTGGCTAAACTTTCCCTAGTCTTGTGTAGTACAATGAGGCGATGGAGAGGAGGTCAACAAGTTGAGGTCTGGGAAGCTCACAAGGCTGCAATTCAAGCAGTTGTTAAGCTTTCAACAGGAAACCTTGTTACTGGTAAAGATACCTTATTGCTAATAACTAGTTAAACTGAATAGCTTAATATATTGAATAAGATACCTTTTCGGGGTTTACACATAACTTTTAGTTGGAAATGTGCAGTTTTCTGCTGCGATTTCATGCTATAACATGCACATTATAATGTTCAATTTGGTATGCGTATGCTCGTTTTATTGTATTCAGTTAGAAATTGAGCATGTAAAATTTTTCAAAATTCTTGTTGCTATGAAAGACAAAGATCAACCAATTTTGGTGGTTATATAGGTTCAAGTGATATGACTTTGAAGCTATGGACTGGAAAGACTTGCACTCATACCTTTCAAGGACATGCAGGTATCCTTTCACATATTTGTCTGGATCAATATAAGCTTTTATATTCTACAAAAGTATCTTTTGGATTTAAACTTCAACTGACATGAGGAAGCAAGATTGCCCTAAAACGCCTTTTCTAATTCCACATGGTGTACCTTCGCAGATACAGTTCGTGGATTGGCTGTTATGCCTAATTTAGGGATCCTTTCGGCATCACATGATGGGTGAGGTCTTTGTTAGTGTTATTGATTTCGTTATTTTTTTATGCATTTGATGTTAACCTTATTGGCTTCATTATTTTCTTATGTATTTTATATTTTTTAATGTCAGAAACAAGCCTTCAGCTTGCAGTTCTCGAATTCTTGTGCTGTGCTGCATTTATTCCTTTTCTTATAGATGGCATTCCATTTCTTCTACTGCAGAAATCTAAACTTGCCGATCTGTTTATGTTTTATATTCATATTTCGTTTCCATGTTTTCTTTTCCTGAACATGCTGTGCTTATAATATCAGATCTGTCCGCCTGTGGGCTGTAAGTGGGGAACTTCTGTTAGAGATGGTTGGTCACACATCTCTTGTATATTCTGTTGATGCTCATGTCTCTGGACTTATTGTTACTGGTAGCGAGGATTGCTCTGCAAGATTATGGAAAGGTTATTTCATTTTTTTGCCTGAGTTCTTACTCTTATGCATGATGAATTATACTTTGAGATTACATTGACTAATTACCTTCTTTTTTTCTTGAGTAGTTTTATGTAGCTCACCTTACGGGCTAGAGGTCTTCACATTCTTCAAAGATTATATATTTGCACCGTAGAGTTTTAAAAAAATCATTCTATTACAAAATACCTCAGTTAATGAATTTTTTGATATATATCTTGTGTTCCTGCAGATGGAATATGTGTGCAAAGCATTGAGCACCCTGGCTGTGTTTGGGATGCCAAATTCTTGGAGAATGGTGACATTGTAACAGCTTGCTCCGATGGTGTTGTGCGTGTTTGGACCATAGATGATGATATGATCGCTGAGTCTGTTGAACTTGATGCCTTTTCCAGTCAACTTTCACATTACAAGATCAGTAGGTATGAGTTCTTTCTTGTGCTTTGGAGTACTTGACTATGATGTTTTTGGAATCTCAAAGCTTGTATTTTTTGATTGGATGCTGCTAAACATATTTTACCTCACTGTGAAATTGATCTTGAGTATGCTGCAAGTATCTTTTTCTCGATGGAACATTGAACTTTTAGGAATCTGCTACCACTATTTAATTGGAAGCATATATGCTGTTTCAGAAAGAGGGTCGGTGGTCTGAAACTAGAAGACTTGCCTGGACTTGATTCATTGAAGACACCGGGTATCATGGCCATTACAGATTCATCAGCTTATCTATGTTTGTTGCTTGCATTTTAAGAATACAAGAAGTCAACCATCAGTGCATCTTTAGTTTCTGAATTAATTTCGTATATCATTAGGAACCAGTGATGGACAAACTAAGATTATCAGAGAAGGGGATAATGGAGTAGCTTATTCATGGAGTATGAGAGAACAAAGGTGGGATAAGGTAACCATAATATCTTCTGTAATATCATCGATGATGCAATAATGAATTTTGTTTCTACAACGTTTTTATTTTCATAATTTTATTGAGCAATATGGCATTGATTAGGTTTCGGGTATTCCAGGCATGGTTTACTGCAATGCATATTTTTTCTATCTTAGCTTTTTTCGTTTGATTATCTGTGTCAACTAGATTGGTGAGGTTGTTGATGGACCTGATGGTGGCATGAAGCAACCGGTGCTTAACGGAACTCAATATGATTATGGTCTGGATTCTAATGTTAAGTTTTTGTGCCTCTTTTGATTCCTTCTTGTTTTAATTTGCATCTTATTTGGCAGTATTCGATGTTGACATTGGAGATGGTGAGCCTGTACGTAAATTACCATACAACCGTTCAGGTATAATTAATTATGAGTTACGAGTAATTATCTAAGATTTATGGTTGGGGCCGTTATATAGCGTTGAGAGTAGATGTTGATTTGTACTGGCTTTTCTGCCTTCAGAAAATCCATATGCTGTTGCTGATAAGTGGCTTATCAATGAAAATCTACCACTTTCTTATCGGCAACAAATTGTTGAATTCATCCTTCAAAATACTGGGCAAAAAGATTTCACTCCTGACCCACTGTTTCGGGATCCATATACTGGATGTAAGCCTTAGGTTTCATTTGAGGATTTCTTTTCTGTAAAAAGTAGCGGTGCTCAATCATACCTGATTTTCCTACCACAATGGTGCAGCTAGTGCATATATACCTGGAATGCCACCAACAGTAAAAGGTATTTGTTATTGGACCTTGCATTATAGTTTCATATGATTTAAGGTATAGAGATGCTGCTCATTGATGCTTGGGTGAATGCAGAAGTTTCCAAGCCTTCTTACAAGCACATACCAAAAGTAATTTTTCAATCTTATTTAATTTCTCTGTTTGCTGCTGGACTTTCTTCTACTCATGTTTCTTGTTTAAAATTATTCAGAAATCAATTTCTTAACCTTGTGGAGGATGACTCTCTTTCCCTATGCAGAAAGGGATGCTTTCGTTTGACACCGCCCAGTTTGACGGAATCCTCAAAAAAGTTTCTGAGTTCAACAGAACCTTAATGTCTGATCTGGTACAATGCTTTTTTGCACTTAATCATGTACAACCTCCCGCAGTATTCCAATTTTCAATATAATCTTTCTGTTTGAAATTGCACACAAATGTGTCATGCTCCAGAAGTTTTTTTGTTTTCTTACAAGTTGCATACGTTATTGTTAAATTCTGTTCATCCATAGAGAACAAATGTTATTTCCCTGAGTTTTCTCGTCTGATTTAAATTTTTTTTTTCTGATTTGGATTAATTCTCAGGCAAAGGAACGACAACAATTGCACTTGAATGAAAATGATTTATCGAGATTGAGTGCCATTGTCAAGACTCTGAAAGATACATCCCATTATCACAGCAGCCTATTCTCAGATATTGACATTGCTTTATTGCTGAAGTTGCTAAGAACATGGCCTGTGGAAATGCTATTTCCAGGTAACTGTCTCTGTTTTCGTAATCCGTACTCACTTTTCCCAATATATTTTTCATTAATAACAGTGACATAGAAGCATTTAGGAATTTCAGTAGTAGATCCATGTCCAACTGCTTGCCTTTACAGTTTTAGATATTGTGAGGATGATTTTATTGCACCCGGATGGAGCTGGGAAGCTCCAACATGTTGTTATGGTTGAAAAAGGTAAACTACTGACCTTGTCAAAGCCTGCTCTCAATGGATTCAAGCTAACTTTACATTTCCTGCAGATATTCTTATGGATGTGATAAGAAAAGTAACAGCAAGTCCTCCAGTTCCAGCCAATCAACTCACTGGCCTCCGTGCAGTAACCAATCTTTTTAAAAACCCATTCTTCAATGAGAGTTTGCTGAATTATCGAGCTGAGGTAGGCTTTCTTTGATGCCTAAATATGATGGAGCCTTTCTTTTTATTGTTAAAGGCTTATCACGATATGGATAGTGCGGTGATGGAACTCTAATGCGTGTATCTTAAGATCTTTACTCTCACTGTAGATTTTGGATGCCTTCTCTAGCTGCTGTTCATCTTCATCAAACAAGAACATCCAAATATCTTATGCAACACTGTTACTTAAGTGAGCATTTCTGTAATTTAGAATTTATCTCATCCCTTTTGTGCCATTTGCCGTGTTCTTTGAAACGGCCTTGCATCCTGATAATATATGGCTGTGCAGTTACGCAGTTCTGCTTATCAACAAGAATGATGAAGAAGGCCAATCTCATGTTCTGTCAGCAGCATTAGAGGTCACCCTTTACTGTCACTTCTCTTCCTTTCTATCACGTGTAGACACGGATAACGAACTGAACACAATTATAATGTGGAGCATTCACTCAAAGTCGAACCTCCTTTATTTTACTTACACCAGCTTTTCTTTTACATTCCGCAGATGGCGGAATTAGAAACTATTGATTCTGATGCAAGATTTCGGGCTTTGGTGGCTATTGGCTCATTGGTAAGTTTCTACTTTTTCTCTCTTGGACCATTCTGATTCGTAGATGGCCTGTTTCTGCTTCTCATGCTACCGCAAAACGCCCCACAGCCCCCTTTATTCTTATCCAAATCAAATAGCTGAGTGGCAAGTTCACTCAAATGATTTATGTCGTCTGGTTATCAACAGATGCTTGAAGGCCTGGTTAGAAGAGTAGCCTTGGACTTCGATGTTTTAAGCCTCGCAAAGGCTGCAAAGTCATCTAAGGATCCCAAGGTTGCTGAAGTTGGGGCTGATATAGAGCTTGTGGCAGATCTACACAACTGATTGTGGAGCTAAGCAGTTTTTTTTTTTTCTCCTGCCTTATTTTATGGTGAACATAGATTGAATTGGATGACAATTAACCAGTTTGTATACAGCAGATCAAATGCATGACTCTTACATTTACTCCAAAGTAAATTCACCAAGTGTAGCACTTGGGAGCATGGCACATAACTAGGTAACAATCTGCTTTGTGGGCAAAATGGCATCAAACTTGAGCTTGAACCAGAAGTTGCTATGCCTTGTACACAAACGGGCAGTTATTGTAACCTGCAAGTGAATACCATTGGTTAAATGTAGCCACTACGGAAGGCTTGGTACTCAGATCAGGTGCTGTGCTTTTTACTTGGATCAAGGGTGACAAGCATCGCCACACCTCCAAATTGGCAAGTTGCACCAGCGTTTTTCATGTTCTGCCAGTAACTATTGAAGGCGAATGAAGCATGAGCAAGCACCGTCTCCGGCTGGTAACACGAACCGTTGATGCGGATCGGACCACAATCAGCACCAGACGCACAGGCATAGTCCATTGCTATTTGAAGAAGCGACGGGGGCATAGTCGGCTTGGCTATGCACCAGACCCTGTGCTCAGGTCTTGTTATCATTGGATGGTGCACACAGGTAGGTGCTGACCATGAAGCATCAGGGGCGAGCAGCGTTCTTGCCTCTGCAACCAGGAAAAATGAAATTCCCATCAGGTGGGAATTCGAAGTAAGTTGTGCGAGACATAGAATTCAGGTGTTGCTACCAGACTTGAGCATCATCCTGCTGCTGATGCTAAGGGCTGCTAACACTGTCCATGCACAGAAAGTGATTAGGTTCATGAATCCTGCTTGTTGATGCATGTTTCAGGTTCTGCTCCTTGGGTGTTCAACAGGAGTACGTGGTACAAAAGAACTGAGTGGTGGTGCCTGCCTCCTTGCACAAGTCTGCTTCCTGAATGAAGTAAAATGGGAATGTATTCCTGCCTCTTTGTCCAAGCGACATGTTCTTACACACCACTACCCAAATATTCCGACAACTTGCATACAATTAAACAAGAATCTGAAGGTGAACTTGAGGGTAGCCATAGTGGCAAGAATCAGATTTTGACACATGGAAGGACAGCATTGGATTTAATTTAATCTAATACGTGATTAAATCCAAAAATAGATTTAATTTATTTAAATAAAAATTTTCCATTTATTTTGAGATATATGAAAAAAGTATTAAATTCAATCTAATTTATTATAAAAATGATTCAATCAAAAGTTCATCATAAATTCAATCTAAAACAGTGGCTCACATTTCATGAAAATGAATTAAAAATTTGACCATATATTAGATATTATATGAAAAAAATGATCATCATATTTTGTTTAAATGTGTAAACGAAAATATAGTAATGTTCAATCTTCTAAATGACTCCATTTCGTGGGCTGGCGAGTAGAAGTTCGGCCGAGAAATTTGACTCACTATTCCATCCCATTTTATTGGCCCGTAATAAAGTTCTAAGCTTCGCCTGAAATTCGTCACATAGAAAAATGAATGCAGAGATGCCAAGGTTTCCATGAGTGAATCTCCCAATAGTATTTCCAGCTCCTACAAACCAACTCATTCATCAATTCTGCAACTTTGCTTCAGTTCCTTGGAAGGTTGAATCTAATCAAAAAGCTGGGAATTCGACCAGTCCCTGTGGGAATGGTTTGAACATCATCATTTAGCTTGACAGAACCAGAAACTCAAGCAACAGATTTTATCAAGGCCCTTACTTTTCAATGTCATCCAAATGGTCATCAAAGTCGACAATGCCTTTCCATTTCTCAGTGGAAATGTAATCCAGTAGGACTATGTTCGCAGAAGGCTCCTTCAGAACAAGCTGGCTGCTTGCATCTGATCCAACAAGCTTCCAACTACTGGAAGCATCTTTTTTGTAGAGCTGTAAAGAGAGATAAGTTCTATTTCAATGGAACCCACAGGGATCGATACGCAATGGAAAACACCCTCTACTTGTATAGAAATTAAGCGCCTACAATAACACATCATAAGCTGAATAAACACAAGCTGCAACATGCAATATCTTCTAAGACAAGTAGAATTTGTACGCTGCAGTGATCAAGATTAACCTGGAAAAGAGAGGCTTATGCTGAAGACAAGAACGCAGGTAATAAAATATCAATGAGTTTTAGCCTGCACATTACCTGCATTACAGGGTTTCGGTCCTTCCCATTAGATAAAGACTCGAGCTTTTTGTTGTCCAGCTGAAAAAACATAAACCTATAGCATTATGTACCCTAGCTAGAAAATCCTAATGTGGGGGAAGGTGCTTCAGATATTTCCCAAAAATCGCGTACCAGAAGCAATGCTGCCTCAGGAAAATACCGATGAATGCGATCTCCAATATTCTTGGCCACAGTCGCAAGCTCAAAGTCATCGTACCTCTCATTAGCATGAAAATAGCCAACTATGCTCAACCCTTTATCGATGTAATACTCCTCGATCTGTCAATCCCCAAACCCCAATTTTACACACCCAACCTGGGAATCTTACTGATAAAGAACTAGTGTTGCTGAAAATTGAGTGACTGACCATTATAAGCGCGATTTCGAGATTAGGAAGAAGGCCTATCTGGGAGTGGAAGAGCGGCACGGCGTCGACGATTTCAACATCGCCGCCACTGGACCGACCCAAAAGGACGCCGTTGACGGCGGAGGTCCGATGCTTTAGGGCATGGAGAACCAGCTTAAGGTATGCGTTCTGGGAGAGTTCGTACCCCATTTCGGCACAAATCCAAAGCTCTTTAGCAGGTCTACCAATTTTTACGAACGCCGGTTGCGACTTGCGGGCATGAGAGCTTGATAGTGATTGTCTCTGCCAATAGTAAAAACTAAAAATTATGTGCCTGGCTCCTGAGTGGCCCAACTACTAATGGGCCGTCATCACGGGCCGCATAGAGAACGGAATTGGGCTTCTGAGAGAACACTTCTTGTATCCAATGGTTCTTCATCACCATTTTGAGAAGCATTTCTGTCAGACTGTGCTTGGAGTGCTTTCTCGTCTCGATGTCCATCCACTGTGTTCTTTCTCCTGGAGTTGTCGGCCCAACCAGAATCCGACTCTTCGCCTCGACTTCGGGGCGAAATGTGGAGGAAAGTAGTTATCGATCAAAATCAAGAGCACACCCTGCTAAAACTTCATCTGCTGGAGTTCCATCAGGTTGTATACTGTTTTCATGCCTGCTCTACTGCACAGATTACATTTTTCTATCATTGGGCTCTTAGATTATATGAACTGAAAACTCCATCACCCTTATTGATTGGATACTGCCTGTTGCTGTACACTGCCTCAGTATCATCTACCAAAATTCTAATTGAAACCTGTAATTCCTATTTTTATATGTGATTTGTGGCACAGACCACATTAATATTGGAAAGAGCGCGGTGAAGTTGAATGCAGAAATATCGCGCCATAGAGCTGGTATGTTACTTGTTTTTAATTCAGATATGCTTCTGTATGGCAGTTTACTTCGAGAGGAGAAACGTAGTGCCTACTCTTGAGAAGATGGGTCATTTTAAATTAATGATTCATATACTAGGAAAACCATATGGATTGTATTTTATCAGAGTCATGAATGTCGTTTTTATTATTCTATTCAATTAGAGCAATCTAGATATGTCTGGCGGATGAAGGTTTTATTGCTACTAATGATGGCACTTTTTGAAAGAAGAGAATGACCTGATCATGTGTTCGAACAGTGTCTGTTGTAAGGTTGATGCGTATCGAGCTTGGTGGTGCATTTGCTGACCTTCTGAATGAGCAAAGCAGTCAGTCTGGTGGTAATGAGATGCAATATGTTGCACGAACTCTAGGTTTTCGTACTTGTGAATTGGATAGCAGAGATCTTCGACTGGTACCTTTCTTCTTTGCGTCAAGCTTTCCTCTTTATGATCAATAGCTCTTTCTACTGGAACCAACAAGAAGTGATCCTCTTTGTTTGTAGGTAACTGACATTGTGGGTGGTACCATACGGTGGAGAAGATATCTTGATTATTTGATTCTTTCACTGTGTCATGATGAGAAAACCTTCAGAAGCATGGAACCTCTTCTATTGCAAGTATACGAACTCTTTTTAGACAACTGCATACATGCCCATCTTCAGTTTGTCATTTCACTTGTTGCATCTTAGATTCTTAGAATTGGCTTCTATGAGATCATCAAACTTGAAATGTCTCCTCATGCTGTTGTATATGAGGTGAGTTAAGTATGTAAGTTTTCTATGTCATATTGAAAAAAACATACTTTCTTAGCTTTTCTTACGTGCAGAATGTAAAGCTTGCAAAAGCTGCACTAAGACCTGGTGCTGGTAATATGGTAAATGCAATATTGAGAAAGCTGGTACTCCTTAAGGTAGTTTCCTATATTTTACAAAATATAACCGTTTCATTTCCACATTCTAATAGTTTTTACAAATGAAAAACATCTTGACGGCCTTTAGTATATCCACAGGAAAATCAGTCTCTACCGTCACCAGCAATGGATGGTGATGAAAGACAGCAGGCACGCAGCTTAGCTACAATCCATTCTCATCCTGTAGTAAGTCTGTCTTGATCATTTTGTGGTATTTGTTTTTTATAAAAAACACTCCCTCATGTCTTCTTCATTGATGTTTTTTCACTCCTTGTGCTTCAAGATTTCATTTTCTTTTTTTCTTTTTTTTTATTACTACATGTTTCAATTCAGCTTTTGAAATATAAAAGGGTCTCAGTGTAGCGTCTTCCACTGATTTTTTTTGCAGTAAACCCATTCCTCTTCTCTTTTAAATTGAGCCTTTTTTCACTATATTCTCTGTTAGTGGATGGTAAGGCGATGGATTAGTTATCTTGGCCTTGAAGATGCCATCAAATTAATGACTTGGAACAATAGTGATCCTCTTTTCAGTCTCAGGTTTTTATTTTTCTTTATAAAACATCTTTACTCTATAAACAATATGATGTCATGTCACTCACAGTAACTTATAATGGTTCAGAGCAAATACAGCTAAAGGATTCACGAGGACTGACCTGGTTAGAGAACTTGTGACATTAGAGGTTCTCACTCAAGTTTATTTTTTATTCTTTTATCTTCCAAGTTCATATACTCATGCGAGTGCTCAACTGTATGTTATCTTTCTTTTGAATGATAGGTTCCTTACGAAGTATCTCAGCATTTAGATGACTTTGTCAGGATAAGGACAGGATTACAAGTAAGAATTATTTCTTACATCGTAATCAATGAATTTGCAACTTGGGTGGTGTGCTTTATAAATTTTTTCGGTTGTTGTCCACGGCCATAAAATCTACTTCATTAAAAAAAAAAAAGGCCTTTCGACAAAAAAACAGCATATTTATGAAAAAACAGTATGCCTTTCTCCATTGGTCACTGCTCGGGATCATATGGGAAGCTTGCTAGTTGAGCAGTATGCCCTTTCTCCATTGCTTCATTTGTATCAGTCCAGAGACAACTGTTGTCAATGAGGAAAAGCTTCATTTAAAGCCCTGATAGGTTCAGTGATCCTTGTTCTGGTTCAAGAACGTTACATTGTTTTGTAGGCCGTCATACAAGCAGGATTACTGGAAGAAGGCTTATGCTCTGTCCAGGATGAGAGTGCAGGTTGATATCTCTCGTCATCTTATCTTAGGTTGCTCTTTCTTTTTTTTTTTTTTTCCTTTTTTGTTGTTTTTCATCAACTTCTGATCCTTGATGCAGGATTAGTGGTTAATGTTGTTGACCCTAAGCCTGGTGAGAAGATCATAGACTGCTGTGCAGCTCCAGGAGGGAAGACACTTTTCATGGCTTCGCGCTTGAAAGGGCAAGGTGCCTACTGTTTCATGCCCAGTTTAGCTAGATTCTTGTTGAATATTGTTGTGTAAGACCAAGTGCTGGAACATGCCAATAATTATTCGAACTTACCTCAGGTAGTATTTGTGCAATCGATGTAAACAAAGGCCGACTAAGAATTCTCAAGGAGACGGCCATGGCGCATGCTGTTGACAAACTCATTTCTGTTGTTCATGCTGATCTTCGAGCATATGCTGTAAGTTCTTATTCGGTCATATTTGAGTATATACAGTAAGTTTCCAGAGATCGACCTTGTTATCATTAGGAAAGAGATGGCGCGGTAGCCGATAAAGTTTTACTGGATGCTCCTTGCTCTGGACTTGGAGTTCTTTCTAAGGTATCCGCAGACTGCGAAGGATTCATTTTCTTGTGCTCCTCTACCCTTGATATCTTCCCAGATCCCTTACAATCTAAAATCTGCCTACAAAGAGAATCTTCCCAACTGAAATATGCTTGTGTCTCCTTTGCAGAGAGCTGATTTGCGTTGGAATAGGAAATGGGAAGACATGGAAGAGCTCACGAATTTGCAGGATTCACTTCTTGATTCAGCTTCCAAGTGAGTTCAGGATTCTTCCTTTTTCTGGTCGCCACATTTGTTTTGTTTTTGTTTCAAGCAAATCACTTGCTTTGCATCTACGCTCCAGGTTGGTTAAGCCTGGTGGAGCCTTGATATACAGCACTTGTTCTATAGACCCTGTGGAGAACGAAGAACGAGTAGCTGCTTTTCTTCGGAGGCACCCGGTTTACTCCTTCGCTTTATCTTCTTACACGTTATGCAAATTTTTTTACACAACTCCTTGCGCCACTGCCCTGTATCTCTGGTTTTAATTTCTTCAATCTCGTGTTTATCAGGAATTCTGCATAGATCATGCTGGTAGATATGTGCCCGCAGATTTCATCACAGATGAAGGATTCTACAGCTCAAATCCCATCAAACAATCCCTTGATGGAGCTTTTGCTGCTCGTCTTCTGAGATGTAAATGAGTTAAAAATACGAGAAAAGAACCAATTTTTGACATTGAAAATACAGTGGCCGAGCCTTTGTGTAGTGATGAATGTGTATCAACAGCTTCAGGTACAAGAGCAACAAGAAGATGATCCAAAAACACAGAGAAAGGGTCTGCCTGTATTGATGAATGGGTCACTAAGCTTGACACTGGTTACAAGATTTGCCTATCAGCAGCTTCAGCCACAAGAGGCAATCTGGGGAGCTGTCCCAGCAAACAAGAAGATGATCCATAAACCAAGGAAACCAAGAGGAACAAGAACACAGTGCTATCTAAACTCATCATCAAATCCAACCCCACACCATCCTTTGGGTTGAATGTCCTCTCGAGAAGATCAGGGAATATCAGGAGCACATCCAGAACTATAGCCTGCATAGTATTGAACCTAACGTACTTACTGAAATTAGGGTTCCTCACCACGACAAAGTAGAGCGTCAAGAACACCAAAAACCCATTGAAAGGGAAGCTCTTGAACGCTCTGATCGATGGAACCAATGGCTGGAGAATCACCTGAAATTGGGGGAATTGGCTGATCACATATCGACCGTACTGAATACCGTCGAAGAAGGGGTAGAAGTAGGTGACGGCGGATATTATCCGGTCCGGTGCATCGGCGGTGTCACTACCCTTCGAACGAGTGATGAACGCTACCCTCCGCGTGGGTTTTCTCAGAGGGTGCAGTAGAGATTTTGCAGGGATAAGGAACGGTATCGGAAGTGGCGAAGATAAGCGAAAGGCCATGAGATTCACGGCCATCGCTGAATTCGAAAATGGTGGAGCGAGCAGGAAAGAGAGGGCCAAATTTAACGACAAAAAGGAAAAAAAAAAAAATCCCTTTTAATGCATTATGGGCCTCCAACATGCCACGTGAGGCCCGGTTCGGTTATCTGACTCCAATCCTAATGCAAATAATAGAATTAATAGAATGAAAAATTATACAAATCTCACACATGATGGAGTTTATTTCATAGGAACTTCAAAATGAAGTATGCTTGACTTGAATTACTTTAAGAATGAATGACGGAAATAGATAAAAAATAATAATAATAATAAATAAAAATTATGAAAATTTAATATCTAAATGAATAATATAGTAAAATAATAACATGAGAATGTTGATATAATAAATAAATAAATTATTCCCATATAATATCTAGGGAAAAATTTGTCAAGATGTATGTCATTTCTAAATAAGGAATTAAAAATTTGTTTACTATTTTAAAGGTGGTTAATAATATTGTGTTATATGTAATATATTCTTAAATATTTGATAATTGAAATTGGCATTATGATTGGTTTTGAAATTGGAAATATCCAACCCTTGATTTGAATTATATTTAAAAAATAATAAAAATAATCAAAAGAAGTCATCCAACTTCCCCCATCTTCGCGCTGGGAAAGGAGTGAGAAACGGAACTGCCTTAACAATGGCGACACTCTCGTTCAGTCCACTCAGGAGCACACACTTGAAAAGCAAAGGTGTGGTTTTTGCTTTGCAGAGGGCCTGAGAAAGGAGCCCTTTGTTAGATTTGGAGTCGGTAAGTTTTCTTGAATCTGGAACGTGAAAAAGATTAGATTTTTTTTCTGCGGAATCTGGAGTTTTCTGGGCGTCTGCATTTGCGCAGATTGGAGTGAATGTCTGAGAAATGGAGCGCGGCGAGGCGGAAAAGATTCTGTTCGACAGAATATGTGAAATGGAACCAGAGTCAATTGCAAAGAAGATCTTTGGATACTTGTACTTCCGAGGGGTCTCCGATCAGGAAATGATAAGACTGGCTCTAGCCCTGTCCCCGAGATTCGCCGGCTGAACCACATTGCGAAGACGGCGAAGATCCTGGAACCGCGGCTTCCTCCTCCCCATGGCGCTGGTTTCCCCTTAACGTCAGATCTTGCTTCGCCCATGGCTCCTACGGATTACTACCTCCGTGACGGAGAATTCAGGAGGAGTTGGCAGTACTGCAGCGAGAACTCGATCGAGAGGCTGGAGTTCGAAATCCGGGAGCTACTGAGATGCCGGAGAGGCAGCCCGGTGTCCATCGCTGCTCTTCCCATGCTGTATTACGAGAAGTATGGCATAGCTCTGCAGGCCGAAGGGTACTTAGCCGAGAGCCAACGACATGGCAGAGGCGGCGGCGGCTACAGTTTGACGAAATTGCTCTCCCGCCTCGGCAACAGCATCCGCCTCATCGATCGCCCTCACGGGCAGCACGCTGTTGTGCTCGCCCAGGATGCAGATCCCGCCTCTCGCCAAATCTATCTCACTTTCCCTGCTGAAAGTGCATTTCTGGAGGAAGATGTCGCCGTTTACTTCAGGTATTCGATCTGGTATCATGTCAACAGAGAGGGTTTTTACCGATGACTTGTCATTGCCCTGCGCAGCATCTTTGGACGAGTTCAGGACGTGAGGATCCCATGTCAGCAGAGGCGCATGTTCGGGTTTGTCACTTTCTTTGATGCCGACACAGTGAACCTTGTCTTGTCCAAAGGAAATCCACACTATGTCTGTGGAGCTCGAGTCCGTGTAAAACCATACAGAGAGAAATCAAAGTTTACTCAGAGGTGAGTAGCAACTGTTCCGCTGCTATCCTGAGCTGATACTCAGATGGGCAACTTCCTTCTCTTAGCAGAAAATACACAGAAAGCCTGGATTACCATGGATACAGAACCTTGGGTGCCATGGGCGGTCCGAGGATACAGGCCGGTGAGAACCCACATTCTTCTTCTATGTTTCAAACCCTGTTTTCCAGACGGGAATCACCTGCATTCACAGATAACCCCAAGATGACGCCGATGGAGGATAGCAACAATGGATCAAGCAGCAAAGAAGACGATAGGTGACCATTAAGAAGAACCAATAACTTGATCTTCTTGCAGTCTGTTAACTAACCCTGTGTTCTCCTTTGCTGCAGCGTTCAAGGGGTACAGCTCCCAGAAAGTCCTTTTGATTCCTGCATTTGACACCAGGGAATCAGCACGATCCATTGCAAAGGAGGTGTCTTCTGGAGATGTGAATGTACGCACACACAGTCGACCTTCTGACCGACAGTCTCTTCTTCCTCGCCACATTTTGATATCTTCTACAGGCTCTGGTTAAGGTTTTCATCCATATTGGCTATGGATGCAGAGCCAGTCACTCAGTCATCCGGCATGTGCCCCGCTGCAACGCAGCATGACTGATTTCTGCACAAAACCCTTTCTTCTTAACTCAGCTGTTCGGACATCACCCCATTTTGAACACAAAGTGGGGAATGCAGTTGTAACAGCTAACTTTATAAGAAAAAAAAATTATATTGTGTTCTTTTTTATAATATTTTTGTTTTAAATGATTTTTTAAAAATGTTTTCTTTTAATTTTTTGGGAAATAAAAAATTCAATTTAATAATGATTGATTTTTTCTGATTTTTAACCAAATAATATATACTTTATTTTTTAAATATTCGGAATGGATAACACAAAAATTTGGGACTATTTTTAATAATAGCACAAATTATGGTGATTAATGACGTCAAAATAAAATATCATTGGGTTCTGACTTCCATTGGGCCGCATTTTCAAAACCGTTCTTGCAGCTCTCGTAGTCTGAAATGGCCTCGTCCAATTCCGTTTCGGTGTTCGCAACAAACGGCCCCACCGCGCCACGGGCTCGCCGAGCGGCCGGCCGCCGACCACGACGAATCTTAAGGGCTTCGAGTGGTGATTATTTCCGGCCTGGAGCCCATCCCCGTTCCCCAGGACGAGTAAATGGTGAGCCGATGAGCGCGTGCTTCCAAACACACCCTCTCCCTCCAAAACGTAAGCGAACGCCGTCCATCCCGATGGGATGTGTTGCCGGATCTGCCCGCCGGGGTTGATGGTGAAATCCAAGAACATGGTCGGCGTCCTTGTCTGGATGGGGACTTGACCCCCATGGACTCCCCTGCTATGACTCTCACCGTCGCCCTCCCCTGCGCATCTGATGCTTCCGCGATATCTTTGCTTTTCATTTCTTGATACTTTGGCTCCACCCTGTCGACGGCGCATTCGATCCTGGTATTAGGATTGGTTCAGAGGTCGGAGCTCAAGGGTGGAAGTACTTACATTTTGTGAGTGGAGGAAAGGTTAATCCAGAGCTGAAGTCCCCTTTGGGTGCCCTCAGCTGCAGGCATTTCCGAGTGGACAATTCCTCTGCCTGCCGTCATCCATTGCAAATCTCCGGCTTTGATTGTCCCCTTATTGCCCTCGCAATCCTGGTGTGCGATTGCGCCCTCCAACATGTAAGTCACCGTCTCAAATCCTGCTCAAATGAACCGATGATTCTGCAACTGCTGCTGTGAATTGTGACGTAGAACGAGGAGTTGAAAAGAGTATGAAATAAACCTCTGTGTGGGTGATCAGGGAACCCCGCAGGCGCAGAAACTGGCAGGACAGAACAGGAAGAACTCATTACTGATAAGGGGAGGATACAACTGAAGGAAAGCAACGGAAACGAAGACAACCCACCTGAGAATTCATCCAGAAGAAGAAAAGGGTCCAGGTACTTGAGCTCAAACCTGATGGGCAGAGTAGCAGACACGTTAGATTCAAACCCAGAGCCGAGTTTACGATATGGCGCCAAGACTTGCGCAATCCACTCACCTTCCGATACTCCGCCTGACAGCAGCTCCGACGCCTTCGGATTGCGGCCTGGCGAGGAATTTTCTGACAACGGAACGCGGATCACTGACTACCTTCGGCATCCTTGCTGAATTCTTCCTTATACTGTGAACCAGATTGAATTGGGATTGAGGAGAAATCCATGACCCTGGACACATATATACTACACGGGAACGCGGAATTCAAGGGAAGAAGGAAGAACAGGGGAAGGCAAACGCACTGTGTTGCGTACGGTCCCGGGTGATCTTCATGCGGGCCCCACATACCCACCTCCCAACTGTTCTCAAGATAACTTCTTCGCTGGCGTCACTGTGACGACTCCCCGTCGTCACCAAATATTTTTGTTTAATTTTTTTAGAGTAAATTCTGTAAAATTAAAAAATAATTTTTTTTATCCAAATTCTCTAGACCAAATTTACAGATTTTCTTATTATACTTTTAAATCGAATTTTGGCTTTTTTTTTTTTCAAATCCAAATGATTATGTCACGTGAGCTTTCCTATTATAAAAAGGCCTAAAAACCTCCACGTATGAGGAGGGGAGCCATTACATTAGTATAAGCATGGGGCCTAATCGCAATTAATGATTGTGTTTAATTCGTATTAAATGATACTTATCGCTCTAAATTATTTTTTTGTGGGTCCTCGAGTTAGAGAAACTGAAGGTGTTATAAGATTTCTGGTTTTTTTTCAATTTATTTTTGTTACATTATATATTATTTAAATTAAAAGAAAAATAGGAAACAACGAATCAAGTAGTAATTCAAAAAAATAATATCAATTAGAATATTTACTTTCCAAAAAAGGAAGTTTGCTCACTTGAAAAAAAATAAAAAATAGTTACTAATAGAAGTCAACTCTCTCGTGGTCAACCCATGGCGAATACATGATTTCCCATCCGCATGATCACTTGCTTACCTCATAGTGATGACAAAAATGTTTTTTACTTTCTTAAAATTAAAATTAAGTGAAATATATTTATATAATTTTTAAAATATATCATGCATTTGTATAAATTTAAATAATTTAATATATTATTTTTTTTATTTATACGCATTTTTCTGGTAATTTTGATAATTAACATTTTTTTTGTATTTTTGATCGCATATATTGTATAAAAAACTATGTCATGCTGAGGCAGATCCGAGCGGTAGCCGTCAAGCTCGAGAAAAGGGGCACTGTCCACGTATCATTTACACGCAGCAACCGCCTCGCCATCTGCCGTTTTCTATGCTCTCCTCCGATCTCATCTCCCGATGGCTAAATTCATCCACTATACCCCTTTCACATTCCTCCACCTACGAATCGATTCCACTTTCGCCGCTGGATCATGGAGATTTACAGTAATATTGGCGGGATAGCGCAGAATGTGGTTCCGTTAACCGTCTTCGTGGCGGTGCTCTGCTTCTGTTTGGTTGTATGCCACGTTTTTCGAGAGAATCGATGGCTCAACGAGTTCATTACCGCTCTTTTGATCGTAATAGACTTTCTGATGCGTTTTGTCATCGTAGGGTGTTTTGTTTTTTTTGTTTTTATATGTGTTGTGATGTTTCAAACTCTTGTGTTATTGTACTACAAGGGATGCATATCGGGGATTGTGATTTTGTTGCTGAGTAAGGGAGGAGTTCGCATATTTTGAGGTTTGATGAACAGATCTTCTTCAATTATCCACTGCCGGCGATTATATTTAATGCAGGGTTAGGAATATTTTTTGTGTTTTTCTTCTGTTTGATGACTTCTTCATGCTCTTATTTAATGATCGATCAGTCATTTTTTTTGTCCAGATTCCAGGTTAAGAAAAAGCGCTTTTTCCATAACTTCTTCACAATTATGCTGTTTGGAGTGATTGGGGTATTTATATCATCAACGATAATAACAACGGGTATGGGGCATTGTGTATCCGGCCTCACTTTCTGTCTTCATGAGTAATTCTTATGTGCTGTTTCATCAGGAAGCTGGTTGCTCTTTCCAAAGTTTGGTTTTGGTGGTCTTACTCCGCGTGGTTATCTTGGTTAGTTCATTAATTGTGGAATCTGTGGCGGCTCTGATGTATTGTCGCTAAATGTGTTGCTTGATGATTGAGGTATTGGAGCTATTTTCTCGTCAACAGACACCGTTTGCACTTTGCAGGTCAGTGAATCTTCGTTCATTTGATTTTATATGTAGCAAGTGTGATCATGGTTAATATTTAAGGAAGGCTTTCCGTCTAGATTTTGCATCAAGATGAAACTCCACTACTCTATAGCTTGGTTTTTGGAGAGGGAGTAGTAAACGATGCCACATCGGTGGTTTTATTCAATGCAATTCAAAAGATTGATATGAACAAAATTGATGGCGTGGGGGCCGTTCGACTTCTTGGAGATTTTCTCTACTTGTTCTCTACAAGCACTGCTTTAGGAATTGCTGTAAGTTAGCATTTGTGTTAATTCATGACATGAAGAACACTCTTCTATTAAACAATTTATTATTTGACCTCTAGTCACTTTTTCATGCAAATAGGATCGCAATTAGAATGATTTTTGAGCTGTCTCGAACCAATACATGATTGCTTTCTAGAAAATTGAATGATATTACTGTAATTTAGATATGCGGAAGAATCTTCCTTACTATTTCCTATTTCTATCTTCCATCAACTTGCTTCATGTCCAGGCTGGTCTTTTGACTGCTTATGTCTTCAAGGCCGTGCGAAGGTAACTTTGGTAGATGAAGTTGGATAAATTCGGATGCTTATGAAGTGAATTTTAACTTCATATTTGTCTCAGCAGACATTCAACTATTCGCGAAATTGCGCTTACTGTTCTTATGGCTTACCTTTCCTACATGTTAGCTGAGGTAATTAGCATGTTGGCATACCTACCTTCGTATGTAGTATGTATGTGTGTTTTTATGTGCACCCATGTGCTTCGCATGAAGATGAAGATGAGATGAAAATGTCAGTTGTTGTCTTGTGTATTTATGCTTTCAATATGTAATTTGGTTTTCACATTGTACCTTATACCCCCTTTTATATGTTCCTTTCGTGATTTTTTTGCCAGAATTTCTGCACTTGGTAAACTTTGAAAAGTCGTGTTTCTCAATAAATAGAAGAGATGTTTTTTAAGGAATTTTTCCTTGAGTTTCAGCTGTTCAGTCTAAGTGGTATCCTAACAGTCTTCTTTGCTGGGATATTCATGTCACATTATGCATGGCATAATATCACTGAAAGTTCAAGGATAACTATGAAGTAAGTACGGTTTTGGATTGAATTGCTAAGGGTCGTACCCATTTTTTTACTCCATCTTCGATTTGGAAATCCTCTCTGGTTATTTCATTCTGATATCTAGAACACGTCATCATGCCCTTAAAGTAAAGGAATTATTATCTTCATGGATTAAATGTGGTAGCTTGTTGTTTGCAGCAAATGCGATTGTCAACTTAATTGTCACATTGTTTGCTTGCAGGCATGTATTTGCAATGATGTCATACATTGCAGAAATGTTCATTTTTTTGTATGTGGGAATGGATGCCCTTGATTTGGAGAAATGGAAAATGAACAAGCTAAGGTTAAAAAATCATTTGTTTTCCAGCTTCCCTCTGCTATCAATTTCCCATTTTTTTATTTTGCTTTTTCCCATATCCTTCTTCGCAGTGGTTGGAACTTACTTGGCCTCTACAGCACCGTTCTGTTCCTGATATTGCTGGGGCGTGCGGCGTTTGTGTTTCCTCTTTCAGCTTTGTCAAATTGCATGAACAGATCATCAAACTCTTCTCCAATAAACTGGAAGCACCAGGTAAATTACATGTGAATTAAATATGCGGATTGTTTTTTTTTTCCAGTCAATTAATTAGTTCATGTAGCTTGCACTATATTCCACAGGTCGTATCCTCTGTGACCTGTGCATGCAACATTAGGATTCTGTATGTTAAAGTGGATATCCTCTGTTCGTTGAGATGTTTTAGTCTGTCTCAACCTCTCTTCTTGGTAGGTTATAATCTGGTGGGCTGGGCTGATGAGAGGAGCAGTTTCCATTGCCCTGGCATTTAAACAGGTGTGTTCCTTATTGGCTGTTCAACAGTTGAAATCCTACTGTTTCACACGTATATTCATTGATCTTGCATGGGCCAGTTCACTTACTATGGTGTTCCCCTGGATCCAATCAACGCCACAATGGTTACAACTGTAGTCATTGTCGTGCTGTTCACTACAGTGGTGAGGAGGAGCCTATTCCTATTCTCTATCCTTTTCTCCTGGTGTCACACTACCGCAAATTCCTTCCTCCGCAGGTTTTTGGGACCTTAAGCAAGCCGCTGGTGAACCATCTACTACCAGACATAAGGCCAAACAGCCTAGAACACGAACCAAGCCTCACTCTAGATGATGTGAGTCTCCCGCTTCTCTCCATGGAGGAGTCTGCTGAAACCAACTTCCTGCGGGCAAAACAGAGCGTCTCGTTGCTCCTCGAGAGGCCCGTTCATACCATTCATACTTTCTGGAGAAAATTTGATGACCGGTACATGAGACCACTCTTTGGTGGCCCTCAGAGCAGCCAGGCACCACTACCGTAGCCAGGTAAAAAAAAAACAGCACAGTGCCGAGATCACACCATAAGGGAGAATTGAGAAAGGCACCCGAGTTCTCGGTCATGGTGCCGTAGGGGGTGCCCAGTGGCTCTTCTTTCCAGCGCTGATTCCTGATGCGGGCCCCTAGGGGTTTCCAATTTGCAGCGCAGAAAGGTAGAGAGAAGTCGGTTGGGGCTTTAATATACAGAACTGGGTCAAAGGGTCATACAGAGCAGTTACACCGTCCATATAATCAATTGGAGCCACTGCAGATTTAAAAGCCCCACATAAGTGAGGGGTGGTAAACATGAGGAAGAAGAATACGGGTAATTGTCAAATGTTCTAAAAACATAAAGACAGGGCAAGCAGGTGTAGGGAACCAGGACTAGAGAGAGAGTAAGAAAAATATGGGTAATTGTCAATTGGCGCGATTATGGGGGCGGTTGTGGCGTACGGATGCCATCAATTCTTCTTCTTCTTCTTCTTTTTTCCACAGTCGTTACATTTTACCGAACGAATAATGCGTTCAAGTGCAGTTCCTCCTCTTTCTCTTACATTGTCATCACGTGACCTTGCGTTCTTGTTGTAAGGCCAAGCGTATGCTGCGGGATGACTCGGAGTACAGACACGAGGAGACCCATCTGTCCCGTTCTTTCCAGGGAGGCTTTTGTGTGAACACCGGCGTCGGCGGTGAAGCTGCTTGAATAACAAACCACTTTGGTTCCCTTTCTCTCTCAAGTAGAAACCGCCTTCGCAGCAGCAGCAGCAGATACCGAGGATGGAGAACGTAAGCATGCGGTGCCTAGTACCCATAAATACCAACACCACCAAACGCTGCTTTTAGGGCTTCAAGAAAAGAATCATCTATCCATCCGGCCTAACACCTTATCCCTACCAAACCCGCCCATGCGTCTCTCTTGGATCCCTTCTCCTCATTTCAATTCTTTTTCTTTGTTTAAAAAAAAAACACTACACACAGCAGCAGCAGCAGCTCCGCTTGGTTGATGATTGGTCGGATATTGTGGAAATAATAATAATAAATTCGTACCAAATTAATGGATTTAAGCCATCCATCGTGTGTTTATGTACATTAATATTTTTTTGAAGAGGATAATAATGTTTTAATTCAATTTTTGAATTTTAGGTTCGTGTGAAAATAAATGAGGACGGAAATTACGAATTCACCCCGAGGTTTGGAGAATCGGGAGGTTAAAAAAACAGAGGGAGAGAGAAAGAAAAGAAGGGGAAAAAAGATCTGTTTCTGTGGTCTTGTTTTTCGTGTACATATGGTGGTTCTCCGGGAGGTTCCCCTTCTCCCTACTCTCTTCGGCGCGTGTTTCTTGTAGCGGGAGGCCTGCAAATCGGTTTCTTCTTATTCTTGGTTTGGATTCCGGGTTTCCTGGCTTTTTTCCATCTCTGTGTTGGGGGATTCCGGCCATGAGGCGAGGCAGGGCGGCGGGGAGGAAATCGGAGGCGCCGGCCGGGGGGTTACCCGATGGATCTGGCGTTTCTAAGGAGGTTAGGTTCAGAGGCGTGAGGAAGAGACCCTGGGGGAGATACGCTGCGGAGATACGGGATCCGTGGAAGAAAACCCGCGTCTGGTTGGGGACCTTCGACTCGGCGGAGGACGCTGCCCGGGCTTACGATTCTGCCGCTCGCTCTCTTCGTGGGCCTAAGGCCAAGACCAATTTCCCTCTCCCGACCAACGGAGGAGTTATCCCTGATTTTAACCCTCAAAACCCTAACCAGCCCCAAATCGTTAACTACCACAACGATCCATTCACTGGACAGGGGTTTTATACGCAGGATCAACAGATGATTGTGCAACAGAGGCCTACTTCCAGCGGCATGAGCAGCACTGTAGAATCTTTCAGTCGTCCTCGGCAGCAGGTGCAGCCACCGCTGCCGCTGCGGAGGTTTCCTCGGTCTCCTCCCATTGCCCCGGACGATTGCCACAGCGACTGTGACTCTTCATCCTCCGTGATTGATGATGCTGATTGTGATGTGGCGTATTCCTCGGGGAAAAAGTTCTTCCCATTTGACCTCAATGCGATACCCACAGTGGACGCTGATGCAGATGAGCTCGCCTGCACGGCGCTGCGACTTTGAAGAACAAGTTTTAGCCGATGATTGCAACGATGATCCTATCCCCTCTTTTGGTCCAATAGCCAAAGTTTCTCTCTTTTTTTGTCGGGAAAATGAAAAAAAAAAACAAAAAAAGGGATACTCCTTTAGTAGGAGATGAATGACTAAGACCTTCTGAATGCTCAAGTCTATCTTCTACGAGTGTATTGTTTCCGTGGAACAGTTGTGCTAAATATAAACTTTATTGTTACTGATTGTAATGGCCATTGTCATGATGCATTAGGCTCCTTAGTTTTCTTACTGAATCTTAATTTATCCTATTGTTCGTTATCTGCTTCACCATAGAATGCAGCTCCCCGTTCTAGGGGTCTTCAGAAATTCCTCTGGTTACATGGCTTCTCTGAAATCTTGCTGCTGCTCTCTGTTTTGGTGTGTTGGAATAGTAGTGATACTTTGTCGCTTGCAGAGACAATGGGTATCATTGTTACTGATGGTCACAGTCCCTTGCCATGATGACATAGGCTCACTAATTTTCTTACCGTGTTCATGGATCCATTGCGTGTTACCTCTTTGACAATAGCATTGAATCAGTGTTTCTCTTCCTGTATTTTGAATGGTTTATCATAAGACAATGCTGTCCTTTGTTTATTGTAGTCGCGGTCTATGAAATCTGCATAAACTATGAATGGTCATTGTTCCTGATTGTATTAGTCCATTGCATTTATGCCGTAATTTCCTTAATTGTCTTGTTGAGTATTCGTGGATGTCTCATTGCATATTACCTCTTTCACTAAGCAATCAACCAGTGCGCTTGATCCCTGCGTTTGAATGTATAAGACTTATTTTTGTCTTCTATTCTCATGTGGTGGCCAAATCACGGTTATGGTTGTGGTATTTGCCACTTGCAGAAACTGCTGTGCTTTTCCAGGTGGCAATTATAAGGTATGTGTTGAACCGGTGATCTTGGTGACTCTTTCAAAGCTGACTTCGGTCAATAGTGTGAAGTTGAGTTGTGTAACTAAGAATTTGGTTCTCTTACGTTGCACCGAAAAAGGTCTTCAGTCTCTTGAACTCTGCAGTGCGGTTGATTATTGTCTTGGTGAATTATGCATTGATGCCTGCTGTTTGGTCTGACTTCCCTTGAAACTCCTTTGCCCAACTCCGCCATTGAATTACAAGTTTGGGAGGCAGATGCAAGGAATGTGGTTTCTGTTGAACTTATTGAGAAGCAATCTTTGTCCACGGTGCAAAATGTGAAGCCATAGAGGACCTTCTCTTAAGCTGCTTCTCTATCATCTTCTTATCTACTTGAACTTGTACCATGCCTTCTTTTATAGCATTACCTCATTGTACGCTGTTTCTCAGTCCCATAGGTGGCATGCTTTCAGGGTTTTGGTAGATAAAATTCTTCACATTGCATTTTGTAACTCACTGTATGCTCTTTCTAAATCCTAGTTCTTGTTTCCTCTCCTTTCGGGTTTTTCCCTTCTATCTTGTACTCTGAATTAGTCTTTGAGCATTAAAATGCAGGGTTTCAAGTTCAACGATCTAATAGCTACTTCTGTTAAACGTTTTTACCAAAAATGCCATCTCGGGGAGGTGGGGTTCTTTCAGCCTGTCTATTTGTTTCTCCTTGATTGCTTGCTTGCAATGGAGCTCAAGGCAAAATTACAGCACATTTATTACGAGTGCACACAGTTTCCATATTCGCCTGTTCTGTTCTGTTTCATGCTTTTTTCCCCGGGCCCCGGTCTACGGTCAAAAGTCTGTCTTTACGTTTTACCTTTTATAATTTCCTCCTGTTACGTTACCCTCTGAGCTTCAGCTTTCTTGCTCGCGCCACTTACCGGCGGCTCACGCCTGCAGATCTGTACCGATTCCCCCAAAAGCCCGGATATTTTTGGGGTCACCAGGTGAACCTCCTATCGCCATAGCTGTTTCTTGCTGAGGTATAAGCCAAAGGATTGATAATGCTTGCTAGAAATGGCTTGCGGAGTCGCTGTTGCGTTCAAATGTTTTGTTTTTTTTGCTTGCATTTCTTTCTTTACTGTGGGTTGATTTGGCCTCGGAGGTTCCTTCATGGGTTTCTTTTTTACGGTCGGCTTCCTTTGTTAGACTAGCATTAGAGTCTAGAAATTGTAATGGTGAGTGTGAGTTTGATGTTTTCACCAGTTCGCCTTGAGCCAGAGTTCTATGGCAGAAAGGGAAGTTGATTATCCTGTTCTTAGGCAAGACACCTGTGGACCATCATTACTTCATCAGTTACAGGCAACTCTCCAGGGATGAACCAAAATGCTGTATAGCAGCACACCAGGATGATGGCAGCCATGATCCCAGCAGAGGTGCACATTTGAATCCCAAGTGGCCGGCGATGCTCGTCAACAAAACCTAGAACTTGCTGCCCATTTAGGCTCAGCTTCTTGGGCAGCCAAGCAGCCAGCCTAGCACCAGGAAAGCGGCTGGAGCAGGCTCCTACCGACGGCCTCCCATTCAGAATGGCTCTAGATCCGTGAGCTGCTGAGGCGAGATATGAGCAGCAGCCCAGCCCAGCCCACAGGAGGGATGATCCCACATCGGATGCTGCCGGTGAGGCGTGTTTAGAAAAGTGGCATATGATGAATAAACGTCTTGGGCTGTTTATTGGGCCTTTAGGGCCCGTTTTCGATCGGGCCTCCTTCTACATTGCGCAATGGTAATATAATGGTGGCCCTTTTAGGGTTTACTTCAAAATTGGCCCGCTTTCGTTATTTGCAAAATCACGCGACGATGTGGTAGACTGTTGAGGTGGTAGGCTCTTCGACGAGGCGCTGCTATGGCGTTCTCCGCCGCTGGTGTGGAATGGAGCTTCTTGAGTAGCGACAGCAACGACGTTCGAAGCCATTCTTCGCCGCTTCCGCAAGTAGGATGCTTCACTAGCGGAGGAATTAGTAATACCTTTATCTAATCTATCCCTGCGTTCCGATGAAACAGGTTTGTATGTAAATTTCGAAATGTGTTCTTCTGATAAGAAAGAGTTGGATGTATGATGATTTGGAATGTGTGAGAAGAAAATTCTCATCCTTTCACGACGGTACCGTTAGCTTCTGTATGTGTCTTTATTCATGGTCCGGGTGATTCCTTGTTGAGTAATATGAGGGGTCGGGGAAAGCCTTTTTTATTTGGTCAAAGTCCTTCAACCACGAAAACCTGAATCTCGCCTTGCTCTGGAGGATTGGGAAGCTTTTTTTATTTGTTTTTTCTGCGACGCCTTGCTGCAACCTCTGGATATTCATGTGAACAGAATGTTGAGGGTGCACAAATTTTAGGAGGTTATAATGTTAGTGGGTTTGTTTGTGAACCTGAAATTATCTTAGGAGATATGTCTTATACTCTTGGAATTTATGTAGTATAATATGCTTGTACTTTATCTCTGGAATTTGCAGGTGGGAAGTATTAATAACCTTCATCAGTTCTTGAAGTAAGGTTTCATGCTTACTAGAAGATTCTTCAGTATTGCCTAAACACCGCTCGAAGCAGGCACTACACAGGAGTTAGATGATGAACAGAAGAATGTGTATGTTCCTAAAAGGAACAAGCTACATCACGAAGGAGATGACACACGAGCAAGATGATCCATCAGCTTTCCCTGAACCAGCCCCCATCTCAGCCATCAGAAGAAGCAAGCACTGAGGCCCCTAATGACCTGACAGCCAACATCCGTTCCATCCCAATCACAGCCGGGGTTAGTTGATTTAATATCCCGGAATCAAAACAACAGTGGAACCAGGAAGCTTGGTCCAGTCAGCTTCACACTTAGCCCTGGCTGTTCTTACAGGAGGGAGCCCTTCAGTGTCAAGTATCCGTCATGGTGAGATTCAGCTCCCCAGCCCCAACCCACACAAGGGAATTCACCACGGTAACAGATCTCACAGCACCCAACCACCCACAGCCTTAAAAGCCCTCTGCGTACCAAACAGAGTGGCGAAGGCTAATGCATGCACTGACGCCATAAATATTAATCAACAGCAACAAGGGGAGAAAAAAATACAGCCTTGGGGCCCCACCACGAGCCACTCCAGTAACTCGGTGTCCCGAAATCAGATGCAGGCCTCATGTGCCAAGTTGCTTTCTTTACTCGCCAACCCATCAAAATCAGTCTTGGAGCAGAACCAAAACCCTCATCCATCTACCCCGCCATCCGCGGGCTGCCCTACACCCCATCACCAACGCCACTCACTCGCCATCCGCCCACCACCCACGGGCCCACACCCCTGACAAGCAAATTTTATTATAATATATGGTAGTATCTGGTAGGTTAGTTTGGTTAATAATGTATGTTTGAATTCTTTATATTCAATTGATCCATGTATTATGGGATTATAATTAATAGTGTGTTTTAATAGATATGTTTTTGAAAAAGATGTTAGAAGGATTAGAGGAGGGTTTCTTGTATGTAATGGAAAATGCATTTATTACATTCTTAGAAAATTGAATTAAACCTAAAGTAAAAGGATATATTTGTAGTGCTCATTTTTTTGTTTTCACACAATATATTGAGACATGTGCAATTTTCTGATTCATGGTCGAATTGAGTGCTTGGGGCGACAAAAGTGATGAATAGGGCCACTCCACTTCTACATCAATTGTCAATTTATTAACAGATTAATTAATTAATTTATTATATATCTATACATAATTGAGAGATGGTAAAATAATTCAGAAAAAGGTCATGGTTTCCAGGTAAGTTCCTCCTAATCTCTCATTATGGTCCCTGAAAGTCCTAATTTTTTTTTTTTACAAAAAAAGGGTATAATATTGAATAACTGGACTAATTAAATTTATGTTGCTTAATCCCTGTCTAATAGAACACTAAAGCATGGGAAGGTGCTGTCGGTGGAGGTTAATTATATTTAAAAGGAATAGGGAGGGGTATTACCGTAAATGGGTACCAGTTGCCGTCTGTACTTCTTTTTAATTTCGCCGACAGGACGCTCTACAGATGTCGGGATCGTGGTGTTGATTGGCCAAAATGCCCACGCCGGGAAAACCACTGCTTTTCTTCCTCGCAGTTGTTGGGTCCGCTCCCAGTAACCATTTCTGATTCCCCCGCTTCCTCCGCCGCTACGCCGCCGCGATTCATGCTGCCGAGCAGCAGTCCCTTGCCGTACTCGGCCGGAGGACATCACTCCCCTAAGGCGTCCAAGAGAATGGACCATAAAACCTCCTTCCAATCCGTCAAATCTCACGTCTCCGGCCACCAATGCACCTGGCTGTGCGTCACCGTCCTCCTGCAGATTCTATTCATCTATGCTCTCAGCAGCTCAACGACGCCGTCTTCTCGAACTATGCAGAGGTTTGAGTTGGCGGCAGCCTTCGCCGATGAGGATTGTAAATTTGGGAGAGTCTTTGTCTACGATATGCCCCCAATGTTCAATAAGGAGCTTGTGGATAATTGCCATCAGTTGGACCCGTGGGATTCGCCTTGCAACGCCGTGTCCAACGGCGGTTTTGGGCCCCCGGCAAGAGAACTGAAGGGAATAGTACCGGCGAATCTCACGTCGGATTGGTTCTGGACGGACAAGTACGCTGCCGAAGTTATTTACCACGAACGGATGATGAAGTACAAGTGCAGAACGGTGGATGAAAATAAGGCGACGGCGTTTTACATCCCATTCTACGCGGGGCTCGCCGTCGGGAAGTATCTCTGGTCCAACTACACCTCCACCGATCGGGATTATCACGCGGAGGCGATGCTCGATTGGGTCAAGAACCAGAACCCATGGCGGCGCTTCAACGGGTCGAATCATTTCATCACGCTCGGTCGCCTGACGTGGGATTTCCGGCGACTTACCGACGACGACACCGACTGGGGCAGCAAACTCGTCCACATGCCGTTGATGAAGAACGTGCTTCGTCTGTCCGTGGAGAGGCACAAATGGGATGAACTCGAAATCAGCGTGCCCTACCCGACGGGCTTTCACCCGAGATCCGAATCCGAGATCCGCCAATGGCAGACCTTCATCCTTCAGCGCTCACGAAGGAGCCTCTTCTCCTTCGTCGGCACGACCCGCAAGAATTTCCGAGACGACTTCCGAGGAGTTCTAATGAGCTACTGCCTCCGCGAACCGACGGCGTGCAGGGCGGTCAATTGCACGGAGGCGCGTTGCAACAGGGGATCCCCGGCGATACTGGAGACGTTCCTGGACTCCGACTTCTGCCTCCAACCCAGAGGCAACGGATTCACGCGGAGATCCACGTTCGATTGCATGCTCGCCGGTTCGATCCCGGTGTTCTTCTGGAGAGACAGCTTCGAGGATCAGTTCCGATGGCACCTGCTCCACGACGCCCGGTCTTATTCCACGTTCATCGATCGGAGTGCCGTTCGCAACGACACGACGATTATCCGGCGGACGCTGGAGAAGTTCAGCCGCGCAGACGTGAACAGGATGAGGCAGACCATCGCCGACTTTCTCCCGAAGCTGCTCTACAGCAGGTTCGGGAGTGACGGCGGCGCCGACGCATTCGATGTGGCCATGAATTCGGTTATGCGACGGTTCAGGTTTCAATTACGCAATAATTTCCAATTTTGAATTCTCAAGTTTATTCAATTCTTGGTGTATATGTTTTGTACTTTCGTGTAATCCCCTCCCCATGAAAACTGCAATCAATGCAACTGCCTGCCAGGGTCAAATTTTAGTTACATCAATTCAATGCCTAAAACAACCCCTTCCTCTTTCTCCCATTCAATAATTTGGTTAAAAATATTTTATCTTAAATTATATTTTATTTTAAATCATAAAACTAAAATTTTAAATAAACTATCTATGTTACCAAAAATTGAAGATGGGGATTGGGGGGTGGTGTTCCATTTTGTTTCCCAAGGATTGGGAAAGGTGTTGGACAGAAGTGCTGCCTGCAAGGGGGCCACATAAACGTTGATGTGTTTTCAAGGACGGGCACACGATGCCATCTGCGGATGTGAAGCATGTGAGTAATCAGGAACAAGTATAGTTCAGGAAAAGGCAAGTAGAATCATAAAAAGGAAGCAAGAAGACGACATCAGGCAGCATCACAGCATAACAATGACAGGAAGAATAATCAATGTGGATAGATCAAGGAAACAAAAAATTTGTTTAGACACAATCAAGGCTGTGGTGAGTCATGGATGGGGACTGCCATCAATGGATGCATTGCAACTTACTGGTTTCTAGCCGGTCTTGCTCGGCAGGAGGAATTGGGGACTGTTGTAATGAGAAGAAACGGCCGGTCATTCCCGGTGGATGGGAAAGCAACCTAGAAACAGTAATCAAGAAAAGGCTGCTGCATTTACGAATCAGGTTGTTAAAACGGAGAAAAACCAGTTTCCATCAAACAGAAAATCTCATTGATACAAACGAAGAAAGCAAGCAGAGCTTAAAAGTACACAATGAATGATGCATATACAATGAGGATCAAGATCATACAATATAATAAAACAGTTTCAAATTCCGGCAGCCTTCATTCACTTCACATCCTTCAACAACGACATCACGCAGAGAAATTGTTTGCTTCCACATCTATTTGGTGATCGCGTAAACCGCGTAAATTATCCCAGGTAGGTAACCAAAGAGCGTCAAAATCAAGGAAATCCAGAACTCAACCTGCAAAAAAAAGAACATGATTAGCGATTAGCGATTCACGAATTCATCGAAATCCAGAAAAAAAAAATCTAAAATCGAGAAATTACCCCGAGGCCGAACTTGAGGAACACTCCGAGAGGCGGCAGAATTATGGCGACGAGAATATCGATGCACGTAGCAGTTCCGTCCGCCATCTTTTTCGGTTTTCTCCGATTCGAGTTACAGCCGTTAGGAGTAAATGAAAATTTGAAAAACCGTCGCAACTGGTGAGCGAGAGATGGATGCTATATAGGGCCCATTACGGGCGGCGTGGGCGAAGCTGATTGGCTGAGGAGGGCTCTTATCCAGTGCGACGCGCTGGCGTTGCCGACAGCGCATCATTGGTTAGGCATGACATCGGCGTCGTCGTCTACAGCTCACACCGCATTATGTGGGCGCCACGTGTCCCACATCCCCTCCTACCTCTATGGATTGGCAGTAGCAGACAAAAGAGCGGCCCTCGTCAGTCCTCACCGAAAAAAAAAAAATACAGTGGCAGACCGGCAGGGCCCCGCCCGGCCACTACGCGCGGCGGCGCCCACTCCCGATCAGCATACTTGACTCAGGTATTTACAAGTTTACCAGCATCTTCGACAAGTTCTGTTCGAAAAGATTACACATACGAGTTCTGGTAAGCTCCCCATAGCAGCATCTACTTACCTGATTCGGCTGATCTGGGAAGTCAAGATTGGCAAATGGAATATTCCCAAATGGAGCACACTGACTATTGTGCAGGGAATACATCCAGGAAGGAGAAGTCGTGGAAAGGCCGGCCTGTGCATCGTTTTCCGTTAGGAAGAAGATATGGGATGTCTGCTCAGAATGTCAAATGAACAAAAGCTTACCTTCTTGCCCACTGAGGATATAGAAAGGGATATGAGCGATCATTTTCTCATGGCCTTCACCCCATCTGATGATGCTTCTTGGTTGTTGGACTGTGTCAACGGATGGGGTGGATGGCCCCAGGACTGACAGAGCTATCGCCGGCTCACTCATAAGTCCTAGATAATCCTGAGCACGTCTACATGTCATCAAATCGGACGTTTGAGAACGAGCTACCTGCAAGAAGTTAGCGGCATCACAGTCAGTCCGTAAGGCAGTCTTTCTCCGGGTGATTGTCATATTTGTGGACGAGAAGGGAGCCATGATACAGACTGATACATGCATCTGAGCAAAAGGAATGATAGCTAACCTTGGCCAGGGAAACACCGGCCCTTGGTTGTAATTCACGATAACGTGTTGCAAGCTTTGCTATTGCAGTCAGAACAAAGCATAACAGCCTAGACTGAGAAGATTTTCTGACACTCGAGCTCACAGAACCATGAGCTGTTTCAGGCAATCCCAAGCGACTTAAGAGAGATGAATTCAGAAAATGGGGTCATTGTGACAATGTTGACATCAGAATCGATCGATGTAGACAATGAAACACATGATACCTTGACGAAAGATTCTCATATAGAAGTAATTCCAAGCTCTCAAAAAGTTCACGGGCTGTGTCTTTGTGAGAGTCACCGCCACCTCCATACTCTCCAATGGCCCAACATAGATGCAATGCCAACTCATTCTACAAGATGTTTAACAAAACTCATCAGGAGGGAGGTGAAAATGAACTGTAAAGCTTTCTAAGACGGACCTTTGAACTCATTCTACAAGATGTTTAACAAAACTCATCAGGAGGGAGGTGAAAATGAACTGTAAAGCTTTCTAAGACGGACCTTTGAACTGCTTTCATGTGCTTCTCCAAGTCTGTCCACTATTGGCTTCTGCGAAAAAAAAAAAAACAACATTGCATGAGACATGTTACTACCATAAAAAGCAAAGGCGTTAGCCAGTGAAAAACCTTGAGAAGTGCAATAAAATGAGGAGATCGATGAAATGCAGCAAGCACAAATTCTATGAGCCTCTTTTGCACCTGCATTTGTGAATTATAAGCAGCTTGAACACAACATTGAGACCCGAATGAAGTGATAGATTTAAGAAATGAGAAAGCAATTCTTTCTTGACTAAGAACTAGTAGTCAACCATCCTTTCAAAACTAAAAGTAGGACAGCTAACCCTTTTGAAAGGATCATTTTAATAGAGAATGGAGGTTACCTCGTGTAAAAAAAGATTTTCTGGAAATAAAGTTGAATATCTTGTCAATACCAATGGAATCAAGGCGCATATTACGGCTGGAACAGGGTAAGAAGAATCAGCTCATGTCCAAGAATCTATCTGTTTATAAACCTCAAAGATAAGAGAAGTGAAGTCATACAATCGTTGGCATCATTAAATGCTAATGAGAAATAGGATTTGAGAAGCCTTGGCGCAAGCTTGAGAGCTTCTTTCAGCCTATTCGATAATGGAGCACTAATCACTGCCTGCAGTGCAGTGGCCAATACAGGAGAAGCCCAATGCCGTTCCTGAAAATTAATCACATACCCAGTTATTAACTGCCAAGTAATTCAATACACTAAAAACTTGCATGAAATCTCAATAACCTAACAAAATGATTGGAAGACAACTCTTATGTAGTTCTTTCACAGACAAATGAAAGAAACACAGTAGAGTGAACTCGTAGAAAACTGCTAGGTTCCTATGCTCATCAGTTTAATGCCTGACATAATAGAGAGCATATCATACAGAAAGACCATCATTCTCATCTTTGAGAAGATCCAGAAAGAGCGGGTCCACTACAGCAATAGGAGTGCTATCATCAAATTCTGAATCAGCACCTCCATCTCCTATGGTTGAACCAGTATATGCCTCGTCCATAAGAGCAAGCAGCATCTGAATCATACGCAAGCATGAATCAATTTTGGCATGAAAATTTTTTTATATCTAGCCATAGCGAAGAGATATAAACCTCGGGAGCAGCACTTTTCTGAATAGATGCAATGCTGTTTCCAACAAGTGTTCCTGAACTTCTTTCCACCTTTTCCATGGCAACAACCAATACTACACATGATAAAAGGAAAAAGACTATCATCCAGGACATTCTAAAACAGTTTTGATGATAGAATACTACAATGGTTGATAAATATTATTTTCAATTGTTCATTTGTGCAGGTGGCATACGCAATGAAGTCATGCAACCTCTCCAATTGAAAACATAACCATGAAACGTGGTTTATAATAATCAATAAAGTGCGAGAAATTACTAGGTAAGTCAAGAAGAGATGGAAAGAGGGGGATGAATGACCCAGGAGCAAAGAATCCTTCGAACACCCTAAGAAATAAGTCCCCCAATCTGCATTGGCTGAGAAAATAAACACACTGCATCAGCTAATCAAATCTAGGTTCGTCAACCAAAACTTTTTGAAGAATTAAATAGAAGTTTGCAAGTAGAACTTACTTCTCTGCATTCCATGCAATTAATTTCAGGAATAAAGGGAAAAACTGCCAGATTGAAACATATAAGAGACTTAATGCAACTTGAAATACAATTCAGCAACAAAGCTAAGCCTTTCAAGCTTGTCAATATAATCGAACTTGACTTAGTTTTCAAGCACTTAATTTTACATTCGGATCAAATTGCAGTGAATTTAAATTTTGATTTTCCTTCAGGACGACAGCTATCTTTGATACTTTAGCAGATAGAAGCATCTCATAAAAAAATTCACAGCATACCACAACAAAAGTCCGTTTAAAAATCCCTCATCATCAAAACGATCATCAGCCACACACAGAAACACTTCCAAAACTAACCTCAAACATTGAACTGCATATTGTACCTGAGGAAGTAATGTAGGAAAAGCCTTCATGAGTTTCTTTTTGTTCAAAAATAAAAATTCAAGAGTGGCCTCAGCTACAACAGGATCTGCAAATTCCCTGCAAAAACATCAGACGCATAAAGCCATTCAGCACCAAAAGAAATGATCTTTCTATCCATGAGGCTAAAAAAACGATCAGAGGATTGATTTATATCATCGAATAGAATAAAATAAAGGAATCCTTGAAGAGATCTAAACTATTCTGCATAATCAGAGAAAAGTTGGAACATCACAATGGGCTTTAGTTGGCAATTCCCCATGTTAAAAAGGAATAGCAAGAGTATGGAATCCGCCAGAACATTAACTAGAGAGCAAGGAACCACTCAACATTGACCAATTGAATAATCTTGATTCAAAACAGGTGACTGGAGGCCCAAAGTGACATTGTATGGCTAAGTTCCACTTTTCTTTTACGAAAATCATTGTTGGTAAGAATTTTTTTTAAAAAAAATCTGGATAGACACCCGTCTCATAACAGACAACGGGGAAACCTGCATAATCAAGATACAAAAGGAGCCTATTTGACTTACCGGCTCAAACATGCACGGAAAAATATCCGCAAACTAGGATCAGCATCGTGCAGAACTTCGTCTCCAAAATCAAGATAAAACTGAAGAATAACCTAAATAACAAAAGAAAGACAGATTTATATAAACTTAATTAGAAATGCTTTCCAGAATTATGCAGAAAATCCATCGTTCTACAAAATAAATATGGAAACTCCCAGAACCGTTCAACTTCACATAGCCCACAACAGTTCCCAAGCTTCAACGTATACAAGAGAGTTATCAATTAATTCAATAAAAAAGTCAGGTTGTTGAAGTACCAGCAACAGAGGGCAGTTCGATGTCTGACTCTGCGATGCTGAAGAAACAGCGCGTTGGAATATTTTGTTCAGGTTTGGATAAACCCTAGCGATCAACACTTCAGAATTCCCACTTTTGCAAATCTCATATAGCCTCTTCGCCTAAGAAAACACGCAAAAACATCAGCATTCCGTCAATTAAGTGAATGACATGAAGAAATGGGAAACCCGAGCCAGCAACTGAATTGAGAAGCGCGGAGTCGGAAGCCGAATCGTTGGTGGAATCTCTGGAGATCGACGACAACGATCGAAGATGGATTTCCCACTCCTTATCTGTACCCCCCATTTTTTCGCTTCCACCAAATTCCGATCAAGTGAATAACAAACAACTCTCTTCCCTGAGTTCCCTCCTGTGCACCACAATGCTTTTTTCAAACCTTGTTCAAGTTTCATTATAAAAATTAATTTTCATTTTCACATTTCTTTTTTTAAAATAAATAAATCCGGAGCCCAGGCCCGTGAGCCGGCAAGATGCGACTCCTCTCATTTTGGAAGTGGGCCCAAATTTGCAGACCTGGCCCAAGTAGGCCTATCATCATAGTTTATACTTTTTTTCATTAAAAATAACCTTGATATGAAAATCAATTAAATAATTTACCACCTTTTTTGTGGAACAGGGTTTTCCACCTGGCCCCACTTGGTGCAACAATCCCGATCATCACGACTCTCCATGAGTTAAAATGCTTAGTGACGATGACCACCAGAAAAAAAAAGGTGAATAATTTTATTTATTTAAATTAACATAATAGAATATTCCCTCTCGATTCCGAGTGGATGCATACGGACCGCTAATCCGGGTCGACACCACAGACCCCCAATGGGGCCCACCCGCCCACGTGGTTTTGTACATTATTGACGCCTTAGCCTAATTTCACACGTTAAGGTGACGGTTTGGAGTTGGACAAAGTTGTCACTGGCATATTCTTCAGACACATGCAAACAAAAATTAGTAACTAATAATGGTCAATTTTATCATACACTAAAAATAGGATGCCCGGATTTCTAACACATCTAATATAGTAAGTTTTATAAAGCATGATACAAAATTGAGTAAATGAGAACCGGGTTCAAAACAGGGGCACTCAAAACCATGTGCCCATGAGTGAATTTGGCTGCTTTTTTTTCTGTGGGTAATTTAATAAACTAAAGTTCTGTAGATAGAACTCGTGTCTTTATCCAAATGGACACTTTTGATAATTGGATTCAATGTGCATTGGATAATGTCCACTTCTGTGCAATGTTGGGGTGGTGCATCCCTTTCTTGCTACGTGACAAACTTCTTAATTTTGTTTTTAATAAGAATTAAAGAGGGCGAAATAGGAACATGGATGGTATCATACAAGTTTGAAGGGAAGGAAACCCGGTTCAAGAGACGCAAGAAAACTACAACAGAATCCCGGAGTCGGGTTCAAGAAACCCGGTTCTCCTGAGAACATCGTTCCTCACCCGGCACAGATCTCTCCCCTTCAGCGTCCTGCCGGCGCCTTCGCAAACCGACGTCGAGAACACCACGCGCCGTCCTTGCCTCCGCGCCACCCACTCGTGGGGCGGGATCACGCGCCGCCCCTCGTCGTCCTCGAAACTCCAACAGCAGCTCTTGTCGCATTCTGGAACCTTGCTAGGGATGCTCATCGGCGGCGTCTTCGATTTGGCGGCATGTCTGCCCACCGCAGCCTTCGAGATGCTCCGCCCGAATCCCGGAGCGGGTGTGGGTTCTCCCTCCCAGAGCTCCGATTCGTGGAACTCGTCGCCGGTGTACCGGAGGTGCTCCATGAAGACAGAAAGAGGGGAAAAGAAGTAGAGAAAGACTGGAGTTTTGATCGGCTGAGGCTGAGGACAAGTGCTTAAATTGCAGGAGAGGAGGTGCGGGATGACCGATGGAAACACATCACCTACCTCAATGCTTACGCTCAAATGATTGCTTTCTGTTTTATTAACGACTAGTAGTCGATTCAATTGCTAGTTTCTAAATAAATTTAAATCCTATTTATTAATTTGTAATGTATTTATAATAAAATATAATTATTAAGAAAATCATTTTAAAATTAAAATTTTTAATGTCTAAAAGTTATTGAAGTCAATCTAATAAATTATAAATTTAAATTGAATATAGTTTAATTTTAGATTGCATTTAGTATTTTATTTATTAATTTTTGTTGCATATAATGTATGGACATGTTCTCTAATTTGAAGTTATGGTTCATATTGTGAATAATAGAATTAATTTGAGATTATAAAACAATTTTGCAAGATATTATAAAATTTAATAAAATAAAATATATATTATAAAGTTTAATATACTAAATTATTATATAATTTAATGTTATATCAGATAATCTGAATTTATGATTTTATTACAAAAATATTAAAGATTGAAATATTTAAAGATTAAATAGAATCAATTCAAAAATTATTGAAATATATAATATGTACGCGTCAGCAAAAGGGGCGGTGGAACCACACCGCTGATGCAATAGAGAAATCCTCAGTCGGCAATTTCTTGATTCCTAGCCGAGGGAGTTTTCTCTGGGCATCTCCAAGTTTCTTGAAGGATGAGTACAGCGGCAGTTCTCGACGAAAATGACACCAGCAATCTCAAGGTTTTGCTGGAAGCCTTTGGTTCCTTCGTCTCTCTTGAGGACATGGCTTCCGCGTACGCTGAAGCGGGCAAAGATTTACAGGTCGCCGCTGAAAAGCTGTGTTCAATGCAAGGCGACAATGGGCCTTCTTTCCGAAAAGAAGAATCGGGACATGGAGCACCTCCATCTTGTGAATGGCGTACCGTGAAGAACCCTAGGAATGCGAAGTCTAAGTCCAGAGTTCCGTCAGCATCGATTGGAACAGTGTCGGATGTAATTGGAAAGGATTACATGAAACGTAAAGCGAATTCGTTTGAAGTGTTTGAGAAGGCCGAGACCGTGAAGTTGAGTAGTGATGATATTCCGGCTTCTGAGATCTGGGATGAGAAAAGTGAACCGGAGCATGCTCTTGTTGCGGAGCCCTTGGAGTCCGATGTTGGAAAATTTCTGTTTGAGATGCTCGGCGATGGGTTTCAGTTGGAAAAGAGTGTCGTCCAAGACATCATTGGTACTGATATCCGTTCCTTTTGCTTCGGCAAGTTGTTAACAAAATTTGCTCTTGCTCATCAACTTCTTGTGTTATGATTTCAGGTCAGTGCGGTTACAACATGTGCACGGTATGTTTTTCCATCGTGTAAACCTTCTCTAGCTGTGGTTGTTTATGTGTTGCATCACAGAATCAGTCATTCCTTCTTTTTCTAACTTTTTGTGCAAAACGATGCAGAGCATTGACAAGCTTGTCGATATTTCAGCAGGGACTCTTGAGAAGAACGATGACCTGTTAGGTTCAGGTATAAGAGATGTATGTCCTGCCCCTTGTATGTATCCTCGATTTATATGTTCTCCACTGAGTGTCATGTGTCGGATGAAAACGGGTAGTTAAGCATATGCTGTGGGATGAAATGCATGATGAGAAACTCTTGAATCATTCGGTTCAGATAGGCCGTAATTGGTGGTGGTTATATGTTAGGATCAGTTATGTGAACCTAATAGCAATCACTGATGATAACTGAAATAACGTTTTGATCTCGTGTTAACTGTAACTGCAGCCTGCGATTTCTTCGAATGAAAATGCTGATGCGGGGGCAGTGTCTACTGTACCTGGATATCGGTGTCCTGATCCTCTTCCAGGGTAGGTTTGCAGTACAAAAGAATGATGGATATTCTTTCCCCTTTACACTTCAGTTTTTTGCTTGCGCCTGATGGGGCTGTAAAATCTTAGGGTTTAATTCCTTGTGTTTCATATGAACAAATGCTAGCAGTGGAGAAGAAGCAGTGCAAGCTGAGACAGAAATTAAGACAAAAGATATCCAAAGAGAAGTTTTGGAGTCACTGTTTAATTTCCATGAAAAAGTTGAAGAGAAGCCAAAGCAACATCCTCCCAGAAAAAGTAGGCGCGGAGTGTATGGTGAGATCGTGAGCAAACCACTAGACGAGGAGTTAATAACGGATTTTACATTCATTACACGATGCCCAGTTGAAAGAACAGGTATGACTTGTATGGACTGTGACTTGACGTCAAGAATCAGTTGAAGTAAATGAATCTCATTCTCTTATTAGATGATGCGAGTTTTCTGTTCAGAAGTTGACGAATTTCATTCTCTTATTAGACCAAGAAGTAAATGAGGGCAAGTATGAGGAGTTGCGCCGAGCTGTGAAGGAGTTTTGGAGTTTAATGAAAGATTATCTCAAAGCGGTAAGCCTTCACTGTAGTGTGGGTTCAGAGGGTATATATTTACATATGCAGAGTTCGTTTTTCATTCTATTCGGCTTTTACGAATCCATTTACTCTCTCCCCATACAGGGAGCAGATGCATATGCTAAGGGGGATATTGAAAAAGCGAAAACTCTAATGGAAATGGTAGGACCCTTTACATTGTACTTCAATTTTGGAAATAACTATGCACGCCATCGTGATTCCATAAACCTTTTATTTACCAAGAAGCCTAACGTTGTTAATGTTATCGTTGATGGTGGAGGTTTTAGGGTGCCTTTTACATGAGGAAGGCTCGTGAAGCTGATGAGGAATCTGCTAAAATTCTGATAGATGACCGGTTGATTTTGAATATTGCATTTCTTGTATTCATCTCGATGTTCCATTCCTAGCTCCCTGATTTTTAGAAAACCCTCCTGTCTCAATGCAGTGATAAGCTGGAAGATTTCCATGCCAACATGCATTACTTTGAGCCAAAGGCTGCTCTAGACCAGATGAAGCTTCTCCTGACCAACCTTGCTGGCATGCCATGTAAGCTTTTTAGACCTGAACTTGGTTTCTCCTTACCGTGCAGTTCTTCTGCTGATGCTGGCTTTGGATGGATACATATTTCTTTCAGACGTTCGCAACTTGATGCTTGTAACTGGAACCAACAACGAAAACAGGAAAGACAGGCAACGAAAACGAGCTGTATGTGTGCGGTTGTTCCCATACTCATGCCAGACGGAACTTTCATGAAAATGCTGAACCTTTTGCTTTGCAGATGACGAGGCTTCTGGAGGAGCAAGGCATTGCTTGGACGACAGAAGGAGATGGCTGGACAATCTGCATTCACCTTGCAAATATTGACCATAAGAAGGTAACCTTCCCTAACAAATGAAAAACCCCCGAGTTCTTGACACAATCCTCACCATGGTCTGATCCCATATGAGCTCTGAGCGAGGCAGCTCTTCTTCTGTGCGAGCTTTCCGTTTCATCAAAAAACATCTTAGTTTTGTGCGACGGATGCCTCCATTTTGATCCATTTTGTGTTGTTGTGCTCCCGGATGTTGCTTCAAATGAGGTTGTTTCATTCTAAATAATCATTTTGAACACTTTTTCCTAAGGGATTGGATTGTTTCCAATGTTTAGTTTCTAATCAATGTGTTACAGTTTTTTTTATCTTTCATTATACACAATATTATTTTAAATATATATATTTAAAAATACAAAAATTTTAAAATTTTAAGTATATAATCTGTACAAATAAATAATTCAAATACATGATTATTAATGAAAATTTGAAACAATAACGGATTGTTTGAAAGTAAAATATTAATATATGTAAGTATAATGTAATTGAATATATATATATATATATTTATATTTAATTGTATATAATGTTTAATATTAAAAAATATAAATTTAAATATGTGATTTTTATAGATAAAATTAAACTTCTTTGAATATATTTGTGTATATTACTCATATGTTTAAAAAATAAATATATTAGTGATATAATCATATAAAATTATATATATATATATATATGTTAATTAATCAAACAACGTTTTATATGTAAATTTGAATACAAATCTTCTGCATTATACTATTAAACACTCTCTAAAAGATTTATAATTGTAAGTTAAGCAAGATCAACGAAAAGAATTAAAAAGAAAAAGAGAATTTCCGGTCAGAATATTGAAAGATTGAGTGTAATTAATTAATCCCCCCATAATTATTATGTATTAACATGACGTACAGTCTGGACTCCCTCTAGTCGCCCTAGACGCCTTGACATCAACACACACACCCTACTTAGTTTTTATTCGGTTTTACTATTTTAAAAAATATATTTATAATAAAAAACTTATTAAATTGAGAAAAATGTTAAATTTGCATTCTTTTTAGAAATATAAATCATCCGTTTAGAAAATAATATTCATTTTCAAATTATTTTTTCATTAATATAAACTATTTTAAATTCAAACGGCATCCATGCCCCTCCACATCAATAAAATAGATTTAGGGTTTATTAGGTATTCATTTTGAAAAAAATTACTTTTAATAGAATATAAATTGAATCTCTCCATTTTTTTTAAAAAATGAGAATTGTTTATAAATTTTAAAATTATTTTAAATATAATAAAAGTAATTTTGTAAAATATATGTTTGGCATCCACGTGCATAGTGAAGGAAGAGACAAGGAGGGCATTTACGACAAATCCACCCGTTGACAAATAGCTTGGCAAGTTGGCCACGAGTCAAAGCGCGACATATTGGAATATGATCAGGCTTGTTACTAGTCAACGGCTTAGGTTAAAATTAGGGTTTTTGAAACGCCCCCCTTCTGCCCCCTCCCGATGTTAATGCCAAATCATTTTTCTTCCCGTCACGACATCAAAAGTCAGCGAATTCCAGCCCTCGATCCGAATTCCGCATGTTCTCCTAATGCTTTTAATTAAGGTTGAGTTGATGGGAAAATCAGGGCGAGAATCGAGCTTAATTATCCCCTTTTATTCGTACTAATTACTGCTAAACATTGACAATTTAAAAGGCTTTCAGTTTGGAATCTGTGGGAGGCTTTGAATAAATGTCGCGTCTTTTGTTCATTGAAGAACAAAGATGGGCAGCTTCAGGAACGTGCCCATTCTCTTCGTCCTCGTGCTCATGCTTTTGACCCACAAGCTCAATGGGGAGGAGGGGTTTCAGTACGGGGACGCCCAGGAAGATGAGGACGAGGAGGATGACCAGGATTACGCGCTTGATGCGCCCATCGGCTACTTCAACCTTACCAGAACCAGCAGGTTCTTGGCCTCGCAGACCAGCAAGGTCAAGAAGGGGGATAAGTGCCAGGTTGGGAGGCACAACATTTGCAACCGATTAAGAATTGGCGGCATGGTCCTGTGGTGCTGCCATGGCCGCTGTGTGGATGTGCTCACCGATAACAGCAACTGCGGCCGTTGCGGCCGGAAATGTGGGCCGGGGGCGCGATGCTGCCGTGGAAAGTGTAAGGACGTGTACCGTGATCCCAATAACTGCGGCCGGTGCGGCCAGAGGTGCTTGCCGGGGGAGCGTTGCTGCAAAGGGAAGTGCAAATCTGTCCAGAACGATCGGAATAACTGCGGCCGGTGCGGCCGGAAATGCGGCTCCGGGGAGACGTGCTGCAACGGAAAATGCTCGACCGTTCACATTGATCACAGAAACTGCGGCCGGTGCGGCGTGAAATGTAAGCCCGGGTACCGTTGCTGCAATGGGGTTTGCAAAGATACCCGCGGCGACAGGAACAACTGCGGCCGCTGCGGCCGGAAATGCAAGCCGAATTACCTGTGCTGCCACGGCACCTGCAAAGACGTTCTCCGGGACCGGAATAACTGCGGGAGATGCAACCTGAAATGCGCCAAGGGAACCAAGTGTGAGCATGGATTTTGCGGGTATGGAGATTGAGGTTTGCGAAGTTTTTGTTGTAATTACCATTCTAATCTCTGTCTGGTTCATACACAATTTTCGTACACCAGCACCACAAAATCACATTGAAATTTCCACATGGAATTGTTTTTTCCGATGAAAGGCTTTCTTCCTCCGACAAGGGTTCCTGATTTTCCGTTCAACGCACAAATTACAATATCATCCCCACACATATTCCATATACCCATTTTACCCTCCGCCACATTCCCCTTTCACGCATTCGAAGTCATTGTTTTAATAACAGAATTGAATTCATTTTTCAATTAAATAAATCGAATCGAGTTCTTAAATTTTTAATTATATTTAAAAATTAAATTTAATTGAGTATGCATCTAAAATGAATCAATCATATTTAACTTTGCGTTAAATACATAATAAAAAATATTTATTGTAGGAAATGTCTTTTAATAATAATATATATTTTGTAAATATAAATCATAATTCAAAGAAAGAGATTACAGCCATGGTGGGCTTTATAATGGGCCTGGCAGTTTAATAAACATTGGGCTTATGGGCCAGCAGTATCAACAATTGGGCTTTATTGGAGAATTTATTAAAAGGGTAAAACCGTAATTTACTGGAAGGTTGCCAGCCGGCCGGCCGGGCGGTCGGTTCAAGAAGAGGTAACAGAAGATGACGCTTTCGGAAAAAGATATAAAAAAAGCGGCTGGTGAAAATGATTACGTGTCCTAATCCCGACAGATCACAACCATTTGAGGAATGGGCTGGTCGTGGTGGGGCTCACATCCACCAATTCCCCCAATTGTTTTTTTAAGAAAAAAACATTTCTAAATTTTTGGATATAAATTATTTTTGTTTATTTTAAGTAAATTATTAATTATTAAATATTGGTCGGAAAAATGGATCCAGTTGGATGGAACAATGAATGTGATTTTTGTCGGCATACCTCCCTTCTTTACAGGTACGTAATAATATAACTGTCCTATTTATAACACCGTGCCTCCCACCTGCTGTTCTTTTTCTTTTTTTTTTGTTTTATTTATTTATTTATTATTATTATTATTTCTTTTTTCCAAATGATTATAAAAGTGGGGTACATTTACATTTTTATCCATTCATCCCATCATTATTTTTCACAAAAAATATACATAATCCTCAATAAAATAGTTTTCAATCAAAAAAGAAAATGTATTGATGAACATAAAATGTCAGAAAAGATATTTTAATTATAGGGTACTCCGCGGCATATAGATTTAGTTTCTATATTTGACATATTTAGTTCTTAATATTTTTACTTCAATAATTTTTGTTTTTAGTTTTAAATACAAGTTATAATCAATAATTGAATTGAGAAAAAAAATTAAGATATGAAATTAGAATGAATTATCTCATTAATGTAAATAGTGATTACTATTTTTGTCCCATTTTCAAACACTTAAAATCAATTATAAATGATTTTGAAATGATGGGGATTAAAACAATCTTTGTCCAAATCAATTATAAACAGTGAGAATTATTCCCACAATTTTCCCTTTAATAATAGTCCAGATCCTTCTAGAAAATACAAGGAAGAAGTTTCTAATGCAAAGTGCACTCCCAAGTGTTTAATAGTGGGTGTGTTTTTTTATTTAATGAAGAGATGCCTGCTGATGAAGATGTAAATGCTGCAGCCTGTGATGTAACATTAAAACTTTTCTTTTTTTTGTAAGAAATAATTTTGTAATCAATTGTCAAATTAAAAAAAAAAGAAATTTTGCAATTATCGAAGTATTAAATATAATTAAAATGATTTTATTTAAAGGATGGGATGGAATCATTAGAAATAAAAAATAATGGAGAAAAGAAATATAATATATTTTTATGTTTTTATATTTAAATTTAAAATTTATTATTAAATAGGAATGAATTATGTTTCAAAATCATTTGTTTAATTTCTAATTTAATACCAAACACATGGTTAAGGGTGAATTAAAAAGAAGGGGGAGTAGCGGTGGTTGGTTGGTTGGTCCATCCATCCATCTATCCATGCATCTATCATCCTACAGACCAGAAATCTGAAATCACGAGGATAATGGGACGATGAAGCTGTGGTTTTAACTGTTTATGTGGAGTTTCTGGGAAAACGATATTTATTACAAGTGGGAAATGGAAGGAAGGAGGGAGAGTGAGTCAGCCAGCAGTCAGCACAGCAGGGGTAGCGTAAATGGGGAGGAGGAGGAGGAGAGACAGCGGATGGGGTGGGCGGCAGATTAGATTAGATTAGATTGATTTGCTGGTGCACTTTGAGAAGAGAGAAAGAGAAGGGGAGGAAGGAGGAAGGCGGGGGGCGATCGATCGGTCGATCAAGGAGCTTTGTTTGCTTCCCTGTTTCTGTATGCGGCTCTAGTTTATAAATTGTTTATTGACCTTCTTCTCTCTTCATCTTCACGAGATCCCCGCTTCCTCGTCCTTTTTTGGGTTGTCTACCGGGGCACTCCATGCCATCTTCTTCACAATCCTGTTTTCTCAAGGATTGACGGTGTTAGTGTGTTCTATGACCCACCAAATGTCGAAGCCCAACTCCGACACAGGGTTGGGGAACCTTTCCCCGGTTGTGGGTAATGAGGACAAGCCGGATTTCAAGGAACTTGATCTGGGTTCACCCATTTCCCCGCTCCGTTCACGCACGCGCGGCGGCGGGTTTACTACGAGTAGCAGCTCCAGTTCTTCTGGATCTATGAGGGCTTCCACGGATCCGGATCTCCTCAAAAAACCCCAGTCCAATACAAGCAACCATTCTGGAGAGATTTCAGTGGAGAGTTCCCCTTCTGCTGCTCGAAACACCAAGCCCTGTAGTAGTAAATCGGAGTCCTTGGGCAGTTCCGTCACATCTCCCCCCGTTAATGCTTTCCCCACGGGCAACATTTGTCCCTCCGGGCGAATTTTCAAACCGGGAATCCCTAGCCGGGCATCGAGGCCCGAGGTATTGGGTTCTGGTGGGGTGAATTATGGGCACGGCAGCATAATGCGCAGCAGTATTCCGGCGAAACCCACACCGGATGCAGGGTCTCTTACTTACTCGAAAGGGTTAATGGTGGGTGCGGATCCGGGGAAGAGGAGTATGCCTGTGGGTAGCAGCAGCAATTGTGATCCCGAGGAGGTTAAAAGAATGGGGAACCTCCATTACAGAAAAGGTAACTTCGCGGAGGCTTTGAGCTTTTACGATAAAGCTATTGCTATGTCGCCTAGCAACGCTGCATATCGATTCAATCGCTCTGCCGCTTTAATGGGTTTGAAGCGTTTGGTGGAAGCGGCGGAGGAGTGTGAGGAGGCTGTTAAGTTGGATCCAGGATACGTTAAGGCTCACCATCGTCTTGGATCTCTGCTTCTTAGGTAAAGTTTTGAATACTTGAAGCGATCTTGTGCTCAATGAAGATTGAATCGTTTGTGGCGACATGATCAATTATTCGTCATTGTTGCAACGTGTCTTAGTTTAGAATCTAGCGATCCATATCTGTAGCTTCATATGGTTTCTGTATTGGACATGAAATACCGCTTTTTGTGCTTCATGTTTCTTGGCTGGACGGTTGTAGTCGTTGAGAATGAGAACATTCTTTTACTAATTGCCTTATGTGTTGATTAGTTCAGTCCTTGGAATTTGCATATCTGTTAAAATATCAAGAATTGCAGTCTTGGGCAACTGGAGAAAGCGAGGAAGCACCTTTGTTTACCTGGACATCAGGAAGACTCAATGGAGTTGCAGAAATTGCAATGTGTAGAGCAGCATTTGAGTAAGTGCAGCAATGCTCGAAAAGCTGGGGACTGGAAAACCGTATTGAGGGAAATCGATGCAGCAATCGCTTCAGGAGCTGATGCTTCACCTCAGGTGATACAGTGTTCATAAACAATGAATTCACTAGCCTTGTTTTACTGAAAATGCTGCTATTTGTATCTGTTTCAGTTTTTCGCTTGCAGAGCAGAAGCCTTGTTGAAGCTCCATCAACTGGATGATGCCATTGTAGCCTTGTTAAATGTTGAATATGCTGCGATATCAAAGTCCAGGATATTCGGGATGCTTCCGGAGTCATATATTTCTTTTGTTCGATGCGAAATTGAGCTGTCACAAGGAAGGTTTGTTAGAAATGCATGGTTTTTGTATAACCTCAGAACAGATTCTCAGCAATGGTCCTCCGTATGCAGGTTTGATGATGCGCTCATGCATGCTGAAAAAGCTGGAAGAAAAGACCCTCAAATTGCAGAAATCTCAGTTTTGCTGAACAATGTGAAGTTGGTCACCCGAGCTCGTGGCCGTGGCAATGATCTATTCAAATCGGAGAGGTTCACTGAGGCCTGTTCAGCATATGCTGAAGGGCTGCATTTAGATCCCACAAATTCAGTTCTTTACTGTAACAGGGCAGCTTGCTGGTTTAAGCTCGGTCAGTGGGAGCGATCCATAGATGATTGCAACCAAGCTCTTCGAATTCGACCCAACTACGCGAAAGCTCTACTTCGGAGGGCTGCTGCAAATTCTAAGGTAGAGCACTGTACCTGCTTCTTGTGCAGACAATGGATGGTTTCATGTGTGCTTCTCTTCTTTATAGCTCAAACAATGGAGGGAAGCTGTGAGGGACTACGAGGCTTTGAGAAAAGATCTTCCAAACGACTCCGAGATTGCAAATGCGCTGCTCCATGCTCAAGCTGAACTGAAGAAGTCACTCGGTGAAGAAGCGTCAGCTGGGGAAGTGGAGTCTGTTTCAAGCGTTGAGCAGTTCAAAGCTGCGATTTCGATGTCTCACGGTAAGTGTGTTCCCTGCAATTCATTTGAGTTTGGATGCAATCCCAGGATGGTGGTCATTGGTATTGCATATGGATTGTTGCACAGGTGCTTGTGTGGTTCACTTCAGAACAGATTCGAACGTGGAATGCAACGAGATGTCTCCGTTCTTCGACACACTGCGCATCAAGTATCCATCTGTGAACTTTCTCAAGGTCAGCAAAGCAAATGGGATGGCACTGAGTGATTGATGGGGTTTTGTGTGGACTAATCCTCTGGTTTGCACAACAGGTGGATATCGAGGAAGCCGCAGCAGTAGCTGAAGCTGAGAATGTAAGAATAGTTCCCACTTTCAAAATATACAGAAAAGGGAGCATAGTGAAGGAAATGATATGTCCAAGTCCTCAAGTGCTGGAGTCATCCATCAGACATTACAGTATCTAAAGCAAGCATCTTGGAGCAGTTTGCACGGTGGAGATCAGATTAGATGATTCCGACGAGGCCGTTGATCAGGCCGGCTGTTCTCTGCCTCCGGCCATTGGAAAGGGGGAGTCCGGGAAGCAAAGGAGGTGTGTATTTGATATCTGGATGGTTCAAGTGAAGTGATAGACGATGAACATGACAAAGCCATTGATTATTTTGTGATTCAATCATTTTATCAATAAAAAAGGTATACTTTTTCATGAAAGCCATAAAATTTACCAGCAAAATGAAGGGAAGAAAAGACAGCAACATAACATGTGGCGTCCAAATGGCATCATGCAGAGTACTCAGGAATATGTTTTAAAAACTGAACCTGTCAACTGTGGAGTAGCTTTCAGGATGAGGCGCCCTTCCAGAAGTTTTTGACTGTCCAATTTGGAATCGTCCCTGGTGTTGAAAAATGTCAGTGGGAGCAGGAGAACTGGCATGAAGAATGCATGTCCCCAAGATAAGACAGAACAGAAGACAAAGGCATGACATGGCGTGGGACTGATGGGAGGAGTATTTTAGGAGGGAAGTGAAGATGACAAGGCAATGAGAAATGGTGGACTAATCAGAAAAGGGCCATCAGCTCAAGATTGGGAATTCAGAGGGTTTAAGCAGCCCCAAGAAAATGGAGACATCATACTGGTTTTGTGGTCACTGTCTGCTGATCTGGATCCCAGAGCATCATTTATATGCGCCACTTGAGTCCATTCCTTATTGCCGAACAAGATGTAGTTATTGCATCAAAATAGTAATTAGTTCAAGGAACAGTGTGCAATGCAGGGGTTTCCAAAGGATGATCAGAGAGTAGACCTGAAAAGCAAGCCTTATTCGCATCCCAGTTTGGTTCCGAAGGCAGTCAAGCTGATGGCAAACGCCTGAAATGGTGTAAGTGGGCGCATATAATCCATGGTAAACGTGTCATTCCCCACCTTGCCGAACTGCAGAACAATCACACCTTCCTCCTCACTCTTGCTCTTCCCCATCGTGCTTAAGAGTTGAAAGTTCTTCACTGACGGAACCGTCACTCTTCCCTGGAAGTTCAGGCACCAGCACTGGAGCTCCTGGTGCCATAGTGGAGTCTTGTTTCTCAGGGCCGTATATCGTGGAGGCGTGTGTCCCCAACCAGTGCTTCCACCGCGCTTGGACCCCTCTGAGTGTTCTGAGGGTTTCTGTGCGGGGTGCCACGTTGTTGAGCAGACCATCCTCCTTAGCCCTCTTGTTTTCTAGAGATTGAGCTCGTAGTGGACATGTGTGATCTCGAGGCTGTCGGCATGCACTTGTGGACTAATTTGCTTGCTTGCAATGCGGCCTTTGCCACCCAGGATTGTGTAGTGGTCGCCCAAGATATTAGACCTGGAAACTCAAGATAGAACAGTAACACAACTTCATGCCATTGGAGGAGATTCAAACCTTCAAGATTGCTTTTAAGATCGATGGACAAGATAAAAAGTAAAGAAGAGTGCTACACATATTGGCCCCATAAGAGAAAACAACGAGTTGAATGCCAACTCATCTCATACTCGTTGCTGTCGTTCCCACTTGGGAATGTGATATGGGTTTTCATTGTCAACAATTTGCGATAATCATGATTCATGGAATGCTGATGTAGATGGAATCAACGCTAACCTCAACTTTCCAACGTAGGAATTGCTGCTCTGGGAAAAATCTTGAGCATCCAGAGATATTGTGTACTCAACATGGAGTCCCTTTCGCTGCCTTCGTGCAGCCAGAAGAAACTTCCCCATTTCGGCCGCAGCTACAGAAGTGCAATGGAAATTAGATTAGAAACGAGACTTGTGAAAAATATGCTGCGGTTGGATCGCTTACGTACGTGGTTGAAGAGCAAGATGCAGGCAATAGGTTGCTGTCTTCTTGTCACGCTTGATCACACACAGATGAGGAGAGTTCACTGGCCCTGGCTGCACAAAGCTAAGTATTGCATGGTGAAACCACATGGATGAAATCACTGCAACAAGGGAATAAGACAAACGAACCACACCAAAAATTGAATCCAAATCAAAATCCCAAGGGAGATTGATTCAGACTTTTGATGTGGTTTTCGTAGTCTCCTGCACGCTGGATCTCACATTACGGAAAAACGTGAAGGAGAAGAAGAAATGCAGGAGACACGAGGAGTAGAAAAGCATACCTCTTTGAGTGAATGAGACATGATGTTTCCGGGGCGAAGGAGAGAACCCCTGTGAGCAGTCTCCATGATACCCTCCCTCCAACGCCTGCAAACTCCGCTGCTGGCGACGACGTCTTTGGCCTCCACCCGGCGCATAATTTCCAGGAGAAGCTCAGACACGAGGGCGCTCCATGAGGATGATGATTCAGTCCCATCGTGTTCCCTCTTGTTATCTCCAGTGTGGTGAGGTGTAGCAAATCCACGGGGAGGATGAGATCTCGTCAACGTCATCATACCTTCTGCTCACAAACTGTGAAGAGGGAATGTGGAGAAGATCGGTATAAAAGGGCGCAGGCGGTTAGCATTTGGCAACCAAAGGCGGAAATGATTCCCCAAATCGAGGTGGTCAGCTGTTAGTTACCACACGCGTATGAACGTGTGTGAACCTTTGACCCTGAAAACATTAGGTTGTTGCAAAATCTGTCCTAAAAACATCAATAAATCACGTGACATAAATGCAATCTTCTCATTCATTTAACAAAGAACAATGCATATGCTGCATTTAAGATGGTGTTGTATATGGAATAGATTTCATAGTGAAAACCAGTGAGGAAAGTCTGTAGTTGAATAAACACGGCAATGTCAGGAGTAGAAGCTCTTGCTTCACTGTCTATACCAACGCTGGCAGCACATATCTGATTACAGGGCTACTACATTGAAGCATGCTGGTAATAGACATCGAAACTCAGAACTGTCCACACGCAGAGTGTCATCTCCTCATACCTTCTTAAAAAAGGAGGTTATGTTCCCTTGCTTGGGATCCTTACTACCGATTTTCTTGCTTCCAGTTTTCCCACCAGGATTTGCTGGAGCAGAGCTTCCAACTGCAGGTGACTTCTTCGTCACTGGAGGCCTGAAATACAGTCTTTGTTTAGCGTCCGTTAACTAAAGAAAAAAATGAATCAACATGGAAAATTTGCAACGAACAAAGGGTAAGTAAACAGAATCAGAACTACCAAGAAGAGGAATACCTGCTAAAGCCGTTATTCAATCCTTTGCTCTCAGATAAGTTTGCAGCGGTACTCTCGGGTTCTTTTCCTGGCTCTTCACCCTCCCAGACGACTTCAGTAACTGGAGCAAAGAGAACAGAGAGCTCGTATAAACTACACTAAGGGAAATAAAACAGTGAAAATGTAATAAACACGTCTATTTTACTCGACAGAACTATAGTAGCACCTTCTCTTCCACGAGCGTCAATACGAGACACAACTTTCCGTCGTTTTGTTACTACATCAGAGACTACTGGCAGGCCAGCATGAGCCTTTGCACTGCTTAGGGTGATCTCTGGCATATTTCTGCTAATGTCTGCTGGGTTTTCTTCAAGATGCTGATTTGTTTTTGTTTCCATCACCTCATTGATTTCATGCTTATTTTCATCATTGTAGCAGTCTAGATCTGAACACTTAGAATTCTGCTCCGAAGATAGAGGAGCCCCTTTTGTATCAGGTGATGCAAGAGTAACAGCATCTTTGTGACCATCTTCCTCGTCTGAATCATCGAAAACAGCTATCCTCTTCCTACTACCTTTGCCCACCGAGGTACGTTTTACATTGAAATCTTGCGCTTCCTCATCACTGCCTTCAGATTCTACAGACTCATGCGCACTAGTTTCAGATTCTGCATTAGCAGATTTTAGTTGAAAAATGCTCTTAAAACAGCGGATAAAACATTCTACACCCACATGAGAGGACGATGAAAAACAACTATTTAAGTGTAAACAAAAAATACTATAGGATTCACCTGTGGGATTTTGCAAGTGGGCATCACATCTAGACTTCGCAGTTGCACGATCCCAAATACCAGCCAGACCACCCCTAGTGCCAGAGCAAGATTTATTTTGTAGGCCATTTTTATTTCTAGGATGCAACTGTTCTGTCTTCCCTTTACCCGCTATAACCTTTGCAGCACTCTCTGGCTCATGTTTCACTGTTTCAGTTTTTACAGTTGCCGCATCGTTGGGACGTATGACCCAGCTTTAGAACTCGCCTGCAAAACCTTTTTCTGCACAGGTTGTTTATCTACCATGGTGTGATGAGAACTTGTATGTAAATCAGAGGATAGTGTGCTTCTAATCTGCACTGATCCTGGGATCAAATGTGATTCCCCACGAGTTCTCTGCACATACGAATTGGAAACTCCACAAAACCTATTAAAGACAAGAATATTCCTGATTTATAAAGCACACATCAACTGTACATGTATAAAACTCTACCTATTATCCCAAAAGCAATTGTCAACTGTTGATTTCTGGTTGAAAAGATCTTCGGCTTGAGCAAATTCATGATTCCAGAGTGTTGCCGGATCCTTAGGCAGACATGATTGCACACTGTATACTTGCATGGAGCAGTTTCCATCAAATTCTTGCATTGCATCTGCATTTTTACAATAAAATCATCCATAATCGGCTATCCAATCCCAGCTCCACCTTGATTTATTCAAAAAAGAAAAGATTAAAAATGCCACGGTATATTGCAGCTTCCAAGATGGAAAACCCATATGTGCAAAAAGAAACTACGAAATGTACTTGTTGAGCACCAGCATTTTTTTCCTAATCTTCATACTTGCCTGAAAGTTTATGTTTGGGTACAAGGTGTATATGATAAGTTGAAGGATTGCTCTTCAACCAGCCAGACAAAGAGTAAATTACTTCTAAACCGTTGCCGTACTTTTCAACAAACTCTTCCAGCAATCTAAAATAATAGTCAAGAACCTTTAGGACAGAGAAAAGAAATGTTAAAATCAATTTAAAGCAAAGCTCCAACTACCTCTTCGCAGCATTCGATGAAACCGAAAAATTTCTACTCAACCATTTGTAGGAAACCTGGGCCCAAATAAAACCACATAAATATACAGCATTTCCGAATGCCATTTCACCAACTTAGAAAACTCTAGAACATGAAGAGAACTCCCGCATGATACTAAATTACTTCAAATACATGCCAAAATTACGGTTATCCTCTACAATCATGGATAATCTCGAGGCGACAGGGACGTATTTCGCCACGAAAAGAGATTCGGGGGGAAAAATGACCAACCACTTGAAGTTTTTCAGCAACGATAGAGTGAATCTGTTCGATAATCGCCGCTTCGGTCTGGGCCATTCCTTTCGAGAAAAAACGGCGATCCGTGGACCTTGCCGGAAAATGAAATAGAAGGCGAAATTGTTGCTTCGCCGGAGCAGAACTCCTTTCCCGCCAAATGGCCCTTCCGATCGATTTTAGGGCGCTACGAGTGGGATTCTTCATGCCCGCCTCACGTGACTAGTATAAATTAAACATTTTGAAAATGCTTGTCAATTTTAGAGGGTTATTTTTTTTAAAAAAAAATGCATTGGGCCCCAACTTCAACAAATTGTACGGCAAACTGGTTGTATGGAGAGGCCGGAAAAGCGGCATCGGCGACGGCGCCGGTGACCACGGCCGGGGGCATTGCTGGTGTGGAAGGTGAGGAGAGAGTAAGTAACCGGTCAATCTTCTTCTGTGGCTTTTACAATAAAGAAGTTCAATCTGCTGCACAGTGAACTATGATCTCATTTAACTGCAGAAACTAAACTTCAAATGCTCTTCAATGCCGGCATGCCCATGGTTTACTAGTGGTGTTGGTCTCCATTGGAAACAAGCGACAAGAATATAAGAATATCATGATACATGGCTTCACACCCAGAATCCCATATACTCTTAAGGGAGATAAATATTCACAGGTATACAGGGATGAAAGAGCATTTTGTTCAAACTTCATAGTTCATCTCACATACAAAACAGCACAGATACGTACTGCAACAATGATTTTATTTTCGATAGTATCAAGGTTCACCTGTCTGGGGGCCTCTCATCAGTGGATCCTCGTCAGCCCAAAGATGATGGCAACGGTAGCTATGCCAGCCTATAAAAGTAGAGTATCATATTGCAATGTTGTGTTTTGTAACTCATGAAGATAAGAAAGAATTGATCCCTAGAGATGGGAAGGAAGATTTACAGCGATAGTGCAAGCTACATATCCTGGTTTCTCACGGACGTCGACTCTGGAACAAACTAACATCAATACAGCAACGTACCACGGGATCCCCGCAAGGAAGAAACCTACGATGAAGCTTCAAAGAAAAGAACATCTCTTTCACAAAGGAGTCTCAGTACAAAGAAATGGATGTGTAACCCCAAAACCAACCGCCTCTTGTAACATGGGCCAAAAGACAAACAAGGTTTTTACACGCCATGAAAAACAGAACCTTGAGTCTAAATTGAGAAGCTGAATTGTTCATGGAAACCACAAGCCTATAGGATGTGTTAACGAAATAACAATATGGAACAATGTCTCATGTTTGCAATGCTCCTTAAACATGATACTGGGAAATTATGATTGAATTGAAAACCTTTTACACAGTTAGATGGCGCAAAAAGAAAAGGAGATGTCAAAGTTGTTGGGATAAGGCAATCAGAAGATGCTTACCAGAACCATCCAAAGCCAATACCACAGCAAGGAAGACGGCGTTCCCTCACGGGAGCTCCTTCCACAACAGTATACACTACATCACAACTAGTATTAAATCCATATTGCAGCATAGGTGTAAAAAGCAAGGGAATTCTTTAAATTTCTGAAAGCTTGTTGAATTAAACCCCCACCCCACCCCCCTTGAAATGCAAATCTGCTTCGAACTGCACATTAAGACAGTTCGATTTACCTATTGCTCAGAAGGCGCCAAACCTCGATCTAACAGAAACTTTAGCTATTATGAGAAGAAAAAGGAACAAAAACGAAAGCGAACACCCCAACATGGTGTTTCTGAAGAGTAATCAAATCAAGCCTGATAATATCAATCATTTCAGGAACCAAGAAAAATCCATCTCCAATCCAAATACAATGAATCCAAAAAAAATGGTCGAGAAATTGGTTATGTGGGCCGCCTAAAAAATGAAGATTTGCGGTACCCAATCAGTACCTGGAACACCTTGATAACCATGAGCGTAGTAATGGGATGGGGGCGGAGGAGCCCCATAAAGACCGGGCGGCGGAACTGGTTGAGGAAACCCCTCGGAGAGTTCCAGCAGAGGAGGATAGTTGGCCACACCCTGAAAAGTACCGTAAGGCGGAAGTGGCGGTTTCCGGTCGGAGTATTGGACATCCTTATTTTCTTCAGCCATAACTGCTCGCGAAGTAGTTCGGGTAGCGGCGGTGCTCTCTTCGCCCAAATCCACAGCTCCGATCAAAGCTTCCAGGAATGCAAGATCCACAAGAGCGAAAATGTCATTTTCCTATTCCCTACCGAAGACGTGTTGTGAATTTGGATTAATTTAAAATAAATAAATATAATTTTAATGATTATTCTAAATAAAAATATTAAATACCGTCGGCCCATTTCCGCCATTTTATTAGATTTGAGAGGCCCATTTGGACCGGGCATTTATTCCAGCCAAGACCGCCCTTGCAGCCATTCTTATGAAGGAAGACGCCACCGTGGCACCGCCGGAGGGGACCGAGGCCGCCGCCGCCGCGCCCATGGCGGAGATCCTTCTCAGGCTACTCCCCATGACCCTATCTATTGTCGCCATGGTCGTCATGCTCAAAGACTCGCAAAAAAGCACGGACTATGGATCCCTTTCGTACTCCGATGTCGGAGCCTTCAGGTACACCAATTCGAGTCTCACACCCCGACCCATCGGATCCCGACGGGACGTACGCGCTCCGTCCAACTTTCCCGGTTTGGGTCGGGTCACGGATCTACCTCACGCTCGGTGTTTGGTTGTTGTTGTTTTCAGATACTTGGTACACGCAAGTGGCGTTTGCGCCGGCTACTCTCTTCTCTCAGCCGTCGTAGCTGCCGTTCCACGGCCCTCCACTCTCCCCCGAGCGTGGACTTTCTTCCTCCTCGACCAGGTCCCTCAATTTCCAGCGATTTTACTCGTCTGAGTCCAATGTCACCATCTCAATAATCAAAACGCAGCAATAAAACTTGCGATTAACGATATATTCCACCCTTGTGCAGCTGATCACGTACCTGGTGCTGGCCGCCGGAGCAGTATCCGCCGAGATCGTTTACTTGGCCTACAAAGGCGACGCTTCCATCACATGGAGCGAGGCGTGCGGCTCCTTCGGCGACTTCTGCCGCAAAGCAAAAGCAGCCACCACGATCACCTTCGTGGTCACCTTATGCTACGCCGGACTCTCCGTTGTCTCCTCCTACAGACTGTTCACCAGATACGAAGGTCCCGCTCCGGCTCCGGACCCCGAACCCGTCGGCTGCTAATCTCCTTTTCCCCCTTTCCCCCACCAACCCGCCCCCACCCGACATGCTCCCCCGTTTCTGCAATTAATGCGTTCTGGTCCTGGATCCCAAGTTGAGCGTCGTTTTGGACTATGAATGCCAACACCAGAATTTGTCCAAATTATCCCATTTTAAGATACCATTACTTGTGCTTGTAGTAAACTAAAAATGGTAAGATCTAAATATTATTAATTTTATTTTCTATATTTAAAATTATCCTAAAAATTTCGACTTTTTTTAAATATTGTATACCCAAAAATCAAAACCCAAACCCAAAAATGCTTAAAGTCTTGGAGATTAGCGAATAGAATCACAACTCTGGATCTAAAGGGCAGAATCAAATCTTGATTTGGTGACTTTAAAATCCGACATTAGTAATTAATGATGAGGAGGACAGTGAATTATATTTAAAAACCTTTTAAAAGTAATTATTGTATTAAAAATGATGCTTTTTTCATTGAAAAATTTGGATGAATAATCCAAATTGTTTTCTTAAATGACATAATTGGTTTTCAAATAATTAATATTCAAATCATACTATTTTAAAACCATGTATAATTGATTCTCGATGTTGTAAACTGTAAGGGAATCTGTCTTCATTATTTTCAATTATAATAAAATTGATTTTAATTAAAAAATTCTAATTTTTACCTTAATTTTAAATTTTTTCAGAAACAGTAGAGATCAAATATATTCGATTCGTAAATAATATAGATTTATTTTATCAAATTTTTAATAAGAATGAAAATAAGCAGAGATAAAAGCAATAATTTATATAAATTGAGATCATTTGCCACTAAGTAATGGGAATTAAACTTAATATTTTAGTAAATAGTAGGGACATTTGAGTCAAATTTCCGGTTTTTTTGTATATTATTGTAATTGGGGCCAACTTCCTTCAATTTGTTAATGGGCCGTACCGTGTGGAATAAAAAATTTTGGGGGCCCATCCAGCCCGATATAAGTGAATTCTCTGAATAATCCATGAAATTTAACAATTAATTCCCTTTAATTTTGAATTTTTTTTTAATCCCATACTAAATGATCACGTGGAGGACATGTCATGTACGTAGATGCCATGCCGTACCATGTTCTGCACGTAAATTACGGCGTAACTTCAATTGTTTATTTTTAGAAAAGAAATTAAAAATGCAAATATTTAGGGCTACTATATAAAACCTTCTAGAGGCTTGACGGAGTCTTCGCATGGTAAAGAAATTTCCTTGTTTTGATACTTAAATATAAATAATTATAGTTTAAACTTTAATATATTTGAAATTAAATTTAAAAATTAGAACTATTTCAATTTAATATTACTTATGTTTTAATTGGATTATAATATTATTTTATTGTCGTTTTTAAAACTTATTCATTCTTTGGTAAAAGGGAGGAGCAAGTGCCTGGGAGTTTCCATTTCGGGCGGCTTTTCTTCCGTTCACATGTCCGGATTTCAACATCTTGACCCGTTGGGAAGACCGGTTCATTTTACGTACAAACGGCGGTCAGCTTTTTCTACCTCGGTCAAACCGTACGTCGGGCCCCGCTCCATGCGTATAAATTTGCGTGTTGGAGACAGAAACTACATTAACCAACATACCTCTCGGTCGGAATCTCTCCATTGATTCGGTTGAATTGGAAATACGGCGGATGGGAGGCGGAAGCAGGGATCGCGGCGTGAAAGTGGTGATCATCGACACCCAATACGTGGAAACGGACGCTTCGAGCTTCAAGTCCGTGGTCCAGAACCTTACCGGAAAAGACGCGATCGTGGGCCGGGAGCCGCCGGTCCGCAACCGGAGACCCGTGTTGCAGGACTTGGATTCCATGCTCAGCGAGTTGCCGTCGCTGGATGAGCTTATGAGGCTGTACCCCGATTTGTGAAAACCAGCCAGTTTTATGTGTTCATTGTTTCATTGTTATTGTCCATATACTGCTTTTTTTAAAAAAAGAGGGACATTTCGAGTTCAGACGTGTTGATTTGCTAAAAAGCATACATCGCCATGGATCTTTCATCAAGACGGGAGTTCCTTGTGAGCGACGTCGTAGGTAGCATGAACCCCAGCTAACAGATAGTATATGACCATACCCGCAGTGCAGACAGCGAACCTCCACATGGCGACGGCGCCCAGCGATCCCAACAGGAAGACATTAATCCCAATCGAAAGAGATGGCAGCCATGGAACCAGAGGGACGCCCCACACCTTGGGAGTTTTGTGCTTTGAAGTTAAAGCCATGCCCAACGTCCCCAACGCCCACAACGCTCCGCATATGGAGTACCCGATCCATCCCCGGTTCATCCGCCCCCACAGGATGGCGGTTCCGATGGAAGATCCGAAAATGATGATCAGGGATGAGGAGAACTTGATCAAGTCAGCTTTTGGGGTTACATCCTTGACGTAGTACCTTCTTATCAGCAGTGCGACTGCCATGAGCATAAAGATGAAGAGTGTGCTGAATGAGAAGACACTGGAGAGCACGTCCAGGCTTGAGAATAGTGCGACGACGCAGCTGACTGAGGTAATGAGAAGAGTTGCATACACAGGAGTGCCCGTCTTGGGATGAATTAAGGAGAAGTAGGGTGGAATCATATGCGTTCTTGCGATCTGAGTAGTGTATCGAGCCACTCCCATGGATCCAACCAGCAAGCTTGTGGTCATGCCTTTCAGAGCCACGATGCTAACCAGATACTTAGCCCACCTCATGCCGATCATTTCAAAGGCAACAGAGTAAGGTGCATTGACATCCACTTGTGTGTAGTTTACCATAAAGGCTAAAGCGAATGACATTAAGCAGTAAACCAGAGTGATCAGAGACATTGAGCCGACCAATCCAATAGGTATGTCTTTAGAGGGCGTTTTAACTTCTTCAGCCATGGTAGCCACCATATCAAAGCCTGTATAAGACCAGTAGACTACAGCAGCTGCACTGAATACCCCCTGAACTCCATAGGGGAAAAAAGGGTGCAAATTCTCAACCTTTCCACGAAGAAACCCCACAATTATAATGAAGATAATCACACCAATGCCAAAAACAGAACTAACCCAATTCAAAATGGAGGTGTTTTTTGTCCCTGACGCTGCAATTCCGTTTGCAACGATTAAAATCAATACAGCCAAAGGGTCCAACAAATTGAAACCGGTAGCAAAATAAGGTACCCTGATTCTCAAAAAATCCGGGTTATCACTAAAGATACTCGTAAGATAAGATGACCATGAACGGCCTAAACCAGCAGACCCAAGAAGAGCTTCGAGCAGGATATTTCCAGCGGCAATGAAAGCAACGAAATCCCCCAATTCAACACGAAGGAAGGAGAAGGATCCTCCAGCTACAGGGATCTCAACAGAAAATTCAGTATAGCAGAAAACAGATAACAAAGCCGACAGACCAGAGATTGCATAGGACAGAATAATCGCTGGCCCAGCATGATTGTGCAGCTCTTGCCCTGTGATGGAAAAAATCCCGGAGCCAACAACTGAACCAAAACCCAGCCAAATTAAATCCCACCACGTTAAACATTTGTTCATCTCATTCTCCGATTCTTTCCTGCACTCGACCAGCTCGTTCTCTTCAGAGGATCGATACAACAATCGATTCTTTAGACGGTGCGGGGTCTTGGCGAGTGCAGAAAGATACGTGGAGAGATTCTCAAAGGTGGGTTCGGGAAAAAGTCCTTTTTCCCAAAGCGCCAGTAGGATTTCGCAGGAACGACACCACCATCCATCGATGATGGCGGCAGAGGGTGAGGCTGGGTTAGGGGAGTAGCCATCTCCCCTGAAGAATCGTAATTACTTATAAACCCCATAAGAGATTTCGAAAGATTGGTAGATTCCGGGGGTGGAGATCTCGAATCCCAAACCACGGCGAATCCACCGCAGTCTGAGATAGGTCAAAGCTGTGATTCCCAAGTCCTTGGTTTGATTTCACATCCAACACGTGTCATAATATTCACAACGTGGATAATCATTGTTTTCTTAAAACAATTAAGTTAATAAACAAATAATCAGTCCATCATATCACCATCGATATGATTCTTTATTCGAATTTGCTAATGATTTTAACCATCACAATATTTATTAAATATAATATCATTTTATCCGTATATTTGTGAAATTTAAATATCAAAACATATTCTCAATTTCGAATACATGAAGAGTTTTTATTAAAAACACGAATAAATTATTAATATAATTATCCTATCAAACATCCCCAAACTGATTACACACACTTGCACATAAGGGATCTATTGTATCTTGATTCTCATATCATTTGTGTCATCAAAATTGATATTGATATGGTTCTTGTTCTTGTCTTGCACAAAGGGATTCCAACATGCAATTTTCCCATTTTGGTGTTTTGTAAGAGAAGCCACCATGGATGTTGAAGCACTCTATATGATGAGAAACCTGCTCAAGGAAACAAGAAGCACCTAATATGAATTTCGAATTCGATCATGTTATCCAATTCTCGTAAGCAAATGGAGACCATGAATTACTCATACCATTTGGGAGCCAGTGTTTTCTTCATCATCTTGCTATGAAATCTATAAGCTCCTATGCTTTTCTTCACATGAACTTTGACTAGTCCTAAAAAATATGTGAGTTTAAATATATATAGAAAAAACGTAAAATCGAGAGGAAAAATTAATCAAACATACCAGTGATGGTTTCAAATTTGTAGCTTCAAGGACTTCCACAACTGTATATCCAACAGGCTCCGTTGCCATAAAGGAGAACCAATTTTCTGAAAAAATGCACTTCACCATAGCTTACAATGTACAAGAAATTACAGTTTTTTTTTATACACAGGAAAAGGAAATGCCACGAAAGTACCTTGTCCTCCCGATGACATGAACTTTTCGACATCAATAACGAGCATGTTGGGCTGCATATATGTATCATGGACAGTCTTTTAAATGCTTTCACTCATATGGGGTAATTGCATGCATGTTTAGCTCACCTCCACCAATGTTTGCTCCAATGCCAGGGTAATAAGATTGCCCTAGCAAGAGAGATAAAATGGGAATTTGCCTAAAGATGTTACGGTTTAGGGTTTATTACATTAATAAGAGAAAAGAAAATGGGAAGTTGCCTAATGATTTTAGGGTTTAGGGTTTATAAGAGTACAATAACAAGAACATAAAATGGGAAGTTGTTTAAAGACTTTAGGGTTTAGGCTTCAGATTTTGGATACTCAAACCAATGCAAAGGTAGTTGACTCACTATCCAGTCGCCTATTCCAGGAAGATGCATTAGTTCAAGGCGTGGGGCAAAGCTATGCTTCACTTTTATTTGAAAATCCGGCGGCTGAACGAAGCGCAAGCTCAGGCGACTTACGAAGGGCCATTCTCGCCGGAATTTCAGACCAACCAGCACCTGTGCGAGAAAAGTCTGCATAAGAATGGAGATCAAGCTATTTATTACCACTCCTGTCTAGTTGCTGGAGCAGAAAAGACGTCGTGCTGCTGGTTCACCTTCCCCTCAATTCTTGACCCCCGCAAACTGAACGTCACCGGCCTTCTAAATCCTAATTGCTTTCTTAGTTTTACCCCGATTGTGGCACGCATATCGTCTGCCGCCGTGAAACTCATCCCCATCTCCAACACCTGCTTCGAATCAGATTACCAACACCTTATCTGAAATCATCTTTCCAAATCTTAATCACCTACCAAGTGAACATCATCGCCATGTGATTGTCTACTAACAAGCCGCATATCAGTGAACGTAGGCGAGGATCTGCCCAAGTAAAGGTGATGCAGGGTGGCATGCTTCTGCATCAGGACAGTTTAGGGCATGTCATGCATCAACAGACATTCTACTATAATCTTACGCCCAGGATCTCTATTCTTACCACAATCCAAGGTTTGTATTGTCGCAAGAGCCACGAAGCAATGGGGAGAAGCACTCTTTGAGAAACAACCTCCTCCAGGAAGATTGGCCAGATCCTCTCAATAGCACAGTTTAACCATCTCACCGTTTCGGACTCCGAATACAACTAAAACAAAAGCATAAGGAATTCAGCATCGAGAGCAGGCTCTGCAATCGTAATGCCGAAGTAGAATTCGTTACCCTTTTTCGACAGGAGTCTCTTTTATGCTGAAATCGTATCTTCTTCTTCAGCTTCGCTGCGTACACTTCATGAACCTCCAATGAGAACAGCCATTGCAATGATGTGCGTGAAATGGTGAATGGTTCATTTAGTCAGAAAGAAAAAGAGACAGTGAAGGTAAATAACAGCTTACGAGGTAAACATGGAGGAAGCAGAGAAGATAAGCAACAGAGTTACCACAGTTAAAAAAATTTACAATCCAGAGCAGAAACAGAGCGATGCCCACATGATGCAGAATGGTGGATTCGCATATATCATCCATGGCACAGGCTTTCTTTCAAGTTATTTCATTTCAACTATTAACATTATTATTTTCCTATATAAGAAAAATTCAGATTTTTGAAATTTTTTTCTTCTTTTTTCGAAAACGAGTGAGATTATCACAATGGAATTTACTGCAGTGAAAGACCGAAGCAAAAATAGAAAGGTCAGATTTCTTCTACAAGGTCACATATTTACAACATCAGTCAAACTGTGTTTTATACCCTAAAACCCTAAATAAACCTAATTCACCAAAAGCTATAAAAAAAACTATGAAGTTATTCTCATATATTACAGTCTGAGTTATATGAAATTGGATAAATGCCAAATGTTCAAATGAGTCAAATATTCATCATCGGAATTACTAGAGAAAATATAATTTATGAACTATTAATTGCTATATGAATATATTTAATAATGTAAACTCGTATGAATAAAAACTTCATCCATTCAATGCTTTATGAATCTCACTTATATTTTGTGCCCTAGGGACGTGTTTGGTTGGATTGATATGGAGAGTTTTGGTAAGAAACTAAATATTATTCATATGTTTGGTGGCTTAGTTAAATTATGTGCAGTAAAAAAACAATCTATTGAAATTATACAACAAAGTATAAAAATGACCCTAAAGGAGAATTGAATTTTTTTCCATTCCATTACAACGTATTTTTTTTATCCCAAATAAAATTAAACGCAATTATTCTCTTTCATCTAACCAAATCTACCCTAGATATTTCTAATTGTCTTTATATTTAATGATATACACACATCATCCAAAATCATTTACTAAATATTTGACATTCAAAATTTTGAAATGAAGACAAGAATATTATTTTTAATAAACTGAAAAAATATGTGCTTAATTAAAAGGCTTAGGTGAGCGGATAAAGTAGAGGTAATTATTGGATTAAGGGTCAATAATTATGAATTATACGAAGGGATTAGATGTGATTAGTTAAATAATAAAATAAGCAGAGCTAATCTGGAGGGGCCTTTTCGGGAATGATTGAAAATGTTGGTTATTCGATACACCAACGGGTGAATTGGCTATTGACCATTGTACCCCTTGTGAACGTTGCTTGTTTTTGTTGTTTAGTCAACCATCCACGTCATGGAGTCTGCTTCCACTTCCCGTTGGTAGTTGGTGTGGGTGGTTTTTTTTTGAGTGGTTGACGATAATGCCCTTGAGAATCTATTTAAGATGATTAATAATTCCCTAAAATTTCATTCTTCAAAAACTGGAGAAAATATGATGGATTGGGGTGATGTGGAATAAAGGTACAAGCTTTGAGAAATACAAAATTTCTTGAATGTCGAGCTTTTCAGATCCTTGTGCCCAACGGTCAAAGAAACCGTCTTTCAGCTGAAAAGATGGCATTTTGAAGGGTTCTGCGCTCCAAAGCACGTAAATTTTGGATGAAAGTTGTGCCTCTGTGCTTCTGGAACCTTATCCTGGTTTATATAATTTCATTGTTCCCAATTTATCTTCCCACCTCTGCAATAAATGCTGCCACGGGAACGTATTCTTGTGTTTCTTTTACTGTTTCACACATTGCCTTGTCAATTCTGGTTTCCTCCATTGAAGCTGAAGGTTCCTTTTCCATCTTTGTTGATGCGCATCTTTCATCTTTAATTATTAAAAAACTACAGTTTTACTCAGTTTAGCTCTGTTTTTCTTTTCTGGACTCGGGAGATCTTGACTTCGCAAGAAAAGCATTATTAACTTGTTTTTTAGAGTTCCAAGCATTCCAAACTTTAAAGATTGGGTTTTTATCTGGAGGGCTGTTTGAAGAATTTGCGATATTGGGTATTGTTTATCGGTCACTTTTCTTTAAATTTTCAATGACCCTCTGGAACGCAATGTGCTTCTAAAGCAGTCATCTTTCCCCTGCTGACTTTCTTCTGTGCTGTCTTTTTTCTCTTTATTTCCCCACTTCTGGTTATAGTGTGGCTGGGTTATTGATTTTCTTGAATCTGCATTGGCCTCTCTATGCTCTCTGGGCCTCTGTGGAGACAAAAGGCTGTCCTTTCTTTTCCAATTTGGTTTATCAGAGAAGAAGATCGAGGGGTTGAGTTACAGAACCATTACAAAGGTGAAGTTTTTATCTTTTAGCCGGATCCACAATTTTTTCTTCTGTTTTGTGGTTCATAAGGTTTAGTTGGAATTGCTTAATATGCATTTCTTGCTTGCGGTAGTTATATATAGTTTCTGCATATACCTTCTCCGCTCTCTGCTGTTTACTGATACTATATTATGTCTTTTGTTTCAGGATTAATGCTTTTTCACGATCTAAGAACTGAGTGGTGCGTTTGCAGCCCCAGTTTCAGAAAATGTCTTCAAGTGTGAGCAGTGCATTGTTACAGAAATATGATGGTGTGAAGTTATGGGTCCTTCTTTGCCTGGGCGTCGTGGCATTCACAGTTCTCATCCTCGCCATTTTATCAGTGTGGATTGTGTCCCGGCAGAGAAACCGGAAAACATTGGACACTTCTCTTCACCAAACCCCGAGTGTTTCAAAGGAGATCCAAGTGGATAGAGTTGGGGATAGTAGCAGAAACAATGGACTAGACACTGTATACTTGAGCATCAGTGATAAGCCAACTGAAGAAAACTCAGGCAACTTTCTACCCCAGTTGGCGAGGAGTAGATCAAGCGATGTTGATGATATTAGCCAGTGCAGTTCATTGTTTCGCCATGAGAGGGCTTACAGCTCTCAGTCAGGTGAGGAAGGTAGCTCAGGCGATGTTCGAAGCCGGTCATTGAACTCTTACGGGATTGTGATGCCTTCGCCTTTAGTTGGTCTGCCGGAAATGTCCCATCTGGGATGGGGCCACTGGTTCACTCTGAGAGACCTTGAAATCGCAACTAACCGTTTCTCAGAACACAATGTCATTGGTGAAGGTGGCTATGGTATTGTTTATCGCGGAAAACTGGTTAATGGTTCAGAGGTTGCTGTAAAGAAGATTCTTAATAACCTGTGAGTAGCCTCCCTCACCTTTTGCCTTCTGGATGGATGGTATCCTTGTTTGATTGAATTTTCAATGCAGAGGTCAAGCAGAGAAAGAATTCAGAGGTGAAGTAGAAGCTATTGGTCATGTTCGACACAAGAACCTCGTACGCCTTCTAGGATATTGCATTGAGGGAGTTCATAGGTTACAGTTTACACCTTTCTCATGAAACTTCCTGTTATTAAGAATGGCTTGAAGCCTCACTTTTGTCGAAAATGCTGTCAGGCTGCTTGTTTATGAATATGTGAACAATGGCAATCTTGAGCAGTGGATTCATGGTTTTTTGGGGAGCAATGGCACATTCCCATGGGAAGCCCGCATCAAGATTCTTCTTGGTACTGCAAAGGCGTAAGCACACGCTGCCTCATCTTTTGAAATCTGAACAATGCGTGCTGTATCATCATCATCTTCTTCTTCTCATTTCAGACTCGCTTACTTGCATGAAGCCATAGAGCCTAAAGTTGTGCACCGTGACATCAAATCCAGCAACATCTTGATCGATCAAGACTTCAACGCCAAAGTTTCTGACTTTGGTCTGGCTAAGCTTCTGGAATCCCATCAGAGTCACATAACAACGAGAGTCATGGGCACTTTTGGGTATGCATTCTGTAGCTTGCAATATCATGTTGTGGCAGATGTGTTTTTGCTCATTTGCTTGCTTGTTTTCGAGCCAAGTTATGTGGCTCCGGAATACGCAAACACTGGCTTGTTGAACGAAAAGAGCGACGTATACAGCTTTGGAGTTCTTCTGCTAGAAGCCATCACCGGAAGGGACCCTGTCGACTACGGACGCCCTGCAAATGAGGTGCGTTTCCATACAATCTGAAAAGGGCCCCGATTCTTAGAGCTCATATTCTTTGCAATGGAGAAGTAACCCTTTAGCATGCATCATGAGACACAATCTGAACTTTGTCAGGTTCATCTGGTGGAGTGGCTGAAAACGATGGTAGCTAGCCGGAGAACGGAAGAGGTGATCGACCGGAACATCCATCTCCGTCCCTCCACACGAGCCTTGAAGCGTGCGCTTCTGGTGGCACTCAAGTGTGTTGATCCTGACTCAGACAAGCGACCCAAAATGAGTCATGTTGTCAGAATGCTCGAAACTGATGAATTCCCATATCGTGAGGTTAGCTCATCCAACTGAACGCTCTTCAGTCTTCCCCAAGAACATGGAACTGGTAACTAAACTCACTCTCCATGGTTCTCAATTGCAGAACCGCTGGAGTCGGAAAAGCCGAAGCATGGACGTGGAGTCGACGGCGGAGAGCAGTAAGCAAGAAGATAGCCATGGCTGTGACTTAACTGACAGAACTTGAGATGCAAGACAGGAGGTTAAAGACCTTCAGCATTCCAAGTGCAGTACATTTACAGCAAGAACAAAGTGAAATGAAAACCATCCATCTGTGTAGTTCTCTTCTTGTACAGTAGATAATGCTATTCATTCTCCTCAAGCATATCTATTTCAATTACACTTGTTTGTAGTCTTGACCACGGATTATGAGTTGACTCATTTGAAACGAATATAAATCGAGTTATATATTTTTTACTCGAGTTTGATCTGAATCAACTTATATTAAACAATATTTTGCTTGATTTCACAACTTCATGAATCCCATGGAAGCACCCTACTTTGAATCTTCCTGCAGAGAATGGGAAATGAGGATGGCAAGTGAGTCTGCAAATGCTGTAGTGGTGTGGTGCGTGCAACACCACTCTGGTGCGGTCAAACAAGCACTAATGCATCGAATTCCATAACAACTTCAAAAACCGGGAGCACTCAGTTAACATCTCAAGCGAATAGATATCCAGAGACCCTTAGTACTATTTTCACTTTGGAAGTATTAAATTTATTTCACAACAATTTTTTTCGATAAAATCCCAACAAACGTTACAGAATATTTCAAGTTTGAAAATATATACAAAACATACACAATCAAGTTCACACTTGTATTGTCATCATGATTTAAAGATAATATATATATATATAATGATCGATATCGTTTGCAAAATTATTAATTTTTCATTTTGAAAATCAAAATATGTGTGAAGCATAATTTTATTCTAAGATTTTTTTTAATTATAGTTTTTCAGTCTTATTTTAGTAAATTATTTTTAATAATATTTTGAACAATATTTTCATCCAAATACATGCAATATTTGAATGTATGAACAGACGTAGGAAACACAAGTTTTTTCTCTTGTGTGAGATACTCTTTATCAGGCCAACGCTTAGGGCTTTTCTGGTTTTGGGTCTAGCCCATATTGTAGCTCATCAATTAGGCCCCTGGTTGACAGCCCAAATTTCATCTCTGCAAAATATCTTGCAGAACCGCGTATCGTGAAGTTGGAATGCTCGTGGACGGACGATGTTGATGATCTCTGGCGCAGGTTTGGTTCAATGCCGGCCATTTTCTCGATTGAAAGCTCTGTGCGCTCCTTCTCCGTCTGAAGTGGCGGAGGAGCTCCGTCAGCAACTTGATGGTCTCCTCGAGGAGGAGGTCGCCGCAAGAGCGAAGGGTAGGTTTTTTGAAGTTGCATTCAATTTTGTTATTCTTCGAGAAAAATCGTGTATATGTCGTAGTCTGGACTTCGAACGGGCGGAAACTGAGTTGCCAACAGATTTGCTCTAGTTATTTCACTGATTTTGGTTCTTGGATGACAATTAAAGCCACTGATTTCTGCAAAAATGTGGTCTTTGGAATTGTTTTTGTTTACTTGTATGTATTCTTGTGGTATCCGCATAATTTTTTTGAGGTAAATCTTTCACTGATTGGGTATGTGGAATGGGAACTTGCTAATTGTAGATTTCTCCCGGATGCCCATATTCGTGATATATTCCATGATCATGGAACCAATGGCCATTTTAAGTGATGTTTTGTCTAGCCAACAGTTCACGGTTGAGGTTCATGCGATTGTCGGAAGCTGTGGAGAAACTCAGAAGGCAGGCCGCATATAGTGTTAGAAAAGGAAAGGAGAATGACGCAAGGGAAGCCTTATTTCAAAAGAGAAAGGTGATGCAAGTCATGGAGAAGCTCAAGAGTCGCATCGAAACCCTTGATGAGCTTTCCACAAAACTCAATGAGGTAGAGATTTGGTGTTATATGGAGATGAATGCAGCACGTTTCAGTTACATTCTTGGTTGGCGGTACTAGTTCTGTTCTTTATCTGAAACCTGGTCTAACATTCCAGGCTATATCCATGAAGGAAGGCCTCCTGATTCAGAATATGGCATTGGAACTTGATGTCAGCGATGCAGAAGCTCCTAGCCCAGTTCGAATAATTTCTCCCACTGACAGGGATCCAAGCTGTTCTGATGATGATACGCAGGTGCATCAAGCGGATATAATCTTCACAGACGATCAGGAATCAGATACATCTAATGATGGTGAGCCTCTAACCGAGCTCTCACCATACACAGACTTCATTGAGCATTTGGATCAACAGCTTAAGAAAATGGAAGAAGAAGTCGTTGCATATCTCGGAAAGCCCTCAAGCATAATTATGGAAAACAGAGAGAATCAAGGCTGCCCGGATACATTAATTGCAACAGAAATTCTTCAGAGCATTCTTCACCTGAGAAAGAGGTAAAGAAAGATCTTACCTTCCTTTAAATACATTCTTCGTGCGTCCATCGTATATAGTCTCACTTGATGTGCAACTTCCTGCTCTTTCTTTTTCCTCTTCAAACGAAGAATTGCAGCGTTTGGAGAAACAACAAAAGTACAAGCTTGAAGCATTCGCCGCCCCCGTTCCTCGGTTTCAGTTGTTCAGCTACTTGGTGAAAGTGGGTGCCAAAAAGTGTAACACATTTTTGGTGATTAATTAACTAGAAAAATGAAATTTGAATACAATGACTGCCAATGAACCGGAATCAAATCCGGCAGGTTGTGTGCAGATTTTCATTATATTCGATTCCCAAAAAAGCGGTCTTTTTAAAAAATGAAAATTTCAGAAATATCTGGAATCAAATCTGCAGTCCATATCAACCTTCGAAGCTAATGGATGCACCCCACCGGGCGGTGAAAAGCAGGTGAAGGTTCCGGGGGTTTCCTTGGCGGCTAGCGGGGGTGATATCAGAAAGATGGATATGGAGAGAAGGGTTATGAAGCGGGTGCATCTTTTTTTCTGCGAGGAGGCAGAGGAATTGGCTCGCAATGTTGCTGCTCATTCAGACCTCATTCAACTCCAATCCGTTAACTGGAGGTAAATTAATCCTCTCCCCTATTTAAGATGACGCAGTAATTGTGGGGATTTTTTTGGTACACATTGGTTGCAAAAACTTCTGGCTTTGTGAAGATTCTGGTTCCATTATTCATTGGGTTTCTAAAGGTGTTCACTTTACTCGAAGAGGTGACTGTGTAGATGATTTTGCGGCTTTGTGAAGATTGTGGTTCCATCATTTCATTGGGTTTCTAAAGGTGTTCACTTTACTCGAAGAGTTGGCCGTGTAGATGATTTTTGAGTCATAGTTGAGGATGCACCTGTCTGGGAACTGGGATTACTTTATAAAGACTCGATTTTGTTTGTCTTCTTGTTTTCTAAGTGCCGTTTCATTGATGATTTTATCAAGATAACAGTGTTAACTGGATATGGAATGATGCTCTGGGTTATTGCAGGAGTTTTGATGATGGGTTTCCGAATATTTTCATCAACAACGCACATGATATTCGGGGCCAGCATGTCGCCTTCTTAGCTTCTCTCAGCTCACCGGCTGTCATATTTGAACAGCTTTCAGTCATATATGCGTTGCCGATGCTCTTTGCTGCCTCTTTTACAGTAGTGTTACCTTTCTTTCCTACTGGATCGTTCGAACGGATTGAGGAGGAGGGTGATGTTGCCACAGCATTTACCTTGGCTAGAATGTTATCCAACATTCCTATTTCTAGAGGTGGCCCTACGAGTTTGGTTATCTATGATATCCATGCGTTGCAGGTCTCACTCTTTCTTTAACCAAAGGCTCATAAGGGATTAGATGGATCTCGGAAAACTCATCTGCTGTTTCTTTTTGTGCTTGAACTTTAGTGTTGTGAATATGCTTGAGCTTTATTAGAAAGGCATGCGAATCCAACACCTTTTTTCGTGTGCCCATCTTATAACAGGAAAGATTCTACTTTGGCGAAAAAACATTGCCCGTCTTTGAAAGTGGGATCCCACTCCTAAAGGAACGGCTTCAGCGACTTCCCAACTCAGACAAGGTTAGTTGCTGATTTTATGCTTTAGAATAGAGTTTATTGTGAAGATATTGTGTCCTTGCGTCATCCTTAACATATCTGTTTTGCAGGTAGTTGTTGCATTTCCAGACGATGGAGCTTGGAAAAGGTTTCATAAGCTGCTGGATCACTTCCCCATGGTTTGTTCGTGTTATTGGTTACTTCAGGCTTATTGCACTTTTGACATGTATTTTGGCTTTAGGTCATATGCAACAAGGTCCGTGAAGGTGACAAAAGAATCGTAAGAATAAAGGAGGGTGATCCTGCTGGTTATCACGTAGTCATTGTCGATGACTTGGTTCAGTCTGGCGGCACTTTGATTGAATGCCAGGTTCCCACTGTTGCCTCTTTTCTCCAGCACTTTGAACAATATGTGGAATCACAGATCACAGTGCGCCTAAAAGAGACTCACCCACCCCTGCTATGTTCCTTTGTCTTTTTTCAGAAAGTTTTGGCTGCTCATGGAGCAGCCAAAGTGAGCGCCTACGTGACTCATGGTGTATTCCCCAAGAGGTCGTGGGAACGGTTTCTTCACAAGGCTGAAGGTATGTCACCCTCAATCATCGCTGATCCTCAACGTTTCCTTCCCGAACTGCTGATATTCCGCATTGTTTTTGCAAGATTCCGTTGAGGCGTTTACCCACTTCTGGATCACCGATTCTTGCCCCAAAACAGTTGAAGCTATTAGTGGGAAATCGCCTTTCGAAGTATTGAGCCTGGCAGGATCAATAGCTGATGCCCTGCAAATTTAAGGAGTCTAATGGTGCAGAAGAACCATGGAGTTACCTTTTAAGCTTTCTGCTTTAATGTTCCTAGAATTCGTCTTTGACTTCAAATCCTGTTACCATATGTATGTCTGTCAAGCTTGGAGCAGGAGATGGAGATTGGTTAAAGCTGCAGAACAATTCAATCGGTTAATCCTTGCTCTCAGTAATTTCAGTAGTTTAATCCAACAATTGTGATGTTGAAGAGTTGAATTAGGGGAGCAAAGTGAACCTTTGCTTCAATCAGACATCAATGAACTGGTGAAGGAATGTCACTGGGAACTTACCGAAATCATTTACTGTAACTGGTTTTCATCTTGAAACTCTGGAGGCCGGTGAAGCAATTTATGAGCTTCTGTGTCTGACTCTAAGGGAACCAAATGCATTATCGTTTTGTGGATGAAGCTAATATACATATTCTTTTCATCAACTTCGATGTGCTCCCACTACTGTAATTGTGCAGGAGTTTGAGAAGGTAGACCGGTCCAGGTCTACAATTCTTGTGTGATCAATCCATTCTTACCAGTTATTAACTCTTGTCTGCTTCTAGGAACTACCAACTGCATTAACATGTTTGCAGGAACTTTTTTTCTTCAATCCACATTGCCCCATCTGATCAACAGTATTTTTGAGCCATTGAAAGGGGAGAATTTACAGCCAGTAAAGAAACACTGAAGAATGTAGTCTGCAAATTGGTCCCAGATCTGAGCCAGAAAGCGAATTAACAATGGGGAGGGGTAACTGGGAAACAGAGGTCCAAAACCAAGACCCCAGAAAGAACGTTGCTTGTGTTATGACAGACAATTAAAACCGCTAGCTGCGGTGGTGCAGCAGCAGGGGTCTACTTATCAATGACAAAAGGATTAAAGATTTTTACTGCAGTTACAGTTTTTGACCCTTCATGGGGTGAAGGTAGACAATGCATTTTGATTTTTTACTTCACAGTTTACTCCCATTACCATCATCTTTCTCGAGTTTCGTGCTGGAAAACAAGAGAAGGGAAACTGTTCTTAAAGTGTTTTTGTGGCGTGGCGCAATTGGAGAAATATTTATATATAAAGCTTCGGTGTCTTACTGCTCCCAGTCCCCACTACACTTCAGAACGTTTTCCTATACGTTCCTTTTGCCTTCTGCTATCGCAGATTCATATTTTGCTTTATTTTTTGAACCGCGCCGATTCAAGAACGCTTTGACTGAACACTTCCTCTCTTCTTTCGCTTCCATGGCGTATTACCCTCTTCAAGTTTATCGCAGCTGGGCTGCTTCTCTCCCAGAAAGGTGAGTTTTTTTTTTTTTCCTGAAACCCCAAGCTTTTACCTTTGGGTTTCTCTCTTTTTGTTGAAAAAATGAGTATGATTTCTTTTGAATCCCAGAAAAGAATCTCAAAACTTATTTCGCAAATGGTAAACTTCAAACAAAAAAAAAAAAAAAACCATTTTTAGTCTCTTCACTGTTTCTGGGCTTGTTTCAGGCATGGGAGAATCTGGGAAACTTGGCTCCAGTTAATGAGTGCATTTAAATGACGGGGTTCTTGATTTGAGGTTTAGTTTGACAAAGGGATTGTTGGGGGGAACGAAGCTATCGGTCCGGAGTGAATCTGAACTTGTGGGTGGTGATGTTTTTAAAGTTTTCTTCATATGGAACTTAACTTATGCCTCTATCAGTTTTCTGGTTTTCCATGGAGCTTCATTTCTCCATGGAAGATGAATCTAGAAGTTGATCAGTTGGTTTTCTTTCCTATTCTTTGCTGCAACTTTTCTTTACTGGCAATGGGAGACACAAAAGGGATGCATTTTTCACTTGTAATGTAAATGAATAACGAATGGATTCAAGAAAGGGAACAATTTGCAGAATCAGAATCACTGGCTGCATTCAGCTGGTATTCCTCTCGGAAACCTGTTGAAATCTGTGCAGTAGTTGTAGATCATGGCGCGCTGCTGCACCCATCTCAGTCTATTCCTTCCCCGAGCATCCAGCCCCTGCGTCTGCCATGCTCCATTTCTGAAAGAATCCGAGCTGCATTGCCCCGGAAGGCAACCGTTGATGTTGAAGTTCCGGTAGGTGGCCACGAACGGAGCTAAGCTCCAATCTGTCTTCACACGGCCCCCCTGCGTCGCCCAGTCGTCGGCGTTCCACAGGCTGCAGTGAACTCTCATCGCCTGAGTGCTTGGAAACGGGACGCCGTTTGCCTGCCGGTTGTTGAATACTCTGATCGGCGTTTCATCCACTAAGAATCTGTAACCGGAAAGTTTTTCACATTACTACAGTGACGAAACTGCTGCTGTGGGGAGATTCTCCGATCGGAACTTACATTATGCGTTGCGGGTTCCAGACGATGGAGTAGGTGTGGAAGTCGGCGGTGGGGTCGAACCAGAGACGGAACTGCTGCTCCCTGTCGCCTCTCCCCTGCGCGAAGACGTTTGTGTGAACGGTGTAGGGATTGCCGGAGGAGTTTCCGAGGAACTCGAAGTCGATTTCGTCGTGGTTTGCTCCCAGAGAAGTCAACTGCAAAGAAGATAGAGAGAAAAATTTTCATTTCAGTGAGGAGAATGCTTTCTATCAGCAACACAGCGTGATCTTACGTAGAAAGTGGTGACGGTTCCGGCGGAGTTCCCGGGGATGAGCCTAAGTTGCATATCGAATCTTCCGAACAAGTACTGATTCCGGGACTGGAATCCGGAGCCGGAGTTCCTGTCCAGCGACAGAGTGAGCGTGTTGCCGGAATCCAAAATCCTGGCACGACCGTCGCCCCAAGTGATCTCCGCGTCGTTGTAGAAGTTCGCGGAGGCGGTAGCGAGAATGAACCAGAGCACGAAAACGGAGAACTTGGCACCGGAAAATGAGAATTCCGCCATCGTTTTCTGCGATGTCTGCTTCTTAGATGCGCTGCTTTGATGAATGAATGAGCAAACGACCGATGGGTATTTATAAGGAGGGAAAATGCCGGCGGAGGAAGCCGTGTCTCAGGTGATCGCCTAGCTGGCGGTGTTTGAACTGTGGAAAAGTCAGCCAGCCGCGTGACGCCATTTTCTCACCGGCGCCATGGGGACGGAGAAGGAATTTTCTTTATTGGGCTGCCATCTTGTATTTTTGGCCCATCCATCTGACTCTCCAGCCCGGCCCATATTCTGGACCCACGCGCCAGGATTATTGGCCCAGCACAAGTTTATGTCTGCATTAAAAACAAATTTTAAAAAATTATTATTTTTAGTAATACAGTATAATTATTAACATAAAAATTAAGAAATAGTAATATTAACAAGCACTAAAAGCTGTAACCCATAAATATTTAATTTAAAATATGTTTAGTAGTGATGACTTTATTCTGAAACTATTCATATTATCAGTTTATAATTTTTTTTTTCACATCAAAATGAAGTTATGAATTACAATGTTTAGTGCGTCTTGAAAAGTAGAGACTTTCCTTGAAGATTAACATAAAATCATCTTTCGAACACAAAGGTTTCATAGGATCACTCATCTTTCATGGTTCAATTAATAGCCTTGAAATGAATTTCGAAACGATATAATATGAACCACATAAATCATCAAATTTTGTAATATATCGCGTCACAAGTAAAATTTGAAACATAGGTACTAAGCAATTAATAATAAATATTTCTCTAAATTGTAAAAGTATTAAATTTTATATGAATTAATACCCTCCACATTTAATATCACATAAGTTAAATCCAAAATTGTTAAATAAGCATCGTGGATGTCTTATTTGTCACGTGGGCCAGCCGGCTGTCCTAATCAAGCATCGTGGCTGAACTTCAGCCGTCACCATGGAACGCGCGGTCACTCTGATGATTGGATTCTTCTGCAAGATGATGCCACACAAATTGGATTGCAGAAAACCAGATGCTCGCTTCGAAATCACCCACAAATTCACGGCCCCCAGTTTCCCGGTGAGCTCCCGTCTTCGACAGCCATATATATAGAGATGCAAGAACGAGGAGACGGCTATGGAGATCCAGACGGAGAGGAATAATCCCGGCATTGTGAGCATGAGCAGCAGAGCCACGGAGCAGCATCTTCCGGTGGGGAGGACGGAAGGTGGATTCGTCTTCCGCCGGTGGAGTCATTCTTTGACGTGTCTGCAGCAGCAGCAGCAGTTGGTGCCCAAGACGCTGCAGTCCCTGGCGGCGGACAACTCCGGCGGCCGGAATGCGTACGATAAAGTCATGGAATTGAGCTGCTGGGGACCCTCCACCACCAGATTCTGATGTCATGCCATTGTGCTTCTTCCTCTGTAGTCTGTACGTTTGTGCGGGTGGTGTGTCTGAAACCGTACATCGGCATGTAGCAAAGGATTTACATCACAACAACCTGATGAAATAGAAAATTGACTATGCGTTGTATAAAAAAAATTGATCATTTTATATGTAAATTTTTTATGTTAATATATGAGAAAAAAAGTGACAGTATATAATCTTCTAACGTTGATTTAGTATTCATTACCTTTTTTGAATGAAAATACTAACAAAATTTTAAAAAATTAATTTAAGGAAATGATTTGAAATTTCAACATTTGTAATATGAAATTATGAGAGAAGGTAACATTTTTAAAAAAAAAAAGAAAATATTTACGAACACAAGAATTTTATAGAAAATTATAAAAATTAATATTCATAAAAAAAATTTCAATTTTGGATGCAGAAATCCATTTACATACATTTTCTTTAAAAAAAACATAAATTATAATATGAAATACGAATCCGCGCACACAGACTCGCGGACACGGCAATTTCCTTTCGTGCGGTATGGAAGAAGCTCCAGTTCTCAGAAGCTTCTGTACTGGGCCTTTTGCACCACGGCCCATGTGGCGCTTGTGGTTAGAAGAGAGCCGCCAGCACGTGGAGAGTGGGCCCCGCTAGTGGTTTGTCCGAATTCCCGCGAAACCGAGTCGCTGAAACCACGTTCGATGGATCGAACCGGTGTGCGGCGGCACCCTCTCCCTCCCTCTGTATAATGCGCTTCCGTGCTCGTCTGTTTCCCATCCAAAGCATTCGGAGAGATGAGTTCCACGCAAAGAGTGTCTTCCCTGGTGGCCGGAGCTGGGTTCTGGCGGTGGAGGCGATGAAGGAGATGGGCTTCTGCAGGTGGAATCACACTTTGAGGGTTCTGCAACAGCACGCCAAGAACAATCTGAGGTCCTACACGGCGCAGACGCACAGCATCTCTGCGTCCACCTCCGCCGTCGTTCACAGTAAGAAGAGCAACGAGAGACTGAAGAAATCGGAGGAGTCGTTGAGACAAGTTATGTATTTGAGTTGTTGGGGTCCTAACTGATGACCCCCTTCCTGTATATTCTTCTTGCTTCTGAAACCCTAAATTAGTGAGAAATTTCCCCTTTTTCCGGCAATAAGACCATGTGAAATGTGTGCAATTTGCCTCTGAATTGTGTAACAAATCAATCGCAGAGACCTGCGGGTATCGGATGGCTGTGGCAGGTATCCATTCCGGTTGCGGCGCCGCCCCACCTGGGGCCACGCCGCGGCGTCGACGGCTTCTTCTGCTTCTGCTCAAAACCTTTACAACCAACCCATTGAGTCAGAATGGATAAGCACAGAGACAGGATCATGGGCAAGAGCAAATTCATGCTGGAAACTGTAATGAACTGGACTTGTTTCGAACAACTTGGAGCCTAGAGCAGAATGAATGGCATGAGCATTTGATCAGATCAGACAAATTGGTACATGCCCTTTAGGTGAATAGTGAAATATGCACACCAGGAGAGTTCCTTATCCACACTCGAATTTAAGAAGAAGCACTGTTCTGAACAAAGGAAGAAGAAAAGCATGTTCCCCTTGCAACAAAAGCAAGCAGAAAGAAGGCAAACGAGCATCGTAGCTGCTCCATACAGACAATGACAAACCTGCACCTCTGCAGCAAGCCGCGTCATTAATTTCATTGTGTATGGTTTGTATGCTATTACAGGGATCCATTTTCAAACTCGGTCACTGCTTTGAAAGGAAGCTCTTTGTCAGCGAGGAGAAATCAAATTCACCCCCTGATTGCGCAGAGCCAGATGGAACAGAGGATGCAGCTGGTTTTCCGTTTGCAGCAGGCGTGATGCCATTGCTGGAAAGGTTACCCCATGAGGCATTATTCCTAGAGCACAAACACAGGGAATTAGATGTTGGAAGCAATAGAAAATGGTCATTGATTTCATAGGCGGTTCCAGTAATGCGGATGGCACACACCCTGATAACGAATTCAATGATGCTGGATGTGTAGCTCCCATGTTTATCATCTGTTTCATAGCAGAAGATCGAGAGTTTCAGCGGATTGATATATGGAAACATGAAATGTGTTGGAAGTTATCATTTTTTTCTACCTGCATGTATTTTTCCAACTCGACTTTTCCATTAGCCGGAATCGCCATCCCTGGTAAATGATATCCAGGATTCAGGAGATTTTGATAAGGCAAACTGACACCATTCGGCCTTGGTTGCATGTTGCCGTTGGATGCTGCAGACATTAGAATCGCTTGTTGCTGAGCTAACACCGCAATGTTTTGTTGGTGAAATGCATATGGAGAAACCATGTTGGACTGCAACAACAACTAAATGCAATCAGTCATAAGACAAGCTACAGAAAAGAGTACTTTGGCGATCAGCAATACTGTCATTTCACATGGCAATGTAAATACCTTATCTCAGTTCAAAAATAAAAAGCTGGTTAATAAAGCAAATTTGCTCATAGTTGGGTTAGAAGAATGGACCTTCTCGAAGAGGGACATGATATCATCTTTGGCATCTTTTTTAGGTTCTCCTGATTTTAAACCAGGGGCAATGGATAATGATTCCTGAAAAGGATCTTTGATTGCAGCAGTAGACTTGGGGATACTCTCGCTATCATTATCATATTGAATACTCTTGGGTATAGGAGCTGATGATGAACTTCCAACTGCAATTTTCGTAACTTTCAGGAATGGAAAACAGGATATCATAATGACCTCATGAAACAAAAATAGGAAAAAACAAGAATAGGAAACCAAAGGACACGTGAGTAAGGGACACAGTGCCTTACACTGAAAACCTGTCCATGTATCGTTATCCTGAGATGGCTCAGCAGAATTTTCAACAGTATCATTCATGGACAGCATATTGAACAGGTCAGTTGCGTAATCAACCTTTTGTGGTGTGGGCGTGACTAGTTCTTCAGCTGGCTTTAAAGTCTCAGGGGGTGTCGCTGATTCAGTTTTCTGAGCGGCCTGTTCTGCTATCAAAGCTGGAGCTGCCTGCTGTTTTAGGTAAAAGCCAGTAAGAGACAGAAACTAGAAGGCTTCTCATGATTGTCATAACCATTTACTTACGAAATGCTTAAAAAAAACTGAAAAGAAAAACACGCCAAGAAACAAGAAGCTATATTCCACATGAATATCACTGAGTGGAAAATTCAGACACTTGCCTCAGTCCACATAATTAAACTTTAACTCTACACATATTTCTTAATCGCATAGAATATCATCAATGAGGATGCTATTCCTGAGATGAAGTAATCCATTTTTATCCACATGGTTACAAACACAATGGTGCCAAAGAGCTATTGGGAACAAGAGAACGTGCTATCATACTGCTTTAGGAGCCTCTGGCACAATAACACGAGCAGCAGGAGCTATTCTACTAGGCTTCCTATCATCTGAGCTGCTAAACTTTAATGTTTGTGAATGACCATGCCGTTCATCTTGTTTTTCTGGCTGGGTAAATGATTTTTCATCACTTCTACCAATAGGTATTTTCGTCTTACTATCCCTGGGTACCCACCTCTTCTCCTCATACCTTGAGAAAAAACAGATTATAGATAATTAAGATAGATTATAGATTACAGATTATAGATTATAGATCATTTTCTAAGATAAAGCATGGCTCATGGCTGAATTAAGATAATCATAGGGTCACTAACTTGGCACGTATGAAATTCTCAATCCCAACTCTGTCGTAATTTGGGGAAGTTCTGCCTCCCAGTAACTGTTTGACTTCTCATTTCCCATGGCTATGAACAAAACGAAAATTCCTGAGAGCCTTAAAAGCATTTTTATTTTACAGGCGTGATGCAATAGAGCACCTACATTGGATAAAGACAACTTGTTCAGGAAGCCAAGTATCAAGTGTAGCTGATCTAACCTGCGATGGAACAAGAAGGATAATCACAAACATCAGTTTAGCAAATAGAATGCTGAATACCCTAATTTTCCTATAGCCACTGTGCCCAGAACATATGCCCAGAAGCAGTGATAGCTAACATTAACATAAACGTATTCACCTACATGCATTAGTAAAAGGAGTAGACGTCACCTTAGAGATGTGCACTCCAAGGCTTCTGTGTATCCCAGAGCATTGCATGCATATAAATATGCCCAAGTTTACACTAGCCCACCGAGGACCCCTGTATTCAAAATCATACTTCACTACCATCACAAGGGAATTTGATCAGACTAAGTTAAAGCGTCAAATAAACATACTTGCATTTGCAGTCAGCACACTCCCTATTCTCTGGTAGTTTCAGAAGTCCTTCCAATATCTGAAAACACAAACACCACTTTTATTTTTCAATAATGGCGCTTTAAAAAAAGTCACGATTAATCCAATAAGGAGGCATGTAAAAAGGCACACGGTCATCGGGAATATTTCACCATCTATACCAACGAATAAAACAAGGTACCTTGTCCAGGATGACATCTATGAACAACCCACAGAAGCAAATTCAACGGATGCAGAATCAGCCATGGATTCATAATAAAATAAAGGAACAAAGATGCCTTCTTTCCGACACCTCACAATAGAAAAAAAAATGCCATCTACAACCGGGTTCTAAATCGCGTTTCGTACGGTACCAGAGTAGCAATTCAACAAAATAATTCCCTAAGCATCAACTACACATCCTGTTTCACCTTAGATCTCCAAAACCCCAGCCCATAACGCCAAAAACAACAAGACAATCTCAGGAGACAAAATACCTTCCTTTTCTTTCTTGGAAAAAAAAAAACTCAATCAGCTAAAAACGGGCGTCGTTACTCGTCAGAGACAACGAAGCTCCCACTCAAACAGCGAGATGGGAACGTGAAATTGAAAATTCAAGGAGCAGGCGAGAACCTTGCGATGCTTTGCGTTGAGCTCTTTGGAGACGCTAGCCTTCTCATTCATGGCTATTTTCAGCAAGACGTGTATCCGAACGACGAAAATGAACCGCTGCGATCTCCCGTTCCACCGAATTCCGCCGCCGCAGGCCTATCAATTCATGTGGAAAGGGAAAGGAATCCCACCGCGTTTTGTTTTTTCTTTTTTTTGATTAATTATCTTTTTTTTCCCCTTCAATTCTTCTTCATCTTCTCTACTTCTGCCTCTGGTGGGCCACCGGCCATAACTTTGTAGCGTTTACCGTCCGCTTAAATTTCGGGAAGATTTGATTAGGATACTAATTGCGTAATTATTGGATTGCCCCAACGCTAATGCAGGTTGGTAATTACGTAGCCGTAAAAAGTAAAATCAAACAGAAAAAAACTAATTTTTAATTTACACTAGTTTAATAGTGAAATATTAAATTAGATTGGGCTCACGGCTGATTCATCAAGCGGCCCATTACCAGTCAACCGCCACCGGCACCGGCGCCGCCGTAGGCTCGTCGGTTTATTCTCTCGGAGGACAAATAAACCTTCGAATTTGTCAACGGCGGATGCCGCCGATCCAGATTTGGATGGAGAATTTAGAAAAACGCAACCGCCGTTGACTAGGAGATGAGGAGGTTCCAGTTGCCGCCGCCGAACAGCAATTACGGCGCCTTCTCAGAAATCAGGAATGGCGCGAGGACAAGGAACCGGACTTGCTTTCAAAAATGGCGGATGGATTCAGAAGAGAAGCTCGAGTTGCTTTTCTGTTGAATTGGCCTCTTCGCCGGTGAATGTTAGCATAAGACAGGTATCAATAATGCATCACCTCTTATTATGATAGAGAACTCTCTGCAAAAAGTTTCCCATTCTCTAAGCTGTTGTGAGATCTTTCTTTGGTGCTTCCCTGCATCTTCGTCAAGGGGAACTGCATGAATCCTTTGGGGAAAATACAGAGAAGCTGCGGGGAAACAACTGGCCTTCAATGCATGTTTACATCATCCAACTCGTTGAGGAGATCATTCTACACTTCTCATCTTGATTCCACAGTTTCAAGATTAGCAGCAGCTGTGCCCTCTACATGGAACAGATGGAATCATCACTGAGCTAGAGTGTTGTGCCTACCTATCCAACAACTGTACGCGACCATCCCCGGCTTCGTCGAGAGCTAGCAATACTGTTCGCTACTGTGCTGCCTACGAGCCCCAGAGTGTCGATCCCCATCATCTTTAGTTCAAGATTTCTGTACAGAAAGGTCAGTCTCTCTGAGCTTCCTCCAGACACTTGTAGCAACTCTTGAGCCTGAGCACGGGATATTACTGTATAAAGCTTCACTAATGGATCTAAAGAAAGCTGTTCACGAATCTCCCTGCATTTGCAGTTATTGTCATAGTCATCGCAGCACCTTCTTAGAGTAACTTGCAGTAGACCCAGGGAGTTCGGGTCAGTGGAAAACCGATCAAACACAAAATGGAAGTCTTCTAGTTCTACGTCAGGTTTTTGGAAGAGGTTAAGCACCACATCTCTGGCAGAGGGAATATTCTTCTGCGTATACTTCCTTTGATTCATTTTTCGAGATCTGGTGGCTTTGAGGATGCGTGAAGCTTCTCTAAGGCCACTAAGATATGCACCATGCATTGTGGCAGGGTATTGCCTGGTTGTGGCCTCGCCACCGAAGAACAAGCGTCCGTCAATGCTCTCTGAAAGGATATCATAGTCTAATCCTGAAGACTGCACTCGGACATGTGAATATGAACCATAGGACAGCGGATCCTGCCCCCATCTAGTGCAGATTGATTGTACAGGATCAGGTACTTGAATTCCCTTGGGGCCAAATATGCCCCTGAGAATGTTCAGTACACGATGAACAGAAGAAATGGGTTCTGCCCCTTCAAAATGTTGCGCTGCTTCACCTGCTACAAGTGCAACAAGGACGGGAGCACCCGAAACAGTGTGGTAGCAGTAGAATAAAAAGAACTCGCCTCTAAGATGGCTGTGTTCATTTAGTGTTCCAAAAGTATCCAAGTCTTCACCCCAAAAGTTATGGGGAAACAGCATGGCTACTTTGTTAAGTAACCCAAACCCAAGTCTGTCTATAGCTGCCAATTTTCTTTCAGGTAACTCGGGTTCAAATCTAATACTTCTTTTCTTAAGGACACCGAGGGGAACGGTGCAAAGGGCCATATCAGCTTGGAATATCTGGTCCCCGACAACGACCTCAACACCCGTATTCCCATACCTGATGGTATCAACTATCTTGTTATACATGATGGGAATGCCATTACACATCGATCTGACCAGTCTCCAATTTCCGCCCGCAAGAAAGCAGTGATCACCACCCATCTCGTAGGGATCGTCCTGATCCCAGTAAGCAGCAGAGAGATTCAAAATGCTCCCAGCATTTGAGAATTCCAAGTTGGCGAAATGCCAGTCAAGAAGCTGCCTCTCATCCTCTTTACTAGCAACACCATACAATTTTCTGAGTGTTTCCAGCACAGATCCTAAAGAAATATTAGCTGCAAATCCTCCAATTATTCCTCTAAGCTCGGTTACCTTGTCAAGAAGCCTATTAAAGACAAGTTCAACACTAGAATCAAGCTTCTTGTCAACAGGTTTGCCATCCGGCCTATACAAAGGGCACTTATCTCGCACCTTGTGGAGAGGAATGGAAAGCTGCCTAGCAAGAACACCTAGGGGATTGGCATGAATACCAGTAATTACACTACCACCAAGGTCAACTACAGCATATTTCCCCTCTGGACCCATCTTCTGAGTATAAACTCTACCCCCAGGCCGGTTCCTACCTTCAAGAACCAACACCTTGAAACCAAATGATTTAAGCTGCCTTGCTGCTGCCAACCCTGCCAGTCCAGCTCCTACTATTATAACAGACGAATCAGTTGTTTCGTCAAAGATTTGTGATTCGAACAATGGCGAAACCCCAAAATTTATATATCCATTGGTAAGAAGAAAGTCGTAAGCTGAGTTTATCAGGTGGGCGCACTCTGCAGTCACTGTTTCCCTTATCTGCCCCTTGGAAAGCCACATGGTGACATTGCTCCTCCACTCCGTAAGGATGTGGTTCCTTACAACAATATAGTCGTTCTGCATTTTCCCACCCAGTTCAGAGACAACTCCAGCTTTAATTTCCTCATCGAGCAGCTCATCAATCGGAAATCCCAGTGAAAGTGCGATTAAAGCCTCAGTTTCAGTTTCTTTCTCCAATTCTTCCTGACTCTTTATCTTCTTCTTCGATGCACTGCCCAAATGTCTATCTATCATCTCATCCATCAGATTCTCATCATAATTTGTAAAGCTAGTTTTCCTCCTCAAGGATCTCTTGAAAACAGATTCATCAGACGCTGATACCCTCCTAGACTCCCTCATTCTTTTACCACAGAATCCTGCAAGCTCAAGCCAACATCATATATCGAAAATCATATCAACAGCCGCATTCCTTCTGCAGGCAAACACTCCCAACTCCTTCACCATCAGGAAAACACATTTTCAGGATATTGCTTCTTGTCATCAATTCCAAGTATACTACGCTTCCAAGTAAAACTGAGTTGGAGGTAAAACCACCACGAAAACACGAAAACACGCAACACCAATCCGAATTCCTCCACAGTACCATAAACTGATTGCAAATTTATGCCGCGATGAAGGAATGAAGAAACACATGCACAAAATGAGAAAACGCACCGTTAAGCATGACTGGAATTTTCAAGAATTGTCGGCGAGTTCAATTAGGGTTTGCCAATAAACCCCTTTCTTCTGTGTGTGTTGGATTTGCTGACATAATCCCAAGCATGCTGAAATCGAAGACACACGCCCAAATAGAAATGGGCTTCAGGCGTACGGGTCGGATCAGGTTTGGATTGTCGGCGACGCCCCAAGCCTATTTCTTGGGTCCAACTCCTTTTCCCCAAATAAAACAAGCCTGTTTTGTTTTTTTTTCTGATTTAAAATCCTATTTTTTTTTCAAATATTTAATTTTATACGAACCATTTTTTTCATTACTCATACACCAAGACTATTTTATAATTATATTATTTATAATTCATTTTATTTTATGAAAAGGAGGCGGTGGAGGGGGCGGCAGGCGGCGTCGGCCACCTAGCCGACATGTGCCCCGCCCCTCCCCTTGGGTAACCACATGTCTTTTTCTTTTGTCTACCTGGGCCCCACACGCACCCCCTTCAATGAAATAATTTATTCCCCCCCCACCGCCCCACCCCCCGGTTCGCTTCTCCCTCTCTCCTCTTCTTCCCCTATGAACCGGTCAAACAAAAAGCACAGGTGAAGTCTTTATTCCACCCTCCGCTTGATTGGTTCCCATTTAATTGTGGGCCCATCTTGAATTACAACCTTTTTTAAAAAAATAAAACAAAATATTCTGAAAATAAATTTTCGATTTTATTAAATTTTAGTATTTGATTATTTATTCATTTTTAAAATTAAATAATAACAATTTTGGTGGTTGAGGATGGGTTCTACATTGTTTTGAGATTAAATGGTCTTGTTGTACTCTATTTTATTATTAATATAAATTATGGCATAATAAATAATATTTTAATTTTTGAAAATTTGAAGGTTTGTGTGTTTGAAATGCGTGTGGACAAACACCTTGACCGTGATATTTTAAGACAGGAAGGTGTGGCCATAGTGGACCCCACCGCAGCCGGTAACATTGTATTTAGAATTACCGGAATACGCACTCTATTTCGGGTTTATTACGTTTCGGCACCAAACAAAATCGGTTATATTCATTTACTCCCCTGACCGTACAGAAACATTTCCTGTGCATGATCACGTTTGATGTCACAAAACAGAAACTTTTGCATAACCACACGAACGAACAGCAGAATATTCGTCTGGGTGAAGTTTTTTTCCGATGGGCTGACGGCTTTGATGGGAATAAAGCTGCCTCCAGATCATGGGACGGGTCTGTAGGAGGAGGAACAGGAGCAGGGGAGGGGGGGGGGTCCCTAATTTCAGATCTAATTGGTTTACTGTAAGCTGGATGAAGAAGATGGTGGAGAAAGGCGTTGCTTTTCCCCGGCGGAAGAAGGTGGCAATCGGAATTTTGTTTACGTGTCCTGAAGATTGAGGGCTGATGCTTCTACAGGCGGGGGCTGATTCAGATCCAGATCCAGCACCCTCCTCGGATCAGGTCCATCGTAGAGATTCTCATCGACGACGGAAGATGTGTCGGAATCGGTGCCGAGTGGGGCGCCGCGTGGAATTCCGGGGACGACGATAGGGGCGGCAGCCGTTTTGTAGATGGGCGGTTGCGGGAGGGCCTGGAAGAGGAATATCTGGGGGGTATTGGTGTTGGCCTGCAGGAACATCACCGGCGCCTGCTGGGATGCGAATAATGGGTATGCGTGGTGGGCGGCGATGGTGACCACGGAGGAATCGGTTGGGCGGCGCGTGAAACTTAACCCCGCCTGTGGGCGCGTGTCGCTGTTGACGTCGGCGCAGGACGACTCCACGGTGCTGCTCTGGCTGGGGCTCCGGGCCACAGTCTCCGACGGGATCGAGAAATTGGTCTTCGCTTTCTGGCCACGGAACTCCCTCGCCGCGGCATCATACGCACGGGCCGCCGCCTCTGCTGTGTCGAAGGTCCCAAGCCAGACGCGTCGTTTCTTGTCGGGATCTCGGATTTCGGCGGCGTAGCGTCCCCACGGCCGCTTCCGTACCCCTCGGTAGTGTACCTCGTCGGCGCCACCGCCGCTGGACTGCTCCATCTCCTTCGCCTTCATCGACATTTTTCCCCTTGAAAAACGAAGAGCCGAGACCGACTTTTCCAACCCGCTATGTAGCGGTTCTCTGGATAAAAGCCTTGTCTTTATAGGCGGTGGACGGGGGATAAAATTGTGGGGCGCGTGGGGTGTAGTTGATGGGTGAAGCGCGTGAGCCTAGACAACTGATGGTTGACGCGGCGGCCGCCGTCCCATGGGGTGAGAGAGACTACGGAAAGTGCAGCCCTCACTTCAATTTTAATGCTCAACCCTGGGTCCGCACGCGCCGCTACCGTGGGGCTCGGGCTGTACCCTTTTTACGGTGCACACGCTCCCATGGAATCCGCACCTACGGTTCATAATTGGGCCGGCCCAAATCCGCAAAAATACACAGAAAAATGATATTAAATTTTCCCTAATAATGGACTCACGTGGCCCGCGCCTGGTCGGAATCGCCGCCAAGGTATCTGAGAGATTCCGTCTACGGCGAGGAGAGGCGCCTCCGGAGTTCTTCCATGGGGGAGGGAGGGTCAGGAACTACGCGATGGCGTTTCAAGGGGAATGAGAATCTGTCGCTCAAGACAACTGTAACCGTCAGACGTACGCTCGACATGGTAAGCGCATATCTTGATTCCAGTGACACTAGGCCCGTTGTTCCGCTGGCTCACGGCGATCCCTCCTCTCACCCATCCTTCTCCACCACCCCCGTTGCTGTGGATTCCGTCTCCACCGCCCTTCGCTCTAGAAAGTTCAACGGGTATCCTCCCTCCGCCGGGGTCGCCGAGTCCCGCAGGTGCTTTAAATTTTCAATATTGGGTGTTTGTAGATAACCTTTGCTTGGTGGGCTGCTGTAATTCTTGTAAAGTGAATGGCCAAGAAACAAAAACTCTAAAACTGTTAGATTCCTGATTCAATGTACCTTTCATAATGGATCTTGAGATTCTACTGTTTTGATAGTTCAGATTTTACCCATACATATATTGCAATAGCAACCTGTTATGTGCAGGGCAGTAGCCGAGTATCTTTCTAAAGATCTCCCATACAATTTGTCACCAGAAAATGTGTTCCTGACTTTTGGCTGCAATCAAGCAATAGAAGCAATTATAACTGTGATGGCTCGTCCCAATGCCAACATTTTGCTTCCGAGACCAGGATTCCCTTACTATGAAGCTCGATGCGCATTTTCTCATCTTGAAGCCCGCCATTATGACCTGATTCCGGAGAATGATTGGGAAGTGGATTTAGCTTCTGTTGAAGCTGTGTCTGATGAGAATACGGCGGCTATAGTTATTATCAATCCTGGGAATCCTTGTGGGAACTCTTTCAAGTATGAACACTTGAAGAAGGTGATTAAGTTAATGTAATGTGGCCATAGTTTAAACATTGCCATGATAAATGCTCTTATCCATCCTGTGCTTGTCCTAGATAGCGGAGACCGCAAGGAAGCTTGGAATCCTAGTGATTTCTGATGAAGTTTATGGACACCTTACCTTTGGAAACAATCCATTTGTTTCAATGGGAGTTTTTGGATCAATTACTCCGGTGATAACAATGGGGTCAATATCGAAAAGATGGATGGTTCCTGGTTGGAGACTTGGATGGCTTGTTGCATATGATCCAGATGGTATTCTTGCGAAGCAAGGGGTACTTTCTCAATCAACTGCCTATGTTGCATCTCTTGTCATTCGGTGTTCACAAGCGTTAGTGTTGTTAACAGGTCCTTGCGAGCATCGATGGTTTCATGGATATTAGTCTTGATCCGACAACCTTTGTTCAGGTTCCTCGTTTCTATCTCTTAGCATTTATTGTTTAAGTAGATGAAAACTCTCTGGACTAAGCTTTTGAAGTTTAACAAAACCTCTGAAGGGGGCAGCAACAGGAATTTTACAAGACACCCCGAGTGATTTCTTCCTAAAAATTGTAAACAAGCTCAAAGAAGCTGCAGAGATATGCTACGATCTTATCAAGGAGACGCCATTTTTAAGTTGTCCATCCAAGCCTCAAGCATCCATGTTTACCATGGTGAGCACAGTTATCAAAATACCATGATTTTCCACGTAGTTCATTCAAAATCCTCGAATTCTCCATCTCAGGTGAAGCTTAACCTTTCTCTCCTCAACGGCATTGAAGATGATGTAGACTTTTGCTTGAAGCTAGCCAAGGAGGAATCTGTTGTTATTTTACCAGGTGAAATTTCCTGGCATAACTTTCCCTTCTGGGGTTCTTTCTTGTCTAGCCATCCATCTCTTTTCTGGACTCTAGAAACATGGCACAAGCCTTTGCTGCAGGGACTGCTGTGGGACTCAAGAATTGGCTGCGGATCACATTTGCAGTCGAGCCATCATTGCTCCACGATGGCTTTACCAGAGTGAAAGCTTTCTGCAAGAGACACTCCGCTTAAAGAATGCATTGTTGGGATTTATGTATGCTTCTGGGGCATGAAACTGCTCGTTCCATCCCTCTTGCAAAATGCAATAAAAGTTGTTGTCTTTTGTTTTGTTGCTCCCCCAGCATCTCTGGATTCTACTGTTGTGATTTCTTTTGGTTCAAGAAAAAATTGTGTGCATCCTTACGAATTGGGCCGTATGCGGCCCAATTGTTCGTCGTCAAATCGGCAGCTTCTCGGGTAGGGTTTTAGCTCAGGGTTTCTTCCGCAACCGTGAATTCTGTTGAAGACAACGAAATGGTGATTTCCGCCGCCAGATTCATCGTACGTTCGTCGACTGTGCGTAATGCCGCCTCAAAGTTCGCTTCTCAGCCGAAATCAGCTCGCTCTTCCCCATTCCAGATTCCCTCGAGGAATCACGCTCTGGGGCGCGGTGTTTTCAGGTAACCGTCTCAGTTTTTATTGTGGACAGAAACTTGCTTATGGATTGGATTTTTTTTTTATTGAGAATTTTGAGTTAATTGTGAAGGTCTCCAGTTGAATTGAGTGCGTGCCTGGAGTCATTGAATCCGTACCACACGGCCACTGCTTCTGCGTTGTTGACATCTTTGCTGACGGTTTCCCGCAGTGGTTTTTGCTGGCTCCCGGAAGGTGTTTAAGTTAGTTTTTTTTTTTTTTTTATTCTCGTTTTGCTTCATAGATTGCCATTCGATGATTTAGCTACCGTTTTCAATGGTGTATTTAGTTATCATCTGATCAATGCAGCGTTTGTATTCCAAAATGCATTCCAATTTCAAGTTTACTGATCCGCTTTCCCAAATTCCCATGTAAAGAGAAAGATTTTAAAGCTTCGGACATGATCATGTAGCATTTCCAACCGCAGACATTCTCAGACATCTATGCTTTATTGCTTAGTGAAAACAAGCTTTGATGCTTATGCCATGTTTTCAAGGCGTATGGGATGCATCCTCCGATGTCTTTTCCTCGCTAGTTTCCAAGTCCTCTGCCTTATTAGTCCCACATCTAGTGTACTCTTTTGAGGCTATGACTTATCCACGCAACAAATCGTTCTGCCAATAAATGGAGTTACCTCTACTACCTCCAGCATTTTTCCTCCCAAGTTTTTTGTTAAAATATTCCACACCGGTCAAAGATTTCTTTTTTGCGATATTCCTCCACCTTCTTTACTATGATTTCCTAACAATTGTCTGTTTTCACTTCTTTTCTAGGTATTTAGCGTTGTAGTGCTCCCTATTGCTGAACCTGCCCTTCCCGTATATCTGAGTGAGTGAGTTTTTCAATTAGGTTGTTCACTCATATGGTCTTGTTTTCTGAAATTCTCCATTTTTTTATTGATGTCGGGTCAATGCCCAATAAAGTGAAAATGTGGAACACCTGCCTTTTTGTTTTAGCCTAGATTCTGTTTGCTGCGAATTCATTCCTATATGTATGAAGAGGTGCCTCCATTATTCCTGTTGTAGGCATTAAGGACACTAGATGAAGATGGAAAAGCAAAGAGGGGATACTCATTCATGTCTGCTTTAGTACTCTCTACAATAAAACAACTCCTCTAGACCGCTGGATGGCCTTATTTCCTTTTTCGTAGTTACAGATTGCCTCTTGTTCATTATGATTACATTATCCTGTTGAATCAATTCGCTTTACATTTTCTTGTTGCACTGGAGTAACTTTAAGGGTTCTGTGAAGAAGCCCGTGTTTACATCTCCCATCTGTTTTTTTATTCATATTCATGTTGTAGGATAAACTCACACTTGATCATTATTCATTCAGCCTTCCACCATGATGCGTAACAACGTAGAAGGCCAAGATTTCACAGGTCGGAAAAGTGTGAACCGAGTTAAGTGTCAGCTGGTCCTGAGTGATGATGCCGGCTCTTGTTTTATGAGTGTTTGCTCTCAAGCTTCCTTTTTCGTTGAAGATATTCCTAGAACCTGTGTATTCTTTTTTATATTATTTTTCAAATTGCACAATCAGCGCGAGCATTGAAGAACTAGGCTGACCCATTTCTGTATGTTCTGTGTTTACTTAATATTGGGAAATTTTGCTTGCTTAGGATGTTCAAGATCCTCGAGTTCATACTTTTGAATCCATGAAAAGACCCGGAGGTGATGTGTGTGCGCGTGCTGCACCAGAGAAGTAGTTATGTTATTTTGTCCTTGAACAAACAACAGAATCTGCTGGTTGGTGCAGGGGCATTGATTTCTCTGAATTGTTACTCAGTGCAGGGAATTTCGTCGGATTGGAACTTCACCCCATTTTCCTCCTAACTTTATTCCCTCTTGGGGTGAAGTGGTAGGCCAGAGCTTTATTTCTTTGCCAAAAATGTCAGGTCCATCGTAGCAGGTCTTCAAAGCTCAACCGCCGGGTGGTATCTTGGAGATCCCCTGTGCTTGTAGCTCGATCACGACGCTGTCAACAGACGGTGGTTTCAGACCAAGTGGCAGCGGTGTCCATGGCTTCGACATCACTTCTCCGATGGCTGCATCCACACTTTCCTTCGACTTGAAAGGAAGTAAAAGGACTCAATCCCACGGCTGTTGAAATGCATGTGCATGCGATGATGCGCCGTGGTAAAACTTACCGGATGAATGTCAGACGGTGGCTGAGGGGGTCCCTGCCCGTGAGTTGGGACCCTGAAGCTGGTCACCGGTACCGGGGGTATTCCGGTGGCAGGCATCGCCGGTGGATAGCACAGTGGTCCCGGTGGCATGACCTGTAAATTCAAGAGCCTTAAGGGATGGATATCCCTCTAGATGCCAGTCAAGTGATGCAATTGAACTCACATGAGGGTGGGGCACCCAGAACTGGTTGGGCCACATGTGCATGTATGATTGGTCGACAGATGGGTGACCCCAAACGTTTAGGGGTCTGAGATTGGGCATCGTTGGGATCCCAATTGTGGGTGCAGTCCAAGGGCTGTTTACAGCGCCTTCCCGGCCCACCGGAGCTGAACCGGCGCTGTAGATGCGCCGCCGTTGATTCCAGCCGGCCGCTTCCGCCTCCCGGGCCAGCAGATGTTTCCTCTGGGACCGGTACTTCTGTGGAAAACCATCATATGTTAGAAGACAAATCGGAAGCTCCTCCCCCCCGCCCCTGCTGTTCAACTCTGCAAAACAAACTTGCAGCAGACGACGACAAGCGTGAAATGGGAAGCTACAGAAACAGCATTCCAAGTTTACAGAAGGGAGAACTAGCCGATGACTGATGAAAAATGCTTTCTGGTGACCTGGAGATGACTGGCAACGTTGTGGCGAGTCAGACAGTCGATTCCCATGAGCTCGAGGATCCTTGAGGGGACAGCTTTGTCGATCCCCAGTTGCTCCACCGCCTGAACGAATCGCCGGTGGAGCTCCGGCGTCCAATCCACCTGCACATTCGTTGAAGCTTGGAAACTCCCCACAGGACGAATTGTGAACGCAGATGTTGCTGAATCCTTAATTTACACTACCTTCACTTTCTTCTTCCCCGATGAGGTGGTTTTTCTTGGTTTGCGAGCTTCCCTCCGACAGGAACTGACTTCAGTAACGGTTTCTTGAGCTACGCTGGTGGTCTCCTCCTCCATCGTGGGGTCCCTCCCCCCGGCGAGCCCCCCTTCAGCTCCATCGCCCCATCGGAGAAATTCTGGAGATCGATCTGAAAATCGGGGAACGCATCGCCGCCGAGCCCAGCAAGAAGGTCGTCGAAATCGATGGTGTCGAGCCAATTCCCCGGCGAGAGATCAGGAACCTGGGCTCCCTCCCCCTCCTCCTCCTCTTCTTCTTCTTGCTGTTTCTGGGTATCATCGTTGAAGCTCCTCCGAGGCGAGGCAACAAGCATTGATCGGCGGCTACCCCTTCGAGCAGTGAAGCCCGCTGATGCTGCACATAAATGCAGATCACGTCGTCCGAACGTCACACGAAGAAGAGGAAGAAGAAGAAGCTCTCCTTTGGTGAACGCAGAGGCCGTGCAGTTTTGTTCACATCCTCTCTCTCATTTTTCACTCCAGGGGAGATGTCTTGGAGTAAAGAAACCATTTGCATTTTTCATCATATTTTAATAATATTCCTATTTCCTTCTTAATAAATTTAACCTAAGTCTTTCTTTGGTTCTTGAAAAATAATTCTAATAAAATACAAATTAAATTTCTTAATTTTTTTTAAAATAATAAATCTTGGTAAATCGCCATAAAATTTAATCTTTGCCTTGATCATATTAATTGATTATTGATAATATTATCTCTCTTACTCAAATTATTTTTACTTTATACAAAATCATTCCATATGATATTCTATGTTTTATCTAATAAAAATTTGCATAAATTCAATTTCCAAATTAATTTTTTTTTGTACAAATATCTTATTTTTTATATAAATTAATTCTACTTCACGTAAAGCTACAAAATATCAACTCCTTGGACGTGATTCTTTTGGTTCTCAGACAACACAATTTGTGGGCATGCATTTTTTTCCCAATTTTCTTTATTTTTTTTAATTTCCTCTTAAAAACCGGTGCACGGTTTGGTCGTAAGCGGTTTCGCTTTTCTCATACAGAGTTAAATAGGAAGACGACGTTTTTTCTCTTAGACCGGGACAAGATTTTCATGGCAGCATTTAAAACAGGATAAGGAGCCAGCGGCTCAACGCTCACCCGGGATCCTATGGTTCATACTTCTTCAGACCGGTCGCCGGTTCGATATTCCTCCCATGTGTCAACATCCAAAATTATACGATATTATCCATTTTTGTCACTCAGTTTTTACAACTTTACCTTATTTCATGTAAAAAATCTCATACAAATTTAAGAGAGCTCATTGCACATTATTTCTTTTATTCGTAACCAATTTGAAATAACGACTGATCTTACATTCATGTGTTTTTCTTGATTTGGTAATATTTTTTATTTTTTATATTAATTTGTACAAAAATGCAATGTATTTAAGTTATGATTAATTATCACGTATTTGTAAAAATGTTTCTAATACAATTTATATAAAATGTTATTAAAATACTTAAAATTAAAAATGACAGCAATAAAAGATATTTAATATTACCAAACTAATCATAATATTTATTAACTATTGTGAATAAATAATTAATAATTGTAAAAAAATTAAAATAAAATGGATAGTGTTATTTTTTTGGGAAAATCATTTTTTAAGTCACAATGTTTCAATCATTTTCATTTTACACTCAAATATTTTAATTTGTGCAATATTCAATCAACAAGTTTACAAATGAACTCAATTTATGGCATTTCGGCTAAAAAATATTTTAAAATATTTTATAATTTGATATATATTTTTTTAAATAGAACTAAAATTCAATATATATATTTAAAAATATTTTAAATTTTTGAAAATTATTTTTCTCAATTTTTAATATTTCTTCTATGATATTTCCATCATCTAATTTTTTTTAAATTGAAACACGTTAATAATAATACGTGAACATATATAATGTTTTCTTGTCCTTTATCTAAAGTACTATGTCATCTTCGTATGTTTATTCTTCGATTACACTAACTTCATCACATATATTGAAAGACTTTCATTTTGATACTTGAATTTGCATAAATGTTTTTGATTAAAATTGAAATACGAAGAGATAAAAGAAGTTTTGTGTATAGAATATTATTTCTATAATACCATTTTGTAGTAAATTATAAAAAATGAAACTAGAAAAAATTATAATAATTTTTAATAATTTTTTAGTATTTTTTAAATATTTTTTAAAAATATATATTAAATTTTAATTATCTTTAAAAATCTTTATCTAAAATTTTAAAAATTTTTAAAATAGTTTTTAACCGATATGCCATAAATTGAATTTATTGATAAACTTATTTACTGTATTTGGCATAAATTAAATTGTTTCACTGTAAAATTAAAATAGTTAAAACATTATAACTTAAAAAACGATTTTTCACTATTTTTTTTACACACCTATTGAATTGGTCCTGGATTTATATGGAAATTCATTTAATAATATTTTTACCTTATTCTTTTATGGTGCATATATTATTTAAAAGGTAAAAAAAAAGGCTGCCAAGCCGCAGGCCAACTTGACTGATGGATGCTGCTCAGCATTCATATGAAAGGAAAATGATCCAAAAATAAATAATTAAATTATTATTTTTTTATTTTATTTCAAAACCTGACAGCTCATCTTCCTTACAAATAATCTCCGTCTGAAGCCCTCGTTGCGCCACGTCCCCCCCAAACTCCTGTGGTCGACGTTTTTCTGTTTTTTCTGTACGAAAATGAAATGTGGTGGGCCCTTCCCTACCCACAGCACCGTTTTTTTTTTTTTTTAAAAAAACAAATAATTACAATTTTCAAATATAAAATGCAAGATAATTCTTTTTTAAACTATTTTTTCAGAATTTATATTAAAATTTAATGTGCTTTCACTTTTTCTTCAATGAATACAATAAATCATCGTGGTCGTTGAGGCGGCCGAGTTGTATTAGAAAACACCTTCTATTTTTTATTTTTCTGCAGAAGAGTTTTATATACCGTTTTATTACCAAATATAGATAACTTATATTTAAAAAAACTCAAAAATTTAAAAATAAGAATCGACTATAATTCCAATTATTAGTTATTTATCTTTTTATTTTTAGGTTGTTAAAAAAATTAAATCCATTAAAATGGGGAATGATGTTAGGTGCCACGTGTAATTTGTGGATAAAATACGCAATATAAAATGTACTTATGATTCAACAATAAATTGACATTGATTTTATCTTATCCACCAATTATTTTTAATTTAATTAGAAGATTCTTTTTTTTTTATGAATAACAACACGTGCTGAAGAAGTTAGCACGTACGAAAGAATTTCCTTAATCTCAAATATGCCCTTCATAGGTACCTCCCGTTTGGGAATAATCCCGTGCGGTTGAGCCTCACCGTATCATATCATGTCACATCCGCCCCCCCTGTCATCGCGAAGCATCTCCACATCCCCAACCGCCCAAAACTCTACCTCAATTTCAAACACCATGCAATATACTTTTATTGCTGTTTTTATTTTTGAGAATATTTCAAGATAATACCTTTATTTTGTAAATTTTTTTAATATAAATATAATTTATATAATATTGATCTAAATACAATAGTATTTTAAATATGTTTGTAAAATTTATCTATGAAATACACTTTCAATCATAATTACTATTCTAAATCAGTAGTTTAGTGGCATTGTTTATAGTGCTACACTGTACGATAATTGCATCAAAATAATTTGGTTTATAATAATGATTAATTTAATTACGTAAATATTTTATATAAAAATGGGAGGCATTCAATGGGCTAGAAGTGGGTCGCTTTTCTTCGATTGGGCCTGTGGACTGACTTCGGCGGCCCAATATAGGGCTTTAGGATCTGTATCGCCGGGTCGGGAACCACAGGGAGAAGACGCTGCAGATGCTCCCGACGGCCACCGGAACCGATCCCGTAACCTCCTTCGACGGCAACGGAAAGAAGCGACTCATCATATTCTTATTGAACATCGCCGCCGCCATGGAAAAGAAAGATGACAGACACGAGGGTAGCCATCTGTTCTCAAAAGCATTATCTGTAAAGAACATAGAACAATTCTTCAATTTCTTGACTGTGTATTCACGTTGCTTGCTGGGTAGATGCAACTTTGATGTAAAAATACAATATGTATGAAGAGAGTGTAAACAGGTATGAAAGTGAGTTTTTCTTTTCTTCAATTTTGAAGAATTGAGTTACAACAAGTTACAGCGAAGAGCTCGTTACTTATAGGGAAATTCATATGCTTTTTTTTTTTTTTTTTTTTTGAACCGTTAGAGACGTGTATGGATGGCCTTTGCATTAATTCCGTTTCTAGCCGTTGCATATCTGTAGATTTCCTCTTGGATTTTCTTCTTCATCAATGTGGTTTGCAGTTGATTCTTCTGATTTGTTTGATTGGAGCAGTTTGCTTGTAATTTCCTTCTCAGGTTGCATCAACATTCCCCTGTGAGAAGGCAATTTAGAGTTTCTTGACTCCGGTTTCACTGATTGTTGCATATCATGTACCATAGTGGTTTCTGATTCTTCAATTTTCTTCAAGTTGAGCTTGTCACGAAGATAGCAGAATTGCTGAGGAAACATCAATTTGGTGAGTATATCTGCAAGCTGTCTCTCTGATTGTATAAACTTGAGTTTAATCATCTTCTCACGAACATAGTGTCTCAGTACATGAAATTTTATCTGGATATGTTTTGTTCTTCCAAAGAGACTGGGGTTGTTTCCCATAGAAATTGCAGATTTATTATCGATGTTCATCACGGTAGGCTTCTCTATATGAATTCCCAGATCAGTTAGTAGTTTGCGTATCCACATCAAATGGTTTGCAGCAGCTGCTGCTGCCATGTACTCAGCCTCACTAGAGGATTGAGCAATGACAGTTTGCTTTTTGCTGTTCCAGGCAAATGGTGATCCACCCAGCGAGAATACATATCCGGAGGTTGACTTGAGATCGTGACCATCTCCTGCAAAATCACTGTCTGAATATATTTGAAGATAAGGGTTCGTACCTTTTGTGTAGATTAGTCCCAGATTTGATGTATGATTTAAATATTTCAAAACTCGTTTTGCAGCATCAAGATGTGGTTTTCGAGGTTGCACCATGAATTGAGAGAGTAGATTCACTGCATAAGTTATGTCTGGCCGTGTTGCAGTGAGATACAATAGAGAACCAATTATTCCCCTGTAAGTTGTAACATCTACGAACTCTTCTTGTGTATGATAGAATTGCTTCTTCATATCCGGTGTGATAGGTACAGCAGAAAATCTAGAGTAGCTATATTCATGTTTCTTGATTAAATCCTGAATATATTTCCTTTGTGATAGAATAATAGATGTAGAGCTCTGGATGATTTCAAGACCTAGAAAATAGGTCATTAGTCCCAAATCTGTTAGCTCAAAGTGTTTTTTTAGAGCTTGTTTTTCGCTTCCCACTAGAGTTGGATTATTTCCTGTCATGAGGATATCATCCACGTATAAGGAAATAATTACTTGTCCTGCTTGAACATTCAGGATATATAGAGTGTTGTCGTTTTCACTTCGCACATAACCATGCTGAGTGAAGTAGAGGTCAATCTTAGAATACCATGCTCTTGGTGCTTGTTTTAATCCGTATAAAGCTTTGTGAAGTAGATAGACCTTGTTTTCTTGCCCTTTAATCACAAATCCTGATGGTTGTTCTATATAAACTTCTTCATTTAGTGGACCATTTAGAAATGCAGACTTGATATCAAGGTGATAGACATCCCATCTTTTGCATGCTGCTAAAGCCAACAATAGCTTGATTGTATCAAGTCGTGCTACTGGCGCAAATGTGTCTTGGTAATCAATTCCAGCTCTCTGTTTAAAGCCCTTAGCTACCAATCTTGCCTTGAGTTTGTTGACGCTGCCATCTGGATTGAGCTTGGTGCGTAGTACCCATTTAACACCAATTACTCTCATGTTTTCTTTTCTCTCTACCAGGGTCCATGTCTTATACTTCTCAATAGTTTGGAGTTCTAATTCCATTGCTTTTCTCCATTGTGGATCTTGTAGTGCCGTTTCAATTGAAGTTGGCTCAAGCGGTGCCTCTATACTTTCAGGTGCACTGCAAATTGACATTTCGGCATAATCTTTCATCCATAGGGGTGATTTTGAGGTTCTCCCACTTCGAGTTTTAATAATAATAGACTCCAAGCTTTCAGTTATTTTAGGCTGGTTTGCGTCTGTGGGCGTGATTTCTTGAGTTTCCAGTGATCCTTGTTCTCCTAGAGGTCTTTCAGAGATGCTTTCCTTTTCTACAAATTGATCTTTGTGCATACTTTCATCAGGTATTGCGTGGATTCTTTCAGTAGGTTCTCTATTTTCTATCCACCTTTCCTGATTTTGTTCCAACCTTTGTTTTGTTGCGTTGGTGGATAGATGATCTATTTCTATTTCTGTAGGATTCTGAAGCAAACTTACAGGAAGCAGGGAGTTGTCAGTCTCTGCTTGTATTGAATCGGATAGGTCATTGAGCTCACGGTTATCCTCTGGTAGTAAGTTTTGATTAGCTTCAAGAGAGGGGCTAAAGGCATCGGTTTGTGAGTCAATGTCTATTTCTTCTGAGCATGTTTGTGATGGCTCTGTTATTTCCTCTCTGACTGACATATCCTCATTTGTTGTAATCATATCAGTTGGGACAGCTGGTAGTAATGGAAATAGGAAACTCAAGTCTGTTACGTTTGAGGTTTCGGTGTTCCAACTTTCTTGATTCCACTTCCATGCTTTTCTTTCATTAAAGACTATATCTCTACTAATGATGATCTTCTTATATTCCGGTAGCCAGACTCTATAGGCTTTGGACTGTGTTGCATATCCAACAAATATTCCCATCTTGCTTTTGTTGTCTAACTTTGTGCGGAGTTGGTGTGGAGTCTGTGTAAAACATATACAACCGAATACCCTTAAGTGATCAACCGATGGAACTCGGTTCTTCCATAGTTCATATGGCGTTTTGTACTCTTTTGTTCCTCGTGTAGGCAATCTGTTGAGCAAGTAAACGGCTGTATGGACAGCTTCTCCCCAGAAGAATTTTGGTAGGTTTCCTTCCAATAATAGGCAGCGTGACATGTCCATGATTGTTCTGTTGCGTCTTTCGCAGATACCGTTTTGCTGAGGGGTATAAGGAGCAGTAAATTGCTGTTCAATTCCATGCTCTTGGCAGTATTTTTGGAGTTCATGCGGTATGTATTCACCACCATTATCAGATCTCAATGCCTTAATCCTTTTCCCACTTTGATTCTCAACCAATGCTTTGAAATCCATGAAGCATTTGCTGACTTCTGTTCGTGATTTTAGGAAATAAACCCAGGCATACTTCGAGAATTCATCTATAAATAATACAAAGTATCGGTTCCCAGCTTGAGTAGATGGTGTAATAGGCCCACAAACGTCTGAACAGATCACTTCTAGTGGCTGTTGTGCTGTCCATATGCTCTGTGAAAATGATGGTCGAGACATCTTTCCAAGCTGACAGATTTTGCAGCAATCTCCATCTTGTTCTAGTGTTGGAATCCCAGTAAGTAGTTCCCTTTGTTGTGTTTTGTACAGAGACATCTGATTGTGGTGTCCAAATCTTCGATGCCACAAGATCATGTTTTCCTTTGCTTGGGCGGATAAGGCCATAGTGACAATATTTCCTGTTTCCTTGAGAAAGTTAATAGGGAAGATCTTATTCATCATAGAGATACTCAGAATTTTCTCTCCTGCAGAGCTACTGATATGACACGTATTATCACAGAAGTTAATATCACAACCTCTTTTAACTAGCTGGCCAAGGCTCAGTAAGTTGTGGGAGGCAGCCGGTACATGCAGAACATCCTTGAGAAGAATATAATGAGTTGCAGTTTCCAGTTTAATGTTGCCTCTTCCAATGGCCATAATGTGAGTTCCATTAGCGATTTCTATTTCTGTAAGAGTTTTTTCGTAACTGATGAAGAGTTGTTTGTTATTGGCAATGTGGTTTGTACTCCCACTGTCCAAAAGCCATACCCAGTTCTGTACGTCCGTTAATGCAGAGAATAATGTGGTTCGGCATAAAGATTAGATATCAACGGTGTCTTTCTCATTTATTGTGTGTTGAGATACATCATTTTTGGCTGTTGTAGAGAAGTCAGAAGAGAGTTTCACATTGATGCCTCCTTTAGATCCCATCTGTCTCTGTTGGAGCATTTGTTGCATGATTTCTCTTTTTATTGGGCAGACTCTTTCAAGATGGCCCTTTTCTTGACAGAAGCGGCATAATTTTTCTGGATGCCAATAGCAGTCGTCTGAGATGTGATTCTGTTGCTTGCAGTGAAGACATGGAGGATGTGACCCAGGTACATATGTTCCTGGTTTGCCCAAAACCGCACTCGGTTTTTCCATTTGGGAGTTTGTTACTCTTTGGCTTGGTGCCTTGTATACAGATTTTGCTAAGAATGCCTTTTCTTCATATGGTTGCATGTGTGTTTTAATCTCTACTCGCCTCAATTTTTGAAGGACTTCAGCATGAGACAGTTTTTCCAGGCCGTGGATCTGAAGGGAGTTCACTGCTGATTCATAACAAGGGGGCAGCGCATGGATAATGATATCCTTGAGTCTATCTTCGTCAGGCTTGGACCCTAATAATCGCATTTTACGCACACCTGCAGCAATAAGGTCAGTGAATTGATTAAGAGAGTCAGGTGAACTTACCTTTTGATGGTTTAGTGTGCGCCATATGTCTGCAACTTGAACAGCTTTGCTTTCAGCGGTCCCTATATAAGCATCTTCTAGTACTTTCCATGCCTCCTTAGGAGTCTTGCATTCCAAGATATGTTCATATGCTTCGTGGGTGACAGCCTGATTTAGAATACCACGTACCCTTTTTTCAATTTTTTTGTAGCTTGTCCAAGCCTCTTCGCTTGTTTCTAGAGGAGACTCTGTGGTGAAGTAATCTGCTAGATCAAGCTCATCAAAGTAGTCTGTCATTTTTCTAGACCACGCTCGAAACTCACTTGGATCTTTGCCATTGAAGACTGGTGGAGCAGAAGTCTGGGCTGCCATGTTATCGAGAAAGAAAACAAGAAAACGATATACAAGATATAGCACTTGAAACAGCAGGGAACCAGAAGCAGAGCGTGTATAGAAATGGCTTCACGTCGGGTTCACCATAAAGAACATAGAACAATTCTTCAATTTCTTGACTGTGTATTCACGTTGCTTGCTGGGTAGATGCAACTTTGATGTAAAAATACAATATGTATGAAGAGAGTGTAAACAGGTATGAAAGTGAGTTTTTCTTTTCTTCAATTTTGAAGAATTGAGTTACAACAAGTTACAGCGAAGAGCTCGTTACTTATAGGGAAATTCATATGCTTTTTTTTTTTTTTTTTTTTTTTTTGGACCGTTAGAGACGTGTATGGATGGCCTTTGCATTAATTCCGTTTCTAGCCGTTGCATATCTGTAGATTTCCTATTGGATTTTCTTCTTCATCAATGTGGTTTGCAGTTGATTCTTCTGATTTGTTTGATTGGAGCAGTTTGCTTGTAATTTCCTTCTCAGGTTGCATCAACAATCTGATGCATGAGCCAAACCTCCGTTTATTGATTTCTACCCATTTTTCAGAGATGGTTTCTTCTCATCATATCTGATGTGTTTTGCAGAAAGTCGTACGTTCAGAGTTCAGACAGCGGTAGAAGAAGAGAATGGTAGGCGCTGATTCTTACAACTGGCTTTGAAGGGCTTCTTTGATACATCAGGCGTCTGAATTTGTTTTGTAGCTTGAGAAATAAAAGAAGATAGCACAGCATTTTATTACTGAACTGCGCATTAAGTTCAGCGGTAGATCTTTTGCATCAATACACCGACGCAGTAATGATCAGTTCAGCGGTAGATCTTTCGATTCAATACACCGACGCAGTAATGATCATCATGCAAGCAACACCAAGGAAGAGTCCGGTGCATATTTTACCAGCCGAATCTGAAGTGTTCACGCTGCTGGTGCCTCTTCTACGCCGGCGTATCTGTAACGGCGACGGTGACGGTGACGGCGACGGCGAAACGGCCGGAGTAGGAGCTTCGTACAACTCAACAGGCAGGAGCACTGCGTCCACTTGGTAAACCGCCAGGGGGAAGTCTTCCCTCACAACTTTTCTGATGGCAGCATTCACGAAACCACTTGATACATTGACTTGATCCCCGTCTGAGGAGACGTCGAGCCCGAAAACCCCGTTTTCTTGGCCGCTGGCCAGGGTCCTAACCGGGTTGCGCACGGTTCGTAAGGTTTGCAAGGTGTAGAATTTGGGGCAGACGTGGTACCGTACAAGCCTAGTTTGCTCCTCGGAAACCAGGGTGTCGAGTGTTCCGGCAGGAAGATCCTGGAAGGCCTCGTCGGTGGGAGCGAAAACCGTGATTCCGTCTACGGATGCTTCTGACGGGCTGTCGATCTCTACGGCGGCCTGTATTCTGTTCATGCGGTGAATGAATTGGGTATATCCGCCGGCCTGGTCTAGAATCCCAGTTATGTTGATGGATTCCGACAAGCGCGGCGGCGCGGAAGCATCCGAGAAGGAGGCCGAGAACAGGACGGCGGCGACTACGAACAGGAGGACGCCATGGCACGATGGGGATCCCATTTTGCTGGGCTAGTTCAAAAGGGATACCACATAGTTTTTAAACAGTTTATTAATAAAATTATATTTTAAATTTCAAAATTAAGAATCCTCCAAAATTAAGACATTGAATGAGACATTCTCTAAACCTACTTAGACTGAGGTTAATTACAATTAGTAAGATAATTAGTATTTAACCACGAGAATGCCCAACTTTAATAACCAAATATCAAATCGAAATACTCGATTTTTAGTATTCCATTTCGGTTTCGGTTTCGGTTTTGGTTTTACGTTATTTCAACTATGATATCATCATAACGTTTTTGTTTCAAATTGTATCAACAAATCATTTTACATCATCAAGACTTGGCACAAAATGGTCATGTGGCCATGGGCCTTCTACTTGTCAATCGTATTAAATAAATGACAGCAACCAATGTTGGATTTCGTACAATGATATTATTGTCTATTTTCCTAAATACATTTTAATTTTTTTTTAATTTCTATCATGAATATCCCAAAAACTGAATTTTTAATAATTTATTTTCAATTAGGTTATCAATATATTTGTGGGAGAAAAATGAAAAATAATTCTGGAATTTTCACAAAAAAAAAGTAGAAATGAATAACTATTAATTTGTTATTTCTGTAAAAATAATATTAATAGTTCAAATTCAAAAAAAAAAAAAAAACTTTTAGAATTGAAATTTGTTTTCACTTGCCCCTCCCGATCACAGCAAACCAGTAGCCCGAAGCTCCGTTCAACCTCCGCGCTGTAGTTTTTGGCGGCAATTGAAAGATCAAAACGGCATGGAAGAATGAGCCGGGGATATGGAGGAGGATACATGCGATCGGGCAACAGATTGAAGGTCTCGGCGCTGCTATCAGTTTTACAGGAGGATCTCAAAGCCAGGGAGATGGAGGCACTCCTTTTGATAAAGGGTTTTTCCAAGTCTGGTGCTGTGAGAAGATGGGTTTTTGCATCGGTTAATGATGCTAATTGATCGCCGTTTGGTGGCCATTTCTGGCACAGGCATTCGTTATACGTGTTCCTTGCTTCCCCCAAATCGAAGCGCCGGGTATCCATCTGCGGAACAGAACATCTTCCGTGAGAAGGCTATGGATTGTCCCTATTGACACAAATTGCGAAACTCTCACAAGCGCTCACCCACATTTATCCTGTCGCCATGTCGTCTGCTGGGTTCAGAATTGAGAACGCGATGCGCCCACATGTGGGGAGAAAGGGGATGCCCCAGTTCACATGGCCAACAAGCACAGGTGCTCACCCACTCCTTCGATTCATTATAAATTTACCTTTCAAGATGAAGTCTTTTGTACCTGAACTGCACTTTGCTTTACCCCTTGCACCTTAAAATCAACAACAGTATGATTCATACTTCACTCATCAGCACACCCCATGAGCCCACCATCATGTGCGTGTCTTTGGAAAGGATACTTTTTTTCCCAATTTTGATTCCCTGTTTCTTTGTGAGCGAATAATTTAATGCAATAACGAACTTCAGCTGGTGTTATTTTGAAATGGGCGACACTCGAGTGCAGGTGGCGTCGATGTCATCCTTGATCCAAAGCGAATAATATAAGGGTGCAAAAAAAAAGAAGGTTGAAGTAGGCAAGAGAATTGATGAGTACTTTCAGGCTGGAGACTCCAGCAGCACATGGTGTCTGATTCTAATTAAAATGACGCACAGTGAAGCTGGGAATCTGGATCAAGTTCAAGCTCCCAACAGCTGTTGATAGCTGTTTTTAGTCATCTTTTCCTTTTGACCCTACCATGTTTCACAGTCAACATGAGACGGTTTCCAGTGTATTGCGCTTTCTTTTAAATAAATAGTATTGAAGATGAAGTGCCTGTATGGTGATTCATGGTCTCTCCCATTGTTGTCTCTTGCATTCATCTAAAAACAGGATCTTTGTATGTGGGCTGTTGATTGTATATCATACCAGACACTCTCCGGGAGCTAGTGCTTGAGTTCTCATTCCTTATGGCGCAGCTGCCTCCCAAGTTTCCCCTGAATTGGCATGAATTTCAAGAAACAGTTCCGATCAACCAGAGCCCCAATTGGGATGACGAATTTTTCAGCTTTTCATCGACCCGGCAATGCTCGCACCGCCGTTCCATGAGTGATTCCATAGCTTTCATGGAGGTGGATGAACGCCGGAGGGACTCCATCATACATGGCGATGGAGCTGAGGAAGCCAAGGATATTAATGATCATGACTCAGGGAGGATCAATGGTGAGCCGTTTACTGACATGATTGCCGACTGCTCGGCTCCAAATCCTTTTTCATCGCCATCGGATCATAACAGAATCAACGATGAAGAGAAGCAGGGGGGAGCACTTGGGACATTGCAGCTTCACCAGCCTAAAACTGAGCATGAGGAGGAGGTGCACACCTCTTCAAAATCCGAAGGGGCCATTGCTTCCGAAGTAGCCACCAGCACTGAAAAAATCGTCGATCCGAAACGGATCAAAAGGTACTGCTTATGCTGCTGTGCTATGGAGTCTACATGTATTTCCAGCCTTCATGTGTTGTTCCTGATGGTGGATGCTTTGATCAGGATATTGGCAAACAGACAATCTGCACAGAGATCCCGTGTCAGGAAGTTGCAGTACATATCGGAGCTCGAACGCAGCGTTTCATCCCTACAGGTATGATGGCAACTCAACATTACGATGCAGATACTTGCCGAGAATTAAGCTTTGATGGAAAGAAACAAACATGAATTTTATTGATGTACGATTGTGATGCTGAAGGCTGAAGTTTCAGTGTTGTCTCCACAAGTAGCCTTCCTGGACCACCAGCGCCTGATACTAAATGCTGACAACTCAGCTCTCAAGGAGAGAATTGCAGCTTTGGCTCATGACAAAATCTTCAAAGATGGTAACTAATTCACTTCAACTCTTCATTCCGTCTTGTTCCTTCTCTTAGAATGCTTATTTACTGCTACTTTCAGCTCATCAAGAAGCACTCAGGGCTGAAATTGAGAGGCTGAGACGTGTTTATTACCAGCAAAACCTCAAGATGTTGACGGAGACTGCACCGGCATCACCACCGAAGGTGGCCGTTGACACTAACTGCTCCGCCATGGAAGGGAAGCGGGAGTCAACTCAATATAATGACAACCCGAATGCTGTCTAAGCACAAAGTCAATCGATCATAAGCACTCCTGAAGAAACAAAGGACATCACCAAAAAATTCATTGCTGTAAACCTTCACAAATAAGAAGCCCTTCTCATTTTACGTTGGAGGCAGACAAATCGTCTTCTCAAGGGATTTTATCCTTAAAACATAGCACTCTGTCTGGTTTCTGAAGCTCAGATAACATGATTTCTTGTTCATGGTCATTCCAGCAATAGTCTGATCCTTTTCATCATAAAGCATCTTAGTTCTTTTACACAATTGCTCAATGTTCTTGATGCACATTCCAGCATTCATAGGCTGATGGTTCCATGAATCAATAATTTTTAGTCGCTTGTTGGTATCAGTGATCAAGAGATGAGGCATCCTATGTTCATGCTCCATCACTCAGAGATGCTAAAAAAAAGTGCATAAGAAGCAACTTGTAACAATCCTTGAGTTGAGCCCCTTGCTTCAACTCCTTCTCAACCATGAACCAGAACAACCCAGCCCAATCACCCTTCTCTGGGTGTCCATTTATCATTTCCATACACCCCTTCACTTCATTCAGCATTATCTACGTATCCTCATGCAGGAGCCCCCAATCTGAAATCAAGGTCGCAATAAGCGCCAACGAGTCACCAGATGGAACATCCTGACACGAGGCCGCTTCCACAAACCCAACTTCCTCAAAAGCACCTCATGCTTGTCGAAATCAACTATCTTGTTGGGTACAAAGGGAAATGGCTTCCACCCATTCGTCAAAATTTGGAATTTTTCATTAACGGCGTGCAGTCTCTTAGGATTAATCATCCCCACCCCTTCCTTTTCCCTCACCCTTCTTTCTCTTCACCGCCACCTTCCGCGTGATCCGAGGCGGAAACCATGATTGGCCGTTGTTCAGAGTTCACAGACATACCCAAGGCATTCCCGAGGCTTCAAGCTCCACGACTTCCATGGTTTCTTCTCGTCGTACGATGGATCGTGGATTGGGATCTCTCCTCTTCTACGACGTCGCTTGCATGAGGGTCCCCCCCGGAACAGAGTTTGTCGTGATTTGCTCAATTGTATGCATCCCTTCCCCCACTGCCGGCGCTTGGTCTTCTCCGATTCGCCCAACTAAATGGAGCGTTTCGCGCAACCGGTTTACCCTCAACCCCATAAGCTTTGCAGCCCTAAACCGCCGGTTTATACAGTTTTTGATGCTTCCAGCGGTTTGGATGATTTCGTATATCTTTTTTTGGTCTTATACTTTTTTATCAAAAAATAAAAAGATTATTATCGCGAGATTTCGTTTAGGATTAAAAAAAATTAACCTCGTATTTTTAAGATTAAAATATCATTTATAAAAAAAATTATTTCTAAATATAATGAATATAATTTTATATTCTTATTCTGGTTTCCACCATAATACAGTTGGGTAAGCGGTTCGACCGGGAAATCTGTCGGGTTTACCGGGTTCCCTCCATAACCCATAACCTGTATTATTTCAATTTTGATTCATCCCTCTTCTTCCTCCCTCCCAGATTTGAAGCAAATTCTCACTGCCCTAATTCCCAAATTTTCTTCTCTCCCTCCACAAACCTTTCCAGTCTATAAATCTCCCAACCAGTCTTCCCTCCACCATGCGAGAGTTTCTTCCTTCCCGCAAGAATCCATGGAGCTGAAGACATGCTCATCGGACAATGAGAACAAGGAGAACATTCCGCTGGCAGCCAAATCTCTCCCCTCTCCGGTGAAATCGCGGGCGGGGCGGCGGTTACCCCTCAGCGACATCACGCATGAATTCCGCACAAGAGGGGATTGCCGCCCCGCGTTTGCTTTCCGTGCATCGAGTTGTGGCAAGCGGAAACTTGGCATTCAGATTCGGTGCTCCGGGGAGAGGGCCGCCTCCGCCAGGAAGATACTGAGAAGAGAGTACAGATAGCCCTCCAATTGTATTCATCATGCTCGATGAATTTTTCTTTTTCTTTTTTATTTTTAAATACTGAAATTATTAAAAGAATAATAAAATCAATTTTTATTAAAAAAAGCATTTGGGGAAGTTGGAGCTGGACATAAAAGTGGGGGACACTTGTCCGAATTTCATTTGTCGGATGACGACACCTACGAAAGCAATGACGACAGGATTTTAATTAAATATTATTAATTATAACCTAATTCGAATTGTTTATTGTGGTTATCGGTAAAAGGCTAGTAATATTTAATTAATAGCTTTATTACTTTAATTTTTCTGTGCGAAATAAGGTAAGAAAAGAACGTCCCTAATTATTTAAATAATAAATATGGTATTAAAAAATTGGAGCGAATAAGAAGTGAATTATGCAACTAATCCACGGACAAATAATAATTATTTGCCACGCTGATCATCCACGTGGCGTCCCCTACTCTTGTATTATTACAATCCAGTTCCTAACTTATCAAAAATTTCATTTTCCACCATCTTCTTCTCCTTCTTCTTCACTCCGCACCCCCAAAGTCTGTCTCTTCACCGCCAAACACAGCTGCAGTGCGACACTTCTGCATGCGTTTCCCATCTGTATAAATGGAGAGAAGAGTTGATCGTGGGCCGGAGGATGAGGATCCGTCTTCTGCGACAACTACGCCGGAGAACACCGCTGGGTCTCCGCTCTCCGGCGATGAAGAAATCCACGCTCCTTCAGTTAAAAAAAGGTTTGATTCTGGACCGACCCTTTTTACCGTGATGGATTTTCGGGATCAGGGGCGTGACAGAAAGTGTTTTTCTTTCTTTTTTCTGACAGTAGGAAGGGAACGAAGAAGAGGGTGGTGACGGTGTCTCTGGGCGACGGACTGAGAAGTAAGACGGAGGTGCAGCCGCCGCAGGATCCCTGGTCGTGGCGGAAGTACGGTCAGAAGCCAATCAAGGGATCTCCTTATCCAAGGTAACTGACTGCACCATGTAATAAGAGTGAAATGGATTGCCTTCAATTTTCATTTCCATTTTTTTTATTTAAATCTGGAAACCAATGAAAATGAATGAGAGCAATAAGTGTGGGAAAATGATGCAAGAATAATTGCATATGGAAGATATCTCATTAACTGCTTCTTCGTGATCGCCGCCGGGAGTAGCGGCGGCGCGTCCCATTTGTGTGTTTTTTCTAAACATAATTATTTTATTAATATGTTGGTCGTTTTTCATTTTAATATTTGAAAATGTATAATTACTTTAGAATTAATTTTAATAGAATTGAAATTTTAAATAAAATAAAAATTGATATATTTTTGAAATTATTTTGTTAGAATGATTATTATTAATTCACTTTTGGAATAAAATAAAATAAAAATATTTTTTACGATTAAATGACATATTTACTCATATTTTATAAATCTATAATAAAAAGTATATTTTACAAGTCATTTATATTATAGCAATATAATTATAATGTTTAAATAGATTTATATTAAAATAAAATTATTTAAAAATAATAATAAATGACTGGATGTTGTTTCTGGTATTTTTTGTAATTAAAGAAAAAGGAAAAATAGAAGCGGCGGTAGCCGGTAGGGATTGGGGACTAGTTTGTTTTTAATTAATGTTGGAAATAATGAGAGTAGTTGACAAAAATAATAATAATTAAAAAAAAGTAAAGTTTGGTCCCACGCGCCGCTTGTTTTTGCGGAATCTGGTCTGAGTAATTTCTTGTAATGAAACAGGGGATATTACCGGTGTAGCAGTTCCAAGGGTTGTCCCGCCCGGAAGCAAGTTGAGAGGAGCCGCCATGACCCCACTGCAGTCATGATCACCTACACGTGTGAGCATAACCACCCACTCAGCACGCCGGCCGTGAAGCCCCACCATCTCACGCGCCCTTTGGCGCCGCCGATGCCGGAACCCGGTGAATCAGGTTTGGATCAGGGGGAGGAGGAAACGGCGGCTGCGGAGGAGGGGTTCGCGGAGTTCGTTGGGGAGTTTGGGTGGGTGTGTGAAGTGGGGTCGACGATGATGGATGAGACGACGTTTGTTGGGCCGTCGTGGGTAAATGCTGACGTTGAAAGGTTTATGCCGATCGGAGAAGAAGACAAGCTTTTGTTTGGTGATCTTGGGACTTGCCGGAATACTCCCTTGTTTTCCGGCGCTGTGTGGAGGAGACAACTTTTCCCCGATGACTACTGAATCGTGTTTACATGATTTTTGGCCCTGTTCTCTGACTGTAAAGGAGCTTACTTTGGTTTCTGCAACTAATTCAGGACAGTTTCTCACAAAGATTTCAGATTCAATGCTACAGTTATCTATCTCTGTATGCTGCTGTAACTGCTCGTCTGTGTGTATTTGGGGAGCCGAGATAATTAATACCTTTCCTTCCATCTGTTTCTACATGCTCGTGTATTACAGAAACGACGTGTGTGATGTGGGATCTCATCCTATGATACAGTCACCGGAGAAGGGGTGGCAGGGGGCACTCTGTTTTCTACAGGGATCTCGACAAACTCCGAAAGGATCGATCGGAACTCATCGCCGGTGATGGTCTCCTTTTCAAGGAGGACATCGACGATCTTGTCTATCGCTTCACGGTTGTTCCTTATGTGGCTCAGGGCGATCTCGTAGGCGCTGTCCGAGATGCTCTTCACAGCAGCATCGATGTCCTCCGCGAGCCTCTCGGACATGGAGTTTCGCGCCATCATTCTCATGATCACATCCGCGCTCTGCCCCGCGGAATCCATCAAGGACCAAGGACCGATCTCCGACATGCCGAAGGTGACAACCATCTGCAAGATTGGACCGAATGCCGGTCTTGAAACCCGAATGAAACAAGATAAGTGATGATCGGAATCGACAAGATACCTGCTTGGCCAAACCAGTGATCTGCTGCAAATCACCGACTGCACCAGTGGTCACCTCCGGCTCACCGAATATAACTTCCTCCGCTGCTCTCCCACCGAGCCCACCGACGATCCGGGCGAAGAGCTGCTGCTTCGATATCAAGGTCGGATCATCGGCAGGGATGAACCAGGTCAAGCCCCGGGCTTGGCCGCGAGGAATCAAGGTCACTTTTTGGACAGCATCATGCCCCGGAGTTAGAGTCCTGCACAGTAACAGCAAGTTCATGAAATGGAAGAAGCCCTGAAACTGTGCCTCTTACAGAGACGACTTCACATACCCACAAATCGCATGCCCGACTTCATGATACGCCACCAGGCTTTTGCTCTTGCCATCAGTCATCACAGTTCCCTCCATTCCAGCAACGATTCTATCGATCGAATCATCGATTTCTTTAGATGAGATCGCAGCCTTCCCCCTCCTTCCGGCGAGGATGGCGGCCTCATTGAGAAGATTAGCAAGATCAGCTCCACTGAATCCAGGCGTCCTCATGGCTATGACGTCGAGTGAAACATCAGACTCAAACTTCTTATTCCCTGCGTGGACCTTCAGAATCTCGGTTCTTCCACGAATATCAGGAACATCGACAGTTACCTGCACGAGGATCATTTTCAGGGCACTTGCATACCTTCCTTCCTGGATAAAGAATAGACCTTTACCTGTCTATCAAACCTTCCAGGCCTCAGGAGTGCAGAATCCAGGATATCTGCACGATTGGTTGCAGCAATGACGATGATGCCGGTGTTCCCTTCGAAGCCATCCATCTCAGTTAGGAGTTGGTTCAGAGTCTGTTCCCTTTCATCGTTCCCCCCTCCAATACCAGTTCCCCTTTGACGACCCACAGCATCAATTTCGTCCACAAAGACGATGCAGGGGGCGTTTTCCTTTGCCTTCTTGAAAAGATCACGGACTCTGGAAGCACCAACTCCCACAAACATTTCGACAAACTCGGAACCAGAGATTGAGAAGAATGGCACCCCAGCTTCGCCAGCAATGGCCTTAGCCAACAAGGTCTTTCCAGTGCCTGGTGGACCAACAAGAAGGACGCCTTTCGGAATGCGAGCACCGACCGCTGTAAACCTCTCTGGTTTCTTTAGGAACTCCACCACCTCCATGAAATCTTGCTTTGCTTCATCCACCCCAGCAATATCATCGAAAGTAACTCCTGTGTTTGGCTCCATTTGGAACTTTGCCTTGGACTGACCAAATGCCAATGGAAATCCAGGCCCACCAGGTCCACCCATTCCCCCTGAGGAGCGTCTAGAGAGCAGGAAAAGGCCGCCAATCAGGAGCAGAGGAAAGGCCAGGTTCCCAATTATGTTAAACAAGGGTGAACCAGATTCCTCTTGGGCATTGTGAGCAGCAAAGTCAATATTCTTCTCCCTAAACTTCTGAAGTAGCTCCTGACTGAGACCTGGGAGTTGTACACGAACTCTTTGCAAACGATTACCCAACTCGGGCGAGATAGCCTCAACAATGGCAATTGTTCCATTTTCAAACAAATCGACTTTCTTCACTCTATCCTTATCCAGGTACTCTAAAAATCTGGAGTAGGACATCCTTGAGTTAGAAATCCCCTGGTCATCCGCCATAGCTTTCCATTTCCAAGCAAGGTAGGCAAAGCAAGTCCGGTGCTGCCAAGGAGCAATTTCAGAAAGCCCCTTCTTCCTAATTGAACACTCTGATCTAAAGATGATGCACTAACGCGTAATAATTTAGTTGTATTATACAACCCTGGAAGAGGTGAGGACTGAAAAAGTTTCCTGCCATACAATTCTTTCCGTAAACCTGCTCTCGTATAACTAGCATGCACACAATTCCCAATAACACAAGCCGATGAAGCTGCCATGGGTGTTCCCCTGAAGCAAAAAAGAACAAAAAACAATATTTTAAGTTGCAATCTCACATAAAACGTGGATCAACAATCTACTGTACGGCTAATTCTACCCCTTTCAGAAACCAGTTAGGATAATTCAACAACTACTAATCACTAGGCTTAAAAATCATTGACTTGCCGCATCCAAATTGTGTAAATAAGAAAATAACCAGAAGCAAAGATAACAACTCTGTGATTCGAAACTTGATATCTCGACACCCACAAAGCGAAATCATTAAAAGACTCGATTTTTACAGAAACCGATTTGAAAGAGTGCAACGAGGGGCTTGAACTTGGGTGACAGGGATCCGTACGGATGGCTTATCGCCAATAAACAACTAAAACGCGACGAACCCAGAACATAAGCATGCAATAATGGTGTGAGATAGTTCCACAACCACGCGGCGTACCAGTGGGCAAGGAGAAAGTTGCAGCGCGAAGCAAGAAAGATGAAAACTTTGAAGCGGAAGCGAGCAATTTAGAGAGAGTGGATGTGGTTCGCAACGACAGACGTGGCCATCTGTGAGTTATCTGATTGGTCCGGTTCTCGGGCGTCCGAAGCACCCGTCCGGAGATTTCTTTCTCGTTCGTGGATCTTTTAACGCCAGTAGCCCTCATTATTTCAAATAAAAATATAAAATCAATTTTAACATAATACACGAATCAAATCATGACACGTCCCGTGAATAAACCACAATATTTTTTTAAAAAAATATAGATGAAATTAAGGTTTTGCATCCCAAAATAATAAAAAAAATCTTAACTGGAGATATTTTGAACTTTTTTAACCTATGAATTAGTGTTGATGAACAATTTTAGTCAATTTTGAACTCAATTTGAAACCTCAAATTTTTCGATTTCAGATTTAGACAAACAATAACATTTCAAAAAATTAAAATAACATAATTAAATATACAATAAATTACATATTATTAATATTTTAATTATATCTAATCTTTTTTTAATATGATTTTCGTTTTTTATCTACATGATATGATTTTAATTATATCTAACCTTTAGGTGAATTGCGACGTGGATTCGTGGGTTTTAGACGAATAAAAATAAACCCGTCTGTTGACGCAAGTCTCATCGCTGTAAAATATGAATTTTTGTTTTGAAAACGAGCATTGCATCTATTATTATTCAGTATTTGTTATAAAATAAAGTTTCAATTAAACACCGTGATTAATACTATGTGATACTCGATTGAACTTATAAAATGATATAGAAAAATAAGATATGTGATAATTTATTTTAATTAATTAAAGTCCATATTGATAATTTAATATAAAAATTTTATATCCACATATTAAATGTGTATTAAATTTAAATAACTTAAACTCATCAACCAAATACAAATTACATAATTTAAATCCATAAAATTGTGTTATCTAAACACAAATAAACTAAATCTGTGTTTAAGCGAAATCTAGCAACCAAACCCACCCTTAATCTTAATAATACTTGAAATCATGAATTTGGAAACTGAAATGTCTACAGCTTGTGAAGAATCAAATGAGCGCCATGTTGCGGTTGCATGGTTATCATCAGTACAGGAGCATGGCTGTAAGAAGACGACAGCTCAAACGAAAACTGCTGCAAAATCATGGAGAGCACCACTTTCGCTTCTAACAGAGCGAAGCTCTGTCCGATGCAGATACGCGGCCCCCACCCAAATGGCAGGAACGCACCATTTCCCTTGTGGGCCTTGCTCACGCCTTCACTGAACCTCTCCGGCTTGAACTCCATCGCGTCGTCTCCCCAGACTCCGGTGTCGTGGTGGAGAAAGAGGATCGGTATCGTAGCGTTTATCCCTGATGTAAGTGTGACGTCGCCGAGCTTCGTCTCTTCGTTTACTTGACGGTTGAGTAAAGGAACCGGTGGATACAGTCGCAGAACTTCATGTAGAATCATGTTCACCTGAGTTCAGGGGAGTTTTCAAAACGAGAGACCAGGGTTTGTAGAAGTTAAGTAGTTGAGTAGAGAACTCACTATTTTGAGTTGATTCAAGCCTTCGAAATCGGGAGTTTTCTTCCCAAAGATGTGCAGAACTTCGTCTCGAGCTTTTTCCTGCCATTCTGGGTATCGACTGAGCAAAACGAGTGTCCATAGGAGCAGAACAGAGGTTGTTTCTTGCCCTGCAAAATAGAAAATTTTGCATTCTTCCACCACATCATCCATAGTCATCCCAAACTTTTTGCTGCCATGCTGCTCAATTTCATTGAGGTTGGACTCCAGCAACAAGCCTAGCAGGTCGTTATGGCTGGCTTTCTCTGTTTGCATGTTCTTGATCCTTGCATCGATGAGGCCCCTGATCAAGCTCTGCACTTGCTTCTCAATCTCCATGATCCACTTGTTCAGCCCAATCGGCAAAAACCTGTGAACACAACAACAGTGATCCTTCGGCATGTGAAAATGTTGCTTATGCAGTAAAAAGGTGTGTACTTTGATCCAGGAAGGTATAGCTTCATGCCGCTCTTGACAGTGTGTTTAGTTTGCTCCACTTGAAGTTCAAAAATCTTTCTTCCCTGTTCATAGCTACTACCAAAAGCAGTTCTGGAAATGGCGTCTCTGGTTATGTTCTGCAGATCAGGCCAGACATCTACTTCACCTGCACCATTGGAGGACTGGATGATCTCCTCCCATTTCCTCAGCACTTCTTCACAGCTCCAACTGAAAGCCGGTACCATCAGCTGCAGAAAAACAAATGAAACACACCGTGTGAAGACAGAAACCAGATGTTTCTACAGAAGCGGTATGGAGAAACCTTCAGCTTCAGAAAGTGGAAGGCGGGGTTCATGATTTTTCTATGTTTCGCCCATTTTTCTCCTTCACTCGCCACGAGTCCCGTTAGCAGCAACCTCGCCAGAGGGTTATTCGGCTTTGGCTTCCTGTAAACTTGTGTGCTGTTAAACATCTCCTTGACTAGTTCAGGGTCGTTGACTATGACCGAAGGCCTTGTCCCAGACCAATGAAAGCTTATCTTCCCTGCAAGTACAAATAAGCTGGTAAATTAACCATAATCCTGGAAGAATTTAGCCATGGACGAGAGCCCATTTGCATATGAATCAAATTAACAGTTAATTGGGAGGAATCATACCATGCACTTTCATGGTTTTTAGCAGAAAAGGGAGAACTCTCGGTTTGATATCGTCGTGAACAGCGATGGGTTTGGACTGAGCGTCCTCGAAAGAGCGTTGAAGTTCCTGCAGATCTCCATACAGCAACCTGTAGGCGTTACCTTTGAGATTCTGTTTCCTTAAGAACGCTTCAAGTCTCTTTGGCTTGAGATAAGCCCAGTGCAGGAGTGAAAACAACAGGGTAAGAAGAAGAGCAAGCAGAGAATAGCTCAAGATTTCCATTTCTGGATGAGGATCAGGTCTTCCTCAAACATTTATGTGTATATATTGTGTTCTAAAACCTTCTAGAAGCTGGATTTTGCTCATCATAATCAACGATATGGTGTTTAATGATTGTTGTCCTTTCCCACATCAGCATTTATCGCCAATGGTCCATGCAGATACTTGCGAAGTCAACTGAACTTCAGCTAATTCAAAGATTTGGTGGGGATGAATAAAGGAAAGACTTGAATCAGAGGCAACTACAAGAGACTCCATGTTTGAATTCAATTCATTGCTTTGGAAACTGCTGGTTTTCATTTAACTTCCTCCCAGTCTGATAGCTTCATAAGAGAGTTTCTAGTTCAAAGTTGAGTTCTTGGGTCACTACAGGATCTTTGGTTGCAGCTAGTGGACAAGCTCACCACCTGATCTCAGGCATGCAATTTGCTCAGTGCATCTGATCAGCAGATTTCCTTTATGCGATTCATACAACTTCATTGTCATTGCATTAGACATCGTTGAGAAATGGAGATACAACGAGAGCGATGCCCAGGATGAAAAGTAGGCTTCAGCTTCTCCTCTTATGTAATCTCTTCATTGAAGAATTGAAGTTTGGGTGTCCCTTTTTGGTTGTTGTCGGAGTGGGAGAAAAAAAATTCAATCTTGACTCTTAAGAAAGTGAAATTTATGTAGACAAAGTTCTGATGTGACTGCTGGCAAGATCGAACTTGATCTGATGCTCTTATGCCAAAACAAACACAAAAACTATGCGCTTACTAAAGTTGATGCAGAATCAAATGAGCACCATGCTGAGGCTGGACAGTTATGATTGACACAGGAGCATGAGTGTAAGAGGCTGAGAGCTCGAACCAGAAACGCTGTAGGATCATTGAGATCACTACTTTGGCTTCCAACATCGCAAAATGTTGTCCAATGCATATACGAGGCCCCCAGCCAAATGGAAAAAATACACCATTCCCTTTTTGGGCCTTCACCACTCCTTCATTGAACCTCTCTGGCTTGAATTCCATTGCATCTTCTCCCCAAATTTCTGCATCGTGATGAAGAAGAATGATTGGTATGGAGAGGTGTACTCCGGCAGGCAGAGCCATTTCTCCGAGCCTCGTATCGATGCTTACTTCACGTTCAAGCTCAGCAACTGGTGGACAGAACCTCATAACTTCGTGTAGGATCATGTTAACCTGTGTTTGGGAAAAGATAGTTGAATATGATTAATAACAAGGAGACTGAAGTAATTGACTTGTGCGAGTCTTTTATAACGTAGAACTTCAGTACTCACTGTTTTGAGCTGATTCAGTCCTTCCATTTCAGGTTTGTTCTTTCCAAAAACTTGTAGTACTTCTTCCCTTGCCTTTCTCTGCCATTCAGGGTATCTAGACAGCAAAACCAGTGTCCATAAGATTAGAACAGAGGTTGTCTCTTGCCCTGCAATGTAGAAGAGCTTGCATTCTTCCACCAATTCATCTATGCTCATTCCGAAGCTATTGTTCCCATGTTGCTCAATTTTGTCAACATTCGACTCCAACAGCAGGCTGAGTAGGTCACCGCTACTTGCTTCCCCAGTTTTCATTGCTTTGATCCTTTGATCAATAATCCCCTTGATCAAGAAACTCACTTCCCTTGCTATCTCTTTCATTCTCTTGTTCCGTTTGGTAGGTAGAAACTTTGATCCAGCAATATACAGAGACTGTTCGGCTTTCACGGCAAGCATAGCTTGCTCCCTTTGAAGTTCAAAGATCTTGCTTCCTTGCTCATGGCTGCTACCAAAAGCAGTTCTGGAAATGGCATCTCTAGTTATTCTCTGCATATCAGGCCATATGTCTATCTCCCTTGACCCATCCCCTGACATAATTACCTCATCCCACTTGCTTAATACTTTGTCGCAGCACTTAATAAATGCTGGTATCATCAGCTATCATAGACGCAAGAAACAGGTACTCGTTAGAGCAGTTTGACTTTCAGACATACTCATCTAATCTATCGGATCTTGTGTTTCACTAGAGTTCAGGGAAGTATGAATAACCTTGAGTTTCTCGGAGTGGAAAGCGGGGTTCATGATTTTTCGATGTTTCATCCATTTTTCTCCTTCATAAGCAATGACTCCTTTTGCAAGAAGATCAGTCAGAGGATTTCTGCTTGCTGGCTTCCTATAAACATCTGGCTTGTTCATGATCTCCTTCACTAGTTCAGCCTCGTTTATGATCACTGAAGGCTGTGTACCGAGCCAAAAGAAGCTCTTGTTTCCTGCAAATTAACAAAGGATCTCTCAATCTTCAGACGCAATCATGTTATGAAAAAAGATGGTTTCATGTGTACCATAGGTTGTGATGGTTTTCAAGAGAAACCCAACGATTCTTGGCTTGATATCATCATCAATTTTGACTGGTTTTTCCTCTGCCTTTTCAAAAGTTTCTTGAAGCTCCTTCATGTCTCCATAGATCAAGTTGTAGCTGTTCCCTTTGAGTCCTTGCTCCTTCAAAAGCTTCTCCAGTCTCTTTGGCCTGAAATATGCCCAGTTCACTGCTTTCCATAGAGAGAACAACAAGACTGAGACCAGAGAAACAGCAAGAATTTCAGCGAAGGTTCTCATTTTTGTTAGGTAAGCTGCAACCATCAGACTCTCATTAGCTTGTTGTAATAGCGCACATATAATCCCTACATACCACCCACTAGTGATGGTTGACTTTGGTTGGGGTGACTTTGAAAAGTAAATATCTTAATAAAAATCTGTTTAAAAAGGTATTTATTATGTGTAGTGTATGTATGTATGTAAATTTACGAAATACTTCATCTTTTTTATAATAGTTAATAATGATTTTTAATAAAACATCAATTAAAATCAACTCATTTTTATAATAAATAATAATTTAATAATTTAGTAGTAATAATATATATTTAATAAGATCAAAATAATTTCTGAAAAAATATAAAAAATTATTTACTAAAAATATTTTATGAAAATCATTATTAAATATTATAAAAATACATATTATAATATTTATATACATATTAAAAAAATACGGATGATTTCATAAATTTACATATACTACACATAATGGATAATTTTATAAGAGAATTTTACTATAGTGGGCATTTTTTAAAATGACTCTTTTGGTATGTTTTATCGAAAATTGTTCATCTCTTGTGAAGTATAAATCTTAATACTTTTAATAGTTGAGAGATTAATTTTGATTATCATGTAAGAATTTGTTTGAAATAACTCTTAAAAATAATTTTTAAAAAGATGATTCTATATTTTTTAGAAACATTTCAATTTTTATTAAAACAGGGGTAGTTCAAGTTATCAAAAAAATTGAAATATTTCATAGTTTCAACTCTATGTAAAATAGAAATAACATGTGTTTTATTCGAAAATCAATTCTGTACCAAACAAAACAGACTATAAGTTTCGGCTTCAGGGTTGACATCAAAGTATTTAATTCCATGACAATGATTGATGCTTGGGGTGATAAGTTGATCCAAGCAATCTAGTCATTATGGCTAACCCCTGCACAGTATGGACAGATAGGCTTTTAGAAAGAAAAACAACCAGTTTATGTTTTAATTTCTACCAAATGGAAACTGAGAAATCATTACAAGCATGATCTTTCATGGAAACTGCATGTGACATGAACATCAGCTGGTTCTGTGCTAATGTTCAGATTCAGACCACTCCTCCAGCGTTGGTGTTTCGATGCCTACATTGTTCATGTCGAAGAGATTCGCTAGCCAATAAAATAAAGCAGAAATCAGATGCAACCCAACAGAATTCAGATATGACCATATAGAGCAATGAATCAGTAGCAAACGTTTTGAATGAGGTTCAAGAAAAAATGGCATGCAGATTGATTTAGAGTAACACAGCATTAGGAAGTTCGCCAGATGAGTACCAAGATGTATATCAGTAGTTGCAGCAGCGGTGGCATCAGCGATAACAATCACCTTTCGATAATCCAAAGCAACTGCGTCAAAAGCTGTTTGTCTGATGCAGTTTGGAGTTTGAACACCTAAGCAAGTTCAATATTGATAAGGGAAATGGTATCATGAGCTGAAAGGGAGACACGAGGAAAGTTTTTTCCTTTTACCAGTGATGGCCAACTTATCCACCCCAAGAGCCTGAATATATGAGTGAAGATGTGTGTGGAAAAATGCACTGAACCTTGTCTTCACCAGTTTATATTCACCATCTTTGATCTCTAGCCCATCAACCAACTCTGCACCTACAGAGCCCCTTGTAGTGGGTTTCGGTTTGTCAGTCGAATACAAATGCCTGCGGAATAATTCCACATCCCTGCCCAAAGGATCATGCTCACGCACAACCTACACATATTGATTCTGATCTCAGATCAACCATTTTAACCAAGTTTGAGTGCATCAGCAACATGAACACTATCAAAAAAAAAATATCATTAGATTGGTAGTTCAAACTAGAAACCCAATAAGATAAATGAGGGGAACACGAGAGCAACCCACCCAAATAACAGGAATACCACAACTTCTCGCAAATTCAACAGCAGCAGCAACATTAGGAACAATGGCTTGCCCGCCTTTTACTTGCAAAGGGCCACCCGGCAAGATGAAATCTTTCTGTCGTCAAGCGAGATATGAAACCCATAAAAGCACTGAAAGGGGAAGTTGGGACGAAAAAAACCGTAAGAAAAAAACGAACCTGCATATCGATCACAAGAAGCGCAGTCTTTGTCTTCTGGTTTGACTCAGCCTCGGACATTTTTGCTGGTGGGATTATGAACAAACGCAAAGCTGGGAACACAGTCGCAGAAAAAGTGGATAAGTAGCTGGAGCTTTCTGGGGCGGATGGCCAGGAGGAAAATGATCGATTGAAATTTCTCTCCCTGGAATTCTGAAGACAGTAAACATAATTTTTTTTTTACTCTCCACAGTGAATATTACAGTTTGAACGCATCTGGTGAGTAAATCATCACGTAAGAATGAGATCCTGATTACAAAATAAGCAAACAACTCTCTTTTGTACATCCGGTACTTACTCATTCTACAATGCCTAACCACACTCTACTTTTTGTGATCAAAGTCTTTTTTGATGACTACACTTCTTGTGTGATAGATGATACTGGTGCCTCAATCAAGAACTGTTCCCAGAAAACATCATTTGTTCCTGCCGGTAACGGGGGAATGCTCCTCCCATCTTCACCATCCTTCATCTCCTTTACACTGACTTCGCAGAGTTTATGCCCAGGGTCACCAAATTTGGAAGAGATCCTAGGGCTGTCAGCATGTCTGGAAGATGCGGCGATATTCAGAAAAGTACCCTGGCTGACGTTTGAGTTCGAATCTGCAGATAGTGCTGCCATTTCTGTAGCCAGTTCTTCATAGCTAGCAGCTGAAGCTGAGGTCAGATCTTTCACAATTTGAGAGGGTGTGTGGTTGATACCATGTCCAAAACTCTCCCAAGGGGTCAATGATGAATCCAACTTCTCGACAGCCTGTATGATGCACGATGGACCAGACGAGAAACTAGTATTATCTTGCAACATAAGGCTTGGGCTCAGCCCGGGATTCACCTCGTTGTAAGCCAACATCCTTCTCTTTCCCTTGAGACCTTGAGGCTGCTCTACATACCATGGTTTCTCTAAGAACTTGGTCAAGGAAGCCATCATTAGGGGCTGCTCTCCACCAACATTAATCAGCATCTGCCCCAGCAATCTGATCTGGTTTCGGTATCTTTCATTCTCGTACTTGTATTTTTCAACAGCTGACTCAAGTGAACGCTTCTCTTGTTTTAATCTTCCAATCTCTTCTTCAAGCTCCTCTCTCTCTGAAACAGTAACTACAACCGAATTCCCTCTACTTCCAAAATGGTCATGCACCGGCTTTCGCCTACAAATGTTCGTAAGAAGATCAGTTTTTCCTTTGATGAAGTACCTGTTTGCAAACTCCCATCTTTCAGGATCAACTTTTCTAAATCCCTGAAAATAGATAAAGAAAAGAAGGATCAGCACTCACCAGAAGAAAAAATCCCTATTATCCCACCAATCAATACAAGCGATCATCTGAAAAGAAACAGTGACAGATAAAAGACTTACATATGTATTAAGCTGCCTTACAAAACTTGAGAAATTTTTGTGCTTGAAGTACTTAGGCAGCAAATCTCTACAAAACTCAGGAGAATTCCAAACAACGAAACTGCACCCGGTATCGCTCCAAGAAACAATACAACTAGTCAAAGGGTCATCAACCATCTCATAAGTCTTCAGGAGAAATGGCGCAGGTGAACCACAACAACCAGTTGAACTATCCATCTCAATTGTTCGAAATGCAGTACACCTACACGACTTTCTTCGAACAGGTGGCGTGCATCAACAGGAATACGCAACTCCTCTATTTTGGCTTCGAGGCCAGCAAATCCCAGGCCTAAAACGGAGATAGAATCCAAAAAGGCGTCCAACTAGCAGATTAATGCCATTGACAGCAGAAAGAAAGTATTCCAAAGTCCAGCACAAATCTATACGTTCGTCAGAGAAGAGGGGCAACTCTTTATGGCTAGCGAATACCCACACTCTTCGTGCTTCCCTCATTTGAACAGTCAGTTCCGAAGCTATGATGATCATCACTCTTGCCTCTTGGGGACGAAGATACCACGAACCTGCAACCGTCAAATCGCAGCCCCACAGGCGGCTCAATGTTTCATGTCCGGACATCGCACAAATTCCACACTCTTGGTGTATTTTCCACGAAATCTACAATATATATATATATATATATATAATTTGTCTTGGTACTCAAATGTCATAGTTTTACGGATAAAAATGTCTATTATAAGATTAGAATGGTCATTATACTTAATCAAGCTTCATCTTCATTTATAAACAATATGAGATACCGTACTACTATATATTAATAGTAAATGAAATAGGATGAAAAATATAAATAACTATTTAAAAAACTCGTATTTTCTAAATAGGATGAAATTTGATTTGAAATATTTGGCTCCTTGTTCTGATATTTGCCCAAATGGGAAAATGCGCATGATTCACTCCTTTTATATTAAGAAAATAGATAATTAATTATATTTTAAAAGAAATAAAATGTAAAACATCTTTTTTTATTATTTTTAACCTCATCAACATATGTTTATTAAAATATTTTTCTAATATATTTAAATCTTGCAATGAAACAAAAGAAACCCATTGTTATTTTAATTTCTTTATATCACATTACTATTTTAACCTTTATACCAAATAGGATCACATTACCTTAATTTTTCAGAAAAATAAACTAACTTATTGTTATTAAATTTCTTTATATCAACAATCTTATTATTTGTAGCTTGGGGAAATACAAAGGATCTGTGTAGCGGTAGAGCAACACAAGAAAGGAGAAAAACCAGTCATGGCGGCACTCATCTGATTCTTGTTTCCTCCAAGTTCTCAAGGAAATGGTTCCAAAGACTAAGCTCCAGTTCCGGCGAGGCGTCTCCTAGTTGCATTGGAGACAGCCACTTGCTCGAGTTTATCTTCATCTGATGAGCGCATGCGCTCGCTCAGAGGTGCATAGTGTCGCAACCATACTCCGGTGTAGACCTGGTGCACCGGAGGAGATGATCAAGAATGAACAAACAAGTGGATAGAGAAGGTAGAGCATTCTATCCATCTTCTTCAAGAAAATGGTGGATGGGAGTACCTGAGCTGGTCTCATTATCTTTGTATCTGGATCACCTAGAGACTCTTTCCAGTGAGAGAGATAGCCAGCCATCCGGGGAATGGCGAATAAAACAGGAAAGAACTCAGTTGGGAAGCCCATTGCCCTGTCCTCACAATATTTAATTCAGCAGATGCTATGGAACATTGCGTTTCATGACAAAATTTGTTGAAGAAAAGAAATGAAAAAAATGATGCTCTTGGAACTGGCCTACCGATAAATTAGACCGGAGTAGAAGTCGATATTGGGGTACAGTTTCCTTTTCACAAAGTAATCATCTGACAGAGCAGCCTTCTCTAAAGATATGGCTACCTGAAAATTTCGATTAAATAGAATGGAGCTCATAGACTGATCTGGTGTGGCTGATTCTGAAGAACTTGGGCAGTTTTTTCTTTTTTAGAAAACACCGATTTTTGTATGCAGTGAGATGTTTTGGAGCAATAGTCAAAACATCTCTATCAGTGGATGCATCAAGTAACATGCTGTGTGAAGATATGAAATGCATGTTGAAAGCGGAAGTTGCATAAATCATGAATAAACTGGACCACGGGGTTTAGTACCTCTATCAGTGGATCCCTCCCAACAATTGAAAACACTTCCTCCGCCAGTTTCTTTATAACCTTTGCCCGAGGATCATAGTTCTTGTAAACACGGTGCCCAAAACCAGACATCTTACGCTTCCTTAAGATTACAAATTACAATGAAAATTTATACTAGCAAGTTCTTTTACTAATCCACGGTTAGAATGCTATATAAAGATGCATGAATACCTGCTCTTGACACCTTCAATGAAATCGGGTATGTTTTCAAGGCTTCCAATCTCACTCAACATCTTCAGGACAGCCTTAAAAGAGCATGTAAAACAACACTAAGATACCTACTAAATGATGGCATGATTGTTGGGAAGCATCAATATTAACAACAAGGTACCTCATTGGCTCCACCATGAAGAGGGCCATACAGAGCACCAACAGCACCAGCTAAGGCTGTATACACATCAACGCCACTGCATTTACACAACAAAAACAGTAGGTCACGAAACAAAAACTCTGAATCCAATGCATATGTTAATCATGTTAAACCTTGAAGCAAGATGCCTTGCCGCTGCAGTAGAACAGTTCATTTCATGTTCAGCATGCAATATGAAAAGAATATCAAGTGCACGAGCAAGCCGAGGATTTGGCTTGTAAGACATGTTTCCCCTGTTTATTCATCAGCCAAACGTTGATTTAGACCATTACACGGTGCATACACAATCGTTTTTACAAAAGAAGGAAAACAATTTAGCACCTACAATGAATCAAGCATATACAAGAAGTTTTCTGAGTATGATAAGTTATTTGATGGAAGAACGGGTGGCCTCCCAGCCATTCTCAAATAAGCAGCTGCAGCAATTGTTGGCGCCTAACAAAATAGGCAATTGGTGTTGAATCGAGTAAAATAATAGTGAACCATGCAACAAGAAAATACAAACTCTGTACTGAAGGCCAGTCAGAACCAGAAGGGAAAAATGGAAACCTTTCCAAGAATACGGATAATTTGCTTGTCTCTCACTTGTTTAGACTTGTATATGTCTTGGCCCTACAAATAAGCCAAATGGGCATTTAAAAACCCAAAATTCAAAAAAAGGCAAACAATCTAAAATGCATTGTACGATCTGGGGATTAGGATCTCATGTGATAAAGATCTACAGTTGAAGCTGTTCTATGGTTCAGTGGGAGGATCTTAGAGAAGATGATGGCATAAAGTCTAAGCTATCACAGGATCACAAAAGAAGCACCTTCAATGCAGGATTGGCATCCGGATGAAAAACAGACAGAGCGCTCATTGCACTGACAAGAACTCCCATTGGGTGAGCATCATGGGGCATTGATTGTATGATGTCCTACAAGCATGCTAACATCCATCAAAAACACTACAGTGTTTGCGCATGAGGACATGGTTATAGTGCAGCTCGTGCTCACAATAAATGACAGCATACAACTGATAGCTTCTCTTATCAAATGATGACAGAAGCAGGCATACCAACAATCCCTGCGGAACTGCAGAATGCTGTGAAACGGCAAACTCCCAGTCAGCCAACTGCCCTTCGGATGGTAGATTACCATACACTGTATGTCACACACATACGTAATCATTTAATGTGCATTCTCATGAGAATGAATCATCAAGTGACAGGATATTCTATGTGCACCCCAGAACCGCCGTGATATAGAGACTGGATGGCATAATAAAATTCTGGAGGTGCAATATGTCAGCTTACAACAAAAAAGACACCATTTTCACGGAGGCACGCTTACTCAAAAGATAAGCTACTTCCAAAAAGCTACTCCCCTCAGCTAAATCCTCAATTGGATAACCCCTGTATCTAAGAATCCCTTCATCCCCATCGATGTAGCAGATGGACGATCTCACAGGAGCAGTGTTAAGGTATCCTGGATCATAAAGCTTAAGCCCCTTGTCACTTGGTCCCACAGCTATCTGTAACACGAGTTCGAATTATAATCTCCAACAGAAATCACGTCACCTCGCAAACCACTCAAGTCCAGATATAACTGAACCAAACAACAATCAAGATCATCTTCTTATATATTACGTCCCTGATCCATATCGAAGTAAATAAACAACCAAAACCACGAGTTGACACCTTTTTAAAATCGGCGGCCTTGATCGTCCCATGCTCGGAGACCGGAATCTGATACCTTTTCCCCGTCCGCTCATCGAAGACACTCAAGGATCCCTCCAAAGCCGGCACCGGAGCGGAGCATGGAGCAGCTACCAGTAATCCGGTAGATAAGGGCGCTGATCCATCAATCGGCGCCGCCACATGAGCCGATAATACCGCCAGACGGCCTCGAGCCAGGGCTTGATGATCCATTCCGCCCATCTCCCTTAATCCTCCTCCAATACGTGTAAGGAACCTAACCTCGAGGCGTTGCGTCTGCGTGTCAGTGTCTTCTTCTGGCCAATTTATACGGGCGAGAAGAAAGAGAGAAGCGGAAGGAAATTTTGCTTGTCATAGTGAATTGACTACAACACCCCAACGCTTCGTAGATGACACAAGATCACGATAAGGGTATATCCGATATTTCAGTGGTGATCTAGGGAGGCGGGCCAGCCAATCAGGATTTTTCCTTGTCTTATCCTGTTATGGATATATTACAATAACATATTGGGCCTAGCCCAACTATGCAGCCCAGAAACGTTCTCATTTTATCACCAGGTAACTCACATGGGCGGAGCCCAATTCCATGTTGAATAGAAGGGCAATGGGGCGGCACTGCTGATGTGATGGAGAGTTAGAAATTTGCTCCCTTTTTTCATGACTTGAAAGATGAGATGAGTTGCAGTTTGGAGAAGGGTGATGAATGGGGAGCTGCTTTCTTGGTCAAATTTGTTGCTATAAATGAGCCCAGTAACAGGAGAGTGATGGATGATTCCATCATTTCAACACACTCTCGTTTCTCATCACGCTACTGTTGCATTGCATTGCCTTCATGTCTGCATGATGGAGCGTGGTTGAGGTTCTTCGTTGTGACTATAAATGCTGGCTCCTGAAAGCAGTTGAGGTCCATCTCCAACGACTTCCCTGCCTAAACGCAGTAACAAACCTTGGTTGTGTTCATCTTGTTCTACTGAAATCAGCTGATCATTTTGATCATAAGCAGCCCTGTGAATGTGGTTTTGTTTGTGCAGCTTCCATCTATGGCGCCCCGCAATCAAGAAGCTGAGAGCTCTAACTGCCACAGAAGAAATGGTAGAGGGAAGGTTGAGATCAAGAGGATAGAGAACGCAACAAGCCGCCAAGTTACCTTCTGCAAACGTCGAACCGGGCTCCTTAAGAAGGCCTACGAGCTCTCCGTTCTGTGCGAGGCCGAGGTGTCCCTCATCGTCTTCTCCAGCAAGGGAAAGCTCTATGAATATGCGAGCAGCAGGTGAGCACATGTGCTTCCCTATCTCGTTCCTTGAGGTGAACTATAAAGTTGGAGAACGGCTGCAGCGTCAGGGAAACCATTGAAAGATACAAGAAAGCAGCATCTGGTAGTACTTCAAGTGTTGTGATCACCTCAGAAGAAGCGAAAACTCAGGTTACACCCATAATGCTGTTCTTGTTGATCCAAATGAGGACTTGAATGGTTTCATATCATATCATCAGTTTTACCTGCAAGAGGCCAGCAAGCTCCGGAATCAGATCCGGGATATACAGTTTGAGAACAGGTGCGGCTCCTCTGCTCTTTCCTTCTACTTCCTGTTTGTTTCCACTCAATGGCTCCTGTGCCAGGAAGCTTCTTGGGAGAGTGGGGAGCCGGTCGTTGAAGGAACTCAAGAGCATGGAAGCAAAAATCGAAAAAGCCATCGCCAAGATCCGATCCAAGAGGGTAAGTGTGGAAGCAAACCTGGTGAAATCTGTCCCTAAAAAAAAAGACACTGATGTGCGTCTCCCACAGAATGAGGTGCTGTCTGCAGAGATAGAGCTAATGCAAAAAAGGGTAGGTGTCATCTTCCTGTATGAATACATACACGTAGTCAGTTTGAGCTCTCCACCTCCGGTGCTTTCTTTCTACGAGAAAAGAGCTTGGTTTGGTAGGAACAGGAGCTGCAGGATGCCAACATGTTTCTCAGAGCAAAGGTCCGCCATTTTCTCATAAGAAACGGTTACTTACAAGGCACTTTGTAGATGGGTAGCTGGAGCACAGGAGTAAAGGCAGGTTTTGGATGCAGATAGCCGGAGCGCAGCACGATCTAGAAGGAATACGAAGCTTCATCTCGATGAACAACATGGAACCCAACCGCGATTACTCTCGCCATGGCCAGCTACCTGTTCAGCTACTGTATGATGTTCCCAGTTTGGCGTATCCTGGGAACGCCGATGACGGCTGATATGGATCGTTTCGAAGTTGCAGCTAAGGAATGGAAGATGATTCATGGTATGGAATAAAACTACTCATTATCAAGACAAGGAATGCGTAGAAAACGCCATTTTTGAACAATCCAACAAATTGGTAAGCCATCACTAAGAACACATGTATCAACTATCAACAATTATACAGCTGTGGCACAAAAATTCATGCAGCACTGGTTCTGAATCCGGATGCCACCTAACAAGCTTCCAGTCAGGCAATTCGTTACTCCGGGAAGAGACTGAAGGCTAAACCTTCTTCCCTCTCCCCAGAGAATAGGTGTCTTTTATTTTTTCTAGTTAATCCTCCAACTTATTGTGCATACACATGCAAAGACACGTATTCTATGCGTGTCTATAATTCCATGCGCACCCCACATCTCATGATGTGATAATTCGAAGAATTTACGTTTTTATACCATAAGCTTCGTACCTCTGTTGGAGCCACGTCAAGCCATGGCTTTGCAGGTCCGCTGAAATGTAAAATGGCTGCACCTTCTAGCTTATGGTTTTCTAGTTTTGGGTTTTTGTACCCCAGACCTGAAAATTGCCATGAAGGTTCAAGGGGTTGCACGTGATTTTGGAATGCAAGCAGTGCTGGTGGAAGTACCCCTGGCGAACTCCATTGCATAAAACCTGCATTTAGATTCTGCGCAATATTGATCAGACGAGCTTTAGTTTCTTGGATGAACCTTATACTATGATATACTCACTCGTTTGAGCCACTGATGGTATGAAGGAGTTATGTCTGTTTTCCTCCATCTTTCCAGGTCGATAACGTTTACTCCAAAGAGCCATCTACAGCCATCTGGATCAACATTGGCTGAAATAATCGGGTCAGAAAAATTGAAGTAATCTCCGTATTTTTCACCATTTGAGTCAAAGACAGCCCCCAAAACATTGTCTTCGAGGTCCAATTCCCACAAAGACGACAAGTCATGTTGAACAATCACATCATCGTCCAGTAGCACAACTTGATCCAGTTCGGGAAAAAGCTGGTGATTCAACGAATAAATAGACAAAGCCATGTTATTCTTCACCTCATTCACTTGCTGAGATGCAAAATTATAAGTGAATTACCTCAGGCAGATACATCCGGAGATGGTTTAAAAGCGAGGTGGCGCTCGGACTAAGAAGACTGAGACAAGGATCATTTTCTTCCAAAGATAAGTTCTCCATGATCCTCAGAGCTCGGTAATTTTGTTTCCATAATTGATGCTGGATTTCTAGCATCTCCTTGATAAGCATGTTCATCTCCTGAGGCCAGTCATACTGATGCAACCCCTTGACTTCAACAACCACAGAAGGGATTGCATTAAGTACAAACCACGCATGCATAGACGCATATGATTTCTTATCAGTAACAACATGGAACACCAACTTTTCAGGGCGCATTGAAGCATGCGCAGCAGTAGAAATGACCACAGAAGCAGCCAGGACATTGTCAGTTAAGAGAACCACGTGATGAAAAGAATGGTTAGTCAAGCGATATATGTACTCCGGAGGAAACAACTCCCTTCGCGCTTCACTATTTGTTGCGTATTCTTCAGCCAACTTCAAGGTTAGGCAATGAAGACTATTAGGTATCCGACGAGTGGCTACATGCCAACTGAAATATTCTTGCCACCTGGCCTTCTTCACCCTGTGCTCCATCCCCGAAATCTAGTAACAATTGAAACAAATCAACAAACCAACCCCTTCATTCACAACTTCCACGAAACTTTTTGCAGTGCAAACTGGGAAATAATTTACCATAGCCCTTGTCCTAAAAGCAAGGTACTCAGTGTCTTGTCCGTTCAACATCATATCATGAACAAGATCCCTGAAATTTTCAGCTACCGAGTGTGGACTCTTTGGTGTATCCACTCCACTCCCATCCCCAACATCATTGATGTTGATTGCCTCTAGGAAGGTCCTTGTTAGCTCTCCTCTGGCCTGTATAGACATTAATGTAGGAGAAGAAAATTGCAATGAAAATAATCATTCCAGAGAGAAACCAACGTTGTACGCACTGGAAACCCATCATTAAAGAAGAAAACACAAGCTGCAATTGATATCACTTAATGTCCCCTTCACCTAAAAAAAACTGTATTCACAGCCTACGCATGATTACTGAATCAAGATTATTTAACGAAACATAACTTTCATGCAGTACACTTCTATGGAACTTTCAGTAGTGACGATTATTAATCATTTGTACAAAAGAAAATACACGTTATCTGTTCGAAAATTATTTTAAGTTCCCTTCACCGTTCTAGACCACTAGTTCGAGTCACTACTCATAATTAAAAAAGAGCAACTTGCTAATCATAGTTCCGGTCACTAGTTCCGACAGCTAAGAGACCATACTCTCTACTCCTCCAATCACGAGCAACCAAACGTATCGTACGGGTTAAAAGAAAATCACTGATCATGATTTGTACTAGACAACCAAAGCCAGCTAGTTGTTGATTGAAAAATACATTTCTGAAACGGGAACTGCACGTGAATTCGAAAAATTAAATAACCCTCCTGATGAAGCATTGATTATACCCTATGAATGAAGTACATTTTTTAGAGTTGAAAAAAAAAAAAACAGGGGATAGACATTTACGTACCTCGGCAGTATCGCTCCCGCCAAAAAACCTCCATGACAAACATCCTGCAGATCCGACAACTGAATTTACACTTTTATCCCAAAGTCTATCACAAATTTGCATAACGAAAAAGACGAAGGATAGAACGGGCCGAAAAAGAGGGAAAAGCAATCGAAAATTACTAGGGGCGGCGGAATCAAGAACCAGAAACGCTGAACGTATGAAGGCAATCGGCAAAATCAGCCCGACCAGCAACCTCACCGCCCGGCGAGAAACCTGCCTGACGGACGAACTCTTCCACTCCATCCAGCGTCAATGGATGGATCTACAACATCAGAGTCGCACTTCCGCCGCCACCATTTCCTTCAATCGAAGACCTCCGTCGGTCCCTCAGTCACCTGCTGCTAGATCGAATGGAACCAGAGCGAATAAAGCGATCAACCAAAACGAGGAAAGCACCGACCGAGTGGCTAGGCAGCAGAATGCATGGTGAAGGATACGCATCACGCGCAAGAGATGATGAAGCAGCAAGAAACAGTAACAGATTGATTCAATCGTCCCGTTGCAGTCAGAGGAGAGGGGCCCACCCATGCCGCGTTTCAATGGTCCTGGGGCCCATCCCCCCAACCTTTTCGACGAGGCCGCAATTTGAGGCGGTTTCATGGGTAAATGCTACAGCTTTTTTTGTTGATTAAATTAAATATAATATATATCTATATTTAATAATTAAAAAATATTATTAATTTAAAAAACATGAAAATGAAGGATTTTCATGTTTTTAGGATTTTCATTTCACATTTTTTAAATATTATTTTAAGGACTTTTGAGTGGCACCGACACAATTTTCAACTAAAAATTGTGTCATTTGTGGCAAAGTGTATCACCACTCTGTGGGCCCGGCCACCTTTTCCATTCACATGGGGTACACCTACTAACTGGGTCGGGTCAGCCCGGGAAACTCTAAACCCGGTCTGCAGCAGCCTCTGTTGCCCTGGAAGGTGGTACGGCCACAGGCCCACAAGTAGCCACAATTACTCAGCTTTTCTGTTCACCTGGGGTACACCTACCAACTAGGTCGGGTCAGCCCGGGAAACTCTCAACCCGGTCTGCAGCAGCCCCTGGTTTGCCCTGGATGGTGGTACGGCCACATGTAGCCACAATAACTCATCTGCCCACTTGCAAGCGCATGAGAATGAATGTACCCATTTGCAAAACATTTCGAATTTAATATATCAAAAGTAAAATTTCGAACAAAATGATCAAATTTCCATGAAATTTCACCGACACTCAGTGACCTGATCCCGACCCGACCCGGACACAATCGCTGCTGGCCCATATCTGAAATGGGTCGCTATGAGTCGCCACCAACGGGCCCATATTTTATTGAGCCTCAGCTCAAGGGTTAAGCATCTTCCCATTTTCATGTTGCATTTCTTTTTTGGGTATATTTTCATAAAATGGCAAGGCTATTTTTGAACCTTTTTTTTAAAAAATAATACAGTATTGTAATTTATCAGTTTGCTACCCTAAAATGTGGGCACAGTACACAAAGGTAATATTTATTCTCTTTGCGGGGGATTTCGTCATCTAGTCAGATCCATCCGATCACATACTTTTGGGGTACTATTGTAGGAATTAATATTCGATTGAACTAAATTAAAAATACAGGTTGTCATTTTTAGGATTATTTCAAAAATGTCAACATACTAAATATGTATATGATAGAAACAGACTAGGCAACAAGGTGGGGGTGGGGCCAGCAGGACGGAAGGCAGACACTTCTGTCTGTTTTTTTTTTTTTGTTTTTTTTTTATCAGGAGGGAGATTAGGAGGAGATCCCCCGCCCCCGTGAGCCCTACTTACACCTACGTTCAGTCCCCGCGAAGCACATGTCCACGGCCACACCCACACCCACATACCTCCGATTCATTTCCCGCCGGCCGAAAAGGGCACCACCTGGTTCTCCTCTTCCTCCTCCTCCTGATCTTCCTCCGACGCATCGTCGCCGCCGTCTTCCCCTGTGGATTCGTCTGTGTCGTGGCGGTCGAGGATGCCGTCCGGGAAAGAGGACCCGTGATTCTTCTCCTCCAGGGCGGCGCAAGAATGACAGAGCGAGAGGGTCGGCCCAATCTTCGGCCCGGCGGCGACCCACGGCGTGGGGGACTGGCAGCGGTGGCAGAGCAGTGTGCGGTAGTGCTTGGCGACCAGGAAGTTGGCGCCGTGGACTCTCTCGTCGCAGGCCCAGCAGAGACCCGCCTTGTCGGAGTCGCAGCATACGCTCGCCCGCCGCGGACACAGCTCACAGACGCCTCCTCCGTTCCTCGACATCCTTCCCTTGGAGTGAGCCGGGAAGAAGCCTCCTTTATAGAGCCCCAAGCCATTACATGGTTAATGCAATGCGTAGGCAGCTAACTTTTTTATTTATATAATAGTCAAATAAATGTTAAAAATATGGTCTCTGGGACCCTTGTTTGTATTTATAGTATTATTTGAGGGCATGGCTGGGCTCGGAGCCATTCATTGTCGTCGTCTTCCCGCTGATGAGCATGGCGCTGCCTCGCTGTCCTGCCCATTCAAATTATTTTTCTAGCACAGAACTCAGTGGTAGTAACTCATGTCCTACCACCCTGGGACTTGCCTTTTACGTTCCACTTGATTATATCATCTAATTTTATTATCAAATATAAACAATTCATATTTTAAAAAAAAATTTCTCAAAAAAGAATTTAAAGAGATGACATAACCTATGCCAAACAAAACTAGAACCAATACAAGAATATGATAACCTGGATATATTATAAATTTGACCATTCTCTCATCATTGTGTAATAAAAGTTACTCTACACAATTTTTTTAACATAGTATGTGAGAGAGAATATACAAATAATCATTATTTCAAATAATACTACGACAACCATGAATAATTCAAAAAGTTATTTAACTATAAAATAATTTTTAATTTAGTGCTAAAATAATTCATTTACAAGTTCAAAAAACTTTAATATTTACACAATATAAAAGTGATGTTATTATCACATGCTAGGCCGGATAAAAAACAATATCCGTATGTAAGGTTAACTGGCTAGCCACGTTTTCAAATTCATTTATGGATTTAAAAATAATTACATATTTTGAGATGATATTCACAAAAAGAAAAAAATAGAAGTGATGAATCATATTTGATACCATAAATAAAACTTGATAACTTTGAAGTTCTTAAACAATTCAAAATTGAGGCATTGATCTCTAAATACATTGTACTCAAAATTGTACTTCACCTAAAATAAGGTTGTTCTTATATAGTTAGAGAACTGAATTTATTTTTTAAAAAAGTACTAATATTGAGGTTAGAACATATGAGTCTAATTTTATTCTCTTTTGTTCATTTTAAATAGATTGAAATTAATGTCATGTTCTTCATATCTCTGCTGATTGAGGTATAATTATTTAAAAGTTTCTGATTTTTTCGTGGTTTTGATCTAATGATTGATCAAACTGAAATTATCAAAGGATTATTGGTTTTATTTGTTTCATATTAATCTTATTTGTCACTGATATCCATGCTCTTATCACTTTTTTTTTATCAAATTTAAATGGGATAATACATAAGGTTTATTGCTTCTTTATTGTTGATGTCAAAGAAATTGGAGCATGTATTTATTTATTCATTTTTTTAGAATAAATTCTGTGCTTCCAAAAGTTGTTGGGAATTTAGTGTATATTCATATAAAATTACATATTATTTGAAAAAAAATATATAGAAGGTGATTTAAATTTTTTGGATATTCAAAGTGATGCTATAAATGCAGCTGTATTTTAAATGTGCATATTAAGAATATAACATTATGATCCAGGGATATAAACAACACTCTTAGAAATATATGAATTTTAAATTTCTAACTTATGAATTCATTTATTTTGATATGTTTTATTATTAAATTGTAAAGTATAAATATTTTTACTATTGAAAGGTATTAATTTTGAATACTTTATGAGTGTCGGATGTCGAGTATCACTTGTTCACGTACTCCTGTATTGATGCACGTGCAGTATTCGAACCTCAGATTAATAGTAGTAATGAATCATTTAATAAAAAGTATATGTTAATATAATAATTATTTTAATATATGATTGGGATGCATGGCATGTGGGGTCCCGGAAATGTGAAGGGAGGCCCACCCCAGCTTCATTGGAGCAAGGTAAGCCCATCACAATGTGGGCCCGATACATGGTCACTCACCTGCCACTTCTTAACATTATATAACTTTTTATGATAATAAATTAATTAATATAAATATCATTTTTTGGGTTTTTTTAAATCAAGCATTATAAAAATGAAATACACCTACATATCATGAATTATAAAAATTATATAATTTAATTTGTGAGTATAATAATAATTCGAATATAAATATACTAGTCAAATGTCATAAATAATTGGTGACGTCGAGCAATGTACTATTTTTTAAGAAATTGAAAAATTATATTAAACTCATGAAAATACAATATTTTGATTTTTTTTATAAATCAATAGTATAAAATTATTATATTATTTAATTAAATCAAATAAAGTAATATACCAAATATAGTGAAGAAACTTACCTACTCGAGAAGCGTGACTGTGTATGGGCCCACTAATCAGTAGTGGCTGGACCCACAGTCGAATACCGACAGGATACAGCTGTCTCTGTACTGATGGAAGAAGGAAGGGGCCTGAGAAACTTCCGAGTTCCGACCAACCTCCATTACCGGGCGCTTCGGTGTGCCGCATTTTCTTGTCGATTTTCAACGCCCGATGCTTCCGATGGCTTCCTCCGCGTCTTCGCAGCGCTTGCCGAATCTCCCCCTATATATATCGCTCACCGATTCGATAATTAAATCCCGTCAATGGATTCCAAGGATTTTGTCGATTTTCAAGACCTGTTGCCTGTGATGGCGGAGAGGCTTGGTGGGGATGCGTTGATCGGGGAACTGTGTAATGGGTTTCGATTGTTGATGGACGCCGAGAGAGGAGTCATCACGTTCGATAGTCTGAAAAAGAAGGCTGCTTTATACGGGCTGCAGGATTTCCGCGATGATGAGCTTCGTGGGATGATTGAAGAAGGTGATTTTGATGGTGACGGGGCTTTGAATCAGATGGAGTTCTGCGTTTTGATGTTCAGATTAAGCCCGGAATTGATGGACGCGTCTCGGTTGTTGACATGTTTCTGATAATTCTACTTGGGAATTGATTGATTATCAATGTAACACACATAACATTCCATGGCGATTTTCATCTGCCATTGCTCCTCTACTTGTATCTATATGGATGAAAATGAATTATACCCTAGTTGTGCTAAAGGGATACGTGAGTGTTGTGTTTGGAAGCCCCCTTGTTGAATTAAACCAGTTACTTTACAATTTCTTGTGGTTTTTCAAGATTGTGTAGCCCCCCTCTTTCTAATAGTTTGGGTTCAGCTGTTTCCATTGCCGTAGGATGTTGATGAATCATACCAGTTGCTTCTTTTCAGAACTTTCTACTCTAAACTGCAACAAGTATATATTACATATTGATCATAAATAAACTTGATAGTAGTCATGGTTCACCACTCTCTGATTCCCATCGCAAAGGCCTGAGCAGAGCTACAACATTTTCTAAAGTTTGATGAGGTTCTTGAGAAGCATCCACTTTAGGTATTCCTTCAGATTCATCAATTTGCAGCAAATGCAGTTGAGAAGGCAGGAGTGTGGAGGGCATGAAATGCTTCCCCTGTGCATTTCTTGTCTCCAGTCGAGCAGCAAGTATTCTGGACTCAACATCCAAGAGAATGAATCTCACAGCACAGTCATTCGATGATGGTGTGTAATGAGGATCTCCAGATCTCAGAATCTCCCTGTAATGCCTCTGCAAAGCTGAACATGCAAGAACCACAGTTTCACCAGCCATTAAGCTCTCCCTGAGGGCATCACGCAGAGTTTTGAGCCATGGAATGCGGTCCTCGTCTGATAAAGGTATCCCATTTCTCATCTTCTCTGTCATGGATGAACACACAGCACCTTACCAAGATTGCACATAAGAAATAGACTTGTACACCAAGTTGTCACCACCTTTGTTCGACTCCGGGTGGCAATCATCAGCATCTAGAAAACGACCATTGATCCTTTTTGCCAGCATTGAACCTATTGTTCTAAGGTTTGGAGATATAATGAGCTCTTGCAAATCATGAAGGGAAACAGAATTACAGCTTACGATTTTCCAGCACCACAGACACCCATAATAACCAGAGCTGTTCCAGTAGTCTCATAAGATGAGCCTATAGGTAAAAACGGGTAACATGAATTCATGCATCAGAGCAGTAGAAGTAAAAGGTGAAGTGCATGAAACCTTTATCAGATGCCATAGATGAGTATACCAATAGATAGGCAATTCTGAAGAATAATTTGCTAGACAACCTTTGAGTCTCCGGATGAAAAAATCAACAAACGAAACAAATGAACAATTCAGTTGCACTGGAGATCATCATGGAGAAAAGGCGATGAAACACACAACATCTAGACTAGGATTGATGCACAGGCTTCCTGAAACACAAAATTCGCGTCGACCCATGAAAAAAAAGATCCATTTTTTTTTTCCTTCTAGAAATTGAATGACATATGAACCCACCCCACAATGTAATCCGACAAGCACAAGAATCTGGGCGACCTCGAGAACTGGGACTCACATAGAAATTACACACGCAGGGATGAAAGATGGGTCTGGATCATTTTTTGCAGAGTGGAAAATCATAGAGAAATAACACGCAATCTCCAATTCGTTGGGCCTGATTCCTGTGCAACGGCTATATAAATACTTCAAAACATGGCCGTTGGTTTCTCAATGCTCAATTGGGCTTTCGGCCTATAATCGGGTTGAAACTAGGGTTACACGTAACGCTTATACAGATATCGTCTTCTCCAGCTACCCGCAGTCGCACATTCAGTTTCGCGATGGGCCGGGTGATCCGAGCACAGCGTAAGGGTGCCGGTTCCGTTTTCAGGTCCCACACGCACCACCGCAAGGGCCCGGCGCGCTTCCGCTCCCTTGATTTTGGGGAGCGAAATGGCTATCTGAAGGGTGTTGTTACGGAGATCATTCACGACCCAGGCCGTGGTGCTCCGCTGGCTCGCGTCACATTCCGGCATCCATTCCGTTACCAGCATCAGAAGGAGCTTTTCGTTGCCGCTGAGGGGATGTACACCGGTCAGTTTATTTATTGTGGGAAAAAGGCGAATCTTGTTGTTGGAAATGTGTTGCCTCTGCGATCTATTCCGGAAGGTGCCGTTGTTTGCAACGTTGAGCATCATGTCGGAGATCGTGGGGTCTTTGCTCGTGCCTCTGGAGACTACGCCATTGTCATTTCTCACAACCCCGATAATGGGACTTCGAGGTATGATATAAGAAAAAGATTGGATTTTGCTCACTGTATTGTCTGATTTTGTGTCTGTCTGCATGAACTATTTATCCATGGAATATGGTTACTTTGCTTCACACAAAAAGTAAAATTGTTTAGTTCTGTTGTTCTGCTGCCAGGATTAAGCTGCCTTCTGGCTCCAAAAAGATAGTTCCCAGTAACTGTCGCGCCATGGTTGGGCAAGTAGCTGGCGGAGGAAGAACTGAGAAGCCTCTGTTGAAGGCAGGGAATGCATATCATAAGTTCAGAGTTAAGAGGAACTCATGGCCTAAGGTTCGTGGTGTTGCCATGAACCCTGTTGAGCATCCTCACGGTGGTGGTAACCACCAGCACATCGGCCACGCCAGTACCGTCCGCCGCGATGCACCACCGGGACAGAAGGTTGGACTGATCGCTGCTCGGAGAACCGGCCGTCTCCGTGGTCAAGCTGCTGCTACAGCAGCCAAAGCAGACAAGTGATGAGTCAGTTGCAAGAGTCTCCTGCTTGGCGTTCCAGTTTTCATGTTACTTTTCCAACTTATCTGAAACCTTATTTTCATTATTCAGTTGTCAGCGACTCATGTTATCCCATCATTCATATAGCTGATGAATCCACATTGTCATCTCAGATGGTTGCTTATGAAACAGCTACACAACACAGTTCATCCAAAATCTCCAGAATCACCTTCTTTCTCAATAAAATAAAGCAGAGATTCAATTGAATCATCTCTGTAGCAATACAAGACTGCTATACTACATAGTCCAGTTATGAAAATAAACAGTCTACTCCCTAACATCATCCATCTGATGTTCCATGTGGCAGTTGATCTAAAAAGCACTGCAAATGAACCAACTCTACGTCAACATCGATGGTAACCGAAGTTGGTCACCCAAGAGCACAGCATTCAGGGACTTGCGATATCCCAACGCCAAATTGTTCCATCCTCGCAGCAGCAGAGAATGGTGCTGCCATACAAAGAGAAACAGGTTTAGAATACTCTTGAAAGGCTGAAGACTCGTTTAGGCTGAAAGGCTTTGTTTAAAATCTAGTTTTCGACATGGAATGAAACTTCCTTGCCTTCCATCAAAGGATACTGCAGTCAATCTAATAGGAGATTTTGACTGAACGTGCGCCAACCTGAAAGCAAAATGGTTTACATTTTTACGGTCACATTCAAGAGCAGCTAAGATGACATCGTCTGCAACTAACAGACCTTGAAACAAGAACTGGGGGATTGGATTGCAGCTCCCAAACAAATATCTTTCCTTCCCTATTTCCTGAATAAAAATCAACCTGGAATATAATGAGTAAAAAAGTTTCTTTTTTTCCCTAAATTCCATAAAATAAAGCTATTCTTCAATGAAGATCTCAATTCTCCAGACAGACAAAATTAGCAATGAAGATCTCACTCTCCAGAATTTGCTAAACGACATGTACAAAGTAGGTGTAATTACCTATTGCTGCCATCTTGTAATGAAAGTCACAGGAGAACTTGATAAACCAAATGTCACACTCGGGAACAGGGTATTTTTGGAGAACATCAACTGTGCCCTGGGGAAAAAGATGAAACAAGAAATATGCATATGCAGAAGAACATGGGACAAGAATGGGAGAACATCACTAGACACATAGCTAACTTGAAAGTACAACCCCAATGCATACCATGATTTACTGATAAATCATTACGTCATAGGAAAAGAAGGTTATTTTATCCATTTAGGTGTTTTATAAAACCCTCAATGTCCAGATCTTCAGAATAAATATTTACATAATTCAAACGTTGTGTTTCAAGATATATAGCATTAGATGTATGTTGCCGTGCAGCTTAGATGGTAATCGCACCATTCAGTAAAATAAAGAAAATAAAAGCATAAAAAGGTACAACCATACGTACACAAGAATCTCCACAATTTCCAAAATGTTCATTCTAACCTCTCCAGGAGACTGTTCCTTCATCTTTGGCTCCCATAATACAAGTTCATTATCAACACTCTGCACGCACAAGTAACTACTGAAAATGTGACGAGAAATTGCATCCGGAAAAAAAAGAGAAGACACCCAGGCAACAACATTGGTTGTATCATAAATTGTATTCTGCATAAATTTTAAGATATTTTATATAAAATTCTCCTCAAGATATAGCTCAATTGGGTTGTAACTATAGTTCCTCCTATCATGGATATCTGATGATGAATTTCAGGAAGTTGTGCATATTGGTAAATTCACCATCATCAAAGTGTAGAGATAGAATGTAAAACAGATGAATAAGAATTAGTGACACAATAGGTAAAGCTAACTAACCTTGGAGAGAATAAAATCGCCAATCCACCGGTTGCAGTCAACATAGTTTGTATGCACTGATGCAATAAACATCTGGAAAATTTGTTAGTAAAAAACTGAAGCCGAAATAATGTATGATTAATTGAATTGACTCACTGGGAATTGAACATATTTTGTTGGAAACTTTGAAGGAAGATCAGTCCAGGTAAATGATTTTTCCACATATGTCCAAAATTCTGCAAAATTATAACATATCAATAATACAGAGATGTTTATCCAAATAAAGGGATACCCGCTACCATAGTTTTATACAAGCCACGGAAACAACAGAAAGAATTAGTTCCACTTTATCAAGATAGCCATCAGCTATAACATATATATATATAAACCTAACACCTTTCATTGACCAGATTTTAACTGTGTTATCCATTCCACAGCTTGCAATTCGATGTATGTCTGAAGGATGGAAATCCTGCAAAAAAAAAACCATTTACACCATATTAAAGATAGCATGTGACACGAAGTGCGAAAAAGCAACACAAAGATATCTTAGAGAGCGTATAAAGCCAGGAAAAAAGAGCAGAATGATGGATTCACATACTACACTAAGCACTTCATTGCGATGACCACCAGCTCCAGCAAATATCAAAATGCATATCCCAGTATGAATATTCCACAGGCGTACAGATTCATCCTGGTACATTCACCGTCAAACATGTTTCTAAGTAAGTATACCGCAAGAGGGTTACTTCTACCAGAAGCACAGTTCAATTTCATATTACGATTCAAATTAGAGAACAGAGATGACAGAGCACACTTACTTTACTTGCAGATACAACAAGAGATGGTTTTAGTGGCTGTGTCCGTATTTCATTAATCGAGTCCCCATGACCAACAAAACTCTACAGAAAATTGAAACATGAGACACCAGTTACTAACAAGTAGAGTTGAAGTACAAACACTAAGTACAAGAAAATGTGAGACCTTGTATATCTTCTCGCTGCCGGTATCAATAACACGAATAATCCCATTCAGACCTCCAGCCACTAACAATGGTGAACCATCAACATTGCACGCCCAGCTGACTGTGTAAAAAGATTCATCCTTCTGGTCAATGCAGAAAGCATAAAAGACGTGGCCTGAGAATTCAATTCTTCCAAATAACAACTTTGCTATAGATATACAACGAAGTATTTCTTTACATCTTCGTCAATGTAGGACTGCAGTAAACCGATAACACCACCTTCAAGGCACTGGTATACAGTAACCTACAGGAAAGGAAAAAAAACATGGAAAATCTGATAAAGAGACGATAGTTGGATCAAGAGAAAGAACCCATGTTAGATTTTGGGCAGAAGCCAATAAATGATTCATACGCGATTTCCACCAGCGGTGGCGAAGGCTGAAAAGTAGCGGGAGTCGATGAAGTTGAAAACCACCGCGTAAATTGGGCGCTTTCCTTCCTGGAGTCTGTTCGTGACCTTATACTCGCGCTTACGTGACATCGTGAGCGAACCCACCACCGGTTCACATCCCAAGGGAATCCTCGACATGTCTCCTCCTCCGCCTCCGAGTAGCCGGAATGCTGCACCGCCGCTTCGCTTCCGACACCGTGCCGGGGTAGAGGACTAGCTAGTCCTATATTATTTCATCCCGCCCCCAACTGTTTCTTGTATTTGCTAAGGAACAGGTGGATTTAAAATTAACCTAGTTTAGCAAAAGACCATTATACCCTCAAATAAACAAAATAAAACAATCATGTACTTTCTGACGATTCGATTCCTAATCGCGCCAACGCCGACGACATATCACCAAATTCCGGCGCCGGCGAAATCTCTCCATCGGAGTATTCAGATTATCAATCTGAATACCGATCGCGACTCTGTGCTTTTGGGCAACTCCTTTCCAATACATCTTTCTTCTTCAATTTCCAGATTATCAGCCTATTTTCAAGTAATAATAAAATAGTTGTATTTTAAAAAACACGAATTACTTCCATTTCAAAAAATTTAAAAGTATTTCTTATTTTTAAAAAATCACAAGAATCTTTGATTTTAATTTTTCAAAAAACACTTATTGAAAAATGGTTTTTTAAAGTATATATCTAATGAAGTATTAATGTGTCTTGTTATATATTGTTGTTTAGTAGCATTACTATTCATAATTGACTAATCATTACAATTATGATGGTCATCATTTGCATTATTATTTTCTGTAAATAAACTTGGTTAAAAATTAAAATTATTTTGAAGTAAAAATTCAAAAAAAGGCGATCGAGGGAGGCAGCAGCCCAGGTGTGAAGCATAAAAATCGGGCGGCCGTGTCATAAGGACACATGGGGGTAGAAACCCAGCAATAAAGGGGGTCGGTGCATGATCCATCGCCGCTCAGATCTGAGGTAGGTTTGGTCTATTGCGCCGTTTTTTCCGAGGTTGGGGGGTGGGACTTCGGCTCCCACTACGGCGAGCTGAAGCAATGATGGAGGGGGAATCACGCCGCCATTTTTAGTCCACGCTTTGAAGTTGAGGTTTCCTTTCTTCTTCTTCTTTCTTTATTTTTTTTAGCTAGATCTGTATCTGTTTTGGGTTGGAAAATGCTGGGTCGTCGCCCCTTGTTTAGGCATAGGAGTTTGAGGGCTGAGAATTTGGGGAAGAGTGTTGCTGCGTTCATCGGGAAGAATCTATGGTTTACCTTTTTTGTAATTGGGGTATTGGTTTTCACTATAATTGCTACTACTTATGAACCTGAGGATCCAGTTTTTCATCCTCCCTCAACGAGCACAGTTTTGATTACGGAAAAACTTAGTAGCCCTCCTCCCCTGCTTTCAAGGCCGATGATGCGCTGGTTAAGACTGGGGAGGACTTAGTTGCTTCAAATCAGACTGCATTTGAAAGTTTCATCAACATAACTGATGTTGAATCCGCGGTTATACCTTCGGAATCCACGGAGATACAGAGTATTACTGGGGAGGATGAGGTGATCGTTGAGAAAACTGAATGTGGGGTCGATGATCCTGTGAACTGTGGGGATCCTGATCTGTTCCGTCTTCTAATGGCGACCGCCATGGAATACTTTAAGGACTTGCATTTCTACCGGTTTGGGAAGCCTGTACCGGGAAAAACGAATCTTCTTGTCACATGGCATGGCGGTTTAGGCCCAAGGAGGGGAAAGCAGCTGCCTTTTATAAAGATTATAGGAGTTTTACTCTGAGGAGGATGGATAATTGCACGCTTGTTGTAGCTGGGGTTGGAGAGTATCATTCAGGTGTAAATGCTAGGAAGAAGAGAGGGAGAGGGAGAGGTAGGGGAAAGAACAAACATCAAGACAAAGATAAAGACAAGGACAAGGAAGTGTTTGAGAAGGTGCCAACGAACGTGGATGCACATCCTGTTGCCCTCCCAGAGGTTGGAGAGACTGTGAATGATGCCCTTCCTGCTGTGGAGTCAGACATATCATTCAGTGAAGACAAGTACTTGATCTACTCCGGGGGTGGAGATAGGTGTAAGAGCATGAACCAATACTTGTGGAGTTTCCATTGTATGCTTGGTGAGGCGCAGTATTTGAATAGGACCCTGGTTCTAGATCTGACCGTCTGTTTGTCTAAGATCTACACCAAGTCTGGACAGGACGAGGAGGGTAAGGATTTTAGGTTCTATTTTGACTTTGAGCATTTGATGGACTCAGCATCTGTGCTCGACCAAGTACAGTTCTGGTCAGAATGGAAAAAATGGCAACAAAAGGATGCCTTAAGCCTCCATGTTGTGGAGGATGTCAAGGTTACACCAATGAAGCTGGCCCAAGTCGAGGATACCGCGATCATGAGGAAGTTCGGATCAGACAATTACTGGTATCAGGTCTGCGAGGGGAGGCCGAGTCTGTCATTTCAAGGCCCTGGCATATGATCTGGAAATCTCGTCGGATTCTGGATATCGCTTCAGCCATTGCAGCGAGACTGAACTGGGACTTTGATGCCCTCCATGTGGAAAGAGGGGAGAAGGCTAAGAACAAGGAACTCTGGCCTAATCTGGATAGAGACACTTCCCCTGAAGGACTGTTGTCAACCTTGAAGGAAAAGGTAGACGAAGGAAGGGACCTGTACATCGCAACAACAGAGCCGAACCCATCCTTCTTCGATCCACTCAAGGATAAGTACACCACGCACTTCATAGATGACTACAAGGATCTCTGGGACTCACAGAGTGACTGGTATGACGAGATGAAGAAGCTCAACAACGGAAATCCAGTCGAGTTCGATGGCTACATGCGCATCTCTGTCGACACGGAAGTTTTCCTGAGAGCCAAGAAGCAAATAGAGACATTCAACGATCTCACAAAGGACTGCAAAGATGGAATCAATACGTGCGCATCCTCAGGTTGATTGAAGCTTCAAGGTGATGGTAGCATGAGGCAATGCACCCACCCACCATGTTTACTCACTCCCATTGTCGTGTAATGTGGCTCTCGCTTATCTTCTTTCCATGTTTCATCCTACCAGACTCATGGCTTTTTGGCAAGAACATGTTAGCTTTTCATCCGTATGCCTGCAGTCTGGCATCATTAGATAAATAAGATTAGGCAGCTTTTAAACTGTGGGTTTAATTTGAAAACTTATTATCTTATTTAAAGGTTTGACCCCATATTTGATATTGCTGGATATTGAACCCAAATTTGCACTCCCGATTACGACAGCAAAATTACAATTAGATACCCTTCATGACAGAAAATACAGATTGATACAGGTTTAGGAGTCAGCATGATCCTAATGAAAATATCATAGGGTTTGTTCTGATTTGATTTATAGCTATTACTTTAACATGGATCCAAATCTGATCCAGTGTTCATCTGTATGGTTACATTGATCCATCTGTGAGCAAGATGGGGAAAAACTTGAGGCAAGGGATGTGATTTGTATAGGAGATAGGTAGTCATTTCGTTAATGTTCTGGGAAGAGTGAGTCGAGTTGTCATGTGCTTTCAAATTCCTTTGAACACCCGGATTTCAAAGCCTGAATCTTTGAAATCCTCTGCCATGTGGGAATTCAACGGTTTTAGTTTTTTGTCCAGGTATAGGTTGACTGGTTCGATGGTCCACTCCCATCCTACACATCTTTTTTGTTGTCGCTTACCGCCACCCCCACTTTCTGAGTGCTTACTGAAATCATTTCACCCAGTTGGCTCTCGCAGGTATGCTCATTTCGTCGAAAGTTCGCGTCTTGTGCTTTTCTGTTGCAAGCAGCAATGAACCCATGAAACACTAATGCCTTAGCAAGTAGGGACACATGGTTTGGTGCTGATTTTGGAATTCGATAGAGACAGTGATTCATTAAGGGTGAAAAGTTCGCGTCTTGGATATTGCTCTGATTAGCTTCAGGAATTGATGCTGCAGGGAGCGATTCATTAAGAGTGAAAAGTGGTTTGTACTGAAGCTACGATGGATTCAATTCAAGAAAGGGGTACGCAAGTTTTTGGCTTCTGAGCACGCGTGTTCTTTATGATCTTCTAAATTTTCCATCTGTGTTATTGATGATTTGATCTTAAGAAGGTGAATTTTTATCATGAATTTTCCTCTTTAGATGTTTGCATTGTTGGTGTTGCACGAACTCCAATGGGTGGATTTCTGGGTTCTCTTTCATCGGTAACAGCAACCAAACTTGGATCTATTGCTATTGAGGGTAAGAGGATTCAGAAGCTTTGCTTTCGTTGGATGAACTCCATTTTTTCTGATGCTCTCCACTTCAAACCCATTAAATTTCAGCTGCTCTGAAGAGAGCGAATGTTGATCCATCGCTCATACAGGAAGTTTTCTTTGGAAATGTACTGAGTGCAAATTTAGGGCAAGCCCCTGCCAGGCAAGCAGCGTTAGGTGCTGGAATCCCCAACACTGTAGTCTGCACCACTGTCAACAAAGTTTGTGCCTCTGGAATGAAAGGTTTGGCTTGTGTATCCACTTGATGCTTTCCTTGAATAATAGATGCATTGAACTTTTTCTTCAGTTAGCTTAAAACTAATCTGGATTTTGTCAAAATTCATTTTTTCCCCTTCATAGAGTGTAGGTTTCACATTATATGGATCAATGAAAATATGTATTGGATAAGGCTATTATATCTTGCATTTTGGGATAATGCTTAACCTTTCCTGTGCTGAAATAGTTTTCATTATTCACAACTGACAATGACAAGCTTGTTCAACACAGCAACCATGCTTGCTGCACAGAGTATCCAGTTGGGTATCAATGATTTTGTTGTCGCGGGTGGAATGGAAAGCATGTCTAATGTCCCCAAGTACTTGGCAGAGGCAAGGTTAGATTCCTCCATCAAGGTGTATATGCTTCATCAGTCTATGGATTGAGGTCTGGTGGTGATAATTACGTGGCAATTGTTTTCATGCTCTCTGACATTCGTCTGCACATGCCATGAATGAATTCATTCCTACAAAGTGACATGCTTCATTTTTTTTGGTATTTTCAGGAAGGGTTCTCGTCTTGGTCATGATTCTCTTGTTGATGGAATGTTGAAAGATGGGCTATGGGACGTGTACAATGACTTCGGGATGGGTGTTTGTGCCGAGTTATGCGCCGAGCACCACAATATTTCAAGAGAAGCGCAGGTTCATTTTCAATTTTCTGCAGAGTGTGTTTCTTCTCAAAGGTCTTGATATCACAGAACTTTCTATGCAGGATGATTATGCAGTTCAGAGTTTCGAGCGTGGAATCGCTGCTGAGGAAGCTGATGCCTTCACATGGGAGATTGTTCCAGTAGTATTTATTATACTTCCAAGTGTTTTTTGTTTCATATGTTTGGTGACAAAAATATGTATTTTGACTCAGGTTGAGGTATCTGGTGGCCGAGGGAAGCCATCGACAATCGTCAATAAGGATGAAGGCCTTCTGAAGGTGATCTCTTCAACGTTTGAATCCTGTGAAACCATTCCTCTATCCGATGCATATTTGATTGCAAGATTTTATGTAAAACTTGGTGTCTCAAGCTAATTAGGCTGATCTAATTGCTCCTTCTCCGACCAAGTTTGATCCTGCAAAGCTGAGAAAGTTGAGGCCAAGTTTCAAGGAAACTGGTGGCACTGTCACAGCAGGCAATGCATCAAGCATAAGGTCCTGACCCCTTTTCTGTTATTGTTTCCCATTTTGATCAATAGAAAATCTCCATCGCTCTTGCTTATTTGCTCATTAAAAAAAACCCATCCGGCTAGTGATGGTGCTGCAGCACTTGTTTTGGTGAGTGGAGAGATTGCCATCAAGCGTGGCCTCAAAGTTATTGCAAAGATCATTGGATATGCAGATGCTGCTCAGGTAGAGACTGATCTTGGTGGGAATTCTGAAGCTTTGAAAGTACTCAACTTGGGATGCCATTTTGTTGATTGGCAGGCACCAGAGCTGTTCACAACTTCACCATCTCTTGCCATTGCGAAAGCGATTTCGAATGCGGGTTTGGAGCAACCTCGAATCGATTACTATGAGATCAATGAGGCCTTCTCGGTATACTCAGGCAGCATATGTTTCTGTGAATATGCTGAGACACACCAAGTATAATATGGTGTCCTTTCATTGGCAACAGGTAGTGGCCATTGCAAACCAGCAGCTTCTAGGCCTGGATCCGGTATGTTCATCACCTCAATGGATAAGAAAATGAGATACATAGCATGTTGATCGATAGGGTGTTCGTGTTGCAGGCGAAGGTTAACGTCCATGGCGGAGCAGTGTCGCTGGGGCACCCCCTCGGCTGCAGCGGTGCTCGCATCCTCATCACACTTCTGGGAGTAACTACTTGACACACCATGCCATATTGCCTTTGTTTAGGAAGCTTGATGCTGCAAAAAACTGGGAATTTGCAGGTGCTGAAGCAGAAGGGTGGGGAATTTGGAGTAGCCGGCATCTGCAACGGGGGCGGAGGAGCTTCCGCCCTTGTCATCCAGAGCCTCCTCCAGTAGCCTGAATCACGCAAAAGCTGTTGTTCCAGAGATGAGAGCTGTAACTGATTACTTGTTAATGCACTTTTTTACTTTGGATTGATCATCATGTGCCATTATTGCCACTCTTCTCAAGAATACGAGTGATTTGCTCTTCTGACTACGGTAAAAGGAAGCACATCAAACCCTAGGGAGACAAAAAGTACAGTAATCATCATAATGACAACGGTGATAATATCATCTCCACCAGTTAAATTACAACAATTCCATGATACATAAACACAGGTAAAATCCTAGCAATAAAGAAAGAAGAAAGAACGACCAAAATCTCTAACAGACTGATGACTAGCGACAAATCAAAACCTCTGTATGGAGAAGGTAAGTGCAGAGCTATAAAGGAAATAGGTTTCCCATTCACAATCCAAACGCATAAGTGGTGGTCATGTGCCGACGGAGAGGAAGAGGGGAAGAGAGTTATCAGCTCCATCATGCCCTTCAGAGGATCCCTTGGGAAAATGATCTGAGTGAGTCCAATCTGTAACATAGCGATGATGATGAAAGCTCAATCCTTCAGTAGCTACTCGGCCAATTAGTTTGCTGTTGCTGATAAGCATTTGCAGTCTGTCCCACCATATCAACATGGCTTGTGATGGGTTGAGATTGCTGCAGAATGGGGTGAATGTTTGCAGCTGGAGCCACTCCTTGTGCGGGATGGAACATACCAGTGTAGGCTCCATGGCCTGGCCCTGTTGGATTAAAAGGCATTTGTCCCTGGGAAAGATTGTAGAACGTACTAGCCTGCACGTTGCCTACATCTGCAGTTGGGGTAGCATACCATACTCCAGATCCATCGTTCTGACATCAAGTAAATATCAGGAATGCCGATCATGAGTTCATGTAGAGCACAGAGACATTCAATTCAATATATATATTAGTAAAGAAATTGATGATAGTAGAATGGTGCACAAATACATTCAATGCGGAGTAAAGAGGCAGAGAAAATGATGATAACCCCCAACTACACATTTTCCCTGCTACAGGGGCTGTTGGCAATGCTTAATTTCAAGATGTGGTGAGGAGATCGATAACCACCAATCCTTTTTTAAATGAATAATTAGCACATGGAAGTAAGCCAACCTGTTGGACACCAATATAGGCATTGTTCTCCTTGATATAAGGTGCAGCAACATTGTCACTAGAACTTGACGTTACAGTTGGTGATGGGGAAGTTGAAGAAAAGCCTGCCATGGAAAGACCATATGTCCCAAAACTTCCAGGAAGACCAACTTGAGTTGAGTTTCCAGTAACTGATCCTTGCTTAAACTGTGCAACAGAATACTTGGAAGACGTTCCAGGTGCAGAAGGATACAAGCTTCCTGACTGAGGCTGTGGCGGAAACATGCCATTGCCCAAGAACTGATGAATTGCCGGTGGCGGGACATAAAATGGGGAAAAATAGGGACCATATGGTATAAAATTAGGAGGATAATGAGGAAGATGAACACCAGATGGATGTCGAAAAATGGGTAGATTTTGTTGTGTTGCAGGTATTGAGCTACGCATAACACCAGCAGCTTGGGTCACCAGCTGTTCATTGCCCTGCAACTGAATCATTTAAACAGATTGAAATGCATTCCAAAGGCCAATAACAGGGTAATATGCATCAAGGGAACTTCACAGCCAAATAATAAAAAGAGCCACATGACATAACCCGACTTTGCATAGTAGTCATTTAACCAAAGAGATTTTATGTTGACTGCACCTAACAGGAAAGGGCTCTGTTCTAGCCGAATGTCATTGTTGCAGTTATCATGATATTCCTTAAGGAAATACAGATATCCTATCGTGCATAATCAACTAAAAAAGAAAAGGAGACTACCTCTGGATGAGTCTGAGAAGTCTGTGACGGGATAGCAGTGTTATTACCATTATAATTGTTCACAGCTCCTGCAGGGAGAATGGGAGAAATTCGTCCATCATTGTCCAGAAGCCCAGACCGATAAAACTGTGCATAATAGCTTGCTGGATCAAAAGGTTGCTGCATCTGTACGTAGAACAAAGTATCTGTTTAATCATGGCCCGGCTATTTTGACAAACATCAATAGAAAATATTACACCAAAAACATGCAACTTATGTAGCGCATACCAAAATTTTTTTAATTAAACAGTTTAGGTGTAAGTGAAAACTCACAATAAATCCTGGAACACGAGTGGCATCACGAGCTTGAGATTCCGAACTTTCCAAAGGTGAAACTTGGCTGCTTACAATTGGCGGTAACCCAATATTGTAACTTGAGGGAATATGATGCGATGCATGCTGGTGGCTTTCTTGAGCTGCCTCCAATAAGGGTTCGTTCCGTTCAAAGTTGGTTGAGGGTGGTTTGACCGTGGTCTCTGGGTGATCAGAATACTCTTTATCAGTATCCTCAACTTCTAGCTTCGTGCTTTCACTTCTGTAACATCGAAAGTAGTGACAGGCACATCCTCAGTTATAAAAATAAATGAAAAGCATAACTTAAGATGACCATATTTCCTGATCGATGAACCTCAGATTAATAAATATGCATCAAAGAAGGTCATGAAACAATCCAACATAAGAGCAGTGGTATTTCACAAGGCAAGGATCCCATGGGTACCTGAACGTCAGCTCCTTCAGCGGCTCATCATTGGGAATTGAAGGCTGTGAAAGCACTGACGTCTTACCAAAATCTCCTTTGACAACGCCTTCACTCATGTGCAACTCGAAGCCAGCATCAAAGCTTCCAAAGCAAAACCCAAGCTTTTTAACTTCTGGAACTTGCAAATGATTAGGAATAACCACATGCTTTCTCTCTGACAAGTTTGTATCCTTCAATTTTTTCTCCAATTCTAGTGTTGAGTCTTCTGAAGCAATTGCTGGGGGTTGTTTTTAATTCTGGCTGTGGTTCAACTGACACCGCACTGACAGCGGTATTGGAGTGAGAAGACTTAGGCTTCCACTCTTCGAAAGGATACATTCAAAGACAACAAGATTTAATATTTCAAGCACATACTCAGATCAAACAACAATGCTTTCGAATGGGAAAATTGCAGCTATACAATTTCATGAATGATTATAATTGTATTTCATTGAACAACGCAATAAAAATATCTCAGTGCCCAGAAAGTTATTAGAAATGAATATATAATTTGATAAGAAATACAGAAAAGTCAACCATATGTTACACAAGAGAAAACACCTGGATATGCTATGCATACCTTTTTGCTGGCCAATCACTTGAGACCGATCATTATAATTTGAAGATGGTCTACCAACTGCAGGAAGTGATTCTAATTGCCGAGACTCTCCAATACCAAGTGTATAGTTAGGCATTTCATGCGGCAATTTGAAAATCTTAATCTTGGTAGGAGCTGATAAAAACAGCAGTCCAGTGATTCATTTCCTAAATCCAGTAAGAGAAAGTATTTGCAATAGGTACGACTAGCTTACAAGTGTTGCTGGGTGTTGATTTTCTCCCTGGCATATTATCATCTGGAAGTTGCAAAGTAGCATGTTTTATTCCCTGTTCAGACTGTAAAGTAACAGTGGATGAATCTTGGGAGCCTGAAGATGAGAGATAAGATCCTGAAGCAGAAGAAAAAAGTTCATCCCCACTATTTCCAAGCTGCAGCAGCTCATTTGCCGTTGTATTCTTTGTATCCAAAGAGCCAGAATTATTGGACGAGCCATCCAGAGATGAAGCTGGGAGTGGTTCATTTGGCTTTCCACTGCAGGAATTTTCATCACAAGGGTGAAGTTCTCCGTCAGAAAGAGTAAGTATTTCATTCATAGTAACCACTATAAGGGATGCCCTATCAGAAGGGTGGTCGTTGGATAATGAACCAGTTTGGCTGAAAACATGAGAAACAAATTTTCATGGAAAAATACACAGCACACAGTTGCAAGTGCAAAATGGTGAATCCGGTGTGACAATTGAAACCGGTAAATGCACCTTTCATTAGGAGAAGACCCATTCTTTTTAATCTCTAGTGAGGCAGCTCGAAAGACCTTAGCATTGACTGTCTCACCAGAAAAACTGGGAGCATTCTCTTTGATGATAGACTCACTTCTTCCACCATCAGCATCTGGTATTTAGGAAAAAGGATGAAAGAGCGGATGTGGTCATGACAGTTCAAAATTAGAGCTTCTAGGTAAAGATGCTTCTTTTTTCACTCCCTGGAACACCGTTCATTCTTAGAGCAGGTTTGACAACATTTACAAAAGCAAGCCATGATGAAGGTAAGAAATGACAATGAAAGGGGGCCATAAATAAATATGAAGCACTACAAAGCATCATAACCTAAATACTTCAATTCAGGAAATCACACAGGACGTAATTAGTTTGGGTTACCTTGAGATGCATGTCGATTGATATAGTTCCCACGTCCAACCCTATTTGACCGGGATTGAGTACCAGGCTTCCATTTCTGGTCCTCTGGCTCTTTAGTCTGATTCTGAAACAACAAAAAGAATATTCTCTACTATCATTTGTAAAAATTTAATCATAAAGAAAAATAGATGCACTGCATCAGTCAAACCCCGTCCATCAATATGAAGGATCCTAGGGATTCCAAGGGCACAAAAGTATTCCGAATGTATTTGAATTGACCTACCATCCTCCAAGATCCTAACTTTTGTATTAAAAAAACCAGAAATAACCGAAGATGAAATGGAAACGTGACGCATACCTCTTTTTTACGATCACGCCTCCGCTTGACTTCATGAAATGTGTCTGCACAACAAGATAAAAAAAATTGCTAACATATTCCTATAAGTAAAAACTCCTAAAACAGCAAATGAAAAGAGCTTCCAGAAGAAGAGAAGAACAACTCTTTGCCTATTCTAGGAAAAAAAAAAAAAAAAAACTAAAACACTCTCGGGTATACAACAGTGAATGAAATAATGTTGTGGCCAGTACAGATCCACGAATACCCAGACGAATCATCAAAAAAGCATTACGTCCCTGCAGTCAGCAGTGAGAAAAAGGAACAGAATATTGACCTAGAAGTAGAAGCCTCTGTGTAGTTTCATTTGGATCCATTGCACATTCCTTAAGCATTGCGTAAATGTCATCTTCACTGTGGTTTTTGCTCGTAATCTCCTTGATATCCTCGATCGTCTTCTTGACACTGCTCGGAATCGAAACCCTAGTTGCACCACCTTTCACCCCACTGTTCATCCTCGGGAGCAATTCTCCACCACCCCTGAGCGCCGGAACCGTATCCTTTAAAAAACTGTACGGAAATCGACAGCTTCAACACTGACCAGCATCAGCAACATGAAAATACCCACGAAAGCAAAAGCAATCAATTTCTCAATCTACGTGGGGGAAACCAACAGGAAGAGGAAGGGAAGAGAGGAGCCGAAGGAAAATATCACCAAAAAAAAAAAAAAATCGACGGGTCTTTTTTTTTTTCCTTTTTTTTGTTTTTGATAGCAAGAACTTCGCCTTGAAGAAAAATTTAAATTAATAAAAAAAAAGCTGGCAGACCATCAGGATATTTTATTACAGTGACCCGGCCTTAACGCGGACCCACCCAATTGCGATAAGCTTGACACACGGGTCGGACTCAAATTTTTCTAGAATATAAAATATTATTTATATTAAATACGTAAATAATAATATTTAATACCATGAATTAAATATTTATATACAATATGTACCATGAAATACAATAATTATTTTTTTATAAATAAAAACTATATCAAGCAAACCTGATTTGATTGTAATTCTGAAAAAGTATTTTTTAAAAAATGCATTTCACTCACAAAGAGCAGCTTGCAGTAAGTTCCAGGGCATTTTCTCTCATCTTCAGATTCAGACAAAAGTTGGCAGGAGGGAGGTTGTGTCTGAGTCTACCCAGGAAATGGAGAGGTTTGGGCCACAGACCACAACTGGTCTCCAGACTGGGAGGGAACAACTCCATAGGACAGAAGAGTGGTGTCTGGATTGCTCACTAGACAGTATACCAGAGACCAAAGGGAACAGAGAGCCTGTGTCCTGATGCTCCCATTTTTGCATCAAGTTCTGGGAGGCTCTCTCAAATTGGAAGGCTCAAACTTGCCTGAAGGTTGCTGGGATCTTGGTCCAGCTGCAGGCAGCACCTGATGCGCTTCTTCAGAGAGAAGCCATTGTTCAGAGCAGCATCTTACTGTAACCCCTCAATGAACAATGTTATTAACTGGTAACGAACTCATTACCAATGCATTCAGATAATACATATAGTATGCAGTGGGTCTGGTGCGAGTTCTTTGAATGATCGGAAAATCACAAGAGCTTCAAGGCCGGGAAGTTGGTGCAGTGAGGGGGTTCCTGTTTACATCCTTGTACAGCAAATAGCGGGTCTTTGTGCTTCCAAGTGCTGCATACCTGAAAACATGAAGATGCCTTGCAGTGGTAAGACACTTAACAGTGGATGGTTTTTTATCAGCACGAAAAAATAGGTCCTTTTCTAGTCTCACCATTGGGGAACGAATGGCGCCATCCAGATTACATCGCCTGCTTGGACCGGATACCTGTGCAGAAAACGCATACCAAGTCTAGAGGTACAGTCCCTGGAACCACCTTTGGAATGCAAGTCACAAATGTCGAATCTTACCAGCTATCACCCAATCTGTAGATGCCTCGCCCTTCCAAAAGTAACAGCCCATGCTGGTTATAGTGAACTTCCTATACTCAATTTTCAATAGTCGAAAATCAGTCTGGTTCATGCTTGGATTAACAGGAGGTTACTACAAATGGTGGTTCTATATTGGAAGACTGCATTTTTTTTTATTATCATCTAACTTTATTACATGAAAATTCAATAAGCGCTAGAAAAACTGTACCTTTACATTCAGGAATTCACCAGGTTGAAAATCCATGACCTGCCAAGCAAAAATCTCTTCAATACTCTATTTTCACCACAGTGGCAAATAACATAGAGGCGAACAGTTGCATATATGAAGTGCTAAAATGAGAAACGCGTCTCCACTTTAGGAGTATAGCATCCTTACATGAATGTTAAAATCGAACTCCAATGAAGTCGGCAGAAGCTTTCTCAGCGCAAAAACCTTCCAGGCAAGAAATAAATAGATAAGGGCCAGCCATTTCCTTCGTCTAAAATGAGAATCCAATGTCAATAGAAAAAATTAATGTGATAAAAATCACCTCCCCTGGAGTTTCTAAGAGAGGTTGCTTATTTGTTGAGTCAATAATCAGATCCTTGGGATGGCTTGCAAGCAGTTCATACCTGAGATCAAATGAAACACAAAAACTTGAGTCTTCAACCTGTGGACTAGTTGTGAAGTTAACTTGGAGACGGATTCTTGTTGATAATTAGAAAATGTCCCAACGAATAGTATAGAATAAATGATAGCTATGCCCTTGACATAATAGGAAATTATAACCTTTTCTCGAACACGACAAAGATAGCAGAAAAATCGGACTTCATGGTGTGTTCCAAGTTTGGAGGAATGTAAGCATATGAATCCACCTGAACTTAATCAAATTCAGAGTAGTCATCGCCCTTATGAAATTTAAGGCAAGAAGTAGAGAGGCACACGCCATATGATTCTTCAAACTGGACAGTAATCTTGCTCTCAGATTTGGCTTTTCGTAGTCAATATTTTGATACCAAACAAAATTAGGTAACATCAAAAAATTTAACTCAGTTGTTTGAGTTGTCGGTAGCTGTCAAATTGGCTAAATATATAGCGACACAGCAAATCAACAATAGATTGCTTGTGAAATATGAAAAGGGGCGATAAAGAACACTGAAAATGTGAAAAGGTGAAGCAAAAAACAAAACCAATGTAAGCATCTTTTCCTTACCTCCAACTTGTGCTTGTTTCCAGATATGTCACTAAGTGTTACTACACCCTGAAGCATAAACATAAACCTGGCGGTTTGGAAAAAAAGGGTATCATTCTTTAAGTGATTATAGCTACTTATCATTTCATAAAATTCAGACTCCCATGTTTGAAACCATATACCACAGATTCAGGAAAAAGGAGCCACATCTTGGATAACTCCATGAAATAGGAAGTAGCATGAGAATAGAAATGATAAAATTTAAGCACACAAAACAAGTTCGGATGTCCTCTCAGAGTCTTCCTAAGAGATCAATTTGGTTGAAGTTGTTATTACAGATACTAGTGGCAGTAGTAGTGGTAAAACTCATGGACCTCTCAACATCAACTGGTGGTAGTCCTGATTCGGAAGTTTCTGAAACAATGATGAAGCATTAAACTTAAGATTAGCTACATAGAATACTTCAAGAACTTAATAAAAAATGATGAAAATGTGATGGCATATTCCATCCTTAGGAAATCTAATTTTTTCATCGGTGATGCAGAAAAAACATTTTAGGGAGGGAAGATGGATCAAAGCCAAAGTCTATGTGGTGTTATACACGTCAGATCTTAGATTAACCTAAAAGCACGGCAATTTCGAAATCACACCTTGCATCTTGACTAAGTACATAACAAAATGAGATCCCATTGATGGTGTGATTAGATAAGCACCCAGTGTGTTGTTCCTGACAAAACCACAAACATGGCGATAAGTAAAAAATAGAATACCATGATTTGAAAAAAAAATTTAAATGGGCATACCAATTGGGCAAAGGGCTGAAGACATGACTTTCAGGAGTTATTAGAGCATGGTCTACCTTGTAAACGCTACGAGTGAAACCAGGTAAGTCTGCTTAAAAAAAAAAAACAAGTAAGACAACAGGAATACAGAAATACTTACAACGAGTCCCTGCTATTTAAAACAAAAAAACTTAAAACGAGCCACACTTTTTTTTTCAATTGTCACTTCTGCTTACTCAACTAACTCGCTAAAAAAAAGAGTAAAAAAAATCATAGAATTAGAAACAATCACTTTGTTTTTGGATTTTGGGTTGTCGTGTGGTTTTAAATAAGCACATGAAAATGCGAATCCGAGGCATCAATCTACATATCTAACTGCTAAACAACCTTCAAGATGAGATGGCGCAAGAGTAGGATGTGTGGCTTTCCAATAAAGTGGTTGTTCATTCAAGATTGATGTCGAGGAGCAAAACCCTTGTTGGCAAAATGCAAACTCGGCAGAGACTGCAGAAAACCCATCACAGGTTAGAACCAAGGTGCAAAAACAACACATCAAACGGAATCATTGCTTACTCAAAATAATCAAGGTAAAGATGAAAAACAGAGCCCCGTAGCGCATCCCTACAGAAGAGGAGACAATGCAAAGAGAAATTGAAGTTGAACGCACAGCACGACCAACGACAGTCACAGTTGATGCAAAGATGATAAGCAACTACAAAAAATCATCGTCAGTTGCTACGAATTTGCTGACAGGTAGCCCACTTGGCTGCTGATTCACGGAATTTCTCTACTCCTAAAAAGGCCCAAAAAGAAAACAAACGCCTTTCGGAAAGTGTCGGGTAAAAGTCCAATTACAAGGGCATCGAGCCCATCTACAGAAGCCCAAAAATATTTCGGCCTCTAACAGAGTATTTCGGCCCAATAATATATATATATATATATATATATATATATATTTATTTATTTATTTATTTATTTATTTATTTATTTTTCTTTTTTCTCTTCATTTTCCTTCACTTGAGCTGAAATGCAAGTTCTGCACCGTCATTGTGTAGGGAGGGCAGGCAGGCACATCTCGCAGATCAAGAAAGAGTGCTCTGATGAATTGTTAGGAGATTTAATTAATACAAGAGGGATTTACAGGTGCTCATCCTGAAAAGTTGTAGGCTCTCCACAGTAGTGCATCCTTCTGATCTGAATGGTGGTTTTTGAACTTCAGACTTCCATCCCTGGCATTCCTTGAGGAATGTGCATCAAGCTTATTGCTCAGTGCTTTTGGTTCCTCATCACTCCAGCAGCTTCTATCAAGGTGTTCCCTGAGAGAGTCGCAAATGAGTGTTCTGCTTGCACTATGAAAGTGTTGACATCTCTGGTTTTGAACCACCCTGAAAATAATCGTGTGTTTATGGATCCTGAATTTCAACTAGGCTCCAGGGTTCTATCAGCTTGAGTCTGGCCAGGGTCTATACTGCTACACTGAGGATCAGTTTCCCGTTGAAGAAGTTCATCTGGAGTTGCTGCTGGATCAAGATCCCAGCAGCCTTCAGGCAAATTTGTTCCGTCAACTTTGAGTGAGCATGCTGGAACTTGATGCGAAAATCGGAGCATTTCTTGTCTAGGAATGCAACGCACAGATTCTCTACCATTAGCTCTTTGGTATACTGTCTTGTATCCTTCTAGTTTTACTAGAGGGGCAATCCAAACACCAATGTCTTCTGAATAGTCATCAAGCACTTCAACCATTTCATACTGATGCCTGATTTCCTGTGGAGTGCTGATGTCCCAATCTAGGGACCAATTCCGGTATATAGCCCAAACTTCTCCACTTCTTGGGTAGATTCTCACACAACCTCCCCTACCGACTTTTGTCTGAGTTAGAAGGTGAGAGAATATGTTGACTTGATCCACGGTTTCAGAGTGAAACGCCCTGAAGCTTCCACAAGATTTTGTAAAACCGGAGTCAATCCAACTAACTGATCCAAATTCAGTATCAGATTTGGAGGCCAAGTAGCTGATATGTATCTTAAATGGATTCAGGGAAATGATTTCACGAATTTGGCAATACAAACGAGGCATTCCATCTTCTTCGTCGTATAGTGCCCATACCTGTCTGGCTTTGAAGCATTCTTCAGTTCTGCCTTCATCAAAATCATGGAAGTCAGAGTCTGGAACACTTATTGCCATAGAAGCACTTCTTTTCAGTTCTGTTTGTTTATCATTTGATAAATTTCTCTTCAGAACCTCTGCTGCTGCTGCTTCCGAAGCCAACTTAAACTCTTCAATCTTTCTACAGATTTCAGATCTTGCCTTTTCAATTAACAACTGGCGGCCATCGATTGCTGGAGCAGTAGCAACCCAACGCCTTGTTGGAGTATCAGATGATGAGGGAAGCTTCACAGCTTTTGGTTCAGAAGCAGTTTTGAGGCCTGTTTCTTCTTCTCCATGAACACTTGAGGATGATGCAAACTCTACTCGTCTTTTCTTGGAAGCCCTACCACGCCTGGGTTTTGATGATTCATTAATACCATCACAACCATTACAGGTGACATTATCTTTAGCCTTTGGAGCTTGGTAAAATCCATTCACATTTCTGTTGTTCTCATCTCCGCTGGATGGATGAGATGTGAACGAAGATACAGATAATCCACTGGGCTCTAGAACACCATGAGAGTTTCCAGATAAGTTATGCTGGAATGATATGTTTGAGACATAATCAGATCTATTTCCATTGTGATGTGCAGAAGATCCATTTGATGCATGATATCCAGCTGTTGGGCGGATATAACTTCCATAGCCATGACTTCCGAATCCATTTTCCGCAACATGAGAGTAGTTGGTATATGGGGACATCCCAGTCTCAACAGCAACGAAGACTCCCCGGCAATTCTTACAAGAAAGTCGCTTGTTTACATATTTCCTAAGATATTCATACTGAACATGGCAAGAAGTACAGACGGTCCAGAAAGTATGAAGCCTTGCATGAGAAGATGGAACCTTGTAGCCCTCTTCATAACCACCAGCCCCAGCAGCATTCCCCAAATACCAGTTTCTCCGTTGATCATATGCGCTTCGTTTTGAACTGTCAGATAAAAGACTCCACGCTTCAGAAACGAGTTTGAATGCCCCATCAGCTCCGACTGTTCTGTTCTTATCAGGGTGCAGCAGAAGCGCAAGCTTCTTAGATTGCTTTTTTAACTTGGACTCGTCTACAAATGGATCCACCCCGAGAATAGAATAGAAATCCAGCTCACCATTGAATTTCACCTCTGAAGCTGCATACACACCAAATGTTGCCACCATTTGAGATATACCCTCCAGTTCAGGGTACAACTTTTGGGCCTTGAGAGCATATTTTTTGGCTCCCTGAAAGTTTTTTTCGACAAAATGCTTCTCAGCATGTGTTTTAGCTCTAACGGCTTCATCTCTCCGGGAATCCATCTCAAGCCTCAGATTTAGGTCAACCTCAGAGACTGATCTACCCTATAAAGTCAGAAGCACATGTGACGAAGATTGAACTAATAGCGGCAAAACATGCGACTTGCCAGCTGCCTGCAAAAGATCTACAAAATAAATGTTTCATTAGAAACGAAAATAATCGTACAAATCGATCATTATTTTCATCACAGGATATGTATGCCAATACTGCTAGCCATGAAAAATGAATGAAGCAGAAGATCCGCAGGAAAAAAATACACTTCGATAACATTCCAGTACTCTTCCAACGGAATTCAAACCAAGTCAAACAAATCTCAAAAAGCATCCATGGAAGGTCTTCAACTGACAGATCGTCCAAATTTCATCATTGTAATAGTAACAGTCAAAGATCTGATCAAAAGGTCACCCGAGTTTCTTTTATTTTCTAAAAAGGAATTTCATCACTCAATATGAGCTCGATACTCAGCAAACTATTAGGGGAAGGGTACAAGGAATAACCTTAGCAAGATTAACGACTCAGTGCAACATCAAGTTTCCGATCTTCAAAAATCCGCAACAGATCTGATCAAACCCTTTAATGCTAAATCCGAAATGAATTGGAGAGAAAACAAGAACAAAAAAACCCTTGAGAAATTCAACCACTTGGAGAGAAACACTCAAATTCCAGGTCCTCTCTAACCAGCTGAAAAAAACCCTAAATGCTAAATCGGGTTGCGCTCGAACAAGCTAAAACAAAGCAGCAGACTCGTCGTTTCCATGCCGTCTTTGTTCGCTGCAACTCTCTTCCCCCAGAGAAATGAAAATCAATCAAGAAGCAAAGACCACCCGACCACGGCAGCAGAATATTCCGGCCGGCGAAAAAATCGAAGAAGAATCAACAGGACAAGCAACAGCAGAGTGAAAAACAAAATAAAAAAGTGAAATACGAAACATTATTCATCTTTTATTTATGATCAGGAGCATCATCTACTAACCTTTTTATTTACAATAATTATTTACCCATTTATTATAATTAATTAATTAATTAATTACATTGCTAGATGCGTCTTTTTTTGGCATTTCACAAAAATCCTTTTATCTTTCATTTCATTTTTTGTTCTTTATTTAAAAATCTAACATATTTTCCTATTATTTTCAAATTAAATTTATTTTTAATTAAAAACTTATTATTAAATACTCATTACCGAATAAAATATTCTGGAAATCAACCCTAAAGCATCTAAACAATTGTCAATTTCTGTTCAATTTTGAAGCTTTTTTTACTGTTCTATTGCAGCATCAAAGCTGTGAAATCAGGGTTGCATTTTCCCGCCAGGGAAGCCTTTGAATAGCTGGATCAGAGAAGCTGCTCATCTTCATCCATGGAGTTCACTCCATGCTGAGCCCCAGATGAGCTGCCGTGCGCATCAGCTTGCCTGCGGAGTGATAGTCTCTGTGCTTCATCAGGACGGCCTCCAGCGACTGCGTCGCGTCATCGTCGTCCGTTTTTATGCTTCTGTTGATGGCCGGCGTCAAGGGGATCACTTCATGGAATCGAGCATAGGATGATTCCGACTCGGGGCCGTAGCATCTGCTGGAAGCTTGGTAGATCACGGTGTCTTTGAGCATTTTGAGATCCATGGAACCTTCAATGTGACCTTCCTCGATTAAGGACATCAGCTTGGGCCAGTCGTCTTGATCCGCAGCATTCATCCAACAGTCTTCCAATAGAGAGAAGTTGCTTTGGAGGAAGGACAGGCTAGTGCATGAGAAAACATCGAATGCTCGCAATGAGAGTTGCCGATTTCGGGACTCCAGGCAGGATTCAATTAGCTCCACTGGGGAAAGAAGATTCTGTCCAACCTTCAGCTTTTCTTCATCAGGCATATATCTCAAAATCTCTTCCTGGATGAACAGAAGAACAGAAGGTTGTTTAGAGTTTGAAACATGTCTCAGTTCTAGCTTTCAAGAGAGCCCTTCTCTAGAAACCATCCGAAGCAAGAAAGAAGGTGATCATTCCAGCTGCAAACCCCCCTCAAAACTGGAAAAATCTATCGAGAAGGATGAGAGAAATTTAGAAATTTTCGTACCTGTAATAGCAAAATGTTGAGATCTGCTTCAATGCGCTTAGCTTTATGTTCCCATTCAACATCTCTCCCTGAAACACTTACTCGGATCAGCACCATAACATGGGGAATGAAAACGAAGGAGAGCACAGTACTATGTGTTTTGACAAGCTTTGGTGCAAAAACCAGAACTTCACAGAATTCCTACATATCATTATTACAACTTCCTTTCATTAACATTAAATGGCTGCTGCTCGGTCTAGATGGAATATTTACCTGCAAACGCTGCTATCTTTGCAAGATTCAGAAGATGTCTTCTCTGTCTCAAATTCAAACACCTCCCCTGCCAGTGGACTCAACCTCCTCGGCAGATGCTGGTGATGTGTCACCCTTCGACAGAGATACTGCATGCAAAGTTTCAGAGGCTGAAGAAAATTGATGGAGAAAGATTTCATGATGCCAAAGAAGATCTGGATGCAGCTTTAGGAATGACGTGAGTTCATTGTGAAAATCTTCCCCCGGTCTCATGAGCTTAGAGTATTGTTTGGATGCATATAGTTGCTCGAATACAAAGCAACAAAAGCCATCTTTTGGCCCCGTACTTCCAAGCTACACAAAGAGAACATCTCATTATTATTAGCTACAGATGATAAGATGACAACTTTTCTGCAATTTATGGAAAGGAAGTGTGCCGAACACCAGAAGAGAGTTTTCTAGAATTTAAAGTTTAACAAAAAGCTAGCATTGCATAACTGCAGAAACTGTTTTTTGATGAAAAAGGTAAAATCTAGCACCATTCACCAATCCATTGATTCTGCTCATTCAGTTACAAAACATGTAATGTAAATTCATACCATCAAGCTATGAAGAAGCTCAGAATCATTAAGATCGTTGCATATGCTCCACATGGTTTGATAGGCTTCATGCTTGTTTGCAACAGATAATATATTTGAGAAAAGCGTCATCAGAATGTCCTGGTTTTCTTCAGTTGATTCCTGGAAAACAAGAGAAAATCATCAAAATATGCATATCATCCAGCTTTATCTGCAAAGTCAAAGTCCAAGAAAATCTTCCATTAGGAAAACACATTCGAAGAAATATGAAACAAAGAGGCAAATTCAACATATGCTATCATGCAACAAGTTGCATATTACTACAAATAGCAATACTCCTCGCAAACCACTCGATATGCTGAAATACATCTTAACGGTCATCATCTTAAGCAATGCTTTACGCCTTTAAAATAGATATCCACCAGAATGCACATTCAAGACATTGCAATGCTTCACATTTTTATCATGGAATCAGCATCTATCGACGGTCAAGTTAACTATTTCTTTGAACTAATGCATGCTGCCCAACTAATTATAAAATCAGGTTTTTCTAAATAGAAATCAATGTAATAACTTCAGCGAAAAAAATTCATCAATTAACTATTTCCAAATCTTTGAAAAGGCTACAGCAGATGAATGAGAAGCTTCTGCTGAACCTGGCCCTACCCAACAAAAAAACTATCATAAAACCTGTTGTTTTGCTTTGGCCAACTTCTTTGCTTGTTCATAGAGGCACTGAAGAATGTCATCCCTTAGTTTCTTGTATTCCTCCAACAGAGATTCATGTTCTTCCTTAAGTTCATCTTTGGCAGTGATAGCAATAGAATATGACTCTAGCAACACTGCTGATAATTGTTCCAGATTAGAGTAGAGCTCAGAGAGCAGGAAATCATCCAGTTGACTTGTTTCGTTAAACAACTGAAGCAAGAGCAATGCAACACTGGATAGTCCATGGCAAACAACAGTTTTGGCATACCATGGCACCAGGCCCTCAGGAGGAGGATACCACAAGTGATGCTCACTCCTGTATAGAGAGACACCATGTAAAATCATGACACACGCATTTGAGAGTTCACAAGCACTCCTGCACTGGACGAGAATGGATGCATCTCTGCTGATGACATGGTCTAGATGCCTATCCAAACACAAAAAAAATTCCTCAAGATCTGAAACTTTAGTGTAGAATACTTCTGTATTGTTCCTGTCCATCAAGAGAATTGAGCTGCGCCGGCTCCTTTCACCAGCCAACTGTACAATATTCCAGAGAGCTCCAGAACTTATAGAATTTGAAGTGTCACTGGAGATATGCCCAGAAGCAGTAGAATGGCTAGTCCTGTTCTGCAGATCCTTAATTTGGATGATTCCAGCAATCTTTTCGCCATGTTCTAATATAGTTTGCAAAGGCATCCCTGATGTAGAAAGTATAAAATCAGTGCTTCTCAGATAAAGTTGGTGCAGCAGAATCTAGTTACCACAATAACAAAACATAAAACATTCTGCTAGGTAAGCAGCAACGAAAATTATTTTTAAATAATTTTCACTTTTCATAATTTTGAAATATAAGAATGCAAGAAATACTTCTCTAAAGGCAGAAAATAAATAAATTGTATAATAATAATGGCCGGAACATAAATCAATCATACTTTGCTTAGAACACAATTCTTCATGGCACCTTGACAGCGCAAGAAACTGAAGAAACTTTTTATGCTTCAGCTGCTTCTCTACGAGCAGTGTGCCAACTAGGGACAACAGAATCTCGGGGCCCCTGGCTGCTGTCCAATGCTTAGCTAAAGTGTCAACGATTGATTTGCTCGTCCTGGAAAATGAGTTAAATTCCCCTTCTTTATCAAATGCTCCAGAATTTCTCAATTTAGCAAGTGCATTATCTACCTGCCCATGCGCCAGAAAATCGTTGAAAAGCTGATTGAGTAAGGCTTCTGATTCCTCATCCTGAGAGCTCTGACATGGAAATTCATTTATTCCGGGCGTTTGCTTATCACCTACACCCCATGCATCTAAACTGGATCTTCGAGATACGTTACTTCCACTAAGAGAATAGCCCCTTTTCTCATCACGCAAGGGGATATCATTATCTCCCATGCGTGATGATCTATGTTCTGGTGATAACACTCCACCAAGCAATACTGCCCTCTCAGGTACCACCCAGATTCCAGCTTTTTCTGTAAGTACAACCCAATCACCACCTTCATCGTTGTCCAAAATTGGCAACACAGAAGCATTAAGAACCTTTCCTGCATCATTAGGTAGCTCCAACTGGTACAGTAGTAAAGAGCTCCTGGAGTAATGGGACACTGTTGCAGTACCATCTCCAGAGAGTATGATAGTGGAACCAGATGGTTTACCACCTAGATTTAACCTCATTGAAAATAACACCTCCTCCCCATCCATGTGTGCTTTAGGAATGATCACTTGCACAGGTTCCTTTTTCTCCAACATATTTCCTCTTGCTTTTTTAACATCACCTCCACTTTTGTACTGCATATTCATAAGAGAATACTGAGTATAGTGTGAACCAGCGACCTGGTCCTTGCAAAAGATACCAATAAGGGTACTTATTGTGTTCCTACCATCAACATCTACGGCAAGGGGATAAATTCCATCCTGATTCGAAGAGTTCATTTCCAAACCAAGATCATTATCAACGCTAATAATTTCATGGGACCAGAGCTTGACAAGGGAAAAATTAGAAGAAAGCTTAACTTCATAGCATTGAATCTCATGTTCAGTAAGTAGAAGAAACTGCCTTTCAGGTTTATCTGATGGAAAACAAGAGTACCAAACGAGTGACCTTGGGTAGTTCTCAAGGACCATTGGGCGGTGATCATATCCATGGCTAAAAAAATTTAGCATCTGGTGACATTCAATACCCGAAGGGCTGCAGTAGATTTTCCAAAGCACACCACCAGAACTACAAGCAAATGCAATACAGCAGTCGGTGGCATTAGGAACAGATGATGCAATCAACGAGTTGACAGAACAGAAATTTAAAGTTTTTAACTCAGTGGAAGCAACAAAAACCACAGGAGAAATGCTTCCCCCATTATAGATATCAGGCCAAAAAATAAGATTGCCATCCTTTCCACTGCAAAGTAAAAGAGCTGCCGATTGGAAACCTCTGTGGCTAGTTTTCTTAGATCTGTCCCAACTGACAATGCAACCCAGCCAGCGTTTAGTGTGAAAAGAGCTTCTACCAACATTTCCATCATCTGAAGTGGTAGGAAGGTCAAGAACAGTACATTTCCTAGAACCGGCTGCTGACAAGTAGTTCCAGATAAAGACACTTTTGCCATGGACAATCCACGCCAAAGATGTTTCCTCGTCCAACCCACCAGAGGTATATGCATCGGCTGCCAAAATGGGTTAATGAGTGGTTGAAATAAGGCCAAAAAACACAAAATATTATTAGAGGTCTTCAAAACCAACCGAGAGTGCGGTTCTGTCGGGAAAGGAGTTGAGCATCACGTACTAATTGTGGCAACTCTCCAACACATACCGGCCTCACGGCATCCACTTCATTCCCTTTGTCACTTGTCTTAGCCGGCGGAAACCTAACCGCATTTTCAGAAGCGTAAAAATCATTGTTAACAGACAATCCACTTCAAGAAACTCAATAAAGGAACATGGGACGCCACTACAAAAAAAAAAAAGCCGGCTTCAGAAACCAATTGATACAACCTTGGAATGGCGGATAGTCGAGATGCCCAATGAGCAGGAGTTCCGGTGGCAGGGCGTTTGGAGGCTGAAGGGCCTTCAATCAGCGGCTTTCGGTTCTGGGAAACGGGAGTTGAACTGCCCTCAAATTCGGCCGCCACATTTTTACGAGCACTTAGAAGGGGTTTCTTGGCCGGCGGAGCGAACATCGAATTATACCCAGTCCTCGACTCCGGTGACCGTTACTCCCAAATCTCCATCCCCCAGGGGGTTTAGGGTTCTAGTAGCTGACCCGAGACCACACACACGACCCGAACCATCCAAACGGACCCCACGCACAAAAAGTGTCACAAGTATTGACATATAAATATATCCTAATAGTCCTTATTCACACAAATGTTCAATAATATAATTACCTTTTTAAAAAATATTTAAATTGTAAATCTGATAAAATTAAGAATATAATGAATTATATACAATTTTCAAATAAATATATTAAAAAATATTGGATTTAATAAATTACTTATAATTTACAATTTTTTTTATATATTTCATTATTTATTTTTCAATTTTTAAGATTGTGTTATTCTAATAAAATTGAATTTATTTCATATGTCCCAAGATAAAATGGTACTTTTTTAAAAAAAAAAACTATATCCAACTTTTATCATTCTATCTCAAATAAAAATGATTTGAATATGAGAAACTTAAAAATTTAAAGAAATATTAGATATAAATTGATAATTTTTAAAATAAATATATCATATTTTGTCCTAACATGATACATACAGACATGGACATAAACTTTTGAATTGTTTTTTTTCCTTGGATATGAAAAAAAAAAAAATCCAGAGATCAGTATTCAACAATTTCTCCTTGCCGGCAGTTGCCTACCCACAAGTACATCACTCGATCACGCCTCGACGGCATAACCCTGCAGCAGTCTCTTCTCGGCGACTGCAAATCACGACACATCAAAGAGACGTTAGCCTCTCGACAGCGTCACCGGAAACGGATCGGAAAACCAACCTTTTTCCATCGATCGGCATCGGGTTTCTTGAAGACGAGGATCGAGTCGAGTTTATCCGGCGAAACCGCCTTCCACCTGCACACCGGGCGGGGCTCTCGGTGTCTGTTGTAGGCTCCGATGATGAGCTTCCTCTTGTCATCGAAGGTCACCGAGCTCAAGTAGAACAAGAAGGGCTTCTGGCAGGGGTGCCTCGCCACCGGCCTGGTGTTGAAGGCGTAGGCGGTGTAGTCGGCGCGCTTGTACCAGTTGAGGAAGGTTCGGGTTGGGATCTCGAGCTCGCGGGGGAGATGACGCCTCGCATTACCTGCACGACGTACCCCCAGGAGACGGAGATGGACCAGTAGCGATTCTGATGGTAGCATATGGATTGCTGGATCAGGCTGCCGGAATCCTGCTTCGCCGATTGGAATAGCCGTTTCAGGCCGTCACGCTGGCTCAGCCCCGGGAAGATCGGATCCACGACGTCGAGGTGGTGGAGGGAGAGCAGTGGCGTCACCGGGTGGGCTCCCAGAAGACCCAGAAGATCGCCGTACACGTCGTACTGCATGCAGAGCCGCCGAGAAGAGGAGGAGCGTTTTTTATTTACTGTAGTTTTTTTTTCAAAATATTTTAGAATTAAAATCAACCTGATGAAAACCACGTTCCCTGGTGAGGGGAACTCCGAGCTCCGCCATGCACGCCTGGATCCTGTCGTCGCTGCCGTACAGACTGGGGTACCGGTGAATACACCGATCTTGCATTTTCTCGAGGGCGGCGGCGAGGGGGTAGCTGATCGCGAACCCTCCACCACCGAACGCCATGCCGTAGGAGAAGTATATGTTCTGAATATGGCTCTCCGACGAGCTACCGATGTAGTAAAACTGGTTATGGTCGTACTTGGAAAGCACTCTGAGGATATTCTCCACCATGAAGACAGTGTCATCGTCCCCATCACGAACCACCGCACATCCGGTAGCCGGAGGCGGAAAGTTTCCGAGACTACCCGAGAGATCCTCAACGCCGACCGATCGCCGTTCTGGTTTTTATACTCGAAACCAGAAGTCTCGTCGGAGATTCGAATCTGGGGTAGCGCCATTCTTTCGTCCAGAGAGATGGTTACCGGTTTATCCATCCACACCACGCCACGGGTGACGCCAGGCCGCCACCACAGCTTCACGTATTCCTTCCGCCGTGGCCATAATCCAGCGGAGGCGGCCACCCCGAACACGATGTGCTGTAGCCTGAGATCTTCAATCTTGACATTTTACACACAACATGAAAACACACCGTGTGTATTAAAAAAAAAGAATCCAACGTAAAAGTTATCCATAGTGTCCGGGCGGAGAACACACCTTTTTGTCCGGTGGCGTTGTCGGCGGCGGGTTGTTTTCCGGAGAGCTAAAATTGGAAACTTGAGCGGCAGTGCGGAGTTGCGGGCAAACGGGCCTGGAGGTTTCAGTGAGCAGGATGGTGGAGGAGTAAAAGAGAAGAACTAGGAGGAGGAAGAGTAAAACGGCGATGCACGACGGCGCGGCGGCGATAGGGCGGTGGGAAAAGAAGTTGATCTGGGTCATGTTTCATGGGAAATGAAGATCGAGAAAGCGGGAAGCCATTAATGGAGGAAAGTTATTCGGATCTGGTTTTTGTCAAGTGTGGACGACGAGGTGGGTGGCGTAGTTGCCTCTTTGCTTCTTATATTACTACAAATTAAATAAATTTAAAATAGAATATAATAAAATTCGCCTTTTATTTTTTTATTAAATTAATTTCCCGAATTTTCCTGCAATTTTAATTATTTCTAATATATTAATTTCTGTGTTTTTATTTAAAAATTAGATAGTTTTTAGAAAATATTTAATATTTTGTTTGAAAAAAATGAAACAGTTTTTTTAGACATCGAGAATTCTCGTGGAAGGGTGGAGACAGAACCTCCCGGCGGTTCGCAGCGAACAACCAGAACAGTGAACAGTGGAGAGCTATGGAGGGAGGAGGGGAAGGAGGGTTTAGAAGAATAAAGTTGTTCTGCTCGTCGGCGTCTAAATTACTGCAGATAACGGCGCCGGAAAACCAGAAAATCGACATAGGTTCAATATCTCGGGCTTTTGGGCTTGACCCAAATACCGTGAAGCTGAATGGCCACTTCATAAGCAGGGGAATCGACCTGATAGCCACTTCGGTTACCTGGAAATCCCTTATGGGATTCTTCGCCGCTCGCTATCTCTCCACCGGTGGCAGTGATTCCGATCCCCTCCTTGTCGATGGCAAGCTTTCCAAGATTAGCCCAAAAAGTAGTTTTGTTTCCCTTCATTTTTTTTTGATTTCTTATTGGTGTGGGAGGGGGAGGATCAACTATGGTTAAACCAGATCAACTTACGTTCAGTTGAAGCGTGGTTTAACTTCCCCTGGTGTAGAAATCTTGGATTCCTGTGCGACTATGATGGATGAAATTTTTCCATTTCGTTAGGACATGTTGAGACGGGAGAATGTGATAGTGGTAAGACCAAAAGACTGCGTCTTGGGCTCCCCTGTCTTCTCGAAGATGCTTCAGGTATTATTGGACGTATAACCGGTTGATGGTGGTCTAGTTTTGTGGGGTATTGGGGTGGAAAATGACTTGGGTCTGTGTGTTTTCCGTATAGTTCGTTCACTTTGTTTGCAACAATATTGAGACACATTACCAGTCAAAAAGTTAAAGGGAGATCTGTATTGACTGTCTCACCAGAAAAACTGGGAGCATTCTCTTTGATGATAGACTCACTTCTTCCACCATCAGCATCTGGTATTTAGGAAAAAGGATGAAAGAGCGGATGTGGTCATGACAGTTCAAAATTAGAGCTTCTAGGTAAAGATGCTTCTTTTTTCACTCCCTGGAACACCGTTCATTCTTAGAGCAGGTTTGACAACATTTACAAAAGCAAGCCATGATGAAGGTAAGAAATGACAATGAAAGGGGGCCATAAATAAATATGAAGCACTACAAAGCATCATAACCTAAATACTTCAATTCAGGAAATCACACAGGACGTAATTAGTTTGGGTTACCTTGAGATGCATGTCGATTGATATAGTTCCCACGTCCAACCCTATTTGACCGGGATTGAGTACCAGGCTTCCATTTCTGGTCCTCTGGCTCTTTAGTCTGATTCTGAAACAACAAAAAGAATATTCTCTACTATCATTTGTAAAAATTTAATCATAAAGAAAAATAGATGCACTGCATCAGTCAAACCCCGTCCATCAATATGAAGGATCCTAGGGATTCCAAGGGCACAAAAGTATTCCGAATGTATTTGAATTGACCTACCATCCTCCAAGATCCTAACTTTTGTATTAAAAAAACCAGAAATAACCGAAGATGAAATGGAAACGTGACGCATACCTCTTTTTTACGATCACGCCTCCGCTTGACTTCATGAAATGTGTCTGCACAACAAGATAAAAAAAATTGCTAACATATTCCTATAAGTAAAAACTCCTAAAACAGCAAATGAAAAGAGCTTCCAGAAGAAGAGAAGAACAACTCTTTGCCTATTCTAGGAAAAAAAAAAAAAAAAACTAAAACACTCTCGGGTATACAACAGTGAATGAAATAATGTTGTGGCCAGTACAGATCCACGAATACCCAGACGAATCATCAAAAAAGCATTACGTCCCTGCAGTCAGCAGTGAGAAAAGGAACAGAATATTGACCTAGAAGTAGAAGCCTCTGTGTAGTTTCATTTGGATCCATTGCACATTCCTTAAGCATTGCGTAAATGTCATCTTCACTGTGGTTTTTGCTCGTAATCTCCTTGATATCCTCGATCGTCTTCTTGACACTGCTCGGAATCGAAACCCTAGTTGCACCACCTTTCACCCCACTGTTCATCCTCGGGAGCAATTCTCCCACCACCCCTGAGCGCCGGAACCGTATCCTTTAAAAAACTGTACGGAAATCGACAGCTTCAACACTGACCAGCATCAGCAACATGAAAATACCCACGAAAGCAAAAGCAATCAATTTCTCAATCTACGTGGGGGAAACCAACAGGAAGAGGAAGGGAAGAGAGGAGCCGAAGGAAAAACAATATTGACTTCAGGTTTCGTTTTGAAGAGACGGTTGCAGGATGAAGATAAAAGTTATATGAAGAGAAGCAAGATTACTGAAACAGATCCAGGTGAGAGTGATCGGAGCAATCTTTAGTTTTCAATGGCACGTCTAATGCAGGGTTCTAAAGATCGTGTCGGATTAGAAGATATGAGTTGCTGTGTGTAGACTCAGGCTTCTCTGATTTCATCGTGGATTTTCAGGTGGGACGACAGGGAATGGTAGGGGTTTCAAGAGAAGTTTCCAGGATGAAGATAAAGGCTTTGTGAAGAGAAAGAAGACAAGTGAAACAGATCCAGGTGCGATTGGAGTAGCCTTTAGCCTTCAAACTCTCATTGTGCATATGTGCTTCACAAATCCTGTGGAATTTATAGATGCTGTCTACTGTATTTAGGATCAGGGAATTGGTTCAACACATGCAGTTTCCTCTCGAAAAGTCTACCTACACAAATGAAGAGATTCAGGGGAGAGGATGCGGTCGCAGCAGAGCCTCCAGTGAGGAAAGTGAAACTGACAAGCAGGTGAAATGCCAAGAGACTTTGTTATCTGTATATATGAATGGCATTACACTTGATGGAACTGCTCATTTTTCTCATTACTAAACCAATACGACCCAGAACGAGGATTTCATCTTTTCAAGTTTGGATCTTGCTTCCATTTCCAAGTTTTTCATGTCTCTGTAGGAGAATATAAGATCAGAGAATATCGAACAATGAACATTCAGGGTGATGGATATAGATTCTTAGGAAAATATCCTCCACCAGAACGGAATTCTTCACCCATACTACATCATGAGAAACTTTGGCCTTCCTCTTACCACGTCCTTGATGCGATCCAATCCACAAGAACCTGGTGCAACCAAACCATTTGCCTGAGAGCAGCAAACCTTGTTCTAGCTTCGGTTTGAAACTTAGCCACGTTGTGTGCTGTCGGAAAAAATGGGTTCATAGGACTCCGGGTGAGGATCTAATAGAATGCTAGAAGACTTCTCTTTGATGACGGATGGTGAGTTTGTCACTTATCACCAAATTTGAGAACTATCGTGCAATTTGGTGGTGACAAAGCACACTCGGACAAGAAATATTCCATGTAATAAATAATGGTAACTTTATCTTTATGGCTTGTAATGATCTTGATCACAGTTCCCTGCCTTTGCAGCCACCAAGTCAGCAGGCACTATGCCTTAGAGAGCTGGAATCAACTCTGGAGAAAAGTGGGCACGATTGATATTGGAGGAGACGCAAAAGGCCCCTCCACCTTTTATTCCTTTTATTCTTCCCAGAACACTTCACTTTCCCATTAATCCTTTGGCTTCGAACTGCGACTGGCATCATCGGATCTATTACTCTGGATCTTGCTGGCACTTCTCTTCAAAAGGATCTTTCGCCTTCAGCTTCAGATTTGGAAGGATTCTGGGGAAAGTGATTTTGGAGAAAGCAATCTGCCTTTAGCATGTCCGAGGTAATTCTCAGTACATTTATTTCGTTCAGAAGGAAGTTACCTTTTTAGGAAACATAGTTGTTTGCCAGAGTTAGTCTTTCCCTTAATGGAACACCACTGTTTCTTGTTGGTGAGATGGGTTCAGTGGTGCTTGAGTTTCTCCTGCATGCTGTTGTTAGCCTTGTTCTGGTGACTAAAATCGTCATCAATTTCTATGGTTCCTTCAACCCAGGATTGCGTTGTTGTGTTATATTTTCCTATAAGCTGGTTGTTGGGTGTGAAAAAAGAAGTGATATTTTGAGTTTCGGTTATAGGTTGAGAATCTCAGGGGACCAAATGAAGAATCTTCACAAAGGATTCAATGGAGAAAGCAGAACCTTGTCTTGAATGTACCAAGTAGAACATTTGATGACGATATATATGCTCAAGATTTTGTCCAAGGCAACGTTGCACAGGCACCAACTCCAACCCCGAGAAGAGTGAACTTCGCAACGAAACCAAGCACTCCGGATTCTGAGCCACATGCATCTTCAGCCAAAGGGATATCATCTATCAAGAGCCTGTTGCCAAAGCGAAGCTTCAAGAATCGAGGCTCAAGTTCGGATATTGAGAAGGGGGATGGCAGTGATGCAGATTCTTCACTCTTGGTTGAAAGGGATAAGTCTTCAGTCTCCAGATCATGGTCCTTCTCTAAACTTTTTACTCCTAGAATGAAGAGGACATCTTCTTTTCCCACAAATGTAAGGGTAAATTCGAATTCCGAGGATGCTAATGCTGGAAGTACAGGCAGCACTCTTACTGGCCATGTAAGTCCTCATTCTGCATCTAGTTGTAGTGTAGCTAATCCATGATCAGCAACTTTTGAAGCAAGAATCATGCTGAGGTTTTGAGTTTGCATTGTTCCTCTTGCAGACAGCAGAAGCTTTACATATGTCTCGATCACTTTCTGCACCTGTGGTTAAGAAGGAAAATGCCATACGGCGATCAAATTCTTTCTATCGTGTGATTGTGTCAACACCTAGACCAATGGCTGATGCCTCAGAAGTGCAACAAACAGGGCCAGGAGATAGTGGTGTGTTTTTTATGAGATTTCCAGTTGGCTTCTCTCTGTGCTGCTTTGAGATCTTTACTTGCTCTCCTGTTCATCCACATCTGAATAAAGGCGTTATTTTCATTGATGTATGTATGTTTTCTTGTGGTGTTGTAGCCGACACTGAAGCCACTGGTGAAGATATTCCAGAAGAAGATGCTGTTTGCCGAATTTGCCTTGTTGAACTATGCGAAGGTGGAAAGACTCTCAAGTTGGAGTGTAACTGCAAGGGTGAACTTGCACTGGCTCATGAAGACTGTGCAATCAAGTGGTTTTCTATTAAAGGAAACAGGACTTGTGATGTCTGTAAACAAGAAGTTCAAAATCTTCCTGTCACTCTTCTGCGTATTCAAAGCACTGCAACTCGCCCCATTCCTGGAAGCGATTTTGGAAGAATCACACAAGTTGGAAACAGGTCAGCTCCCAACACAATTCCAAATTTCTGAAGGAAGAGCTCTCAAAAACCTGTAATAGCACCTTCTTCTGTTGGAAGTGTTGCCACTCTCTGCTCTATCACAATGTTCTTCTGTATCTCTGTTACAGGACTTGGCATGAGCTGCCGATTCTCGCCATTGTTAGCATGCTTGCCTACTTTTGCTTTCTTGAACAGCTTTTGGTGAGCTAATGCTTTTTGTGAATGGAACAACTGTGGCTAGCTACTAATTTGTTTTCTTACCTGCAGATTCGGAATATGGGGGCACGCGCAATAGTGATCTCGCTTCCTTTTTCATGTTTGCTTGGCCTTCTTTCATCTATAGCAGCTTCAACCATGGGTACATCTCTGCTGAAACCATATTTTTACTTCCACTGATCACTTCAATAAGCAAAAGAACAGGTTTTGACATGTTCTCTGTTGTTTCTGTGCATACCCTTTTTCAGTCACCCGGCAGTATGTCTGGTTCTATGCTGCACTTCAGTTCGGCCTCGTCGTTCTTTTCGCTCATATATTCTACGACGCAGTAAGTGAATCTTTGCAGCTTCATCAAGATCTCCCTTTCAATACACACCAAGAAACTGAAAGCCGATCCAGTGACTATCAGTTAAGTTAAAGCTTTGAATGTGGTTTGGTCATTGTAGGTTCGTGTGAAGGCTGTTGCTTCCGTGCTTGTATCAGCATTCTGTGGGTTTGGTGTCGCCATGATCGGAGCTTCGTTGGTGGTACTATTTTTGAGATGCTGGCACCACCATCGTGCACATCGAGATGTGACCAGCAATCCGATTCCATTGAGCTCCAGCACGATCAGTGCCAGTCAGCCCCGCGGAAGCTCTGCTGCTTAACTCTCCTGTAGCTGCGTTTTTGGCTTTGAAGATGGTTTTATAGAATATTCACAGTTGCTTGAACATGGAAGTGTGTGCATTGTACTGTACATATATATATATATATATTTTGTATTGCATAAGATGTGGCATTTGCTGAAACGGTGGTTGTTCATAACCTTGTAGCAACTTTGAAATGCACAAATCCCATGAAGAAAAGGCAATGCCCCCGGATCCACAGTGTAAAATTGCACAAAAAACAGGCAGCGAGGAGTTATAACCAAACTTCAATGAGTACCTCATCTTCCCCATATGCAGTTTCCAGATCGTGTACATTTCTTACCTGATTCTTCAGTCAGTCAGTTCCGGCGGGTTGATATACCACTTCCTCCGCATGTACTGCACAGTCGTGCTGATGAACATTTCGTGCAGTAGCTCCATTTCTTCGGAAGGCTGTCATTTCATAAACAAAAAAACGCTTGCGTAAAATGTGCATCTGCTTTCACATGTTCACTAGTCTACCTCTCAAGATTGAACCCTTCAGAGTATCATTGTGCATATGTAGATGAAAAAAATTGTGAGTTTGAAATATTTACCCTGCAGTGTATCTGGTTGCCATGTTCTTTGCCACCAGCCGTGCTCTTTCTGCACTTTCATCTGACAATTTCTTGAGGACAAATCCTTCTCCATTGCACTCAGAGCATGTACCTGAACCTCCACAGTCCTCACAGACTCTTTTGGGTTCCTATCTATTTCATGAGAACGTTTGAGGACATTTTTAAAATAGCATGACAGAAAATTTCCATGAGGTTATTCAAAACAGCACGTCATCATAGTCCATGATCTTTTAAAAGCTTTGCATTGACTGAATTGGTAAAACTTTATATACCTCATCAACTTCAGGACTTTTAGTCCTTTGGATAAGGAACGTCATAGCCACACCAAAAACTGTTGCAGCAGCTGCAACAGAGGCTGCAGTTTCTGGCAAAGCACCCGATGGCCGTATCATACCTCGACTTTGCAACTTGACAGTATTCTTGGATGCAGCATTTTGGAGAACTGTGGGATTTAAGGGGTTGCAAGTTATAACATTTTGGAGAGATGTAGTGTTGCATTCGTGAATTACAAGTGCAGCAAAAAGAATGCAGAGAAAAGTGGGTGTAGAGGCACGGTAAACAGAATGAAGTTAAGGAATCAGATATTCTAAGCATACTAATGATGCCAATAAAACTAGAGAATCTGTAGGTGGCGGTAGCTATTTCAAAAGACAAAAGCTTTATGAAACTTAAGAAGCTAGTGGAGATCATCAAATGAAGCACCAGCGTAACAATAACTCCCATAAAACTCACTTTCCATCAACTTATTCAACTGAGTGATTCAACACAAAATTGCAGCTGCAACTGCATTCTAGACCTTTACGTCGCTCAGTTCAATGCATACGCTAAAACTAAAAGACTGCAGGTGTAGGTTATGTATTCAATTCAAGAATGTGCAAACAACAAAGCCTGATCAAAACTAACAGCTAGCAACCTGCAACAGATGTTGCAGTAACATGAGAAGAAGTTTTAATGAAAAACTCAGATTCTTATCAACTTATTCCTTGTGTTTCAACTGATATATTGAACCACTACAAAAAAAAAACAAAAACTTAAACTGCAGCTTCTCGTGCATAGACATAGAGACTATATATTGTGATTCAGGTAGCCAGTTCAAAAATATAAAAGCAACATCAAGCCCAATGAAGCAGCAGCTAAGTACATGCAAACAGGAATTGCAGTAGCAAGACAGTTAATCATCCGGTTATTCCATTTCTAAAAACTGAGGTTGATGCCCTGCAATTACAGCCGCCAATACGTTCTTGTCCTTTGCACGGTTGAATAAAATGCTCACCATAAAAAAAAACCCAACTCTCAGAATTAAACACATGAAAATAAATATTGAAAGACAAGCGACATTCCCATCGATACAGAATTAAATTCAAACTTATGACACCAACATATACTGCCATCAACCAAAAAGCCACCCTAGTTACTACCCATAAACCACCCAGAGAACCCACAATTCATCCGAGCAATTACCCCAACTACGAAAAGCGATAACATAGGAAGCATGAAAACGGCCGGACACTGTCTTCAATCTTCCCCCCACCCATTTTTAATTCCCCCGGATAATAAAGGGGTTCAGAAACACAACAGCGGAACCGTATTTATCAATGGGGCGAAGAAATAAATGAAGGCGAAGAGAAATACGCTTGCCGCCATTGAAGCGCGCAATCGGGAGAGGCGGAAATTGCAAGCTTAGCATCTTCTCATTAATGGCATGCAGGTGTTTGTATAAATGCCTCTTTATATCCACACTTGGCGCTTTATTTACCACACCCGCCTCACGCGTGTGTTGTTATTGCAGGGTGCACCGCACCAGCCGCATCGTGTTACTATTACTATTTTTTTATTAAAAATACACGAATTATGATTCTAAATAACTAAAAAAGGACAAAATCTTCTAAATATAATATTAGTAATAACTTATCTTTGATAGATTAATTTAATAATACATTAATATTTTTCAAAATAACTATAAAACACTTTTACCATATTTTTACATTATGTTATAAGCTTAAAATATCCAATCTTTATGATTTCATATTTTTTCTTTTCGAGAAAAAATGTATCATGCAAAATTATAGAATGTAATTTGATATAAACTATTCATCTACTTCATACATAATCGATGTAGAATTCTCCTAAACAAAACTTATGTACCAAACAAATTTTAATATTAATCATATAATACATGTTTATCGAAATACGAATAAGTTGAAAACATTATTAATTAAATGATACTATCCAACACGACCTAAGATGGTAAAATAATTTTAAAATTTGAAATCTAAATATAGAAGAAGTAAAAACCAATCATCTACATAAGATTCAAATTTCAATAAATTTATAGAGAGTGTGTCTAAGAGAGGCATTAATTAATAGAAACCATACATTATTTTATATTCAATAATGTGGATGCCAGAGCAAAAGCATGTGGGAAAAAAAAACACTATGTACGTAAAAGTAACCAGTAAAGTTAGTTATGTGAAGTGAAGTCCCGCCGTACCGCTTTAGTGGCCGTACCCACCTTCTTTTTGTAGCCGGGCTCAGGCTGACCCGACCGACCCGACCCGACCCGACCCGACCCACTAGACGCGCAGTTAATTTTCAGTGGTGATTTTTAATGATGGGGATAATTCCAAAGGAGTAAAAGGATTTAACTGTCGTAGCCGGTAAGAACACGTCATGTGACCGGCTATCGTAAGTGGTCATGAGATTCACCCTTCAGGGTAAAAATTGCCAGTGGATAATTAATAATTTTATTTAAAAAAAAACAAATTATGTGCCTGCGGATGGCTATATAAAGGGCTTCCCAACCGACTCCTCCTGCCCATTACTTCGAACAGCGAGCGATGTCGTCTTCTCCTCTGATTCTCGTCGCAGCTTTTCTTCTTCTGCTGTCTCCGACGGCCGCCGCACGCCACTACCGATCCCGCAAAGCGCTCCGTCGACGGCCGGCGTCAGTTACACCATTTTGAAGCCGTTGATCCAACGGTTCTTCCATGGCGGGGACGTGAAGAACTGCATGCCCAAGGGACTGCGCCGGTCCTCCGCTCCCAGCCGCTTTGTGAATTATGAGCCGTTGGGGTGCTCCCCGGCGGTCAATCCCCCGCCGTCTCCGATGATGTAGCGGCTTCCTGACTTGTTGTACATTCTTCAGAGTGTAGGTAGAGCTCCTAATGAAGGGTAGAGGCACTAACACCTTACAAGTAGATTTTGGCTCCTTGCAATGCAATTCACTACTCAAACTCATGACAATGAAATGCAGTCACTAGTAAATCTTGATTTTTACACCACACCCTTGTGGTTCCCAATGGATTCCAGTTATGAGTTTGATCACTTTTGAGCTGAAATTCGAATAATACTCAGGCTTCGGTTTTTTGTCACCCCTATGACACAGCAATGGTGCCGCCAGGAAGACAACTAAGTGATAAGCAAACAGGTGCTAAAAAGACTGCCTAACGAGTAGCTTGGAAGTCGTTTAAATCCATTTGATGAAAAAAAAAAACGATCTTGACAGAGCTATGTTATATTAAAATCACGAAGAAACCGAGCAGCCATAGCCCCATACCTCCTTGCTTCCCAATCACTGAGTTTTTGGCCGGGCAGGGGCACAGGGTTTCCAGCTTTTTCATCTGTTTGAGAGGAGTTGGAGTCATCAGCTTCTTCAGGATCACTGTTTAAGCCAACATTCTCCTCTGGGTCCTCTTTGTTTTCCTCAGACCTTGAACTTTTGAACTCAGGATATGCATCGTTAATCCGACCATCTGAAGGTCGTAGGCTCATGATGAATAGCTGGATGCTTGGATGCTGATACTCAGAGTGCATCTGCAAGAAGAGTAAGGGAGGACGCGTTTGGGACCTGAGAAATAAATGGAGCAACTGCAAATTTATTACCTTGGCTCTAGGAATGCTTTTAACCACGAAATTTCTCTTCCATAAATCGAGCATTTTATCGTGTACATCGGTGGAACGAAGCTCATACCCCAACTGCAAATGATTCGTTAGTGAAGAGGAGTACTAGTAGTCTTGTTTATGAAAAGGGTGGAAAAATACAATACCATAATGGTGGTTCTTGGGCCGGATAGCATAAGCAATGTCTGCAGCAGAGGCTCTAGTAAATGTTCTGCATAAACCTACACAAAATATGAGACAGCCCCAAATAGTAGGTGCTCTGCAATGTCTGCAACTCACAATGTCGGTGCCAATTATAAAGTCAAAAGGTGGATCAACAGCCTTTATATGATCCAAATTGCCCCAGTCAAGCTCAGAGACCTGGATTGAACCAAATGCATCTACAAAGGGGAATTTATGACTTAGGAAGAGAAGGAAAATGTTCTGCCATTCTGCATCAGTAGATCGTTTCATGAAGCATACCTGAATCATTTGTCAACTGAACTCTAGAAGTATTTCGTTCAATGTTTCTCATAAGCAAGGGTAAAACTTCTGTTTGATCAGTTGAAATGACATCGCAGCCAAGCATGGCCATGCCTGAAGACATGCATTCAATCCTTCTGAATGAAATTTACCGACAGTTCACTTAATACTTTGGTACACTATTAGAAACTTACTAAATCCAGCTAGTCCACAGCCTGCTCCAAGCTCTATCACTCGTTTACCCTTTAGTTTAGATGATGAATACTTCCCCTTTCTACAGTTCTTCTCCTACAAAGGAATTCACGGTAACTCATTTAACATATGTAGGAGAATCAATACTAAAAAGATTCAAGATTACCATAAATTTGGCAAGCACCATTGATGCATCCCAAACAGTTGTCCCCAAGTGCTTTGAGTTTGGATCCTGTAAAGGTTGTTGAAAGCTAATTTCGGATCCTCTTGAGTCATAGGCAGCATTCTTTCCTTATCATTGAAAATCAATCTAAAGTGGAAGTATTTAGGTAGGGTTTTGCAGTGCTTTCAACCGTAGTATGAAAAGCCTAAAGATATACCAAAATCAATCACGCGAGTAAGGAGGTCTACACGAAATTTTAGAACTCTCAACCCCTTCCAAACACTTACGATCCCTGCCAATTACTTCCAAAGTCTACTTTTTGCATCTTGAACTTTGAAACACCAAGTTCGTTGAAGTAAAGGAAGCAAAATCTTCCAATCTCCGACTGATCAAGTAAAACTACCTGTGAAAACTGAAGGTGATGGCCTAGAAGCTCAATCAAAACTGCCGAAGTATCCGGGAATTCAGCCTGGGATATCAAAGCGAAGCACCTTACAACCGAAAGACCCGAATGCACAAATGTGGCACGTCATAGAAGCCATTAAAAAATTGGCGGCAACTAAGAAATCCGCCTCCAACAAACCCATGTCACAAAAAAGCTTCGTTCCAGCAAAAACCCATAAACACTGAAAAACTCCCGTAAATTTCTGGGATATTCACCCACCTGTCCGCGTCCATTGGAAACAGAGTGTATTTCTGGAATCGACGAAAGGGAAACCTGAAGGATAATTGAAATCCAATGCACTGCAAGCAAACCCAAAACAAGGAAATCGAGAACCACACCACTGTCTCTTCTTCCTCAGTTCGTCGTCAACTGAAATGTGATAACCATCAAAAAAAAAAAAAAAAAACCCTCAAGTTGATATTTACACGAACGAGAATCCCGCAGGCCAAATCATTGCTAATTGTTAAGGATTGCATTGATTTTGATACAAGTTTTTCAAAATTTCCATTAAACAAATTCACAATTAATCACTTAATTGAAACGGGACAAAACATATAACCTAAATATGAAAATGAATAATAAACCATTTTAAAAATAGATCGAAAAATGGGAAAATCTCTGGTAGCACCAGCAAGCAATCACTCGGAACCATCATCATAAAGGTGCCAACCGCGACACTAAAGGAACGAAGCAGCTATATCGTTTACTTTCTTATCATAGGCATGTTGTACCAATGCTTTGCAGAGGAGTGCACTGTAGAGATTGACACAAGCATCCTGAGGGTCATCGAGTCTCTTGAGCATCATTCAGCTTGAAGCCAGGCTGCGAAGGATACACAAAGATACTGGTAGATGTGGCAGTGGGCTGGAAGCCTGCCGAGTACCGCACAGAGGTCAGAGTGACGCGGGGGAGCTGCAGAGGGCCAACACCAAGGGGCACGAGCATGAATCTGAGGACATGTGCGGAGCCAGGAAGGATGAATATGGTGTCGCTGTGTGGTCCAGACGACACGAAGCCGGGGGAATCAGTGAGGGAGAACTTCATCTCCTGGATCAGCTCTGTTTTGTTCAAGATTCTGACAGAATGGATGAAGGAAACTCCCAGAATGGCATGAGGTGGGGAGTCGAAGCTGACAACCAGAGGAGGCACTTCAACACTCACTTCAGGAAGTCTGTATTTGGTGACTTGAGAGGTGGAGCTGGGGATCTGCGATTTGTCTCCATTTCTGGAGTCCCTCTGCCACCGGAGATTGACAACTCCGATCTTCAATTTATCAGCATTCATCAGGGGGACAACGATGAAAATCTGCTTGAAATCTTCGCCTGGCATGTGAATGACAGGTTCTCTGAAATCCACGCTTCTTGGATGGAAGCTGCATGCCTCATTATTATCTTCTGCCTCGACATACATAGACAGTAACTTCAACGGAACCTCAGAACAATTCTTAACAGTAACCACGAGCACTGTTGATTCATTCAATGCCATTGGCGGCACCTGATCCGGTTCAGGGACTGACTTGATCTTGGACAGCAGCAAAGGGTGACGCTGAAATGGAAGCAAAAAGCGATGGCTTATTGCAACAGCAGGCTTCCCTTCAATCTGCAAGCTTTTATGAACATGCACTTTCTGACCACTCTCAGGGCAATATCCCAAAGATACAAAAAGCATGATAGGTTTCGGACGATTCCATCGAATTTTGAGATGGCAGGACCACATGTCCCCAATTTCCAGTGACGGAACAGAGATCAATCCAAAAGATGGCTGAATTTTCTGAATGCTGTCTAGAGGATTCCCATACTGATTTTCTGATGAGGTGCAGGTTATGTCAACAAGCTCAACATGTAGATAGTCAGATGAAATCGGCTCCTCCTCTCTGGGACTAAGCAGGCCACCTCCTCTAGTATCTACTAGATTTATCTTTAACTCACCAGAATGCACGGCATGACCCTTGGACGAAACTGTCACAGGTAAGAGAAATTCTTCTCCAACGAACGCAGGGCCAGAGGAACCTAAAACCAGATCCACTTCTGGATCTGGTTCTTCAACCTGAATGGCCTTTTGTCCGGAGAACGCAAGACATGGATCCTTGGTTGGAGTAGTCTGAAGGAGGCTTTCGAATTTCCAAACTGGCGATTCATTCACTGAGGCAGGGCTTTCAGCTCGACAGCATAGAGTCAAATGTGATCCTATCCTTGCAATCACATATATGCATTCAAGCTTTCCACTCTGATCTGCAGCGATGCATAATCTTGTTATGTAGCAGTTAGAGTATTTATACTATACGAAATACAGACTAGTCCACATAAATGACAACTCAGTCTAAAATAAAAAGTAAACCGTGCATTTAAGACAAGGAACCCACATTTACAGTGAATGCTTTTTCTCACACACAATTTTTTTATACACCTAATGAGTGTTTTTCCAAGAGAACCCAAAAAACATAAATATCAAGGGCATGATGGCCTAGCTCAGGATAGTAGAACATCAGAAGTACACAAAAATTACCAGATTTTATCTCATATGTCAGTCGGAGCCATTTGTTTGGAGCAAGGCCTAGGGAGTGAGCTATCTCAACTCTTCGTCCAGGTTGTAAAGAAGAGATTGAAGCTGCGTTCGGCTTCTGACCATTTCCGATGATAAAATTACATTCAGATTGGTTGAATTGCACCTCCAGTTGATCAATTTCAACATCTGCAGGAAGACGGGATTGAATTGCTATAGTAATCAGAGACGGGCAGCCTGGTTTAACAACCGGTTGATGAAATGCAACCAATGCAAGAAGTACGACCCTCAGAGGACTAGCCACATCAATATCCAGATAAAGAGGATAATCACCATTTACTTTGAGATCACTTTTATCTAGAGATTCACCGCCAGCAACCTCAAATGCTTCCTTGTAAATGCTTTGTCTTTGAGAAAGAGTTGCAGGTCCAGCTGGTCCCTTTGAAAGTATCTCAGAGGCATTGTTACTCAATGGCAATGCAGCCATTTCAAGAGAGTATTCCATGAAATCTTTAACTGAGTTCATTTTCCGAGAGCACTCACGCAAGTAGCCCAAGGCCTCCCAAAGTGGTAATATCCATCCTTCAAGACGATAAATACTTGCAACACTGTCAAATATTTTCTTAGCATTACCCAGTTCACCTACTGAAAAATATTCTCTTGCCATAAGGAGTGAGCCGTAGGTGGCAGTTCTCTCAGCCTTTATGCTACTGTACGCTTCACATGATCTATTGAGGAGTGCAATAATATCGAAGGAATCATTGAACCTTTTGCCTTCTGCAATAGAGTATCGAACAAATTCCTCATCTGTCAGGCTGCAACCCAAAATTAATGAAGATATTCAACAGTTCTATGAAACAAAATACTAGTTAATACTTCAGGAATTCAAAATTTCAAATACAACATAGGTTTTCAAGGGAAATAGGAGAGTTGGGCAGTTTAGACTCACGACTGCATTATCTCATCTCCCTCATGCTCGAGTAGCCTGGAAAACTGACCAACATACAAAGAACTGACTACCGATTCTTCTTCAGCAGCACCAAAGGCTTCAGACATGGATACAGCAGCTTCTAGACATTTACTTTTTTCCTGAAGGTAGAAAGCTGCCAACTGCATGCAAAAAAAAAAAAAAAAGGATATAAAACACATTCCATAGCTAAAGAATCTCCCATTGATAAGCAAGAAGGAATTGCCTGATAATAATAAGCAGGACAAAGTTCCCGCTCAGTTGGTTTCTCTGTAGCCACAGGTAGCACATTTGAAACCTGCGCAGCATTGACCATGCTTGTCTCTAATACCTGAGCAAATGCTAGGTATTGCCGGCTAAACCATTCCCAGTGCAAGAAGGCAACTTCAGGTGCTCCTAAGAGTTTCCTATAATTTGCAGTGTGCTTCCGGAACCACAGTATTGCTTCAGCATTTTTACCACCATGCAGCAATAGTGTTGATATCTTAAAATGCAAATATTCTGCAACAGTTTTTATCTCCACAAAGTGTTGGATTGGTGCCCTTTCACTTGATTTCTCAACTATCTGTTAATTGCATTGAAAATAGTTACAATTCTAGTGGGGTGCAAATTGAATTTGATTAAAGAAAAACAAAAAGAGCAGGATGAAACTGATAACCATCTGACCATTCAATTAACAAGATTATAAATGCCAAACACTTACAAGGACAGTAAGAGCAACATTAGTAAGAAGTTTCCACATAAATGCGAAAATCTCAAAATCCTCTATGCAGTGATGAACAGGGTGTTGATTGGAGAGAAACGTTCAAAATATGAAATACAGGGCCATGCTTTCAAATGTAATAAAGCCTACACAATTAATTAAAAATTAAAACAATAAAATAGCTTTAAAGGGCATGATAAGCATAAATAAGTTCTTGATGTAAAGGCTGATGTATATTACAAAATTTAGTAAATAAAAAAAAAGATATAATTGGCAGCTTTAGTTGAATATGTACCTCAGGTAAAGTATGATATGCGTCCTCATATAGCTTGAGTGCTTCAGGCCAATCTCTCCGGAATTCTGAATATGCAGCACCCTGTTTGTTGAAATTGTTTAGACAGCATCAGAGCAGTGAGATTTTTTGAGGAGCTAAACTTGAAAATTGGGTGATGGAACATTGTCGTAAGAGGAAGAGTGACTTCTGAGGGATCCCTTAATTAACGAATAGCTCACCTTAAAACAGTAGCGGACATTCAGTTCCAATGAGTTAAAACTTCTCCTCTCAAGACGCACTTTGATTCTCCGACCTTCATCTTTGTAATAAGTATTTGCCAGATCTGAAAAGGATGTTGAGAGCCTGCCCTGTGCAGATGATTAGCTTTCTCTAATGACAACATGACAAGACCAAATGAAGAACAGCGCACGGAGGATCAAACTAGCACATGTACCTGCCAAGAGACTGTTGAAGCTCGACTTGATCGTCTGCCACAAAAATGATAAGATTCTTCGCATCTACCTCTGAGCGTTTTCGCAAGGCAGTTACTCGATCATCACATGTGTAGTCTGCAGTAGAGCTTCTTGTAAGACAAGTAAACATAAATTGCAATGTTTTGGGTGCATTATGAATAAAGGATAAATGACAAAATGCCGTTAACGGGAACCTAGGTAACATCCCAGATAAACGCAGAGATCAAAACAATAAATCCAAAAACCATCGGATTGAAGCTCAGACCAAGTGGAAAAAAACTAGATGCTGACCGGGTTCAGGAGCTGACTGACCTCTATTAGCGGAGTGTGTAACAATAACCAAAACCAATTTGATGTTTCTTCCCCGAACCGACGCCCTACCAGCGTACAATGACAAAAGGGTATTCACTACTGAAACGAAGTGACTTCCGAAAAATTGATTGAAAGGGGCAAGAATGAGGCGTACTTGAGATTGTCGAGATCGGTGCAGACCTGAAGCCATTGAGCAGGATCGCCACATACATCCTGATAGGTAAACAACGCCGCAACCACAGACGGAATCCTGGTCCGGTGCTTGGAAAGCCAATCCCTCTTAATGATTCCAGCGACGGAATCGGAAATTTCCCTCGGCGGCTTCTTCGGAGGAATAACGGAGATCTTCGAGAAATCCGGCAATGCGATGGTGTTTATAGGAGGCTGCTGCGAGTGGAGATGCGCGGCGATCAAACCGTGAACATCCGAGCATCCGACGAGGCAAGCTAAAGCAACCGGCGGCGTCCGCAGCTCCTCCGGGTATTCCTCCATTAAACCGCTAATTCACAGAGGTATCTCCCCCCTCGCTCGGAATGTGACAGAGGTGCGCAGACAGTCACGGCTCGGCTTGACCTCAAAAACCGCTTCTTTACCAAAAAAGTTTGTTATTAAAAATAATTATACAATTTAAATAATAATAATTATATATAATTGTTATAAAAAGTTAAATACATTGATATTTCATAAATTTTAATTCTTCTAATGATTTTAATAATACACATTTCATTTGTTTGAATACTTTGATATTATTTAGACTCTAAACAATTATATAGTATAGCTTTAGATATTTGCTTCTTTACCAGTTATTTTAAAAAATGGGTACCTTTTTTTCCTATCTAATTTGTCATTTTTTTTTCCAAATTATCTGGAAAACCCCAAGGTCAGTGTGATAATGATATAATAATAATAAATTGATAAATATTAAAATCATAAAAATTTTGAGATTCTGAATTTTAAACCAATCACCTCCTGTGTTGAAGTGATGGGTTTAAATCAGTTCTTCAGAGGACGCCTGCAGAGGCTCCAAGGTTTCTACTACATCCCGCATCAATGGCCTCGCTTTGGGATTGCGGTTCAGGCAATGGTAAGCAAGCAAAGAGGCCTTGTACGCAGCTTTCATGGGGAAATCTCCCCCAAGTCTGGGATCAACAATGCTCAGCACCTTCTTCTTTTCTCTCAGAAACGGGATCGCCCATTCCGTCAGAGTCTGTTCTCGGGCCGGCCTCGACTTGTCTAGTGATTTTCTACCTGTAAGAAGCTCAAGCAGAACCACCCCAAAGCTGTAGACGTCGCTGCTTGGCGAAAGGTGGCCTGTGAAGCCAATACATGGCAATTCATGTGGCATTGCTCCAATCAAGGGAGTGGCGGTGATGGAAGGTTTACCTGTCATTATGTATTCCGGCGCGGCATAGCCGCGGGTTCCCATGATTCGAGTGGAAACGTGGAATTGTCTCCTACGGGGCCGTCTTTAGCCAGGCCGAAGTCGGAGAGTTTCACATTGTAGTCCTGTGTACATTGCTCGGTTCTCCTGTTTCTAACAGATGCAGAGACAAGACAGATCATGTTTGGTTAACAGAGTGGCACCTGATCTAGGAGAATGTTGGATGTCTTGAAGTCTCTGTAGATGACTGGTTTCTCTGATTCGTGAAGAAAAGCAAGCCCTTTTGCTGCACCGTATGCGATCTTCATTCTTGCCGACCATGAAAGGGGAAGCAGGACTCCTGCAACCAACAGTCTTGTTCTGCTACTAGAAAGATGGCGACAAGGGAGTTCAGATTCTTACTTGAAAACAGATTGTTTTCGACGCTCCCGCGTGCCATGTACTCGTACACTAGAACACGCTGCACATCCTCGCAGCAATAGCCTATTAGCTTCACCAAATTTGGATGAGAAAGCTGCCCCAGAAAGATGACCTCCGCCTGGAATGGTGAAAAAACTTTCAACCAAAGCAGAGATTTAAACAAAAGCTATTGCAGGTGCTCACCATCCATTCCCTGTGGCCTTGAAAGCTGTTATCTCCATCATGGACCTTAATGGCGACCGTGGTTGGCTCCAGTCCTTCGCGTAGATCGACAGAAATGTAACCTTTATACACCCTTCCGAATCCTCCAGCACCCAACATGAGATCACGGTTGAAGTTTTGTGTCATTTTCTGGAGTTCTTCGAAAGTGAACGCCACAAGGGGATTAGCTGCATCAGCCCCGCGCATATCTTCCACTTCTGCAGGGTTTACTGGTAGTTTCCTCTCATTCTTGTTAACTTGTCTTGGAGGCTGATGATCCTCTGTCACCAAAAAAGCAAATCAGATAGCAGATAACAGATAACAAATTGTGGTTCTGGCTTCATCCAGCAGAACAGGAAAAGCAAGAAAAAGAGAGTTTCTCTTCAAGTTCCAGTAGTTTCATTATGAAACACAATGTGATGTATCAAGAATCAATCTTTCGCATGTATAATTTCACCCCAAAAAGGGAAACATAACAAGAAACTCGAATGCAGATAACTCACCAGACTTGACACTGGAGGATTCCCTGAATCCGGAAGTTTCCCACCCACACCAGCAATTCCCCATCCCAACTCCACCCGAGAAAGGTGGAACCAAAACCAAAACCCAGAATTTATGGTCTGCAGGTCATGAGAAACAAAACCCCAAATCTTTTTTTTCGCACAGCAAGCAATAAAAGTGGAAGAAGCGACAGTGGGCTACCTGCCTATCACAAGCAATCTCAAAGCGTGTAAAAGCGCAGTAAAGGGGCACTAGCATTTTGAATCTCGGAGTGCGTTAACAGGACAAGATGAAATATCTGTCTCAGTGACAAGGATGGGTATGGGATGGTCACAAGTGGCGGCTTTCACCTTCCACTTGCCTTTTGTTTCCTTCTGTTCTGCTCTTAGTGCCTTGCAGCCTGTCCGTAGCCCACTTGTCGCCCAACCTCAATTCATGGATAAACATCATTTTTGCTTCATGGAATATAAATAAGATTTAGGTATTATACTCAAAACATATCCATAGCAAAATAAAGTTTTTTTATGAGAAAGCCACATCAGAATTCATTCCGGACACCGGCCCTTGACGATATACCAACCATATTTCAAACACTGATAGTCACTTGGCAGCCTCTTGTTTGGTGAAACGGGTGAGCAGTAGGTGGATTGCTTATTTTAACGGGTCTTCCATTTTCCACCACCTAAATTCAACCATCCAACGGACTCCACGTTACCTTCATTGTCGCATAAACCTGTGCTTCGCTTTCCATCTTTCTTCCATCACCTGCCGGAACTATGGATGTCACCGTTACAGAAACGGCTGTCATCCGTCCTGTCAAACCACCGTTCGCAGAAGATCACATACTCTCCCTTTCCCACCTCGACACAGACCGCAATCTCCTCGTCATTCTTCGGTACCTTCGCGTTTACCCCAACAATCCACGCCAGCAAACTGACCCCTTTCGTGTGATCACGGAAGCGCTCTCCACCGCCCTCGTCCCATTTTACCCTTTTTGCGGCTCACTTCACCGCCGCATCTCCGACGGTCGCCTTGAGCTACGTTGCAAGTCAACCGACGGCGTACCTGTGATCAATGCTGCCGTCAGTTGCCCCCTGATCGATGTTCACTTCAATCATCTCAAAACTGAGGTCGACGACAGCTTGGCTGAGAAGTTGGCTCCGAATCCGGATGCGAGCCAGTATCCGATCAAGCCGATTTCTTTGCAAGTTACGAGATTCCGCTGTGGGGGTTTTGTGCTCGGGGTGGCTGTACACCACGCTATATGTGATGGGTTGGGAGCAACTCATCTGTTTAGCGCAATGGCAGGGATGGCCTGCCGGAGGAGCGACATGAAGTTAGAGCCGGTGTGGGAGAGGACGGCTTTGCTAGGCCCGAGGAAACCACCCCGGATTGACTTCCAGATACAGGAACTTCTGAACTTGGACTGCAAATTCGTTCCTTGTTCAGATTCTGGAAAACAAATCAGAAGGGAGTTGTTTCATATTAAAGAGGAATCGCTCAACAGACTCAAAGGATTCTTGCAGAATGAAACTGGTTCAAAATTCTCAACATTCGAAGCACTGGGGGCATTTCTGTGGCGAGCAAGGTAACAAATTCCTTAGTAAAAGAACTGAAGAATCAATTGACTCATTCTCACCTTGATTCAGAGCAAGGGCGTCTCAAATCCCAAAGGAAGACAAATTAACCTTCGCATACTCAATCAACATCAGAAACATTGTCGATCCACCTCTCCCCGCCGGTTACTGGGGAAACGGCTGCGTTCCGATGTACGTCAATCACACCGCCCAGGAGGTGGCGGAGCGGCCGACCTGGAAAACCGCAGAATCAATCAAGAAAAGCAAGCGCTGCGTTACGGCGGAGTACGTCTCAACATTCATCGATTTTCAAGAGATGCACTACGACGAGGGAATCAACGCCGGGAAGAGAGTAAGTGCGTTCACCGATTGGAGGCACTTGGGACACTCGGCGGTGGATTTCGGATGGGGCGCTGCGGCGGAGGTGGTGCCGCTGTCGCGACGCCTGCTGGGAAGCCTGGAGCCTTGCTTCTTCCTGCCGGCAGAAGAGGGCCTGAGGATTTTGATACATTTGGAGGAAGACGTGGCTGCGGGTTTCAGGCTGCAAATGGAAGAGTTGGAAAACTGTGGGGAAGGAGAAGAATTTAAACAACTTTTGGGGTAACTTTTAAAATTATCTTCAAATGTCTGGAACCCTTTTGGAAAATTTAGGGCCAGTTTTGCATCTTTTGAAAACATTCGGGGGCAAATGTATACTTTCAAAAGATTAAAAAGAGTGCAACTGCAATGCATAAACGGCTAGTTCCCTTCCTTCTTCACAAGTTCACATTTGCAGACAAATAAAACAAGGAATGTTCAAACGGAAGGACCTCCAGACCTAAGCACTCTTTCTATCTTCTCTGCCTTGGCATAGTCATTTGCTGTCAAAGGGCCAACCGGGAATGGTGTGATTTCCACAATTAGGTGCGGCGTCGGCAGCTCATCGAACATGGCTCGCACATTGTTGCAGCATACGCTTTCTCCATGAGCATTTTCCCTTCTTATCTGACACCCCTGAAAGAATAGGAAGAACAAGGTAAGAACTGAAGCATAGCAAGCTTTTAGAAAGAGATCTTGGTTGAAGATGGTGATGAGCATTACTTTGTGTGATGTAGCATCTCTAAACTGATCATCATCTGACAACAAGGATGCAATGGCTTTGAGTAGATTCAGTCCCTTGGACTTGGATGGCACCCGGTAGTTGCGGCGGAGGGTGCCTTTTGTTGTAGGATGCCATTTGCTCACTAGTTTCCTTCTGTCAACTGCCTCTTTTTCTGGATTAGTACTCGTATGAGTTAGTTTGATGCTTCGAACTCCAAAGGCAAGTTAAGATTTAGGAGCCCCAGTATCAACTACCAATAGACTACGAATGCACCCACGTTTTCATAGGTTCCATTTCACATACACACAAGTTATGAAGTCATTAAGCCAGAAACTCCAACCAGCTCAATAGCCACACCATGTGTACTTTGGGCTCCAATTCCACTAGACTATGGATGTATCCATCTTTTAATGGGTTCCCATTTGAATAAAGTGCAGGAAGCAGAGCATATTTTTCTACCTCAACAGATCACAGAAAAGATGCAATGATCACAACTCCGTAACATTCATGGGAAAAAGTTATGAATGACCTTTATAAAGAGTATGCAACGCCACCACCAGAAAAATATTATCAAATCTCTAATAAAGTGCTGCAATAAGCAAAAAGATAAATTCATTCTCCGTCTCGAAGAGTGTAAGAGGAAGCAAATAACACCAGGACCAAGGCCACTAACCTGGTTTGCTTAACTGATTGAACCAGCTAGAGAATCCCAAGTCATCAACGCCAGTTTCCATCTCTAACATCAAACGCAAAGATGTATATGGCTTACAGAGTAAACAAAAAACAACGGTACATTCATACATCACTTGAAAAAAAAAAACAAAACAAAAACATCTTCCGGGTACCTGAAATAAGCGGATTAGATGGCGATCCAGCCAACCCGGCTTTTAAAAGTGCGTAAAAGATGCATAAACGGCCAGCCCATAAAACAGGAGCTTCAATCAAGGAGGCATTCGGGCTTATAGACCATCTTGCAGCATTTGCGCATAATACATTGAAGCTTGATTTCCTAACATAAAATCTTGCATCAAGAGGAGGCAAGAGTGCATTCTCTAGGGAAGAACCGGGAGGATTTTTGCTCCGGGTCGAAAAAGTACCGCAGAAGCGGCAAGGGAAGGGCGAGGTGAATGAAGCCGCCGCCCAGGCTGTATTTCCAAGCATTTCAACACGAAAAGATTACAACTCAAAGCCTAAAACTTGGTAGAAATCAAAACAGTTCGGTGGATCGTTCCAGTGTATAGAATCAACACCTGCTGGATTATCATCAAAGAAGGAACACAGAAAATATCTTCAGACAAAACAAGCAACTGCGGGGCCAAACCCCAACAGATAGACATCCATGGCGGATAAGGTTTTCATAAATGGGCCTATTAAAATGGGTCTGGCCTACAAAGATCAAACGAACTGGCCCAGAATTCTCGATAAGCAGGCCAGTTGAATGGCTCATTATCTATTGGGCCTGCTCATCTAAAACAACGGGAGAAACGACGTCGTAACAAAGCCCGCATTGTACATTACCGCCAGATGCTCGTTGCTCACCGACTGCAACGAAGAAATGGCGGAGCCTGCGGGAGAAGAAGTGGAGCAAAATCCAGTCTTGATTTTCATCTCGAATCTTCTCAATGCAATCAAACTGCCATTTCTACAGAAGAAGGGCAGTGATGATGCTGTCGTTGAGAGTTCTTCATCGACTTCTGCCAATAAAGAGGAATCCTTGAAGAATACTTCGGCCCTCGCGGTGGAAGATGAGCCCAAGAATGTTGTTGCAAGAGTGTCGTTTCCTCAGACCGTCGCCCCTGTCAAAATTAAAACGGAAATGGAGGGACCGGAACGCAGTACGAATCCAGTGCTTCTATGGCAGGTACAGTTGCTTCTTTTTTGCCCTTTTTTTTTGTATGCTGTCTTCGTTTTGCGTATGTGGATACTAGTTCTTATTCGTATACTCATTTGGCTACGATATGAAGCTGACTGTTTGATTAATTTATGTGATTTTAGTTAATGGAATATGTGTTTTTGCTTTCTGAAATGTCTGAAATATTGCTGGTCTTTGGGACAGCAATTGGTAACGGTTGATTAGATTTGGCTCGCTTGAGGAATAGGTAATTAGACCTTCAAATTATTGTATCATGTTCTCCATCAATTCCTTTTAATGCTTCACTGTGCGTTCTAGTCTTTTACAAGAAAGATCAGGGAAACTATTGTTGGTGATAAAACCAACCATGTGATTTGGTTGCAGAGATGCATCTTTGTAGATGATTTGAAAACCCTCCGGCTGTTATTTAAAAATGGCGAATTTATTGTCAAAGAGGATGGCATTTAGCATAAGATATGATTGAACAGTAATATTTTTTCTGTGTTGTACGGTTCTTGTACGTAATTGTCTTATATCTTCTTTCCATGCCTCTGGGAAAAATATTTAATTACATTTTCAAGGTTATAAAATTGGTGCACGCATGGTGTATTGTATCTGCTACATTCTTTGTAACTATAGGCTGCAAAGGTACTTCAAAAGCCACATGAACAACAACTGTAGATGTCGTTAAATAACTATGTTTTTAGCATACGTCAAAGTTGCTAAAATACCATTTGAGAGATCATAAGCCACACGAACAAAAACTGTAGATGTCATTAAATAACTATGTTTTTAGCATGAGTCAAAGTTGCTACAATACCAATTGAGTGGCCACAGTAATTCTCCCCGGAATCTACATTCTTTGCATAGTTTACTGGTGTTGGTGTTTTTTGATGTGGTACCATCGATCCTACCATGTTTGTGTATCTATGGGAATATTTGCACCATGCAGTATAAATAACCACATGACACCGAGTGATTGATTGCTAGAAATAATGAGGTCGGTTTCCAGCTACTGCCAAGTTATGGAGGAATACTCAAGTCTCTAGAGTAATCGCATGGAAACTCAAGTTTCTATTGGATGTTCAAACTTGCGCATTGATTTTTTTTTTTTTTAAGCAACACTTTGTATGTTGATATTCTCCTACAATTTTTTTGATGGCGAAACAGGTGTACGCCCTTGGAGGATTTCTTGTCATGAGGTGGGCTTGGATGAAATGGAACGAACGCAAGGGTCAAAAGAAGCCTGATCAGGACGATGTCTCCCCCAATTCTCCTGCTTCTGGTTAAGCCTTTAAAATCAGATTAACAAGGTGATGAAAATAACCCTTCTTCTGGGCCTTGGATTATATCTACTTGAATGCAAATTGCCATTTCAAATATTGGTTATTGCTGTCGATCAGGTGGCACGGCCTAACCACAACTGATATGATAAAATGTCAGGTGTGTGGAGTTGAAAGTCATTTCCCTGTTCTGTGTTCCATATGCAGAGGCATGCGTTCTAAATGCTGTTTCCCATTGCAATGCCTTCATACAATACCCTTTCTTTCATCATTCACATAGCACCCAATCCCTCTATAGTCTCTGTCTTTGGTAGTACAGGCCAGCTACTCTTTGGCAACTTTTGTTTAAAAAATTATCAACTTATATCTTCCTTCTAACACAGTGCCTAATGCTGCCCATTTTCAAGGTCTTTGTCACATTGTTAATCATAGATTTCATCACTAATCTCCTCATCAAATGCCATAAATGCGTTCATTGTACTGCAGTTGAGACGCTGGTGGGTTTTCTTGGATGGCAGGCGGTGCAGTGTGCATTCAAACGACGTCGTCGCGGGTCAACTAAGCCGACGTTAGTTGATACCCTATACTCGCCTACCCTCGCGTGCCTACTGACGACCATCCGCGTAACTTGTATCGCAAGGTTACCATTACAATATTATTTGTATCCGTGTTAATTATACCACATTTTTACTCATTATTTTGTTACATTTTTATTCATTATAAAATCGCCCATCTTCAATTTATTTATCACGTGTTAAATTACAAAAAAAATTAATATAAAAAATGACAAGTGGCACTCTAGCGTTTACAATATATTAGAATTATCTGAAATTGAAACCAAGTTTGAATTGGATCTGTATTGTATTTCTCGAAATATTATTATTTGTATTCTTTTGAATAATAATCTAATTTTTTAAATATGTTTGTAATAATAGTGAACTTATAGGGATTTACAGCAATTTATTTTGCTATATATAGAAATGTTTCATTTGGTCTGATTTAGAAAAGCAAAGGTATTAGAAATAATAATTTAGTGTGAAAAATAATAAAAATAATTTTTTAAAGCCCTCATTACATGTGTACATAAGCAAATTTGGATGAATATATGTTTTAATATTTGTAATTCAGTACATATAAATATAAAAAAAATGTTAATAATAATAATAATAATATATAAAAAGGTAGAAGATGGTATACTGAGCATTGACCCGACTTAAATTTAATAATTTTGTTTAATAATTAATGAAGTTGGTTGGTTTTTGCTGAAAGTGGATCTATGAGTTGACTTTATGCCCGCCCCTGATTTAGAAAATTAATATTTAATTAAATGAATGACTTATTTAGGAATAAGATGTCATTATAAGTAATTTGGAGTCTTATCAATGCCACGTGGACAAATCGCTGATGGGAGAAATTCAAATGTAATGAATCCATCATTTTCTGTGTGGATTATTACGAATTTGTTTGTATGACGACAACGCGCCGCGCCGCGCCGCACCGCACACAGAACCGAACCAGATGCCTTACGCACGAGGTCGAGCTGCGCCATCCTAAGATTCGCACATTCGGCCACAATTGCTCTTCTCGATAGACAGACACGTTGCTGGGGGTGTGCTGGAAAGTGACAACTACCTTTGGAATCCGTGTCCTGTACTGGTTTTAGAGCCGGACTCGACGAGTTCTACAGATCGGTTTTGAGGGGTGTTGGAAATGAAATTACCCTTTTTCTGGAATGGCGGAGACAGCTATTAATCTATGAAGAGATTTCCTTTTCCATGCAAACCCGCGCCGTTGTTTGTCTTTTGTTAGCCATTTTCATGTGATGGGTTCAAGCCCGATTCTTGCCGGTACCAGGAGTTCTAATGGCTTTAGTACCAAGAACGGGAGCCACGCTAACCACGATGGGTGTCTTTTGTCGCCAACTTTCGCGTATTTCGTCTGCTCTTTTGTTGTTCTGGGATCCTTTGGGGATTTTATGGGAGATTCTTACTCCCGCCGAATCTGCGCGGAGGTCTGAGCTCGACCACGATTGGATGTCGAGAAGACAACGAGGGTTCGTGGGCTATTGGTGTTTTTTATGGGGATTCTCCGTTTTCTCTCAAACCCATCGAAGATGTAAACTTTCCTTTCTTCTCTTGTTGTCGTGCTCTACAGGAATTTGGGTTGCGTATGAGATCGTGAAGGGTTTGGTTATTGCGGCTTGTGTTTTTAATTGGTTGTACTGTAGATGATGGATATGGAGAACAAATGACTTTTCCAAGTTTTCTTGTGCTTCGGTCTCCATGATTTTCAATTGATCCTGCAAGGGGTTTTCTGTTGGATGTTGTGAATTGATGATGACCTTTTGACGAGGTGTCTCACTTCAGGGTTTATTGTTTTTACAAATCCGTCCTAATTTTCTGAGACTGTAATACTCGATTTGAAGACTGGTTGACCTTTAGAAACTTTGTGGGCAGATGAATGTATGGGAGGATAAAAGTTCCGCTTGGCCAGTGGCTAACCCGGTTCTCACATGTGGTTCTGTTTCTGATGCTGGATTTCCCAGTAATTTTGTTGCCGATCCGTTTCTTTATGTTAAGGTAACACTTATGGCTTTTCTAACCTGTGAATGATGGATGGAGTGAACTGTCATTTCTTTGCAACATATAATAGTTGAACTAATATGAACTAGTGCTTGGGCACTTCGATTAAATTTATTTGCTCTTCACGTCTTATTATGACATTGGTAACTATACTTCTCCGGATGTTGTGTCAAGCGGCCTCTCTCTCTTTGTGTTGTTTATCTGCACTTCGATTAAATTAATTTTCTTTTACTGTTTATTTGTTCCAACCCCAGCCGACTACAGATATTTCCTCCTGTCCTCAAAACGTCCCGAGTTAGCTACATCTTTCTATTTAGCTAGCTCAACAGAACAACTTTTGATTAGAGTAAGCTGGTTGATATGTGAAAAGTCAAAGAACAACTTTTGCAGGATTTGATTGTTTAGTTAGCTGCATCTTTCTATTTGCTTGTCTCGACTCAATCACATGATCATCTTGTCTTGATAATAAGAGGTTTTTAGTTACCACGGATCATATACTGTACTCTCTTTAATTGTGTTGCTATTTCGTGGGTTGGAGTCTACCACAGTCTGAGCAGTATATCATCATTTCATGGATTGTTTCAAGTGAATTCAAGCAGTACTAAGCTATTTATCCTTTTATGGAATACATTGGGTGATTGAGATGAATCTTACGTTTCATGCACTTTTTGAGGAGTTTTGCTTCTATATCCAAGCAACTCCTTTTTTGCTTGACGTTATCCTACGTGAACATTTGGCTTGGTCAAATGATTATTTTACTGCCTTGGAGGACCCCATTTTTGTATTACTTTAAGTTTTCTGGAGCTGAATGTGCTCCTCATTCTTGTGCTATTTAAGTGCTCACAGGAGCTGAAGCATATTATTGAATGTGCAGGATAATGTTTTTTACCTGTTCTACGAGACAAAAAACTCACTGACTATGCAAGGAGATATTGGTGTTTCACAAAGTACTGACCAGGGAGCCACATGGAATCACCTGGGTATTGCGCTTGATGAAGAGTGGCACCTCTCTTTCCCATATATTTTTGAGTATCAAGGAAAGGTAAGACCTTGAACTTCTTAGATATTCATAATCGATCGCCTGCATTCTAAGATTACCTTGCATTAAAACTTACACTTGTTGATTATTTATCTAATAGGATGTGATCTCTACTTTTTTCTTTTTGTTTCCAGATTTATATGATGCCCGAGGGAAGTGCTAGAGGGGAACTTCGTCTTTATCATGCAGTTGATTTCCCTTTGAAATGGGCTTTCGAAAAAGTTATTATTAAAAAACCTTTAGTTGATTCCTTTATGATTCCATATGGTGGTAAGTTCTGGATTTTTGGTTCTGATCATAGAGGAATTGGCACTGAAAAGAATGGCCAGCTTGAGATCTGGTATAGCAGCTCACCTTTTGGTCCTTGGAAACACCACAAGAAGAACCCAATATATAATGCGGACAAGAGCAGGGGAGCTCGAAATGGAGGAAGGCCTTTTGTACACAACGGAAACCTCTATCGTGTGGGTCAAGACTGTGGTGATACATATGGCAGACGCGTGCACATATTCAAAATTGAAGTGCTGACAACTGAAGAGTTCAAAGAAGTAGAGGTACCTTTTGGTGTGCCCATGTCAAACAAGGGATGGAACTCATGGAATGGGGCCCGTGTCCATCATCTAGATGTTCAGCAGCTCAACTCCAGTACCTGGATTGCAGTTATGGATGGGGATCGTGTGCTTTCTGGTTATAAATCGAGGCGCTTCATTCTCGGGGCCGCATCAGTGGTTGCTGTTGCAGCTTTGGTTGTACTAGCTGGGATCTTCCTTGGGGCTGTGAGATTTTTAGTGCCCTTAACGTGGTATGCCTGCTACACTGAAAAGAGAGAGGATACAATCTTGGCGTGGGAGAGGCAAAGCTGGTTATCAATGAAGTTGCAGCTCCTTTGCAGTCGCTTAAACCGTGCAAGTTCAGTTCTACATGCTACACTGAGACCCAATACCTGCACTGGAATCATTGTCCTTGTTCTGACGATCTTGCTGGCCATTACATTAACAAGCTTTGGGATCAAGTATATATATGGTGGAAATGGTGCTGAAGAACCATACATCTATAAAGGTCATTACTCCCAGTTTACTCTACTTACAATGACCTATGATGCACGTCTCTTGAATCTGAAGATGTACATAAAACACTACTCTCGTTGCTCATCAGTGCATGAGATTGTAGTTGTCTGGAACAGAGGGACACCTCCACAAGTCAGCAACTTTGATTCTGCTGTTCCGATACGGATACGAGTAGAGAGGGAAAACTCACTAAACAACCGTTTTATAGATGATCCTTTGATAAAAACTCGAGCAGTTCTTGAGCTGGATGATGATATCATGATGACTTGTGATGATATTGAGCGGGGGTTCCATGTCTGGCGACAGTATCCAGATCGCATTGTCGGGTTCTATCCTCGCCTCGCAAGTGGGAACCCTTTGAGGTACAAAGCAGAAAAACATGCTAGGAAACACAAGGGGTACAACTTGATCTTGACCGGTGCTGCTTTCATGGATGCCAAAATGGCTTTCAGGAGGTACTGGAGTGAGGAAGCTGCAGCAGGTCGAGCACTGGTAGACGAGCTATTCAACTGTGAAGACCTGCTGTTGAACTACTTGTACGCAAACCATAGCTCTTCTAACGTTGTGGAGTATGTTAGACCATCCTGGGTGGTGGACACGTCGAAATTGTCCGGGGTGGCGATCAGCAAGTACATGAATGCTCATTTCGGGTTGAGAAACCAATGCTTGGAAAAATTCTCTGTTTGGTATGGGAGTTTAAGTGACAGGAAAGTCATGTTTGGTAGGAGGATAGACGGATGGGATGGTTGAGTTTTGTTTGATCTCAGGGCATTGAAATAGTTCTCATTGAGTTGCAATGCTATGCAACCAGGAGAGAAACAAGAAGAATACACAGTGATTTTGGCATGCTGTTAGACGAAGTTTGCAAGTGGGTAGTGGAGACAGCCTAGTTTTGTGCTTCTTTGGTTCATCTCAGCAATACGAGGAATTGATACACTGAGCTAACTCATTGTTGATGGTTGGTCTTCCTGTTACTGTTTGATGATGATGATTATAATAACTACATGACATAGCCTTGTGGTTTTTTTCCCTTTACTCTTTGGTCATCCCCATATCCATGCGCATCAGGCACATGGCATGGGATATGTATTGATTGTGCATCTCATATTCTATAGATAATCTTACAGGCCATTGAGGTTTCTAGGCATCGTGTCTTGAAAATTCTCCACATTTTGAATGGATAAACGAAACTTATGAATTCACAGTTAAGACAGATTCTGTACAGAATGATATGATTTGCAAATCCATCCTTGTTACATAAACAAGTGCATCTTAGATGCACTGGCCATTAGCAATAGCAAAAGAATAGGAGAGAGCAAAAAGAGTATGTAAGGGATGGCTGGAGCTGAGCTCACTTCCGTCTCCTTTGTTTCCATATAACTTGCCTTATCCTTAACAAATGCATCAAAGTAGTTTTCATAGCCAATATTAGGGGATCCTGAATTGCCCACCTTCATAATATCCATGGCCTGTGTGCACAATGATGCTGCTTGTCAGGAGGAATTCATCCCACTTGCATGCATGAATACAAATGCATGATTTACCTTGAAGCCAAAGAAGAATTGCCTTGCCCTCTTGCTCACTTTGAAGCTAGGATGGGACTGAAGTTTGTCATACATGGTTCGTGCTTCATCCGGCCTAGTGAATTGTCCAGAAATCAGATGGAGCTATCAAGTATCAAATACATTACTATTTTGTCTTTGTTTCTTATCTGACAAGAAAGCATGTATCAGCTATCATTTTTCTTAGCCGATTAACATTTCTCTGCTTCCTTTCTAGGCCACGTTCTAGTCAACCATTGCAAGCGGGTAGACTGGTGGAACTGGAAGATTGTAATGTCAAACAGCGTACCTGCTGAGTGAATCCTGACATATTGACCACTGAAGAGCTGCTAATCCATGAAGCTCAGTCTGCAAGTAGGAACGATCGTTTCAGTGAGTCTCTCCTTGCATTGTGTTTATAGATTTTCCCTAGTGAAAATACAATATTCCACACCCTGAAATTGTTCATGGAGATCACATATGATTGATGAAGATATAGCATGTACCTTGAATGGCATCTTCTGCATGACTTCTTCATAGAAGATTAATGCCTCCTTCAGTTTTCCAAGATCCATCAGAGACTCGCCTCGTTTAAAGGCCTGATTATGACACCAGCGTCACCACGAAAGATCTTAATTATCATGGAGATACTCACGCAGAAGAAAACTAACACACACACACACCAACTGAAATATCACAGATCCTATAGCCATCTCATAAAGAAGAGTACACCCTTCACTCCCTCGGAGCCTCAGTCTTATGGCTGTAACGACTAAGATACTTAAAATAACATGGAAACGAATGCGCACCAAAATATACTGTTCAAATTTACTCTCGCACAGTTGCTGTTAGATGATATTGGGGAGCCAACATAAAATCATACTTAATATCCTGGTTTCGTATAACAGCACCAGAAAAAAAAAATTACCTTCTCAATATTAGGAAAACGACAAGTTTATTCGAGTGTACCTCTTCACATTCAGATTTCAGCTTTTTATCAACATTCACACCAATTTTGTTGCCATAATCAGCTAGTAGCTGCCTTGTGCGAGCATCCTTAGCATCCCTAGCTTCCTTTGTTTCAAGGGTCTCCCCAGGCCTTATATTTTTCCCACCTCCATACTGTACAAAAGTGAAACGAGACGACAGATAAAATGACAAGTCAGATAACCTTTGAACGATAATTCCACTCACATGCATCAGCGATTCATCTCTACAAAGGAAGCGCATATGAAAAACTCAGAAATGTTATTTGAAAATGAAATATCAGACAATGCTATTTGAATCCAATGAAAGAAAAATCCAGAACTTACTGTCTTGGAAATGTTACTTGGCCTCGGAAAAACTCCCCAAGTAGAAACCTTGGGCTTATAGAGAACCGAGTCATTCACTTCGACTGGCGATTGCTCTGGCGATCGAGAGACATCACCAAATTTATTGATATCTCCAACGATTATCTCCACATCCGGCAACTCCCCATCAGAAAAATTGTCTGAAAGTGGAACCAAGCCAGCAGGCAATACTCTGGAAGCCTTCTTATCAGAGAAGTTGAGCCCCAGGAAATCCAAACTTGAAACTGATAGTTCTTGCTTGCCTCCAGTTTTCTTTGATTGCTCATCTTCCTGAGTTTTCTTTACCTTAGGCATAGTTCCTGTCCAAACGCATGGAACGATTTCAGTATTGTTACCCTTTGGTTTTAATGTAAGCACTTCACTCTGAACTTAAAGGTGCTACTGGATAAACCGCTCAAGTATCTGAAATCAGAAAACTACATCTTAGTAGAATTTTCGGATCTTTCAAAGTCTTCTGTTTTGTTACCATATATTGTCCGTAAATCCCCTGTTTCTGCAGCAAGCAGTTCCCAACACCCATCTTCTACTTATCCTGTAATCTACTACTTAAACTTTCTACTAAGTCAAAAGCCCATCCTTATACCTATTGATCATCAATACCACCCACAGAATACGCATCAGTCATGAAGCCTGTTAAATCAATGTCACACTAACAGTACCCGAAACTGGAGCTCCATCTCCCGCAATCCCTCTATTCTTCTTATACTCTCTTGCTTTCTGTAAAGCAATTTTAACCGAAGAAGGTGGCTCGCCATCAGATTCAAACTCATCCTTCTTCTGATCCGCGGGAGAAGTATTCGCTGCAACTCGAGGTTCCTTCCCAGTAGAGCTTTCAAATATCTTCAATTCATCATCCCGGAATTCATCGCGACTTGATGATGATTCTGGAGTTGTTGTCTGAACAGCAGAAGTGGACGAATTGAGTACTGAGCCCTTCTTGTAGGCGTTGGCTCTGGCGAATGAAGGCTTAACTGGGTCTGCTCCATCGCGCTCTCCAGAATCAGCAGTGTCGGTCGACGAGCAAATGATTGAAGTATTGAATCTGAGAACAGAAGAAGGTATCGTCTTCGTCTTCTTTAGAGGAGCCAGGGGACATAGCGTGGGTCTTGCGAATGAAGCCATAGCCATTTCAGAGAGATTTTTTCTTTTCTTGAGCGAAGATTTGGGCGGCGGGTAAACTCCCACCAGATATTTTATTCAGTTATTTTGAACCGCCGTGATGGAACGCGCCGGGCGGCTCAGGTTTCTCTTCGCGCGGCGGAAATGATTACTTTCAGAAATGGCCGTTTCATCTCAAACCACCGTTCATACAAGCAAAAGGGAGGATACGGAAGAAACCATTCAAACAAAACCGATGAACTGAAGGTAGACATTAAGAATTGTCATGAACTCATGAAAGGGAAAAGAAAGGAGATGGGTGACTGGTGGGTTGCTTATCGCTTCTTGGAGACACCGACTGTCTTTCCTCTTCTGCCGGTGGTCTTGGTGTGCTGGCCACGGACGCGGAGGCCCCAGTAATGACGGAGTCCACGGTGGTTCCTTTGAAATTCCAGAGGAACAAAATATCAGTCCAGAACGGTATCAAGAACAGAGTAGAGATGATGTAGGGAGTTGATAGTATACCTGATCTTTTTCAGGCGCTCCAGATCATCCCTGAGCTTCATGTCCAAGGCATTTGATGTAACTTGAGAGTATTTCCCATCCTTGTAATCCTTCTTCCTGTTAAGAAACCAATCTGGGATTTTGAACTGACGAGGATTTGCTACGATCACCATCAGATTATCCAGCTCAGCAGCTGAGAGCTCGCCGGCCCTGTCAGTAACATGCATAATCATATTACTCACAATTTTTGTCGGAAAAGCAAGTTAAAGGGTTGAAGATCGGATTCATTCCCTGACGGAATCCAGAAAGTTTACTAATACGAGTGCCTCAGATAATGATCTACAGGTCATTCAAGTGACACAATAACACAGATACCCAAACCAAAAACAAGTCACACATGCGAATAAAAAACAATGGAAAAACAGCGTTCAACACGTCATACGAATATTGAAGACCACACATACCTCTTGTTCATGTCGACATCAGCCTTCTTACACACAATATTGGCGAAACGGCGGCCAATACCCTTAATCGAGGTCAAGGCGAACATGATCTTCTGCTTCCCGTCGACATTAGTATTCTGCACACGCAGAATGTGCTGGAAATCCTCATTTGCAACCAGCGACTGAAGAAATCGTCAAATCGTCAGATAGAAAAAAAAAAAAAAAAAAAAACATCACAACCGCACACGAAAGAGATTACATCCCGAGCTTCAATAAAAATCAGAATTTCACCATGGCTAGCACCAAGACTTCGAATCCGCCGCCGCCACAAACTTCAAGCAGATTCCCAGGCAAAAGCAAGAGAAGCAGCGTCTGAAACCCTAAATGAAAAATCACGTTATATACACAACTCCAAAACATCAGGCCCATTAACAGGGCCGGCATCTATTTATCTTCGACCAAGGCCCAAATCTGGTGGAAAGCTCCCTTATTTAATTAAACAATCATTTTGAAATAGAATAAAGAGTCCATTTTGAAAACAATTTAATATTAAATAGGATAATTTATACTATAAAATAAATAAAAATATAAAAATCTTGTGTTTTTTATTTATTTTTATATTAAATAATTCGAAATTTTTTTGTATGTTATGAGGACGAGGAAGGGAATTTACAAAATTTTTAATAATCAATAAATCACAAGAAAACTGGGGGCTGTGTATTTGGATGATGGTTCCTTCCCACAAGAGAACCAGACTTTGTGAAGTACATACACAAGGCGTATGGTGTATACTGAGACTACCAAGAGGCATAAAGCAGTGAATTAGGAGGCCAACTGAGAGATCTGTGACATTTTCCAGGTGAAGAAGAAAAAAAACAAACAAACAACATCCAGCAATTACAAGCAACAGCCCCCAAAATGTAACATTATCCAGACAATACGCATGTTCCATAAGCCACCAACAAAGGGGTAGAACATCACCTTTGCGTTATATAAAATGGCGTTTCGACGACGGGTTCATAAGCCGCATTCTTCAGCTGCAAGCACTGAGTATATGGAGCCTACAGCATCTCCTGTGATTTTCTCACACAGCGACTGACCTTCTTCTTGAATTCCTCTCTTCGTTCTCTCCAGTCCTTCTGCAGCCATCAGGTGAGGTTCAGCTTTAGTTGGGAAGGTGATAATTCAACTTTGTATGACCATTATCAATCAGGATTATGGGAGACGCCTCCCCGGCTTGAATTTGATAGGGAATAAAGAAAGTGAGAAACTCTTCATAAAAGCAAAAGGTATCATTACTTACAGCAGCCTCAACATTAGCAGGAGATTCGTCATTTGGGCTTGAAAGCATTGATATGATACTCAGAACAATGCTTTCCACCTGAGAAGCAACACTCTCAATATTAGCACATGTTTGAAGTAGAAATGCTCTCATATTTTACCATATGTCATGAAAGTATTCCTTGTGTATTTCACTTTGAAGGTGATTACATGGAAACGTGCAATGAATTCAATGGCCGTCAGCAACAGAGCAAAGCTAGATAGGTTTGTATACGCAACTTTAACCCCTTGTGTTATAAAAAGAATGAAGGAAAAATTCCCTAATGCGCAAAAAAGATCAATGGAACTGGAAACAGATATAAGGGAAAAAAAATCTTATTATTGTTTGAGCTTCAGCATTCAGATGAGACTCTCAGAAAACTACTAATACTGTTTCATTTTGGTTCATCCAGCACAGACATAGGTCACAGCATTTAGCATGGCGCTTATCACCCACCAGATAAATACAAGTTACTACAGATAGCCAACTTGGGTAAATAAAGAATCCAACAGTGGCGCAAGTTTTTGTCCCACAAACTGAACATATAGAAATAAAAAAACCTAAGAGTCGACTGCTCATTCGGTTAGTTGTTCCCTATGTTAGTCAACGATGTCACAAGTCCCCTCTTGATGAGGTCAGCTAATCTAGAATATAATAAAAAAGAAACTAAAAATCCATGCAAAATCACACCAAATACAGTACTAGGCCACCATCATCATCACCCGACAGTACTAAAGATACAGAACCGTCATAAATAACAGAAAAATAGACAATTCATACACCGTTAAAGATGTCAAAGCAAAGACCCAGAAGCATACAGTGTGGACAGGCGACCATCTCTCACTTGCAAGCTCATAACCATTGGGGTCATCACCAGGTGGATGAAGAATTGAAATACAAACTTTTCCATCAACGTAAACTGCATTTTTCAGGAGAATCATCAGAATCACCAAGGAATGCGGCAAAAAATGTGATGGGTCATGAAAGGGAAACGACTGAAAAACCATTAGGATGCCAAATCTCCGATGTGAATCTCACGGTTGGTGGACTATTAGGGTAATTAGAGGGAAAGCTCATGATAGCATTAAAGAAACCTCCTTCACTGCATCAAAAGAATGAATTGTCACGAAATTCACCAGCAAAGTAACAAACTTTAAACAAGAATATGACAACACGGGGAAAACAAAATCCGAAATATGTATATAGGGAACAGCCTTCTCGGATCCGAAACCCTGGAAATTGGTAATACTCACCGCCAATCAGCACTTAGCTTGTCATTTCCAGCATAAGAACTACAGACTCTAACCCCATGAATCTAGCCGAGTGAAAAGCGAATGACTAAGTAGTGTACACCAAGTTCCTACATTCAGTCCATAACATGGGAATTCTAGGAAAGTGTGCCAAATTGAGAGGCACAAGCTGTCTTGCTATGCAACCGAGTCATACCCAAAAGACACCCTTCACAGAACCCCAAATGACTCAAACAATCATCCCTAGGATAAGAAACAGGATAGAGGCTTAATTACTATCAAACCAAAGGAAAAAAAAAACGGCACCAACGGGAAAAAGAACAACAATCGGAAAACAATAAACACAAGAGCCCAAAAGATGAGGACAGGATGAAGCGTCCCCCACCAGTAGGAAAATCAATTTCAAAACATGAACTCACTATAGAGTATCTGGGGGCCCAATTATCGTGACACTCCATTCAAACAGGTTACTCTCATCCACTAAACCAGCCGAAAATCCATCCACCGGATTCTTGCACAGATCTGAATACACGAAACACAGATCATCAACACCTATCAAATTCAACACGAATCTCCAGAAACGAATACAAAATACCCATTAATCCAGTGGAAAATAGATCGAAATACCAAAAAAACAATACTACGAAAAGTACCCTTGAGCTGTTTCTGCAATAGAAGACTAGCTTGAGATGGAGAAGCCATTTTCAAGAACCAAGAAAGATGATTAGTATTGATGAAATTGAGCGTCGAGTGCAGAGGCACAAGCAAAAGCAGCAACTCCTGTTTTTAGCCCACAAGCAAAAGACAAACAGTTTTAATCAGATGAGTGGATGCTTTGTTTATTTATTTATTTTTCATATTTCCCAAAAATACCCCCCACAAATTTCAGTCATGTTCAAAAAATTGATTCTCACAAATTAACGGAAGTGAATTTTTTTAAAATTAGAAGTTACTGTTTATTATAGTGGCTAAAATTCCGAACAAATGATTCCATCTCCGATGTGGGATTGTCAAAACCAAAAACACTACCAAATTTTAATGTTTGTGATATATTGTGATCGGACCGGATCGGTCTAAAACATGAACCCGTCACGGGTTTGGATCATCGGACACGACCCGTTCGAATCGGTCTCAGTCTGAAGCATCAGGCAGCTGCTATAGCCTCATCTTCATACCCTGCTAATCTGCACTTGTTCCTTGTTTGGTTGTAGACTTGTGTCTTGGGTTCAAAGCAGATCTCATGCTAATTTGCACTTGTCTTCTCCTTGTGTGCATCAACGCTGTCTTCCACTTGGGCGTCAATGGCCGTGGGGGGTTGTCCAAAGCTTTTCCGGTGGTGGCAGCATTCTTTGCGACTGCTCGTTTGAACGGTTCGTGGAAGGTGTCATACAGTCGTTTCACCTGAAAATACAAGAGATGACCAAGGCAAAGAGTATGTGTTAATATTCAGCACATAGTGAATATTGCTGATAAGGTTCCTATGCAGAAGATAAGTAAAAGGTAAAAAAAAATGGGGATTCAAACAGCTACTAAATGGTAGAAGGTGAAGGTAAGTAGAATCTGATTAGAACGGGCAGTTACATGCTGAAGAGTACCTTTCTTTCTCCGATACCAGGGCAACGAGCCAAATCATCCATAGATGCATCCATGATATGGGCAAGAGACTGGGGTTCACAAAGTTTAGATTTATAAAATGATTGAAGGCCAAAAGCTACGCACATGCAGATCAGCAACAGCATACCCCAAAAGTAGACCCCAAAGTGACAACATCTGTCTTGTTGACATGTCGCACTGAAGTGAGGGCATGATTTAGCTGTTATAGAACAAACACATGTTGTTCAGATGCTTCCAACCAACTATTTCTTTAATTTAACTTTGCCAGATAAGAAATTGTCATTCATATACCCGAGAGAGGTAGTCCATATCTGTTTGCCCCTGAATAAGGTCAGCAGGCTTATTTTCATAAACTTTAACTGTTTCCAAGTAGCGAGCACATTCTTCTAGGCTATATGAAAATGGATAAAAGAAGGTAAAAAAAAATTTAACCAAATGAATGACAGAAAAATACCATCATTGTTGTGGATTGGCCACCAAATAGTTTTTGGACTATTATCACGCCCAGAAAACGCGTAGACCCAATTGGTCAGACAAGAAAATGTACCTCCAACCGCATAAAAGAGTGCAGTCATGAAGTAAAGCTGTCTTTGTAATTTCAAGTAAGGGTTTAACCACGTCTTCCTGATACATTCCAAAAGAAATATTAAATCACAAACAAGGGTTAGCTGATAGCCATAAAAGAACTTACAACATCAACGTGACACAGCACAACACGAAGCTTCAAGTTCTTCGGAAGTTCCTTTATTCGAAAATAGAGATAATCTGGATGCAAAAGATGGTACCTAATACTGGAGGAATAAATAGAAATCATTAACTTTCATTCACATCATAAAGGGTGCTGACGTGCGATTGGTGGCACAGATTACAATAAGGTTATTCAATATGTTGATGAACGATTCTACCTCAAATAAAGAGCGCAGGCATTTTGACCCAGCAAGTAGTCACCGACAATGTCACCAAAATCCCATCGCACATTCCGTATATGTTTCAGTAGAGGGTTCCCCTTCTGCATTTACAATACAAAGAACAAAAAAATGCATCACCTTTCCATCGATTTCTTTGAGCAATCTATAAACGAATGTGAACATCAACTATACTAGCAAATTGGAGAAGGCCGAACAATGGTCCGCTGTTACAAAGATTAGACATTTCTGCATTATATTGTGAAAAGAAAACTAAATCACCCATACACTCGCAACAAATGCGGCAACTCACCTGTCTATGGCTAACAACAATGGAATTCCGACTCCCACGAGGAGGTGCTGAAACTGAAGGAGAAGGAGCATCATCGGTTTGAACAGGATTCCTGTAGCATAAAGAAAAAGCTTTCGATAATACATCATTCTCCGAGTACAGGACGAAACTGGAGGAATCAATGGGGAGGCGGACCTGGGAGGAGCAGGAGGAGGAGGCGGTGGAACCTCGTAGAACTCTGATTTCTTTATGAAATTGAAGGCCTGGGAGAAGGAGGTTGAAGGATTGAAGAAAGATTGCGGCAGCGATTTGTTCCCCTCGTTATCGACAACCTCTTCGTAAGACGGCACAGAAATTACGAACCCCGTGTTCTCGGGGTCGCCGCCATTTTCCATCCCCAAACGGGAGTCGCCTGGAAGCTGCTGCAGCTCAACACGAACACCCCTCGCCCTCCGACCGTACGTACCTTCCAGGCAGAATGCATCACACCAATTATTCTTGATTTTGGGTTGAGTATTTTTATAATAAATTGAATTCCTTAAACTTATTATAAATATTTACAATTTAATATTTCTAAATTTTTTTTAAAAAAATAATTTATAATAAAAATTATTAGTTCCAAATTTTTTTAAAAAAATCATAAAATAAAATTGAATTTAATATTGAATTCCATTCATGATTTTAAAATAGACAATAATATTAAACTAAAATTCAACTAATTTAATTTAACATATATAATCTATTACAATTCATCATTATTCGTTTCAAATATTTAATTCTAATAATATTACATTCTTCATTTTTTTTAAAAAAATTCTTATATAAAATTAAAAAAATCACTCTATTTAAATCCATCTTTTCCTTCGTTTATAAATACGAAATATCATAACCAAACCCCTGACTATATACATAACCAAATATATTAATCGGGCATTTGTTTCGATATCCGTATTTTCATATGATTGTGGATGGTAATCCTATAACGCATACAAGCATATGAAAATTATTAGCCAACAGCATACCACGAACACGAAGGAAACAAGGTGGCTTGAAAGCCAGCCTATATGGGGGAAGGGTGGGGGAGTTAAGTGTATACAATGTGTGTGCATTTAACCTTTTGTTTAAAAGTTGAAGAACAGACTCCTCCTCTTGCTCTTCTTCTTCCTCTCAGTGGCCTGAATTTCAACACTTCACAAGTTACATAAAGGCCATAAAAGATTCGACGAAAAACGGCGTCATCGGAATTCGACAGAGCAAGAGAAATCCGGCATGGAGCTGGAGCAAGAGCTTACCTTCAAGATGAACAGCCTCAAGGTGAGAACAATCGTATCTCTTGAACTGCAGAAATGACATTCAGATTTGTCAATAGACCCGAACCATGGGTCCTAACAACATCATAGCTGTGATAACATGTACGAAGCAGACGCTTGTATATATTCGCAACGAGGGCAGCAGCAGTATACATAGTAGAAGTAGAAACTCAAAAGCTCCGCAAGGTACACCACAACTAGAGAAAAATCCATGATTCTTATTCATTTGGTTCAGGCATACTTTTTATTTGTAGGAACTAATACTGATAACGAAGCATGAGCTTAAGAGGATTGCGATAGACAGATTAAAATACTTGATAGTTGCATATAATCATGTAAATAAAAAAAAATCATGAAGGGCAGCTAAAATGGAGAGATCCGTTGTATTTGACTCACCAACTTATGTCAGTTGATTTTTCTGCCCGCAGGATTTCCTCCGCTCCGGTAGGATCAATTATGGAGAAGTCAGTCGGGCTTTCAGGCAGAATGGATACCTACGAAGTACAGAAAGTATATTGAAATGGAGACCTACAGCAGATACAGGATTTTTTTTTTTTTTTTGGCATTTATCTGACCCTAACATTTTCATTGTGTTCTGCAGTAGTTGAATTTGAAAAGGTGAAATGAGAAAGGGAAGGCGTACAATCATGGATGATGAGAACTTCTTGGACACAACACCGCCATTTGTTCCACTGGACTTGATGCTGTAGCCACTCCTTTTAATAGACAGGGTAGCCGGCTCCCAGAGATCAAGAAAACCAGCCTTCATGGAAATAAAGAGGCATACCCGAAAATCATACAATATAAGACCATCAATATAAAACCAGAAATCATAAAATGCAGATCTTCCATTTTCCACATAGTTAAAACCATAATCAGAGCCCACCAACTGAACACCGAAAACAGATTATACTGACACGACAATTATTATATATTTATGCCTACAGATACAACAATTCCAGAAAATCTGATGTTCATATATCCACTCTGCTGAAGTTTCAACCCATATGTTCCACAGGAAACAACTAGAATGCTAGGAAAACCCAGCAAAGCAATTTTTTTCCTCTTTATTTTTTTTTTTTTTGGAAAACTACAAATATAATAGCATTTAATGAGTGCATACGACAGAAGTTTAAGGTCGCCAGTCGCAAATAAATTTACTAGAACCTAAACAATAAAAACAGTTAGATGCGTCATTTAAACCTATGCGTTTTTTTTTACCGTTTTTACCTCCGTGCAATATTGATCACGCTACAGAACTACAGAAAGATCTCAAGGGCCATTAATGAAGTGGACTTACATGTCTACAATATCTTTTGTTTCCTTCTTCTTTTATATCATCATTATTTTTGGATGAATGGAAAAGTTGTAGTTAACCATAACGAAAAATATAGCAGCATACTCACCGGAATTGACAGATTGAAGGAAGCATGACCAGAGTAAAGGGTCTTCTCTACGCATTCAAGCATGAGTGGATCTAGGACACGCGTTATGAAAAAACATCAGCATGCATCAGTTGCAACATATAATCAAGTCGAGGGATATTGTATAAAGAAAAGGTTGGATTGACTGTAAGTTGTCATTCAAAAGTTTTTGAAAAAAATATTTTGAAAGGGCAACCAAAGATAGTATCCATGCGACATCCATTATTAAAAGAGCATTTTTCACTTTATTCCACAGGTTTCAGAGAAACAGAGTGCAGAACTTAGTCAAAAGAAACTTTGATTCTTTATTCTATTTTTAAAATCTTAATCCAACTAATCACTGCACGGTTGCAACTAATTATATGATAACAGGCAGAATAGGCAGCGCAAATACATATGAAAAAATGAACCAAGGTGAAAAACAGTCAAATACACAACTTTTTGCTGCAAAGTTAGAGAAAGTCTTTTAATATATGTATACGACAAAAAAAAAACAGTTGCTAATAATATAATAATACTAAGCGATTATAAGGCACCTCACATAATCGAAAAAAAAAATTAATGAAGATTTATAATATGCTCAAGCTCATGCTACAGTTATGAAAGAGAATTTGTGGAATAGCTGGGAAATTTGAGTTAACACTTCTAGAAGTACACCAATTTTATAATATTACTTTTATGCATACAGAGGCATGGAAATTCTTTAACCATGATAAAAGAGTTTGCAGAAGGAAGAAAGATCCATGAAAACGCAACAGTAAACTAAAGTTCTGCAACTGTTAGACGATATAAAGCATCATCCATTACCACAAGGAATTTTCCTATGGTCATTGGCAAAGACCTTCACAAGTTCACCCTGAAACACAAACAAAGAGAATCCTGAGAAATGAAAATATCATTTGGACAATTTTCAGGAGTGCTACATCAATATCAACCATTTCGCGTTTAAAGTTGCATCAGCATTGTAGCTACCAGATGCAACTAAAAAACAACAACGAATCTTTAATGGAAAAATTTAGCAAATGATTATTGGCAATAAATAACCTCTGAAACATTTTTCAAACTTCTTCTCAGGGCAGAAAAGACTTGTGATGAATTTCAGATTTTATCACCAGACTGCAGCATTTTGATGATCATCTATTTAATAGATTCAACTCAACCACATTGAAGTTTGTTCGCTTCCATTATTTGATTGTAAAAAAAACTAAGTCTTGCATGGCACGCAAAATTTCTCTGGCAACATTCAGCTTTCGCTAATTACAATTGGCATAGTACTCCCATCAACAGTATCATTCGTTACAGAAAAGTTTAAACTTGTACACTCAGAGTACCTTACGCTTTCTATTATCTAATGGCTGTACTTCAATAGCCAGGTATGTGTCAACATCATCTGCGGTAACAAGATATGTTGGTCTCTTAGCCCCTTCAATCAAAACATAGCCAGAACAAATGAGCATTGGCAGAAAAAATAGCTGAGCAATTAAACTGGAGGTATTGTAAGCATGTACCATTAATATAATTGAAGGATCCATCCTCCAAATGCCTTACCCACTGTACTCAAAAAAAAAGAAGGCATTAGCTATAACTAACCGAGGCAATTACCTACACAAAACCCAAAGGAATTCAAAACTAAATGACTCAATATATAAAATCTATTCTAGCAAACCTCAAAGTTACAACTGGTTGTGCCATGTACAGAGTAACCACATGCATGGAGTTCCTCCCCAGGACATGGTTTCCCTAATATTTGGAGGCCCTCTATTGCAGGCAGTGGATCATCTTCTGCAGCTGGTTATGTATTTTAAACTCGGAAAACTGAGATGGATGGAGATATAATTCAAAAAAATGCAAGTAAAAAATCAACCCTCTGAAAATGAGGACGAAGGCTCCTCCAGAACTGTTGGAAGTGAAGGGGGTAGGACTTTGGATCATCAAGAATTCCAGATGCATGTTTCGAGTTTCGACTAATTGAAGGCTCTCTACCATCCTGGTTTCCTCTACTTTCAGGTTCATCCAACTCCCTGCTAACACTGTCCTCAAATGTGACTTTTCTACTACCTGGCCCCTCATCCTTTGGAACGAGGTATGCATCTGGTGAAAACACATTATCGGATGCAATGTTCCTAAAAAATGAAAGATAACTCTAAAATAAAGAACAGCAACCAGTAATTTTTGAGATTATTAAAAATAAATCCTTAGCAGATCAAATGTTTGACTACTTCATTCATATGTTTTTACGTACATGGGTAACAGTGGAAAACATTCAGACTAAATGTAAGGTGGAACAGGTGCTAATTAATGGCCAGAGTTCAACAAATGTGAGAATAAAGTACCAATTGCTGGATCCCAGTAAATCCGTCATGTATTCCAACTACAATTCAATTTACTTTTTAAGAAATATACAAACTAAAGTAATTAATTTTTCACTGAAAATTTATCTTCAAAATGACCAGTGTCAGAAACAGCGACCCAAAAATATAGCTTTCCACTATGTGATTGAGAAACTTATCAAGTATGCACACCTGATATCCAAAACAGGAATTTGGCAATACAAAAAAGAATTAATGTTATCATAAATCTACACGTAGCCCACCAGGGAAAAGTAAATTTCAAAAAAAAAAAAAAAAAAAATGATAGGTATACATAAACTTTAAAAGACGAATTCAATAGTGCACTACAACTGCAAGATAATTAGTTGTCATAAATCCCCTTAACCATCAGGAGACCATAACACCACCGAAGGGATTTTGGAGCATGCATAATTGTTGGAAAAATAATAGCTTGATAATCATGCAACTCCAATGTGAATCATGATAGAGTCACCTTAGAGGAGTGTCATTACAGTATGACATTTTAAGAATTTCGGAAAGAAATTAAAAGGCACAAAATTTCAGATGAAAACACAGTCAACGATTCCTATTTAGCCCTTCCAAAAAGGAGTTGCTATTTAGAGATGACCCACTTGCCTGCCAGTAGGGGATGAATTCCTACCAAGATCATCCAGTTCAGTCTGAGGGAAAACGACAGCATCTTCAATAATTCCCATATGCTGAGGTGAATTGGGCATCTTACTGCCAGAATATAACGGCTGTGGAACCAACTCCAGCCCATTTTTTTTCTGGCCATATAGGTCAAGAGTTTAAGGACAACTGATGGGTTGAGGATAGCAAGAAGCACCCCAATCAACTTCTTACAGAGAAATGCAACATGATAGGAAAAATAAATTAGGAAAAATGACGCATTCAAAATGTTGTATTTACCTCCAACTGCCAAGGTGCCAGTTGGTATTCCATTTCTTTTAGCTTGTCCTGTACAAATAGTTCAAAAGACAGAAGCATGCAAAATGCATTGTCATTCCTGAACATAATACCACCCCCTTCGCAGTTAGAAAGTGATTTAAACCACCATAGCATACCTGAGAGGAACGAAGCTGCTCTTGCAAATGTCGGAACAAAACCTACAGCATGAAAATATTAATGTAAAATAGGTAAAACCGCACTGCATTTCAAACAAGTGAGCATGAGGACTTTTAAAAGCTAGGGGCAAAAAGTATTATGCATACAAAATGAATGGATCTCAACCAATGCCAACAGACCTTGACACTGCTGACAATGGATTGGGCATCAGCAACACGAATCTCAATACCGTTTTTTGCAAGAAGGGAGATCAGGAACTCCACAAATCTTGATTCCTCTTCCTTGGCAGCCTGGAATAAGGAAATATGACAAGTTTCAGATATCGGTGGCATGCGAAGAAAGACAACAAGTTACTTCTACTTCATGACATTGTAAAATGATGTACAAGATTTCCAGAGTACGGCCATAGGAAGTGCTGACACACATCAGAGGAAAAAATAATAATAACAATATGCAACTAAATACCATCACTATAAGAAACAAAGAGATTGAGACCACGCATTCAGAACAAAAACTGTCATGTCAAAGGGCATCAAAGTCTGCATCCATGCAAGTAAATATTACCTGTAATGCATAACTGAGCCGCACATTCTCTTCCATTATGTCTTGCTTGTAAGAATTCGCTTTAGACACAGAAAATGAAAGATCCTGCTGTTGCTGATTAAAGACCTTATATAAATCAAATACAGGGAAATATCAACCAAGTGAAGTTTTACAAAAGACTAGGAAAACGTGAATGGCCAGCATTATTTACCAGGTGCATATGAGATATATTTTTCTCCAGATCCTGTGTCTCCTTGCACAATTTGGCTTCCTATCCAAGAAAAACAAAACCAAGACAAGATATGAGACACATAAGCATGCAAATATACGGAGTACCAAGCTACAATAAAACTGTTACCCTTCTCCCCCATAATTACTTGCTACCTTTAATGAGTATTCTGCCAGGTAATTCTTCAACTGTAAAATCTCCATTTCCTGTTCACGGTTTTTCTGTAGGATATCCTAGAAACAAATGACAGAAGAAGTGCAGATGACAGCCTTAGGTTTCCCCTTACTTAATGGGTAAATATTCTTTGTAAACTTTTTTGGTGTTAAGTAGCTACCTGCTTTGCAATAAGCCTGTCACTGCCTTCAGCTGTTGAAACTGACACCACCCCAGGATTCCTAAACTCGGAGTCTGAATTGAATTCATTATATCTGTAAACCAACCGACAAAAGAGCTAACCATTTTTTCTCACAAAGAATATTCAAATAAATGTATCACAAAAACTAGTATGTCTTAGTAATTAAACTTTCCTAATGAATTTTAGTTAGGATTTCATCTAGGTGATTGCTAGGACAAAAAACCTATAAAAAGATAATCTACTTCAGAAAATCATTTGCAAACAGAAGGTTACACATGAAACCTCCTATGAATTTCCAGAAAAAATAATTAATAGCCATATAAGATACCTGGCAGAAATAGACAATGTACCAGGAAGATATGACACTCCAGCTTTATCTGCATCTATCTGATGGTCAGGAATCATGTTCAATGATCCGTTGACACTGTTACCAATTTGGTTTTCTACTGCAGTTCCAATCGCCCAGTTTTCATTCCTCTTCATGACATTGTTTTGATAAACAAAATCTGACAAACGCGGTCCAGTATCCACATTTCCATTACCACATATCTGATTTTCTGAATGCAATACCATCTGATCATTTACACAAGTTTTATTTTCTTGTTCATTGCACATATCATCTGGGAGCGGACTGTGATCATTCGCATAACCTAATTTCTGCAGTGCAAATGTAAAAAAAAAAAAAAAAAAGTTAATCAAGACAAAGAAGCATGCATCATAATGAATCCTTAACTTAGCAGCAACTCTGGAGAGTTAATCCCAAAATTAACACTGAGATTCTGAGGCAAGGTATAGGAGTGGATGCCAAGTGAATGTCAACAATTTGACTTTTACATCGAAAATTTAAACCCAACCAGATTCAGAATTATTGCATTGTATTAAAGTATTAGAGTGGAAACCTCAGGGTAAACGTAAACTGGACAAGAAAATGGGATCTAAACACACAGATAACTAGACAATCACCAACTTTCAAACAGCTATCCGTAGAAATACTTCAGAGAAATACAGCATAGCTATTCTGAAAATGGTGACTAAAACGTAATATTTTCAAGCATAAAGGGGAGAGGCTCTTACATATTTCCTAAGCTCTTCATTTTTTCTCTGAAGTTCAATTCGCAAACGATTGTTCTCTGCCAACTTTAGATATAAAAATATAGTCATAACACTAATAAATGCATATAATCTACTCAATTTCTGTATACTATCAATCAGTCCAAAAAATAAATTTAACGATGATGTATATACTTCATGAATGCATCCAATCTACGGAAACAACATCTCTTGCGCTAAATCAAATGCAAGATATGCTCGTAACTGATAAGTCTTTTATAGTGAAACTACCACATAAAAAGCATAAATTCAGAGCATATTGGATCCTTTCATAGTGTTTGTAACCCACATAGCCCAACCTACATTGGGTCACTTAAATAATTCCCGCATATATAAATAAGGCTGAACATGCTTTATTTCTAAAATATGGGCCTGAAATAGCACTCAAGGTTTTCAAATGATTTGAAACAGCAATCGGTGACAAAAAAAAAATACAAGTTTCGCACGCAGGTAAGCATGTTGTTCAATTGTAGTAACAAAGAAGTAATTTTGACTAGAAACAAAACTGCAGAAGAACTGATTGAACCTGCTGAACGATAGTTGCGTGAGCAGCGTCGACGGCTTTTTCAACTTGCAGCAGCCTATCAGCACCTTGAACATCGTAGGAATCGTTCAATGCCAGGGTAGATAATTCGGATTGTAAATTGTCTTCTCCCATCTTTCTCTTAACCCTAATCACTCCATCGGCTTCTGAATTCCGGTCGCCGGCGCAAAATAGGATCAAACTTGGGGGGTATCGGAGCGGCAACGCGGCAATTGGACCTTTCTCCCGCCAAGTGGGCCTACGCGCAGGCCGAAGCGCGTGAATACGTAGTGCAGTTGTAATCTTTCTCCGGAGAACAAATTTCCGGATTCTTGACTCGGTTTATGTCACAGAGCACTCGAATGGTATGTGATTTGGTGAAGGCTCAGGATGCCGGCGCACGTTAGCACTCAGCGCGTGCCTCAGAGATGACGTTCTTTCTCCATTCTTTCCTCATTTAAAATATTCAAAATTATCGTTATTTATTTTACTTTTATCATAAGATAAATTTCATTTCTCATTTTCGTAAATTTTAATATTAAAATTTAATACTATATATAAACACAACGGTGGAGGAAAACAAAAAAAGGAAAAAAAAAAGTGTTGTGTTTCTGATCATCTTCCAAATCTCCTAAGCCGGAGACGCCGCAATTCCTCATCTGGGACTACTTCCGAGCTGGATGAAGCACCGCCGGCGCGGCTCGTCCCACACATCTCGCAGGCATTGTATCCACCGGAGTTGTCATATGTGCACGCCCCACAGCTCCATACTTCACGTATCCTCCCCCCTGCGCTGCCATCTAAACGCCCTCTACCGAAACTTCGCCCCTGGGAAGGTCTAAACAACCCAGAAGCAACTCTCAGAGGCCACCGGAGAAAACCGGTGAGGCCCTTTACAATCCACGTTAAGGGCCGGGACGGGGGCTTGTAGCATTCATTTGTATGTACAGAAGCCCTGCTAGTATCCCTCCAAGGTGGCCTAGAAATGAGACACGAGGCTCGAACATTTGGATGATCACTAGTTCTGCCCAGGCAGCATATCGTGAAGGCATTGGGAAACCTTGCACATATGTGTAATCATCTGACTGGGAATTCAGAACTACTTTCATGGCAAAAAGAACACCAGAAAATCCGGCTGAAAACTCATTGTAATAAACTTTGTAATAGCCCAAACTCAGCAGCCCCTTTGCAAGCAGTAAATGCATCCCCGGAGACATGATAGCCAGAGCAGACACCATCTTTGCAAATTCAATGCTTCCAAATGCACTCTCTAGTTGCACACCTTTCCATAATAGTGACAACATATTGTACACGAGGTGTGGTTCGCTTAGGTGATAGAATGCAGGCAATAAAAACCGTTTCAGATCCTTGTGCTGTTGCAAGTTCAACACAAAATGCAGGCCCATGTTAGTCTATCGCAACCATGCATAGAATGACAGTACCCATAAAAAATCATGGTTATGAATGTTAGCCGCTACATTGATGTATATGAATAGAGTGAATGAGAAAATTCGAGCAAGCATGATCAAGCAGAAGCTATGACAATAAAGTGTCTACAAAATGGGAAAAAGTGATGTTTATGATCAAAGACTGGTTCTTCAATAATACAAGCCACTGATTCCGGAAAATTAAACGCAAACCAAATTATTTAATTCACAAGAGATGACATTAAAAAATGGCGGATTGGAAGATGCCAAGGAATCAAGGCAAGGACAAGCTCAAGTTGGGGCCGCGTACCTTGAGAATGAGATGGGGATTTAACAAGATCCTATCGATTCTGGGTAGAAAAGGGTGCAAGAAACTGGGACGCAAGTAAATAAGCGTATTTACTGCTATAAGCGCCGCCGTGACAGGCGGTTTTCTCTGGAGGCTTGAATATTCGGTGATGACCTTCAATAGGAGAAACCCCAACATCCCTCCTCTTCCCCTGTTCATTTCCGGCCCTATTTCGTCTCGCCTTCTCAGCTTCGATGGCCGGAGATCGGAAAACCCTTGGGAAAATATAGCAGATGCCCTGGTTAGCGGGAGATTCTAGACGAACCTAGAACCTTGGAAAGGTAGAAGATGGTCGAATCGAACTGGCTTGTAGATCGTTAATTTAATAATAAAAATAAATCACAATTTCGATGGGAAATTTTGATTGGATATAATCAAACTTATTTATAATTATGAATTCGAAAATCCAATTCTATTTCCGATCAACGGAAAATTCCCTTGGATCCAGCTTCTCAGCATTCCCAGCGCCGCCGTGGGCTGATCCATCGGAACCAAATGCCCAGCATTGTGGATCCTCACGAACGCCAAGGGGCCCTGGCCTTTCTGCAATCCCGCTTGTTGGCCATTGACGATGAACGGAGTAGTCGCCGCCGCCGCAAACGCCTCCTTCCCAGACCATTCCATTTCGTGAACCCATCTCGAATTTCCTGTTTCGATTTCAGCAACTGAAGAGTGCATTTATGGCCACAAAGTGTTCGACGAAAGGGCCAACAGAATTTTACCTAGCCAATTGCAGACGAGATCGTATTCTCCGGCGTAGATGAGCACTCTGATTCCTTCCTCGAGAAGGGCCGGAATCCCAGTTTCGAAGTTCCTCATCCAGTCGGTTACCATGGCTTCGTACACGGTGTTGCTACATGAGACAAATTCAATGTCCCCAACGCCGAGGGCTCGCCTCACCGTGTTCTGGTTGAGAAGGTTCTCCACGTTGGAGAAGTTGTAGCAGAGGCTTCCCTGGCATCGTTTTCTCACATCGTAATACTGCATCATGAGATGTAAGTAAGAATTCTGTTTGTGTATTGGCTTGCTTTGAAATAAAGTCAAGTGCTTGAGCTTCTCTTACGTTTACGCCGCTCGCAATATCAACTATTTGGTGGAATATGCCGTTGCAGACCTGGTAAGCATCCGTGCAAGAAGACCCATCACTCTCGGATTCTGGTTATTTGTGACCACCATTAAAAAGGCTAGAAGAATTGATATGGTAGTCTATTATTTCATTGCATCTTGTTATTGTGAATTGAATGTGCGTTGTGGGTCTCTCCCCATATTTTTGAAATGAAACATGTAATATGTGTACCGCATTGCTTGATTGATTGCTGGCAGTTTGAAACTAGATCCCTCATGCTGTCATGATCAGATTGTTGAATGAGTTTCATGTCAAGAGCATAGTCAGTGTAGGCACTGTATTGGATTTCCGGGTCTGTAAGCCCATTTCCAATGGCAAATCCCTGCATAACAGCAAGTTTTTTGTTTGCATTGACTGTGGAGGGAGTGAATAATGAAGACTGAAATCAGGAAGAATGCATGCCTTTAGATTAATGGGAATCCCCTCTTTGTTCTTGTTCCTCTGATTTACTCTTGAAGCAAGAGCAGGAATGTAATGACCAGCATATGATTCTCCCGTTATATAAAAATCATTTTTTGCAAACTCCGGATGCTCCTTGAAGAAGGCCTGTTTTTATTGCAGACAATTGAGTTATTACACCAACAACATGGACCAGCTTTTGTCTCCGTAGGTTCATGTTGCATCTCTAGGAAGTAACTAACCTGCAAGAAGTCATACAGATCACCACTGACACCGTCCTCGTTGTGCCTGAGATCATCATCATCTGAACTATAGCTGAACCCCGTCCCAGTCGGCTGATCAACGTAGATAAGATTGGACACCTATATTTCCACTGATTGAATCCTGACATCTATCTATCTTGCAGGAAACAGGAGAACCAAAATGGTGTTTTGGATGTACCTTATCCCATCCAAAATCGTTCCAAGCTAAGGAGAGATTGCTTGTAATGTGGAAGGGGCCATTTTCATAAAACAGAGCTAACTCACTGCCGCATCCTGGCCCTCCGGATAGCCATATCACCACAGGATCACTCGAGCTATTCCTCGATTCGAAGAAGAAATAGAACATTCTGCAGTGGGTACGGCAGACATCAGAAAAAACAGGCAACCGCAGTGATTAAAATCACCCATAAGAAGGAAGAACCTTGCATCCTTGGTATGCGGCAGTCTGTAATAGCCAGCATGGTGCCCCAGGTCCGGAACAGAAGCCCCAGATTCTCCAAGTACGGGAATTCTAATCCGCTTCTCGACTACCCTCGACGCACCAGCAGAATAATACTGATGATCATCTTCATGGCGGTTAACTCTGTGCTTCGGGAACAAGTTCAACTCCCTGATCATCTTCTCACCTTCCGCCTTCAGGTTAAAAGAAGCACCATCTCTAGCCCCAGAAGCCCCACGGACAGGAACAATGAGGAACAAGAGGACAAGCCATGGACAGCGATGAAAGGACACACGAGGTGATGACTCCATTTTTGGCTTTTTGTTCAGAAAATGCGAGCACACACACATATGCAGCATATATACAGATAGATGCAGTGTGGGTCTGTATGTAGACGTGAAGGCTGCTAGGAGACGCTTCGCTGGGGGGCGTGTTTGGAGTGAAGGGAGAGGAAAAGCTCCGGAGGGGATGGCCTCACTCTAAGGTGTAGGTAGATTCAGGCCCTTTTTCCCCACCACAACGACACTGGTATTTAAGTATCCAGAGACGGGTGCGCCGTACCGATTAGATTTGGAATTTTCTTTACGTTACAGAGAATTAAAAATTCCTCTTTTGTAAAGCTTTTAAGAAAATAGAAATACCATCACAAATTTTCCCATTTGGTCTCTCACCTCTTTATGCAAATTTATAGCCGTTCTTAATGTAGAAAATGAGAAATTTTTTAAATCAATTATATTCTCAAACTTAACAAAATTTCATATCAAACATTTTTTATATTCGTGTCTAGAGTTTAGTAAATCAAATGATAATACTATTACAATTATATCTTTTTCATGTCTTGTATGATTCAAAATAATAATGATTATATCACGTTTATATCACATATGATGTATCATTATAATAGTTTTAGAATCAAAATTAATTAACTTTAATAACATAAAAAAATAAATATATAATTTAATAAATTTAGGGTAAAGTATTTATAAAAAAAGTGACTGTAAACTTTGAGGTTAAATTCTTTATATTCAATGTAACTAAGCGTGACAATGTAAACTTCACCATATTATTAAATTATTTGGTTGAAAATAAACTTACTATAAATTTGAGTATCAATAATAAGGGATGTTTAATAGATTCTTAACAAATCTAATTATTCGTACATTTTCTTACACGTTAAAATAAATAAAAAAAATACATTATGGGTGATCAGATTTTTCACACGTACAAAAACATTGGGGATGACCAAATTTCTAAATGCCGTCACGTTTAAGAGACCCAAAAATAAGGGTATAATTGATTGTAGTAAAAGGAATGAAGAATGGAGTCCAATAATGACGACCACTAGTCAAAAGGGATTCTAGAATTAAAATATAAATAAAAATAAATAATTAATTAATGAATTGAAGGCGAATGGGGTTTGGTTTGTCCCCGATCTATCCCCCCTTTCTTTTCTTGTTCACGTCTACACAACTTTTGTATTGTATTATTTGGGTATTTTCACAACTAACTCTGTCCATTAAACCTACAAAAAATGGGGCGTGGGACCACACGCTACCAACTGCGACTGTGACCTGTCCGGATGCCACATTCAGCAATCCACTCCACCCCTCATACAAAAAATAAAGCTTACATCCAATACAATTGGAACTAATAGTTTGGGTTATAACGAAATCATCAATATAACAGTGTCCGAATCGAGAAATACCCAGATCGAGCTGTGGAAATATGAATTTGTATGTACTAGACGATGAATCTTACTATCAATTTGATTGTCGAAGTTTCGTATAAAATTTGACGTATGATTCAAATATATTTGCATCAAATTTGAATTTAAAACTCGAACAAACCGAATAGATAAATGACCAAATCAAGTAGTACAAAGATAAATGTAGAAAATTTGAAAAAGAAGATAAATGTGCATATGACTAAAAAAATTTTCAGATTATTTTTTATGTATATATTTTAAAAATATAAAAAAAATCAGATTAATCGTAAAATAATAGCTCGCATGCATGTTACGTGAAGCCCATTGGGCATCACGAAGCGTGGCCCATATTGAATTCGGCCCAACGGCTAATAATTCGATTTATTTATTCTTTTTTTTTCTTACAGCAAGTGGCATATCTTAATCTTGATTGAATTTGCACTTTCAATCGTAAAACTCCAAATGCAAATTAAAGATTACTTATACACGTATTTTGTATGATTTTGATTCATATCTATTTCAAGTTCGACAATTCTCATAATTTCAAAACCTGATTTTGCATTATCGTGATTAATTTAGGTTCAACGATTATATTCCTTTTTTAATATTGTGCAAAGATCAAATTAAATGATTTATATTATAAGTTAATCAATCATACACTATTTCAATTATGAAAAGTGATTAGTCAAATCTAACAAGAAAGGTCCAACATACCGATAATTTCGTCACGCAAATTACGTTTTTCTAACCGACATTATCCGAGAATTATACCAAGAATACCATCACTTAAATTGATGTTTTTCTCATCCATCCATAGAAATACCAACAAACAAATGCCTTTTTCTTATGTATGCAATGCCTTAGAAAAAGGTAGGCTGCTGGGTACGTGGATTCTATGTGACGTAGGGTCGTTGGCCTAGGAGCAGTAGTGCCGTACAAGGGTTTCTTCATAATGGTACGTCCTATTATTGAATCACAATAATTGTATTGCATTGCACCCCCCACTCAACCTTAAGTCAATGGCCAAATTATATGATACCCCCCTTTTTTAATATTGTAACCACCCATACCCCTTGTGAAAAGTTTCAAACTTGATGAAATTTTTGATTTTCTACATAATTTCGATCCATTTTTTGTATTGAAGTAGTATGTTTAATTAATAAAACATATACAAAATTAGAAGTAATAAAGTTTTGATATACTAAATTCAAAAAAATGAAGATTTTCATAAATTTATATACGTATGTTTAATTAAGATTTCTAAACTATCGCAACTAATGCTCTTATTATATGATATTATTCGTTTTGAATATTTAATTTTTACGTTTTTACTATTTTTGACTAAGAGATTTTTATATGATCACTCATTCTGAAATTATCTCGAATTAAAGACGTTTAACTTAATAGTTTCTATCAAATATCTTCCATAGTAGTTACTTATTTAATCTCATCATATTCTCCTTTCACAATCGATATGGAATTCATCAAAGTCCATTCCATCCTTCCACGGGGCAGGATATCACATAATCTCAATATGTACAAGTCCTCTACATGAATACCGAGCATGGCCTACGAGTTTTTAATTTCAAACCAAGGAATCCTTGCAGCTTGGGTCAGAAGGAATAGAAAAGTATTGATTTTTGGGGGTCCTCGGTCACCTACTCCAATCCTATCCTCCTCCTTCACTCAAGTAGCTTGGAGGGCAGTGCAATGCAGCATCCATCCCACATTTAATTCCCCACCCTTCAAACCTTGTACCACCTGGTGGGGTGACCCAAACCCAAGCAAGCAATCTCACTTGGCCATAAGGCCTGGTCGACAACTGCATCAAAACAGGAAGAAGTATTAGAATACACAATATCATATTAGAGAATGAAATTAAAATAATTAAATATATAAGAAATTATATATCAATAGTAATCAGTTATATCTAATATTTTCTATTATCATTCACGTTTATTATGTACTGAATTTGAATAAGGGGTTTACTTCTCGTTTTGGTTGTGTGTTGTGGGGTGGTTCTTGCGCGGCGGGTCCACCTAACCATGTTGCTACGGTTCACCTCGGCCTCCGGTGTGTGTGTGTGTGTGTGTGTTAAATGGGAGGATGTGGATGCCATAATGCTTTATGGGAATCATTCATCTTGAATGCCCCCAACCAACTCACCACTTTCACCATAACGCACGCCTTCACTTCCTCCCAATTATTCAACTCCAACATTCAAAAACGGAACTCCCCATTCAATCCCACTCTTCATCGTATCCACCCAAACGATTCCTAGTAAATGTTGAAAATAATGCATTGCCCCTTTACCCCCCTCATGCGCACAAAAAACTAATTATTTGTATTTAGATAAATACCACGTATCTTATAGTATAAGAAAAAAAATCAAATCTTGTTCGATAATCGGAGGGTTTATAGGTTATGGGTCTATTAAAAACATGTATTTCTCCAGAAACATAATTATTAAAAGCTTGAATTAAAAAAAAAAAGTCCTCAGGTACCTGTTTCGATCTGCTAGAGGTAGGTACATGGGGGTAAAAAATTGATTTTAAATTTAGAATAACTATAAAAAAAAATATTATTTTTTTCGGAGGATAATGCTGCTTCACATATGACATGACAGAGTGGGGAGGGGCAATTGTGAACCAGCCAAATAAAACTTACCCAAAGTGAAAACTCAAGGATGAGTAGAGTGAGGCTCCCTCCTCTTCCGCTTCCTCCCCAAATAACCGCCTTTTTCTGCAGGCCCACGTCTCTCATTTTCCTGTGTACAAGTTCCAACATTGTCCACTGCCCCCAACTCCCTTCTTGCTATTCTTGCAACACCACCTCTGTGTTCCATTCATTCTGCTGCACTTGAGGGTAAGCTGCTCGCTTGTCTTCTTTATTGATCCAGTTTGGGTAGTAACTCTTCTGTCACAGAGTCCCTTTTGGGTCAGCTCAAGTTTCATACTTCTGGTGGCTGGATGGAAGGGAGAGTTCAGACATATGCGCGGCTGAGTCCTGGGAGGGCCATGGTGTGGACAGAAAAGTGCCCCAAATATCGGCATAGCCATCGGAGTGATCCGCCGCCGTTCTGCAACAAGGTGCCGGTGGTGTACTATCTTTGCAGCAATCAGCAGCTTCATCAGCCGCACCTGATGGAAGTTGCCTTGTCATCCCCTGAAGGCCTGCGCTTAAGAGGTAACAAACACTTGGAATTTGGAAAACGGGGTGCGTGGCTTCTGAGACGATTGTTTTGTGGCCTACAGATGTGCTTCAGAGGCTGAATGCCTTGAGGGGAAATGGCATGGCGGCAAGGTATTCTTGGTCTTCTAAGAGGTAGTAGAAGATGCTCAATGATAAATACTCCCTTTGTTTGCTGTCTGGTATGTAACAGAATCCATGTTGCTCTGTTCTGGGGAATGCAGGAGCCATAAAAGTGGCTATGTCTGGCATGATCTTTGTGAAGATGATCTCATACTTCCTGCTCAAGACAACGAGTATGTTCTCAAGGGATCAGAGTTCTTTCAACAATCAAACTTAGGTACATCAGAGTTCTTTCAGGGTATACAGAGCTTGAGAACTCACTCCTGGTGGCATCTTCTTCTTGTCAGGACCTGGAGGAATACCAGTAAACAAGAAGAGATCACAGCTGCACCCTCAAATGGGAACCGGAGCTTCTCCTTCTTCAAACTACAACGCCGGAAACCAAATGAATATTGGAGCTTCTCAGCATCATTGCTCCACTCCATCACTGAATCTGCCTTCCCGTTTCGCCAATGCTGCTACACAGACCGAAATCGATGGGTTCAATATAACTGAAGACAGGCAGACTTGCACCCGGCCTGTGGAAACCTGCAGTGAAAAGCAAGTGTTCAAAACAGAAAGGAAGAGCATCACTCTGTCTCCTCATTCCACATCCACTGATTCATTCCCCAGTTTCAGGAGCAACACCTTGGAGTCCCTTATAAGAGATGACATCAGGAGACTCGGGAACATCAAAAGATCACTTGCAGTGGGCGAGGCTCGAGCACATCCTAGTACAACACCGAGGCTCAAGCCATTGTGCAAGATCATGCAACTGGTCTCCTGTGGCTCTATCTATGTGAAAGACAACAAGTCTCGCTTTGTTCCATCATACAACCACTCACTGTTGGATCCCCAGCTGTCCTCTGCCTCGTTTACGTCTCGTGACCCCGATTTTTCGACGGAGAATCGCTTCATTACGAGCTTTCGACACAAGGATCACTCTTTTTCATCATCTTCCTTCACCTACGGTGAAAGGTAACCAAAAGCAACCACCTTTCGGAAATTCTCTCTGGTTATTTTACTTCCACCTTTTACAAACGTGTGATCACTGCAGAGTAAGGATGCGATTCGATATGATCAACGACAAGGCAAGTGACGGGGGAGCATTTGACTCAGTAAGATTCCAAGTACAAGACGACCCGGTTGCATCGTTGTGGAGGAACCGGAGTTCCAGTGCCAAGAACAGCGATGCATCGGCAAATGAACGAGGGAGAACGTCCGGCAGCGCGATTTTGCATGGGAAAGAAGATGGAGGGGTGATCGACATTGATCAAAGCTAAGAGCTTTTGACCTCAGAAGCTCCATAACTTTTCGACCTAATCTTCTCCACGCCGAGTGGATTCCAACGCTCACGTTTCGACAAAACCTAGTCCGGCTTGTAAGAAGGACGCCTACGCACGTGTTGAATTTAATAATGAGCACGTGGAACAATTAAGCAAAAGAATGGCCATCCATTAATGAGCATGGATTCCTTATCATTTTTCTTTCTATCACCAAAAGATTTTTTTTTTTCATTTTTCACACCAGAAAATAATTATTAAAAAATAATTTTGAGAAGTAGATATTGTGATTTTACAGTTTTTTAAATAGGGATTTTATTTATTTATTGAGAAAAAAGGGAAAATAATAACACGAAATCCATGGCTTGAAAGCATGAAAAAAGGACGACGTCTCAGGGAACCACGTTGCAGCTCAGAACTGGGAGATGGGCTCATGGGAGTGGTTGATGAAGAACACTTCATACACGATTCCGGCCACCGCGCCGCCGATGGCAGGCCCGGCCCAGTAAATCCAGTGGTTCCTCCATTTGAATGTGACTAGGGCTGGCCCAAATGCCAACGCGGGGTTCAGGGCGGCGCCGGTGAAAGCTCCGCCGGCGAGGACGCTGGCCCCGACGATCAGCCCGGCTGCCAGGGGAGCCAAGATTCCGATCTCTCCCTTCTTGGGGTCTACGGAGGTGGCGTAGATGGTGTACACGAGCCCGAACGTGAGAACGATCTCTAGGACGAAGCCGCTCCAGATCGAGACGCCGGTGACGGTGAATGTAGGAAGCTCCTGATCATTTACATCAAGGGTTGAACACAACTCATGAGATATGATTAAAAAAAGAAATAAATAATACATGTAATGAATGCTAAGTTTACGGACCTCGCCGCCGGTGGTGAAGATGAGGAGGGCGGCGGCGACCACGGATCCGAGAAGCTGAGCGATGATGTACGCAAGGCCCCGGAAGAAGGTGACGTTACCGCCGATGAAGAGGCCGAAGGTGACGGCGGGGTTGACATGGCCACCGGAGACGTTAGTGCCGACAGAGACAGCAACAAAGTATGCAAAGGCTTGAGCAATAGCACCGGCGACGAGGCCCGTGGGGGAGGCGAGGCCGCTTCCTGTCAGCTTGTTGTATGCTGCGCCAGATCCAGAGGCTGCAAAGACGTAGATGAAAGTGCTTATGAATTCCGCCACCGCCGCCTTTACGACTCCGGGATGCCGGAACTCGTCCCGACTCCCGACGGCGACGCGGCGGAGAGGGACGTTGAAGTAGTCGTTGGCGGAAGGCATTGTGGGTGACGCTATGCGGAGGAGCTGCTGCTGCTATTTCTTTATAAGCTTGTCCACCGCCCCTTATTACTCATTAAATCAATTTAAATTCAAAAATTCCAAAATCCATTATTAATTTCTATTTTCAGTCATAAAATCCTCATGAATATTACATGTTAAGAAATATGTTTTACTTCAAAAAAACAACATGTTTGTAAGAGAAGATTAGATCTTTTGGATTAATACACTAGAATTGGGATCGATTCTAGATCGATTAATTTTCAATTTCATAAAATCATTAATTTAAAAATTAAGGTTCGAAATATTAAAATTTAATCGAATCTTAACTGAAATCAACCCACACTGTTTCAATTCGAACCACCGTTATGCAATTCGAAAAATATTAAACCGAATTAATAGCGTAAAATGGACATTTTTAGAAGAAAAATTTATTTTCTTTGTATTGGAAGGGAATGCCGTCGGGTAGGTAAACCGGTAGCCATTCTACACGTGCATCATGCAAATATGAGTGTGCACCAGTGGCCAGCTGCCACGTATACCATGCTATTTAAAATTCGATGACCTGGCTGGACTTTCAGATCTGTCGTGACAAATAACGTGGTGGGACCCACGGATATGGTTTTTTTGATGATTTTTTTAATAGAAATATCTAAAAAAAATGGAAACTATACAAAAAATAACATTAGAAAAGTAATTACAGCATGTGCTATGTGATATAATGGATGATTTTTATTTATTTATACTATTCAAATTTACGGATCATTTATTTTCCTTTTTGTAAAATATTAGGGAAGAGTGATGGGGAGTTGGATTTTTATGTCTCCTGATCTGTAACGCAAACGACGACGTATCGAATGCCTATCTGGATTTCTTTCAATAAATGCAAGCCATGTTCGCGTCGGATTTTTTAAACAAACACCCATCTTTCAATTTTCTAAACAGTGGTATATGTACGTGCTGAATCATTGCATTTGGTATCATAATTAAACTTGAACTTATAATTGATGGTGGGGTAAATCTTCACGATAATGTTGAGTTTTCAAGAAGATGAAGGAGTATGGTTCACGTAAGCATTGAAATATATTAAACGAATTTCATATCGATTATAGATGAAATAAAATGATTATTATATAAAGATATCTTTCTTAATCTTATATCTTAAAAGTAGAGGTTAGGTAGTTATACCTCTCTTTGGAAGAATTTTTTATAATATTCATTATATTTTTAAATTCATCACAAAGTGTTTGGTATCTAGAAATAAAACGTTTGAAAAGATATCACCTTGTTAATAAGGTTTGCAAAGTATGAGGACAATATCTTCTTGTGAAGAAGAGTCATGTAGATGGCGCTTGAATGGACACAATTAGAGAGTAACGCTAAATTCTATTAGAATTGAAAATTCTTGCTGAGTAAAGATACGTTTTTTGTGTTTTTACAAAAAGTAAAGTAATTTTCAAAAATTAATTTCCATAGAAGATAATTTGATATAATTGATTTTATAAGAAAATCAATTATATAAAAATACATTATATAATTAAATACGTATTTAAGAAAATATAATTGATTTTATGAGAATGAAATTGGGTTGCGAACATAGTTTAAATATCAAGGTAATAAATATTTCCTAAAAACAATTAAATACATGATGATAACCAAAATGACATCCTATCAAGAGATTTGGGGATTAGGGTTTCGATTTAGGGTTTAGAATTCAGTCATATGTTGTACGAATTCAAGATGGATTCTGGAAGAACAACGCAACAGCTCACAAATGTGGAAGAACAACCCACTAGTTACCGTTTCAGCGATATTCAATATATACAATTGTGCAGAGTTGTTTGTTGGGCTAACTATGTACAATTACAAAGAAATAAAAGAAAGCCAATAGGCCCATAAAGCGTGAAATATCTGTTCTGTGCCTTCGGTTATTTCGCTTCAAGTGGAAACAGCCATCTTTCATCATATGTCACACTGAATTTAAAGAATCTTTCATAATGGAGACGATGAATGTTGTTGAACAAAAGGATCCTGCACTGCAAAGCATTCCAGGGGTTCTAGCAGTAGAACGACTGGGCCGGGTCCACTCCCGGTGTCAGAACCGGGTTCTCTGGAACCGGTGAGAATACCGCAGTCATCATTCCTAACATCCTTTCCATCGCGGCGTCCACCTGCATGTTCAGGGCGTCGGACAACCGCCATAAGTCCCCTGTGTTCATGGACTGGAATTCTGTATCGTGGCTCATCTCCTCCGCGCCGCGATCAACGAAATCATCCAATGTGTAGGTCTTGAAGGCGCCATTGGAGGCCTCCTCAGCCGCCAAATGCTCCAGCGCCCCTGGCCCGCTGGACCAGGTCCACGGGCCGTCCTCCGTCTCGATGGACATCGCGACGGCGTCCCCGCAGAGGACGGCCAGCTCTCCCGCCGACTTCTCCAGCGACGTCTTCTTCTTCTTGAAAGCGTTTCTACGCGCTTTCAGGTCGGCGATGGGTTTCAGGTGCAGTTTCCCGCGCGCCATCCCCGACGGAAGGTTCAAAAGAGGAATAATGGAGGGAAAACAAGAAAATGATCGATGAGGTTTGCGAGGGCGGAGGTCCGCTCCGGTCAATATATAACATTTCAGGGGATCTTTCTCCCCTGGATTTGCCAGCTAAAAGTGTGTACACCGTACACGTGTTCGATTTGATTTCATTACAAATATAATGATTTATTTATCAGTAGAAATATAATAATTAAATCAGCTTTAATTATAAGAAATCATTTGATTGAATGTGAATTATTTTTTTAATTAAATGATCTAATAGTTGTTAGTTTTGCCAGTTATTTCACTCAATATATAAGAATTAGGGGATTTGTCACTTCAAACTTCAAACAACCATTTATACTTGTTTAATTTGTGTTTTGATTTGTTTTAATTAAAAATATTCAAATTGTCTCGTAAAATAAAATTTAGAGTTTAGGGCTCAGATTTTTCAATTTCGAATTTGGTTTTAAGATTTGACATATTGGGTTTAGATTAATTTTTTATGAAGTAGTTTGCAAATGAAAGCTTAACATAGGCTATTATGCAAGCAACTTTAAAACGCAGCAGGGGTATTGGATAAAGAAATACAGTTTTGTAAGGTACTTTAAAATCCAGGGTTTAATTAGGGCTCGAGTAGACAATGCCCATAAAGAGAAGCGAGAGAGGGAATGCGCCAAGCATATTCTCATCTAGGTGAAGAGCACTTTGATAACAAATACACGGGCAAAATTTCAATGGGAAGCTATTTCCTTCATGAGAAGATGAGGGGAGTAAGTGCCTAGGAAGTTATTGCATTTAAAATGACTCATCTCCTTCATATTTCGTTCAGAATAAGACTCGAGTCGAAGGTGCCCGAGAAGACATCTCCTTGTGATGAATAATCGGGCAAGAAATGTTGTGCAAGGATCGTCATCATGACAAAACCCCAAATATAACGCACTTGGCAGGAAGAAATACTCACATACAAAAGTATAAGCAGTGCTGGAGGAGGATACAGTCTATAGCCGAGCACTTGGGTTTAAAAGATCTGAGCAGAGGAGAAAGAATCTAGGGAGCAAGAAGAGGCTAAGGATGATAATCTCTAGCACAACTGTAAATGTGGAATCTCGGATGGCTGATAGGGTATGCGCCTGGAAAGTTTCAATGGTGAGTATCTGAATAATGACAAGAGAGGAGCATTGGGCACTGAGTAGAGTGCCAAGAGAAAACCTAGGAACACTTCAGGCACGGCCGTAGATTCCCAGGTGCCTCCTGAGACGAGAATGTGGATAGGGCATAACAGAACATGAGCATTTGGATGGAACACATAGAGAGACTATCATCATGGTTGAGGGACCGGACCTCTCAAAGCAATCAAAGATGAATCCCATCCGGACATCTGGGGACTAGGGTTTCGATTTAGGGTTTAGAATTCAATCATATGTCACACTGAATTTAAAGAATCTTTCATAATGGAGACGATGAATGTTGTTGAACAAAAGGATCCTGCACTGCAGAGCATTCCAGGGGTTCTAGCAGTAGAACGACTGGGCCGGGTCCACTCCCGGTGTCAGAACCGGGTTCTCTGGAACCGGTGAGAATACCGCAGTCATCATTCCTAACATCCTTTCCATCGCGGCGTCCACCTGCATGCTCAGCGCGTCGGACAACCGCCATAAGTCCCCTGTGGACATGGACTGGAATTCTGTATTGTCGCTGTCGCTCATCTCCTCCGCGCCGCGATCAACGAAATCATCCAATGTGTAGGTCTTGAAGGCGCCATTGGAGGCCTCCTCAGCCGCCAAATGCTCCAGCGCCCCTGGCCCGCTGGACCAGGTCCACGGGCCGTCTTCCGTCTCAATGGACATCGCGACGGCGTCCCCGCAGAGGACGGACAGCTCTCCCGCCGACTTCTCCAACGACGTCTTCTTCTTCTTGAAAGCGTTTCTACGTGCTTTCAGGTCGGCGATAGGTTTCAGGTGGAGTTTCCCGCGCCCCATCCCCGACGGAAGGTTCAAAAGAGGAATAATGGAGGGAAAACAAGAAAATGATCGATGAGGTTTGTGAGGGCGGAGGTCCGCTCCGGTCAATATATAACATTAGAGGGGATCTCTCTCACCTGGATTTGCCAGCTGTGTAATAAATAAATAAGAAATATAAAATTCAATCATTATTAGAAATCATTTGATTTAATGTGACTTATTTTTTAATTAAATGATCTAATAGTTGTTAGTTTCTTAAATAAGGTTTTATAGTTTAGTTTTGATAATTATTTTATTAAATATATACGATTTAAGGGAATTTTTCGATTCAAACTTCAAATAACCATTTATACTTTTTAATTTGTGTGCTTTTAGAAATACAAGAGTTAGATTAATTTTAGTTATAGAGAATTGAATTGTCTAATAAAATAATATTTAGAGTTTAGGGGTCAGGTTTTTTGATATACAATTTGGTTTTAAGATTTGAGGTATCGAATTTAGGTTTGATTTCTTATGAAGTAGTTTGCAAATGAAAGCTTAACATAGTACATTATGCAAAAAACATTAAAACGCAGGGTATTTAATAAATAAATACCGTTCTGTAATATATTTTAAAATCCAGGGTTTAGCCAGCTCTCGAGTAGACAATGTCCAAAAAGAGAAGCGAGAGAGGGAATGTGCCTATTAAGAAACCGGAACTGGAAACTAAACTGCGGTTCTAGTTCGAAACGATTACAACTCTAAGAGGGAATGTGCCAAGAAGAGTTCACATCCAAGTGAAGAACAATTTGATCACAAATACAGGGGAAAAAGTTGATTGGGAAGCTATTTCCTTGATGAGAAGATGAGGGGAGTATGTAGCTAGGAAGTTACTGCTTTCAAAATGGCACTTGGGTAGAAAAAAAACTCCTTCAAAATATGATTCGAGTGGAAGGTACCCGAGAAGAGATCTCGTTGCGGGCAAGAAATGTGGTGCAAGGATTGTCATCATGGCAAAACCCGAATGGAAAGCACTTGACAAGAATAAAATACAGGAGTATAAAGCTGGGGGAGGAGACACTCTGTAGCCGAGCACTTGGGCGTAAAAGATCTGAGCAGAGGAGAAAGAATCTGGGCAGCAAGAAGGGGGAGGACAACTGTAAATGTGGAAGCTCAGATGGCTGATAGGGTATGCGCCTAGATAGTTTCGATGGTGAGTATCCGAATAATGACAAGAGAGGAACATTAGGACACTGCGTAGACTACCAAGACAAAACCTAGGAACATTCCAGGCACGGCCAAAAATCCCCAGGTGCCTCCTGAGACGAGAATTTGGATAGGGTATCACAGAACATGAGCATTTGGATGGAAGACAAAGAGTATCATCATGGTTGAGGGACCGGACCTCTCAAAGCAATCAAAGATGAATCCCATCCGGACATCTGGGGACTAGGGTTTCGATTTAGGGTTTAGAATTCAATCATATGTCACACTGAATTTAAAGAATCTTTCATAATGGAGACGATGAATGTTGTTGAACAAAAGGATCCTGCACTGCAGAACATTCCAGGGGTTCTAGCAGTAGAACGACTGCTCCGGGTCCACTCCCGGAGTCAGAGCCGGGATCTCTCGAACCGGTGAATATAGCAGAGTCATCATTCCTAACACATTGGTCCTTTCCATCGCGGCGTCCACCTGCATGTTCAGCGCATCGGACAACCGCCATAAGTCCCCTGTGGACATGGACTGGAATTCTGTATTGTCGCTGTCGCTCATCTCCTCCGCGCCGCGATCAACGAAATCATCCAATGTGTATGTCTTGAAGGCGCCATTGGAGGCCTCCTCAGCCGCCAAATGCTCCAGCGCCCCTGGCCCGCTGGACCAGGTCCACGGGCCATCCTCCGTCTCGATGGACATCGCGACGGCGTCCCCGCAGAGGACAGACAGCTCTCCCGCCGACTTCTCCAACGACGTCTTCTTCTTCTTGAAAGCGTTTCTACGCGCTTTCAGGTCGGCGATGGGTTTCAGGTGGAGTTTCCCGCGCCCCATCCTCGACGGAAGGTTCAAAAGAGGAATAATGGAGGGAAAACAAGAAAAGGATCGATGAGGTTTGTGAGGGAGGAGGTCCGCTCCGGTCAATATATAGCATTTGAGGGGATCTCTCTCACCTGGATTTGCCAGCTAAAAGTATGTACACCGTACACGTGTTCGATTTGATTTCATTACAAATATAATGATTTTTTATCAGTAAAAATATAATAATTAAATCAGCTTTAATTATAAGAAATCATTTCATTTAATGTAAATTATTTTTTTAATTAAATGATCTAATAGTTGATAATTTCTTAAATAATGCTTTATATTATAGTTTTGATAATCATTTTATTCAATATATAAGATATAAGGGATTTGTCAATTGAAACTAATCTAATTTAAATAATTAGATTAGTTCTAATTATAAAGAATTGAATTGTCTCGTAAAATAAGATTAGGGTTTAGGTTTTGATCTCGAATTCGGGATATTGGTTTTACAATTTGAAGTTTAGGGTTTCTAATTTTGTTATGATGTATTTTATAAATTAAAACATTGGTGATTTGTTAATGAACTGCCGCTTAATAAGATATCCATGGTTTACCTCTAGGCTCTAACTCTAACCCATGATTAAATTAAAATAATTATTTTTTAGTATTTTTGAAATATATTTACCGTAAATTAAAATCAATTCGATTAAAAAATATAAGTAAATATTAAATGTATTTAAATCGATTCACGTCCACAATAGTGTATTTGAGTACAACAGTAGGGTTCTTGACTAGAGTAGAGTTGATGAAGGCAAGCTAATTGGCGTACACGATCACTCTTACTCGAGCTGCAACTTCGGGATGGAGCTTCAGTTCTGCAATGTATTCTCCTGTTTCTCGAATCTCTGGAATGGAGACGATCCTTTTGTCGATTTCCCTGATGAAGAAGAGGTCTGGTTTATCAACTTGTGGTGGTTTGATAACCTGATATGAACAGGGTATGCCTGCCTGAGGCCTGAGTACCTTTGAAGCTGCGCCTTGATGATGTCCACGAGGTCCTGAGCAGTGACACTGTGGGCGCACCATTGAGAGAGGGAAGTTTTGATCAGAAGAGAAAAGGGAGTGTAGTTTCCAAGCATTTTCGATATAAAGCGTGGTTGCACTTACGTTCCGAAGATTTGCTTCCCTTGGCCACCCTTGCGCTTCACTTTGAACCCACCAACAGTCTCGAAGATTCGAGCGAGTTGCAGAGCCTCTTCTTTCACCTGAAAGCCAGAGTTGAAAAGATGGGGTGTGATTCAGGTAGCTCTTAGCATCAAATGTAATTTTGTAGCCTGTGGAAATGATTGATGGTTACTCGTTTCTTCTCTGCCTCTATTCTCTCCTCTTCCACCTTCATTTCCCTGATGGGGATGACAGAAACTAGAAATCAGGTGCATTCATTCATAAGCCATGATTTTTCAGGTGCAATGAGCATCATGCCTATGAAGAATTATCAGCCAATTACAGCAAATTTTTTACCTTTCAGAAGAAGAAAACGTTACTTTAGAGGAATGGTTTACTTCTCCTTAGATTGTGTGTTATATTCTATGCAGCATCAGGTAGTTATTATACTTGCATTTTCATTTCCCAAGACAAGCATTTTGCTAAAGAAAACTAGGGACAATACTGAAGCCTGTGCACACACGCAAAACATGACCCAGACTTCCCATTCTCTTAACCAAGGCAGAATAAAGAGCACAGACAATGAGCCATGGAAAGAATGCATTTGAATCAGGTAAAAACCACCTACTTGATAAGATCGGGTGTCACAATCTGTGCCATTCCCATTGGTAGCAGAAAGTTCCTGTAAAACCCAGCTTTGACATCCAAGAGCTGCCCTTTCTTCCCCAATTCAGCAACATCCTCCTTCAAGATGATCTACAAATCCAAGAGCCCATTTATAAAATACAAGAAAAAAACAGAGAAACCCATTTCACACCAATGGCAACCACACTTCACCGATTTCAGCATACCTTGCGGACCTTCCGAGCTTTCTTCTGAGCAACCACAGAGAAAACAGAGGCCGTTACCCCAGCCCCCGTGTTGGGGCTTCTTCTCAAGTTACAATTGCGAAGACAAGAAGACGATGAAGACAGGGAAGGAGCCGCTGAAGCCATTGAACCAACCCGAGTGCAGAGAGATGCACTCACCGTTCCCTTATCCGCAATCCACATCAGTAACCGGGCTTGGAGTCACAGGCCGCAGCCCAAAACGAAATTCCCACTTCCATTTTTTTGAATTTTTATTTGAAAACAAATTCAAATACTCTTAATGCACATTCATATTCTAAGTTTTATTTTTAATTATAGATGATGCAGGTAAAAATATTAGTATTGGCTTCGAGCAGTCTTGGGTTTAATTTTGTATGATTAAAACAATGAACTGTACAATTGATGTTAGAGGCATATACGAACTCATGTCAATAGTAGAATGAGGTACTATTCAATAAGAGAGTTGAGTATCTAAAAAGAGGAAAATAGTGGTGAATAATCTAAAAACGATATCATATATTGGTAATGAGTGAGGAAGAGAACATATTTAAATATAAGAATCTTCTTAATATTGTATTAAACCTTCTTACAAAAGAATAAAATGTAAAATCATGAGGATTATATGTTCGAAATGAACAATATACTGCAACAAGATGTTGAGTCGTTCATTATGCTCCATTATTGTGATTTTTTTCTTCAACCATGGTAAAAAATAATTTAAGTTGGTTTTAGGGTGTTTTATGGTATCGACTATTTTTGTGGACAAATATTTATGAAAATTATGGGAAAAAGCACCCGTATTTAGAAAGTGGAGTGACCAAGCAGGAGATGCCTGCCTGTTGACTTTGCTCAAGAGTCCATTTTATTTACACGTTTTGTAATTATAGGGTGGGCCCCGGTCCATAACTGCCATCTCCGAATTCGCCAGCAAAAATCATCCATCGTCAATCCAAAATCCCTAGGAACCAATCGAAGCGCTACCACCGCCGACGGTGACCAGATCCGCTACTTCTCCGGGTAGTACTGTTGCAGAATCCGATCGACTGGGGACTGTATTCCCTCTTCATCTGTGACCATGACCTCGAATTGCTCCTCCTCCTCCTCCTCCCTACTGATCCCGATACTCATTCTTCTCGTTTCTGTGCCGCCGTTGATCTTCTTCGTCGGTCCTAGATTTCTACCCATCGGCCGGATCTCCATCTCCGTGCCTGACGAGCTCGATGACTTATCGCTCTTCCACAAGGCTATCGCTATGGATTCGGCTAAATTTCCCCGCCGTAGCGCGCGTCTCCCTTCCGCAAAATCCCATCTTTCCGCTTCCCTCCGTCGCCCCAAGATCGCTTTTCTTTTTCTCACGGACTCCCCCCTCCATTTCGCTCCTTTGTGGGAACGGTTCTTTACGAATGTCACTTCGAGACTTTACAATATCTACATCCACGCTGACCCTTCTGTTAAGATCACTCTTTCAGGTGTCTTCGAAGGCAGATCTATACCTTCCAAGAGAACCCAATCCTCCTCCCCGACTCTCATCTCCGCCGCTCGCCGCCTCTTAGCCACCGCTATGCTGGATGATCCGTCCAATGCCTACTTCGCAATGGTCTCACAGCACTGTATCCCACTTCACTCGTTTCATTACTTGTATAACTTTCTGTTTGACCTGGGGCGACTGTCCATGAAATTGGAATTCTCAAGCTACATTGAGATTCAGGACAATGAGAGCAGTCTGTGGGATAGGTATAATGCTAGAGGGGAGGGCGTGATGCTTCCTGAAATCCCGTTTGATGAATTTCGTTCTGGATCACAGTTTTTCGTTCTTACTAGAAAGCACTCTTTGATGGTGATCAGTGATACAAATCTATGGCGCAAGTTTAAGATGCCTTGCATCAAAGAGGATGCTTGCTTCCCTGAAGAGCACTATCTTCCAACTTTGTTATCTATGCAGGATCCAAATGGTTGTACACATTTTACACTGACAACCGGTAGTAGATTTGGGCAACCACATACTTATCAGCCTGCTGAAATTTCTCCTGAGCTAATTCACCAGCTCAGGGAATCGAACTCCACTTATTCTTATATGTTCGCTCGGAAATTCTCTCCTGATTGCTTGAACCCCCTGATGGAGCTCGCAGATTCAGTTATCTTCAACGACTGACACTCGTTATGAATAAATATGTATATAGAGAAGGTGACCCCTTTTTCTTTTATTGGTCTTTCCTCTGTGCACCGTGGAATGCAGTTCTATATTGCATGTGATAATGTTGTGTTTCTAGTTGACAAGGCATGAAATTTAGCTTTCTGATTATCATGATTGTCTCATGTGTTAAATAGAGTCCTTTTCATTTGGTAGATAGTCGGCGTACAGCTACTTGCTGCCGCTACAACTGGTTCATTTCAAGCTCTAGCACCAACATCAGAACCAAGGGGCTGGTGAAGCTATTCACACATGCAAACACAGTTGCTTACAATCTGAGATCTGTGTGTGGCTTGCTCTATGCAAATACCAGATATGCGAATTGTAAAATTCTGTCTAAGGTATCCCAGAATTGTAAAGCTACAGTACTCAAATATACCAAATGAAGATCACAGGTTCTGTGTAAATTTCACACTGCTTGCTTGTCCATCAGTGCTGGATGGCAGATCACAGGCTCCCAATGGATTAAATCTGTCTCATTTTTTTCTAAAATAAAAAAAATATAGCATTTGAATCGCCTGATTTCACATCTGTAGATTTTGGATCCTTGTTCTCCACTTGCTTTGGAAGCCGGGACACAGATAAGGGACACGCTTAAGCATGAACACAAGAATGACACTGTAGAGTAACTGTATAGCATCCTTTATATGTCTTCTTTTGTTATTGTGTTTATCCAGTAAGCAGCTGCTGACAAAATAATGAGAGGAATGTGTTCACTCTCCTGCATACTCTAGCGGATCCCGGAGGATCGTGAGAAGTTGTTGCCGAGACCAGGCTCTGTCATCCTGTGCACAGACTGCGGGGGTTTCTCCCCTTCAAGCCATTGCAGCAGCCAGAGCAACACGCCGAGATCATGTCCCTGCATTGCTGTTCTCTTCATCCTGTAAGTGGGTTCAAACTCGATTCTGTGAACGTGTCCAACATGACAAGATCCAGAAGGCTGCTGCCCCTGCAGAACAGAACAACAGCAGGAGGCTGTTGTCTCTGCTGTGTGATTGATATCCATCTGAAAGGCTGATGATATTGGAAAGCCACATCCTTAGAGACAATCCATTTCATTAGAGATTCCCAAACTTCTGACGCCTAAAATGCTGCCTTCACTTGAAAACACACATTCATATCACTGTTCATGTCACACTAATTCTCTGGATTTTTCCCTTTTGTAGCCAAGACAGCATGGAAGAGCAGAAGGGATTTTGGGGAAAAATCAGAGAAACCCATGCAAGTATTGAGACGTGCTAGCACCAAACATAGAATCCCCATGACATGACAGTTTCCCAGTGCATATCCTTACAGCCATCGCATCAATCTCGAGTTGCGCCTCGAAACTCAGAGCAACCAAAATCAAAACACGACAGAGGAAACGTTCAGAAACCCCACGACGTCATCCATGTCATGTGACAAGCCTATGCGGCGCCGTCAAAAAAGCACAACAGCCAAGAGAATCCCATAGGAGGATGATCATTAAGGTTTACTCCTTTCCTCTTTTTTGGTAAAAAAAGAAACTTTACTTGCACATACTACACAGTCATTTCATAGCCGTAATCTTACTCCAAAATTGCTGCTTCATGCAATCATTTCTTCTCCCCTGTCTTTTGCTTCCTCCCATTATATATACGTCTCTCCCCATTTATTCAGAAACATCTCATATTCTTTGGTAATAAAGATTGACTGGTCGTTCCAATGGCAAGAAATAGGGGTTCCACTTCAAGAGCTGCTCTTTCCTCCTTGCTGATGCTTGTCTGCTTCTTCTCCCTCAAAGATGTTGCTGGTTAGCTGCTATATGCAATCATCAATATACGAAAAAAACATCTATTTCCCTAACAATAAATAGCTGCAAGCATTTGTTGTGTACTGAAAAGGTGATTATATGCTATTTTCACAGGGTGCAGTAGGAGTTTGGACAGGTTACAATTTCTGCGCGGGGAGGTATGCATGTGAACTGATCCCATTTACTTTTCTACATGGATGTATAACTAACTTTAAGTGGTGAGCCTTTCAGTTGCTCCTGGAAGCGAGGAAGGTGGCGATGGAGAACAGTCAGGCTGGAGGGATGAAGAAACAGATAGCAGAGACTTTGAAGCTGAGAAAGGTTCCCGCAGGGCCTGACCCGTTGCACCATACTGGCCAGGATCCTCAGAGGCCACAAGTTCCATAATGGTTCTATTGTTCTGCATCTTCAACCTCAGTAGTTCTCTTTTTGGGAAGCTCCATCGGAAAACTCGAGTATAGCATGTTGGTTGTAGTTTTGATAGAAGTAGTGCAATGTAGAAAGCTTGTTTTCTAACTTAGTCTACCACGCACCCAGAACTAAAGCTAACGCCATAAGAGACTCGTCCACTGCTAAAAACTCATGAATCCCAGTGCAATTGTATGTGTTTGATTGATCTGAGGTTGAACATACAGATTTAAATTTAATATTATAAACTATAGAATATTTAGTTGTTAGTTTATAAAAAGTTTGAAAGAAAAGTTTTTTTAAACTTCATATATATGAATTTATTATTTCTTATTTTTTTAAATCAATCAATATTATTTCTAATGTCAATAACTAAATATTACCTAAAAAATTAATTATATTTTATTTTATTTATTTAAATTGAAAAAGTTAAATTCATTTTATTTCCTTGTTTCTTTCGTAATTATTTAAAAATTAAAAGAATTATGAAATTGAGAAATACTAAATTAAAATTAAAATTTTTAATTTTCAGTAAGTGGGAAAGAAGATGGCTGTTTGGTGTGATATCTTCGAGTAAATAGAAAGCAATTAATTAGAGAATCAAATCAATTAATATTCCAAATATTCATTCCCATTTATGGGGAAATACACAAATCACGACAAGTGAAATGCAAATGCACAGTATATACCTTCCATTTATCAGATCGATCTATAAATATCCCCAGCCGCATTTCATTTCACCTCCACCGCCATCGGGGAAGGAATCTCAATGAGAATGGCTGCGGGTTCTTCTAAGGCTGTTGCCGTCTGTCTGATTGCTGTCTTGGTCGTGCTCGTATTCGCCGCCACCACCACCGTCGTCGGTAAGTCCGTCTAACGTGAAAACCGTCCGATGATCTTCTGTATAACGACGATCGGTTTGTCCATTGCAGAGTGCAGCAGGAATGTGGAGGAGCTAGGGGTTCTGCGTAGCCAGGTAGTACCTTGTGCATGAAAACACGTACCGTTGTTTTTCTCTTTGTCTGATTTTTTGCACAGATATTGTTGGAGGCAAAGAGGATTGCAGCGGAGGGGGGTTACCGTGCAGAGAAGGGGAGAGACTGGTCGTCGGAGCTCCGGCTGGTTCCGGGCGGACCGAACCCCGATCACAACTGAGGGGCGAGCCACCGCCTTGAGGCTCAACCGCATCTCTGGAAAATAATAATAATAGTAATAATGAAAAAATAGGGAGACTATGATGCGTGTGACCTTATGAAAATCATTTAATGTTATTTGTCGATGAATTAATTAAAATTGATTGTTTTCTAAGGATAATTCAAAATAAACAACTCTCCAAGATTGCAATTTTAATATCAAATGATAATTATTTTTTAAAAATATAAAAGTCTGTTTCTATGAAACGGCCCGAAATTTGCATGTCGCGCTCTGAGTGATCGGGTTCTTCCGCCGTCGAAGGCGGCTTTGATGCCGACCGGGGAGATGACCGGCGCCGATGTGTCGGATGCATCCGCCGGGGAGGCGGAGGAGACGGAAGGCCAACGAATTTTCTGTCTCCGCCGAAGAAGTCGGATTTTCAAGTTCAATTTTTTCGTAACCAGCATCACAGCACTTTTTTTTCTCGAACTGAGAGGAGCTTCTTTGCCTCTAGACCAAGAGCTCGGCAGGCGCAGGATGATTTAGCCGGCGACATGAATGATGCTGCATGTAAAGAGCTCTGCTGGAAGTCAGTGGCGGCCAAGATGCAAACAGGCATCTTCTCAGGGATCTTGAATGCGTACTGTGAGGAGCATAATTCAGAAAACAAATTCAAGGTCTTTTGACATCATTTTCTGGTTGCAACTTCCACCAAGGACCATCACTTTCCCTATTCAAACCAATGCTTTCGAAGTCCTCGCTCTCCATTTCATGACGATAAAATTTCTTCTCGGTTTTAGGATCATAGTTCCACTCCAGCCTCTTCAAAACATCCTGGTCTTTCCATTTACCAACAACTGATAAAGCCTCTTTCCTGGCTTTCCCCATCATAATTTCCTGCCAAGAGAAGGAAGCATCTGCTATTCTTTTTAGTGCTCCATCATTGGTATCACCTACAACAACCGTCCTCAAACAATCCCTCCATTCCTTCAGCATACCCTCATAACCTGAATCATGGGAAACAAGAACCAAGCAGTTGATTACCCTTCTGTCAATCATATCCACAATTCTTTGTCTCGCACCGCCTGCCTGAGTGAATGAGAACCCTGCCTGCTTCAGCTCATCAGCAAGGCTATAGCCATCTTTAGGGATCGACATCTGTTTAGCAGCATTTCTGTATTTCTCCATCTTCATGAAGTACTTGCCCACCAAGTTCACTCGCCGCATCCCTCTTGATGACTCAATCTGGTTCAGCCGTTTCGTGTGCTCACACTCATGAATTTTGAAGTGATTGTTCAGCTTCTCGGCAGTGTAAAATCTCCTCCCACAAACTCCACATACGTAGGGTTCCTTTGGCTTGATGAAATCCCAGGTTTTTCTTCGGTTTCCAAACTCACCTTCTACCCTGGCTGAAGGAGAGGAATAGCTGAAAGCATGGCCATTGCCGTATGCAACCATATGCTTGACAAAACCCAAATTCTCTGCTACTTTCTTTAACCTGATGGCAGCATCGAAAAGAGGGATTGACTTGGGTGGCTTGTTATCCAGATCCCAAAAGACTGCAACACTGTTTTCACTACTAAGATGATTCCCTGAATCTGAATAACCAAGACTCCGTGCAGTCGCAGATTCAGACGCAAACGATCTCAGAATCCAAATATGTTCGTACCCACATCTTTTGAACACACCCCGACATTTCACCAAACACAGCATAGCTAATGCCGAAACATTGAGTGAAGACAGAAGTAAATCAACACAAATTCTTCTATGATCGTCCTGTGATCAACGGCTATCTCGCAATCCGAATCAGTTTCTATCAAACTTGGTTGGAAATCCCTGGATTTCAAACTGGATAAATCACAATCATATTCAAATCCAAAACATGCCCAAAAGGCAAATCAGCTTGGCGCACACTTCAAACAAAAAGGTCTCAACATTCTTAGATTCCAGAGTGTAACAATACGGCAACGACGCAAGCATGCCCAAACATGAAATTCCTCAAAGAAAAACTCACCATCATCACGCGATCGCGGCAGTGGCGCAGGACATTAGACGGTGGCCGGGGAGCCGAGAGTGCTCGCTCATCACCACAATCCCTAACCCAGAAACGGAAGCAAAATAAAACGAGAATGCCGTTAACACTTTTGAATAGTGGGCTTGTTGAAGCTCAGCCCATCAACATGTTTGTCTCCATCAAAGTGAGCCTGCTCTCATCAAGCCCAATATTTGTCCATAAGAATCTTTTTTCAATAAAACTATCATTAAATCTAAATAACTCTTTACATCTTCAAATTATTCCAAATTAAAAACAAAGTGACAAATTAAATTAATTAAAAAATAAAAGGAAAAGGGTGTCAAGTATCTCTGCACACCAATCACATGTCTCAATGCCCACAAACACACCATGTGCCAAACGCATAATTTTCTTCTTTTGATAACCGCACCATCAAGTACACTACTTCCACAAAATAGCTTCGAAATAGAAATTTTTTTTACACTGTGAATTGAATTTTTTGAATTTATTAAAAACAGGTTAGATCCATTATTTGATTTATTTATAATTTTGAAATGAATTCTATTTTTTTAGGATGTGTTGAATTCAATATAAATTATTGTAAAATTATTCATGAAAAATAAAAATAAATTTTTAAATTTCAGAATTTTCCAGTCATTTTCACAAACACACCATGACATGTATCAATTATGAATCCGAGTTTCATTCTGATATAAAATATTATGATTTACCAATCTTATATGATATTGTTCATTTCGAACATATTATTCTCATAATTTTATATTTTTCATTTTTAGATAAAAGATATCATGTAAAATTAAAATGATTTTTCTATTAAAATAGATTACATCCCTCGTCCGTAACAAATGTAATGAAAGTTTTGCTCTGATTGTTTGCACTGCTGCTTCAAACACATCAAGCTCTGTTGGGTTTTCCATGGCTCACAAATTATAGTAAACAAAAAATGGTATATTCTCAATATTTGTATGTTTATTTTCTGTAAATTGAAACAATTCATTCCAAGAACTTCCCGCTGGCAGAGAAGCTAAGCCTTTTGCTTGAACCAGGAAGATGATCCTGCGGCGCAGCCGGATGTGCGCCCGAAACAATCCTGTCTCTTAGATCCTTGATCATCCTGTACATCTCCATCTCCTCCTCCTCCCTCTTCCCATTTGGGGCACTTTCTTGTGCGGTGATCCATTGAACTCCTCTTGTTAAGTCCTCAGCATTCAGCTCAATGGAATGAAGATCACTCTCTTCATCCTCTTCGTCTTCGTTCTGGGTTTGCTTTGGTGATTCCTTCAGGTATGTCTCTAGCTCCACTATCTTTTTATACCTTGGAGAATGAATCACGCCTTGCTCTTCGGTCTTCTTGGACTTGAGATATGACTGAAGCTCGTTTCTCAGCTTGTCCACAGCTGCGTTCTTCTCTTCAAACTGATATCTCGCTTCACAGAGCTTCATCTGCACACGCTCCTCGCGCAGAACATCAGCAAGTTGAAGCATTTCCCTCTCCTTCTCCACCTCGTCCCTCTCCTTCTCCGACTGTTTCTTCAACTTCTCCACCTGTTTCCACGTGATCCCATTCATGAAATGTTTACAGGGAGTTGAATTCCTGAGAGCACTATACCTGCGCCCTGTCTTCTGTAATGCCTCTGGCCAAATCATGGCACACTTGCTCAAGTACTTCCAGAGCCCTCTTCTCGTTCTCGAGCTCCTTGCTGGCTCTGGAAAGCGATGCCTTCGCCTCCATAAGTTCATGCCCAAGTTGAGCGTTCAGCCTCTCCGCTTGCCGCTTCAATCTCTTCTCCTTCTCCAGCTCCGAAACCACAGATGCAATGGCGGACCGGATCCTATCTTGCTCCTTCATCTTCCACATCCTCCTCTCTTCTTCCAGAAGAAGCTCTATCTCAGGGAGGCTCGCGCTCCGGTCGTGGAGCAGGTTTGTGACAATGGTGAAGGTCCTGTTGAGCTCGTACTTGAGCGCCGCGAAGAGGGAGGGGACCGTCGCATCCTGCTGATGGAAATTGCAGAGCTTGTTCATCACCTTCAGGAGCTCCCTTGAAGTTATGAGGGTGTTGTACACGTCCTTCAGACGACTGTAGTTCGAAACAACGACATCCCTGCAAGTGCTCTGTTTTCCAACCGATTCAAGAAGCTTAGACAGGGAAGAACATGCATCTGTTTCTTATCCTAATTTTATAATAAAATTGATATTCTAAAAACTTCAGAACTAAAATTCTCATCAACTCCCTACTTAGGAAATGGTTCCAAACACAATAATTAATATTTGAAACAAATTGCAACCATAATAGGTTTGATACCGTTTAAAATTAAAGTACATTTAATAGATTAATTTAATTATATAAAATTACTTAAATATAATTTTAAATTATCTATAAAATTTAAAATAAAACACTCTCTTATTTTTTTTCATTAACATAAAATAAAATTATTTAAAATTAAATTATTAATTTATTTTACCCAAACATTCACTTTATCTCTTTGAATCAAACTTTTATTTATAGAAAAAACATGGTAAAATTAATTTTATTAACATTCAATTTCTATTTCATTAGAAATAATTTTTGAAAATTAACTTTAAAAACAATAAAACATGTCCTAAATGTAATATTTTTCGAAACTATCTATCAAACACAATCTTAAAAGTTTTCTCTTAATATTTTTATACTTAATTTTATCTTGACACGAAAATTTCGTTTATGGTTTAATTTCTATACCATGTATTATCATTGTGTTAAGACAATAGTATGAGAGTGGTGAGTGGATCCCATAAGAAAGAACACCCCATGTTCCTCCCTTACAACATGCAAGGATTCCAATTTATTATGATATAAAGAAGAAGGCAACAAAGAATTATGGACAATAGGGCACGTGGACAGATATCAGTGGGAGTTGTTTAGTCAACGTGGGGGGTTTTTTCTTAATTAAAAACAACAAAGAGGGTTTTTTATTAATAAAAACACTTTTTTATTAAGTAAATAATTACGAAAAAGGGGATATAATCCTATTTTAAGACTAATCCAAATGGGATTTAAATGGGTAATAATTCTTTATAATTAAAAAATATTTTTTTACAAAAAAATTAATTATGTAGGTCAGCAGGCAGGATATGACGTGTACCTGATCATACTCAGTTGGTATCAGTTTCAATGATCCACCCCTTTCAATCCTTCTGCTTTTTCCAAGATCCATTCTCTGAGGAGCCGAAAAAGAAGAGGCATTTAAATAGTTTCTGCAACTGGGGATGATCTCAAACGACCCAAGAAGAAGAAAAAAATGGGACCTTGATGGAATGCAGGAGGTCGGAGGATCGAAGAACCATGGCTCCTGAGTTGGAAGATGACTCCAAAACCTTATCGTTTACGAACGCTTCTTCTGCCTCAGCTTCTTCTTCCCTCTTGGAAGACAGACAGCTGGTTTCCCAGAGATCAGCTCCCAGCTTTCTCGCAGATACCAGGCACTCCTTCCGGCTCTCCATTGCTGTTTTGGGAGTTTTTCGCCCGATTAAAACGCAGCGTTTCAATCGATAGTTCTTCGCTAGTGATGAGGAGGAGGAGGGTGTGGTGCCCCGCTTTCTGACTTTGCATTTCCTCCCCCTCCCATTTCTCGTGTCAAGAATGGCGGTATGCTGTCTACGCATCATGTGATCGGAGAAGACTCAGAATCTGGGAAATGCGCAATAGATCTGAAACCAGTGGAAAAGAAAAATGAATCTTTTTACCGTTGGGAAGAGAAGAAGAGCCATCGGAACTTACCCAATTCGACAGAGAATAAGACGGTTATGAAAGGGGGAAAAAGCTCCGGCACTCCCAGGATCGGATTCAAGGTTTTTTTTCCCAACTCTGAGATTGAAAGCAGAGAGACTGAAACAACAGCTTTTTACTGATGTGAAGAGAAGGAAAAGGGAATGAAGGCGATAGATGCAGTTCTGAAGGCTCTCACTTTTGAAAGACGGGGATACCGATCACGTGGCGCCGACGTCAGTCTCTGCATCGTCGTCTTTATGTTTTCTTCTTCTTTTTGAAAAGCGAGGAGGACTGAAGCTGGTTCCTTATCGAAGTTAGTGCCGACGCCACTTCCCCGGAAAGACAGACGCTGCGAAGAACCCCAGAAGCGCACTCACCACTCCCCTTTCAAGCAATCACTAGAGGAAAAGCAGAGGACATGTGTAGAAGACGACCTGGATTCGCTTCATCGCTTTGTTTATCCTCCCCGGTGAGCATTCAGTTGGGCTTTTAACGGGCTATCAATGGACGGACCCTCTTGAATTTTTCCCAACAAAAAAACAATAAATTTAATTCTTTTACATTCGTTTTTAAATTATTTTAATAAGCATTTCATTTTAAATAATATATAAACTCATTTAATATAACTTTAAAATATTTAAAATAATTATGTTTGATAATCAATATAGATAACATGCTCATTTATTTAATTATTTTAAAAGTTACATTATTTCGAACATCTTGACCACTTTATTGTACCGTAAAAGATTAATATAAAATCATCTCTTAAGCACCAATACTTAGAATGAACTTCGAAACGATATACTTTTTATAGCATGAATCAGAATTTTTACCATACTAGTTTAATTTTTCGAGAACGGGTGATTGTTTATTAAAATGAGCCTCTCTTGAAGGGGAAGTCTCAGGGTATTCCCACAAGGGGAACCAAAGCGACATAGGGGCCATCGGAGTTGAAACCTCTGTCTCTCGGCAGATCAACGGCAGCAAAGCCGACGTCTTTGGCTCCACAGTTTCCTTGATCGGGGCACGATTTGTAGAAAGAGAGAGGCTTCGAGGCTTCGTAGTGGCCTTCTTTCTCGTTCAGTGGGATCAATGTGTCTGAGGGTGAGACGTAGAGATGGTACGGGCCTCCGCTGATCTTCGCCTTGCAGTTGGAAGGGTGGTGGCGGGATGCCGCTCCGTCGGAAGGAAGCTCGGCCGTGAAGCTCCCGTCTTTGTCGGTGTATGTCATCGATATCCTCTTGATGTTTTCGCAGTTGAAGAGGAGTTGAATTCCTGAGACATAACGGACGTGAAAACAAAATGAGAAACAGGTGAATGCAGAGGTATCTCGTGTATGGCAGCTCGGAATCACTGACCAGAGAGATCTGTAGCAGGGGGGCAGTCGAGGCATGCGACGGCTCCGGTGAGGTTTTGGATCTGCTGAGTCTGGGCACCCCCAAACGCTAAAGCTGCGGTGAAGAAAGCAGCAGCCGCAAACAGAAGCTGGGTCGTCGCCATTGAAGCTGAGAAACCTGCACACATCAAAGTTGAGACCCACCCCAGCCTTGGTATATATACCCAGACAAGCAAACAATGGAGCAGTTAATGGAGTAGTTCAGATGCCAGAACTGTTAGTTGGGGTGGTGCTCCTTTTCATAAATGACTCATTGTCCAATTTGATTCATGGCTTTTCAGACCATACATGTTTACTGTCTGAATCACACAAAGAAGTTACTTGAGTTTTCCCTTGCTTAGTTTCCTCATCAGTACGCGAACAACACAAGATCTCAGAACCTGAAATTCGAACCCATCCTTGAGTAGTTCCGGCGGGAATCAGCACAGTCGCCCCAACCGCAAGACTGGTTCCCAGAAAAGCGGTCAGGCATTATTGCAACAATTTGAATGCCGCAACTCATTGCAGGAAGTAGCCTTCTTCTTCCTAGTCATTGATTATTGCTTTCAATTTGAATATTCGTATCGTAGATCCGGTTTATTGCGCCCAAGTCGATGGTCTAGATCTTTAGTTCGCCGGAAAATGTGAGCAAACTGGTGGAGGACATCAAATGCGGCGTAGTGTGATGCTCCCTGCTCCTTCTTCCAGATCAGGTTCAATTGTGAACTGTCTCCCCAAATTAGTTTTTGAACTAGGTCGATTCATCGACGAATTAAACCGGTTAATCGGTTTACAGCGGTTAATAGAATATCCGATTACATATTTTAGATATAATTTTATTAATTTCAAAATTTTATTTTTTTAAATTTTAAAAAATAATAAAAAGTCTAGGATTTCAAAAATATGGATATAATGCGAGAGATTTATTTTATTTTTATTAAAAAATTTTGATTTAAAAAGTACTTCGATTTGATCTTGTGTCATTTGGTGTAATCTAAAACAATTACAATTTATTTTGGGTAATGAGTTCATTATATATATATATATATATATATATATATATATATATATATATATTTATTTATTTATTTATTTAATTTAATATATAACTTGTGTGATTTTTTAGGAGAAGATAGAAGATTTGAATATTTATACTCATAGTAGTGAAAATTAATGAAACATGTATTATTTTATTTTTTTAATTACGTAAGTTTAACTTTTTTTTATATATTCCAAATATATCTATTAAATATTATATTTGATTAAACACAAATTTGAAAAAATGTATGTATTAAAAATACTTTTTCAATTTTATTTATATGACAAGTATTTATATAAATTTTAAAATGGGACTTAATTTCAGATGGTATCCATTGTATTTTGAAATTTGCATATTTTGAAATATTGAGAGATACGGTGGACTCCATCGCAGGCGATCAAAACTTTGTATTAGTATCGGATTATAATGTACGGACACAGCCGGACTAATAGATATCGAACAGAGGGAACTGAAACTTATCGGAAATGAAAGGTATTTCCGATGGCTTCGTCTTCAAATCTTGGTACAGCTCATACTCAGCTTCGAAGTCATGAAGTGAAAGCTCGGACTTCTGACCATCGTGATAATGGTGCTTCGCATTCCCCCCCTTCCCAAACCCCAAAACGCTCACCTTCTCACAAATCCCGACTGCCAGCATCACCGCCTGCATCCCCGACGAGTAGTGAAACCACCTGCCGCCATGCGCCTCCGGCCACTCGCTCACATCCTTCCCTGTACTCTCCACGAACCGCTTCAAGGAATAGTACTTCACGAGTTGAGCGCAGAGCGTGTCGAATCTGGGGTCGGTGATGATCACCGGATACTCCGACGAGTTGCACCGGAGGTAGTCGAAGAAGTGGATGGGCTGGCAGATGTACATGACGGTCAGGGTGTTCGGGTTGTAGGGATTGCAAAACGGGAGGGATCGGAGCCCGCAGCAGGAGCGGTGGACGTTGCTGTTGACGAAGGAGATGCTGGTCTTCGTCCCCACGCGCCGCTCGAACCCCCACGTCGGCGCGTAGTTCAGACGTATGACGATCTCGTGTGCGTCGATGAAGGCGCCGTGATCCTGGTCCAAGAGGATCCCGCTGTTTCCCACCACGGCGCAGCTCCGGAATCGGGATTTCCCGTCCCGTCCATGAAACAACATCTCCGTCGTCTCCAGCATCACATGCGGATCGAACCTCCTGTTCTCCACCCAATCACTCAAATGCCTCCGAAACCTCATCACCAGCTCCGCAGAAGGCTTCCACTTCACACTAAACTCCCTGTTGAACTCCTCCTTCCTGAGCAGCGCAGCGATTTCTCCCCTCAGCCGGGGCTCGTCGAGATCCACCGCCGCGTAACGTAAAACCACTCCGTCCACGGATCTTGGCGCCTCATAGCAGCGATGGAGGAGATCAAACTGGAAGGCCAGGACTGCTGCCAGCAGAACAAGAAGCAGCAGGAGAAGGTATTGGACACGGGGCATCGTAGCTGCTGCATGTCCGAGTTCCATCGCAATTCTGACGCTGTATCTCGATCCCTTTTCAGGCAAAACTGAAGCAAGAAGGCTGAGGAAGATGCAGTGAAGAATGTAGTTCTGACTCTACACTGATAGAGTGGGAAAAACATCAACCGGAATGGGCGCACTTTAGCTTCTAAACGTGGATTAGGGATGAAGCTAGGGACTGGGGTGGGGAAAAAACTAACTCTTGGGAATGATTTTGTTGGATTTTCAAGCCAACTTTGATATTCTTTCCCTTCATAAAAGCAATTAAAACCAGAGATGAAATATTGATGTTCCCATTTATTTGATTTTTATATTAATAACTAGTATTGTGTTGGAATGTCTTTTTTTCCCCCCCAATAATAATAATAAATGATTTGATATTTTTTTTTTCTAAAAAATGTTTTTTTGTGTTCAAAAAGTGGAAAATTTGGAATGTTTCAATTCTTTTGAAGCATCTTTCTACTTGTTTAGGTAATTTTTGGAATGCTTATAAAATGTAACTACTCCAAAAATAGCATTTATTTGAATTTTTTTTTCTTGAAACTTTACCAAATGAGGCTTAATTTCAACCATTGGATCATTGGATTATACATATTTAGCAAATTTGTTGCATTTTTCTTGGACATCTAATCAGACACTAAATGATGAAACGATTAGTCGTTAAAACAATATATATTAATTACAAGTATAAAAATATATAATATGATATAAGGAGAGAGTGGATACTGACATGCATTGGATTTTATGTTATGGAGTGAACTCTTATTTTATTTCAACTTTTTGGCTGAATTATCAAAAAAAATAAAAAATTCTTTTCTAAGAATGTAATTTTGAAATTAATGGAACTCTCACTTTTGGGCCGACTTGGGTGGGCGGGGAGATAGCCCAGCCCAATATAAGGCTATTTTCGTAAATAAGACACAGTTCCCAAGCCCTAAGGATAAATTCCACACTTGCTCCGTTTGCGCGCTCCGCCGGCTGCTGGGATTCACGTTCTGCAGAAATTCTTCTTTTCCGGTTGCCGTGAAATTTTCAGAGTAATCTCGTACTGCACCCCAAGTGATTTACGTTATTGATTTTTATTTGTTTGCGATCTTTGATCGGATTGTCCCTGTTCCGTTAATTGACTTCAGTGGGATTTTGGTTGTTTTGTGTAGAAATGAAGGTGGTTGCAGCGTATTTGTTGGCGGTTCTCGGTGGCAATACCTCTCCATCGGCTGAGGACGTGAAAGATATATTGGCCTCAGGTTCTTCTCCCTTTTCAACTGCTTTGCTCGTTTCCGTGTTCATTTAGGGTAAAGCCACTGCTGGTCGATCTAGCTTCGTTAAATTCTGTCTTTTTGTATTTTCAATTTGTAGCATTGAATTATGCTTTGAATTTAGGCTCTCTTGTTAACTACACTGTTTGAAGCAGTTTCTTGGGATTGTTAGCGAAATGTAGGCAAACCTGCCATTTCCTTTGTGTCATACGCCTTGTAGTTTGCATGAATCCTTGAGTGGGAGTCAGACTCTCTTTGCTAGACCTTTCGCTACTCCACAGGAATTTGGTATAACATAGTTGCTCTCGTTGAAATACGTGTATGCAGTTGGGGCTGAATCGGATGATGACAAGATTGAGTTATTGCTGTCCCAAGTTAAGGGAAAGGACATAACTGAGCTAATTGCTGCTGGACGAGAAAAGCTTGCCTCTGTCCCTGCCGGTGGGGGTGGTGCTGCGGTTGCCGTTGCTCCTGTTGGTGGTGCTGGTAGTGGTGCTGCTGCTCCTGCTGCGGCTGAGCCGAAGAAAGAAGAGAAGGTAGAAGAGAAGGAAGAATCTGACGATGTGAGTTCCCTGGAACCTCGACTGCTAACACTATCTTTTAGTTTGCTTGTGTATGATATGAAACTATACTGACTGCTGCCATTGCTTGTTGTTGCAGGACATGGGATTCAGTCTCTTTGATTAAGCAGCAGTACCCTTAATCCTGTAGTAAATCATCCTCCCTTTTCCCTATCAGTTTCAACTAAGCTTATGGGATTTGAAATTTTTGTCTTGAACAGTTTAATCAAGGGGTTCATTTCATTTCCCAAGTGTCATTTGAGTAGGGAGATGACAGTGAAGAAAAATGAAGCACACTGGAGAAGGTTATGAGTAATTAGCAATTGATTAACTTATAATTAGCCAAATAAATAAATGATTCATAATTATTGGAGATGTATTCTAAAATGCTCATCTGTGTGAAATCATATAATTGAATCTTGGTTAATAAAATCATGAATTGAAATAAATCGATTGATCCTAATCTATATCTTGAGTTAATATGGAGGTTAAAGTTGACTAAATGGTTTGATATTTAAATTGAATTTAGTCTATCTTATATTTTGGAATTTTTAATTTAATAATTGATCGACCAAAAATATTAAAATGGCTTTTATGGAGTTTATAATATATGTTTTGACTTAGGACATCCTGATTATGGGTCTTTGATTGGGCTTAAAGTGGCCCGGACCAAGTAGGGCGTCCAATAAACAAGCAAACCCAGGCCCACTGGACTTTACATGAGAATCTCCAGCCCGTTTTCTTGTACTGTTGGTTCACCTCCGTAACGTCCTATCGTTTCTATTCCAGTGTCGCTGTGATTTTGATGTTGGCGATCAAATTGTAAACAGGGATAAGCGGAGATCTATCTGATGAAGCCCCTGAATTTACCCAAGTTTTATACCAAATTTTGAATGCGATCACCGCCGGTAGATGCTAGCGATCCGATGAGGCGACAATGCGGCGGCATCGTCCGGTCTCGGCAGGCGGCGCGTGATTGAAATGCAGCCGGGAGATACTCCTTTGACTCTGCCGTTCCCAATCAGTCCGTTTTTGCTATTGAATGCCGCTAGTGGCGGGGTCCGTGATTTGGGAGACGGTGGGTTTGAATTGTCGAGGTACTTTTTCCTAGGGTCGCTGCTCTTCTCGCGGGAAACAGGCGGAATGGACTTGTCCAGAGTTGGCGAGAAGATCATCAGTTCTGTTCGCTCAGCTCGATCCCTTGGTCTCCTTTCATACTCGTCGGATCGTCCCGAGGTACTGAAATTTGTACTTTGCAGTTCTTTAACTGAATTTGGGTTCAGTTGTATGAAGTAGTCATCCGAGTGAGTGTGGTGCTATCGCAATTATAATATTGAGATTGGATCTTTGTAACATGTACTTGCGTTAAATGCCTTTTCATTACCCTGGGCCACTGTTTTATCTTTGCGGCAGTTAATTTTTTCATATTGACACAGGTTCCAGAACGAGCAGCAGCTGCTGCAGCTGTGGCCCGTGTTCTTGCTGGACTTTCTCCAGAACAAAGGCAGAATATTTCTACAAGCTCTGAAGAGTTGAGTGCAATATATGGTAGCAGCCCAAAAGCTCCAGATGTTGATGAGCTCGAGCATGAATTCTTTGAGGAGGTTGTTTATTTTTCTCCAGGATATATTGATCCAATATGGTTTTGGGTTATTATTAAAAAACTGAGTGATTCAGATATTTAGATATTCATATTCTACTCGACGATTGTTGCTTCACACACTACTGCTGGATGGAGAGTTTTGCTTGATTAGGCTTCACTTGAACAGCTCTGTCAATGAATGATCTTTGGATTTCAAATGTTGCAACTTGAATTGCATGCTGCATTGTGTGAAAGAAAAGTTTGTAACTGTATCATGAGAAACATTCATTACATTAATGATAAAAAAAGTTTGCATTTCCCAGTATTTTTTTCACGAAAACTACTCTAAAGAATGACATCCTTGCGATCCATATAGCTGAACTTTGTAATAGAAAAGCTCACCATGTTTTTGTTCTTGTGGTGAAACTAATCTCAATGTGTAATTTTGTGTTTTTGTGAGATCCATGATTCTTTTTGCAGATAATTATTTGTACTCGAACAATTAGCTTTCTTCTCGTTAGAGAGTTCAGAGTAGAACTTGTGAATTTTCCCCTCCCCCTTGAAATTGTATTTACATATATTTGACAGATACAGCTTGTATGATCAAGTTCATGATTTATATCTTTGTATCATGGCTTGCGATTATTAATATCTATTGCCACTTCTTTCCTTTTAGGATTTTGATCCGATTAGGTACGTCCTGGAACAAGTTCCTTCTGATGAAAACGAACTATCTCATCTTGAGGAGAAGGTATTATATCCTTTGTCATCGAGTTTCTGTGTTTTCATCATTCTGTGTTGGTTACCCTGAGTTTTATGCTGATTTTTTATTCTGAAATATTATTAAGTTCCTTGTTGCTCAATTTTCTATCTGCACTGCTTTTGCTACAGGCTGCTCTTCGGCTATTACAGCTGGATAGAATTTCTGAGTGCTTATCACGCCATGTCATGGAACATCATGAAGAAATGGGTGAGGTTTTTATACATTTTTCCACTTTATGTTTAGAAAAGCTGTATGTTGGAATGATTTTATTATCATGTACCAGATATACTGTCGTATTCACTGTTTTTCAAATTATCCTTCTGGTAAAGGTTTGTTCAGGTCAGTAGTTCTGCAGAGGTTGTGGTTGAATTTTTTCTTTAGATTTGGGTTTTTTTCTCTAAATTTTCTATGAACAGCTTGTGGTAGCTGTAGGACTGATATTGCGTTTCATTCGTGTGTGTGATGTGTCTGTTTTTCCCTGTGAATGCTTGTGTACTCGTGTAAATCAGTGATTCAATGCCGTTTACACCCATTCTTGCGTTTTTTCGTGGTCTTAATTCTTTTTCTGTTAAATCCTGTGCACAGTATAGTTTAACTTCTTCAGATTACCGCTTATATTGTGCGTATTTGTAGTGGAAGGGATGAATTTGGTGCGGGAGTTGGAAAGGGACTTGAAGATTGCCACAGTTATATGCATGGTAAGCAGGTGATCCTTTTACCTTACCTATATGAACTGAGTACAGTTTTGCATACTTTTTTGTTCACAACCTTAGCCAGTTCACTGAAGTTGCGTCTTTTTGATAATGATTTTTAATTAAAAACCTGAACGTTTGATGTATAGATCTGCTGCTCATGCTCATGTGAATGAATATTTGTTCTTACAACCTTGTACTGTTTTGGATTACGACTCATAACATTATTGCCTTAGAATATTTGTTCAATTTGTAGATGATAGAACTTATGATGAGTGTCTTTAGGAAGGGCATGCTCTCAAATCATGATGACTTTCAAATTTCATGAAGTTCATTATAACAATCTGCATTCAAAACATTACCACTTTCAAATTCCATGAAACTGAAGCTGCTATTATCATGTGTTTTGAGCAGAATGGTCGAAGGCACCTCAACTCATCAAAGAATGAGGTTTCTAGGGATCTTGTTGTCAATGAGCGGTCCAAAAGAAAGCAGGCTCTTTCGGTAATCTTGTGCTGCAAATGATGTGCATGATGTGTTTTTTGTTGACAATATTCATATTATTCTGTGGCACTAATAACCTAATGCTTCTTGCAGGACCTGCTGACTATACTCGCAGAGCTTCATCATGCTGTGAACATGCAAGCTACACTTGAAACTTGTATCGAACAGGAAACATACACAGAGGTGTTGTTTGTTATGTATTTTAGGGAAACTTCCTCTCCCCTTGTTTTATTTCTTCAAGATGTGGTTGAACCACTTGTTCATATCTTTTTTTTTTTTTTTTTGTATTTTGCATGCCAAATTCATTAAATCTAAATTGATAGGCTTTCCAAGTACTTCCGGAATATATTCAACTTCTAGATTCTTTATCTGGTCTTCATGCAGTGCAAGATCTGACCCGTGGTGCTGAGGTGAATTGGACTCTACTTACAGAAATTCGTTTTTCTTTTCCACTTTTAATACTTGCTTTCATTGTTCCTTTTACTTGCTTGCACACGTGCAACTTGGATTTGATTTTATGTTTATTTTGTGTTCTCATGCTTTGCATCATCACTGCTTCAAAACTGCGATTGAATTCGTTTTGTAGGCTTGGCTGGGAAAAACTTTTCAAAAGCTGGATTTTCTACTACTAGAAATCTGCAAAGACTTCAAGGAGGATGGCTACGTAACTGTAAGTTCATGTTTATGTTATATGATGCCAAGAATCTTTATGAACGGCCAAATGAAGAATTTTTCTGTTCCGCATGAAAGACCAAATGCGAATTGTTCTGTTCTTTTTCGATTTCAGTGCACTCTGTGTAATTTCCTGTTATGTTCCACTTATATACATAATCATATGTCTAAAGAAAAATGTCATTTATTGTCCTGGTCCTTGCTGATGAGAAAATTATTCTTTTAAGACACCGTATTGTTCATCTCCTGCAGGTGCTTGATGCGTATGCCTTAATTGGTGATGTTTCTGGTCTAGCTGAAAAGTTACAAAGCTTCTTCATCCAGGAGGTTATATCTGAAAGTCACTTTTCATTGAAGACTTCATTGGAGGAGGTGACCCTTTTTGTTCATTTTGAAGATTAGTTTGGCAAGCAGTTAAACACAAGTGTAGATGTAATGTTTCATTTGATACCATTCACACATGTAAATTCAGTTGAACTAAGGATGTTTGATTCAGTGCAGGATTTTCACGATACAAAGATTGAAACAGCAAGGTGTGTGCTATCTTGTGCAGATGTTTGTATATTTTAATCCTTATGTGCAACTTCTCCTATTTTCCAGTTAGTGGATGTGTTAATATATGCATTTCTCTGTATGCTTTTGATATTTGGTGCAGGCTGACTTACAGTGATTTATGTGCTCGGGTATCTGAGTCGAAATTCAGGAAATGCTTGTTGGCAACACTAGCTGTTCTATTTAAGCTCATGTGCTCTTATTATTCAATAATGAGCTTACAAATAGAAAACAAAGTGAGTCTTTGAGAAAAACACCAGCTCTTCTTTCCTGTGTTTGCAATGAGGAATCTTAATCATATATATTGCTTTTTGAATCAGCATGCCCATCTTTTGGCACACATACCTTCTTAAGCCTATGCTATTTAGGGTATGTGTGTATAACTATCGACATTATGCCATAGTAGCTTGGCAAAACACGCTGGTGGAAGCAGCAATTCTTGCGTTTTCATTTTCTTATTTGATGCAGTCTAGTGTTTTCTATTGCCTTGTTAAAAGGGAAGTAAGCTATAATTTTGCTGCTTCACTCAGATGTTATATCTAAAATAGCTTGGTGACTGTGATGGGTCTGCATGGCGGGGAGGAATTCCCATTTTCTATTGATGGCTTTACTAGATCATTCATTGTCATTATTGGAATTATAACAGAGGAGAAGAACTTGATATTCATTAAAATCTGTTTTTGGATGCAGCAAGTTTCATCTGGGATATCGGATAATAGGGTCATGGAAACTTCTCCAAGTTCTCCAGCTGAAGATGGATTTGATCCTCTATCAGGTGAAGAAGGGCATGCTTCGTCCACTGGTAAAATGCCACTAAGAACTGTTCCATCTGCTTCTGGTATGGTGAACTGTACTAAAGACCATGCCAACAGTACTTCTGAAGAAAGAGATACTGGAAGTGAAGCATCATGTAGTGGGTCATCTTGGTTTTCCCTGCGAAGAGATGCTGTGGCATTTGTTTCACTTTCCTTACAGAGGGGTCGTAGGAATCTTTGGCAACTTACAACAAGTCGTATCGCTGTTTTGCTGTCTTCATCTACAGTTTGTTCTACAAGTGTTCAACAATTTTTGAAAATATATGAAGATCTGTGCACCTTCATTCTTGCTGGGGAGGCATTTTGTGGAACAGAAGCTATTGACTTCCGCCAGAAACTTAGGTCTGTTTGTGAAAGTTATTTTGCTTCTTTCCACCGGCAGAATATGTCTGTAAGTCTTTCTCACCTGGGTTTGCGCTTTCACTTAATGGGTAAATTTGATGATAGCGGTATGGGATTCTGCTTTTTCTGCATTTGCTAGAACAACACTTCTTTCGGTTCTTTAAATTGCATGTATTTTTTTGTTATTAGCTGGTAGCATGAATGGTTATTTTTTAGTCACTGAAATAGAATGCTCGTTCTCGTAAAATTTAGGTTCAGCTCATGCTTCTGAAATTTCTGGGTTGGAGGTAGTATTGCCATTGGCTGTAATGGTAGTGGATTTTTATCTTTAACACCAAAAATGTTTATTGGAGGTTGCAATAATTTGCCTTTTGGTTTCTGATTTTTAAAAACTCGGAGTAACTGCTTGGTTGTACTTTAAAGAGTTATCTGTAATTTGGCCAATGAGAATTGTTAGTATCTTCATTAAGGTGGTGAGATGCACAAGTAGTTAGAATTGTTAATTTTTTGTGAGTGTTTAATATTGTAGTTAGCTGGAAGTCCGTTGTTTTTTTTTTCCTTCTTGCATCAACAAAATACTGATGGTGAGTCTTTGTCCTATTCAGCATTGATGTTGCTCCATATATATGGATGAACGTTGCTAATACGAAGTGGTTTCATTGTTTTCAACAGCTTTAATGTGATAAAAATATGGCATAGTTGAACTTAAAAATATGGCATATTTGTACTCTCTACCACATGCTGAGGGTGTTATTTGAACTTTTTTTTTCTGGTCCAAGTAGACTTATGGATATTGCGTGGCAGGCTTTAAAAATGGTAATGGAAAAGGAAAATTGGCAGATCATGCCAGCTGATTCAATCCATGCAGTCAGTTTTCCCGGACTCGTTGGTGATGGAGCAGCTCTAATTGTTTCATCTGGTAGCCCGTATGCTTCCAGATTGACAGAACCGGCAAATGGTACAAAGGGAGGTGGATTTGTGTATTGGCAGCAGAATGGTAACCCGTTTTTGTACAAACACAGTCTTGAGGAGCAGTCTGATCCTTTCCACACTAATCTGTTAGCAACAAGAGACGGAAGCACTGGTAGAATTCCCGACAGCAGCAATTATTCCCCCATAGAGCATGGAAATGGATCTAATTTCACAGAAGATGAAAATGAAGACCTCCATGCAGATTTTATTGATGAAGATAGCCAGCTTCCTAGTCGTATTTCCCAACCAGGTCATTCAAGGCATAACACTTCTCATGGAAATGACAGTGAGATGATCGCACAAACAGGATCATCGCTAAGTCTCCTGAAGTGAGCTTTTAAATTCTTTGCTTCAGAATGCATTTATATTTAAGATTTTAGTGGTCTATAGGTTCACAGATTAATTTGCAGAATGATGGACAAATATGCACGGTTGATGCAGAAACTAGAGATTGTCAATATTGAGTTTTTCAAGGTAGACTCCTAGATGGTGTTTCTACGCCACAAAATATGGTAGTTAAAGCGGTTTTCCATTGATTTCAACAGGGCATATGCCAGTTGTTTGAGATGTTTTTCTTCTTCCTATATGAGTCATCTACTGTAAACAGTGTGCAACCTAATGGGAAAGTCATCCTTGAGTCACTTCCTCGTAAGTGTTGTTGGCTTCCTTTTGATGCAGATGCTATTGATGCCCCGCTAAATGCCATATTGTTTTTTCAGTCAAGCTAAAGAATGCAGTATTAAGGATTTCACAAGATTCAGATCAGTGGTTAAAGCCCGTTCATGCGCCACCTTCATTTCCAGCATCTTCAGGTCCACCATTTGCATCCCACATGGATATAACTCCCATCAGTCCTCCCAGTCAATTGAATCACACAATACGTGGGCTCACGGTATGATACTAGACCATTGCAGTAATGCCTTTGTCGGTGATCGTTTTTTTTTCCTTGTTTATTCTATGGATGTTATCACGTCCATATATTTTGAAAATTTTCGTTTCTCTCAGAGATATTTTTCTGTTCAAGTTTCGCATTCTTTATGCTTTGTCGTGTTTTCATTGCTTCTTTTTAATAGTTTTTTGTCCTTTCTATAATGCCTGTAAAATTTACTTCTGCAGGAAAGATGTGCAGCAGCTGACACCATTTGCCTTGTTGCGCAATTATTGCTTAGATCAAAAGCAAATCTTCAAGCAATTCTTCTTCAGAAGAATGGAGCAGTTATTGAAGACTTCTATATCAATTTGGTACGTTGTGCATGCCTCTCTATGATAAATTGAGCCCCCTTCTCATAAATGGCCAGTTCCAAACTTTCATTGACACTGGATAGCAAGTCATTCCAAAATTTTCTACACCACTGATAGCAATCCTGGCCAAGCTAATATGCGGAATTAGAATTATGCAAAAATTCTGATGAAGTTGATGATCTGTATTTCCTTCATCGTTCTGTTACAGGTTGGTGCAGTTCCTGAACTCACTCAACACATCCATAGAACAACATCAAAGATCCTACTCCACGTGAATGGGTTAGTAACTTAGATTCTTTTTATTATACCTGATGAACTTCATGCTATGGTGCTGCATTCCGCTATTTGGCTGTATTCTCATGTAGAAATGGCATGAGGCATCATGGATTTTCTTTCTAGCGTCCTGTTACTTTTTTTTTTTTTTTTTTTTTGAAGTTTACATCATCTCTATTAAGTTAATTTTGGTGTCAATAAGCAGATATATTTCTTATAAAACAGCTGTTTGTGAGTTCAATCTAAGACAACCTGTAGGTATTCGATGTATTGCTTTGAGTGGTTTCCACCTAGTAAACAGCTTCAAATATCAGCCTTTTGGAAATTCAATACTCAGATTCATATAGTAATATCAGTTAGTTGAATGGTGTAGGTATGTTGAACGCATTGCCAACGCTAAATGGGAGGTGAAGGAGCTTGGATTAGAACATAATGGGTAGGTTTTTGCGCGAGTTGATATGTTGGATTTCCCAGTGAAAGCTGTCCACCGTTCCTTTTGCAGTGCTAAAGATCTTTTACTCAGAATTTATGCACAAATCGCTTGTGCCTCTTAGGTATGTAGATCTGTTACTCGGAGAATTTAAGCATTTCAAGACAAGGGTTGCTTATGGCGGTATCCGGAAAGAGGTAGCAAACACCAATTTTATTTGACATTATAGGATCTATACAGTAGCATGCAAAAACGACTTCGAAGCTCGCATTGCTGATTCCACACTTGTCATGTTTTTCGTTGTCTTCTCTTCATGATTCTTATATATCTCCTTGTCGTCAAGGTTCAAGACCTTCTCTTAGAATATGGACTTGAAAGTATAGCAGAGACTCTCATTGAGGGTCTATCTTGCGTGAAGAAATGCACGGATGAGGGACGGGCTCTCATGTCTTTGGATCTTCAGGTCATTCTCTAGACCCATCCTTCCGACACACGCACACCATCATGAATGGCTTGCTACGTCAGAAGCACTTTTAGGAATTCGGCTCTTGGCTCCTCGTGCATACATGTCTGACGCCATTTCCTTTCTGATACACCTTTCAGGTTCTAATCAACGGTCTCAAACATTTCGTCCAGACCGATGTCAAACAGAAACTTCAGACAGTTGAAACTTACATCAAGGTATCTCAGAACCTCCTCTCTGTTCGTTCTTCTTCCATTATTCCAGCATCTCATCTTCCTCCCACTCCCTCCTAATCAGGCGTACTACCTTCCTGAGACCGAGTTCGTCCATTGGTCTCGTGCCCATCCGGTACCAAAAAAAAACTCTCATTGCACATGCCTCTGTGTGAAGCCGGGAATCATCCCTTTTGGTTTGCAGGAATACACCAAGAATCAAGTAGTTGGACTGGTGAACCTTGTTGCATCAATGAAAGGCTGGAAAAGGAAAAGCAGGTTGGATGTTTTAGAAAGAATAACAAACAGCGATGTGGCTGCTGCTGGTGGTGTTGCACAAATGTTGTGATCATACCGCCCTCCCACCTGCTACACAAGACGCATGCATGCATACAAGTGGATCAGCAACACATGACAAGAGAGGAGGATCACTTGCCTTGCCTAGTGATTGATTCTTCTTATAAGGATTTTATTGTAATATCCATATGAATCAATTATTTGATACTTCAAATGAACACCATATTTGGGATTTCAAATTACATTTAGATTTTAATTCCAATATTATCTGACAATAAAATTGATTTTTAAAATGGATCTTATGTAATATGTAGAGAGACCCCTTGGTATCATCAAGCCTACAAACACATGAGCCTAACTAATCCCCCTGGTTAATGGGTTTTGATGACTTCAAGTTGGTTATATAGAAACTGAAACTGCAATTGGTCACTTTTTGTGCTAAAAGGATCCTTATTCATGAGCTGCAATGGCCTCATTGTGCTGCAATCAGCACACTACACCATTAGGTCGCTGGGGGAGAAACTGGAAAGTGATGAAGCACATTGTTATTCCTCACACCCTTCACTGTGAAGGAAAGCAGGGCCTGTGCAGCCAGGGATGGGAGACCATCAGGCCTTCTTCTGTAGCCACTCGAAGAACTTGACCTGTGCTGCCATGGTGTCCAGTCTGTATAACTGGTACCAGTGGTTGGCGACTTCGATTCCGAAGGTGCTACCCACCACCGCTCCAAAAGCAAAAGAGAGAGCAGCGCCTGCCGAATGGATGGACATTGGATTAGGATGCAATTGTCAATGCATTTAAGTCAGAGATCACTTAATCAGGCCTACAACTAGACACAAGTAGTTGGGCAATTCCATACTCAGCACTTAAGCAGGCATCAAGTGTTTGAAAGTAGGATCTTTATGAGTGTGAAGAAGACATCGAGTGTGAAAACGCAGATGCAGAGCAAGATTGGTATGCAATAGGCATGCTTAACAGAGCTACCCTTGTTTAAACATCAGGAGAATATTTCCTGGATACACGAAAAAACCTACCGTGCAAACTCCGAGAATATTTCCAAGCAAATCCGGCGGTTGAAACTGCTCCAACGGCGGCACCTACGGCCCCAAATTTAGCAGCTTCCCTTGCAGTTTTCAGCTGAAGGAAATGGAGCAAATGATGAAGTACAAGTTGGATTTTGGATTAGCAAAAAACAGAAATGAAAAATCATGCTTTCACTTATATCAAACCACACCTAGATTATGTATGACAAAACCGAAAATTGAAATTTTCATAGAGCACAAAGAAGATCTAAACAGAGATGAAACAAAACTGTCAAAATCATCAACCTACTCCAGAATGTCATAATCGAATCCCATATCCAAAAAACACCAAAATAAAATATAAGAAAACGGATCCGGTCTCGCAATTGAAGCAGAAAAACGGCGGGATTCATACAGCAGGGCCATGGACGGGATCGGAGGCAATGAAATCTTCGACGACGGATCCATCCCAATGAGGCAACGGCGTCTCTGGGTTGAGAAATCTAGAATAGTTGTTGAGAAATGAGAATCTCTCGCCCCAAAATTCCTTGTACCCTTCCCAGTATCTTCCCAAGGCGTTGGTTCCATCTTCCTTCGCTCCCTGAGTCTCGTCGCCCATCTTCTCTGAAACGATCAGTTCAAGATTTTCCGCCAACACTTCAATACTCCATTTTCACCATTCATGAATTGAATCTAATAAATCCAATTAAATATTTTTAAAATGATTAATGCTCGATAGTTATCGTATTTATAATATATCAATTATTTTGATTTTTTTCTTATTTTTAGATTATTTACGTAATTTCAAAAACAAAATCACACACAGTGTGTCTTAGGGTCTCAAAGCATTTATCACACGGGATAGATAACTAACTCGTCCGGTTGGGCCGAGCTCTGGTTCACGGGAACCGAACTTCCATCCGAGCCGGAGCCAGTTCATTCGCTCCGGGAAGAGGCTACTTTTGTGTCATTAATGCAGCAAGTCCTTCATTGGATCGTCGTGGTGTATCCTCTTCATCCTGTAGGCTTCCATGTCTTCGTGGGTCACCTCATCGTTCCACTTCACGTTATACTTTCTTTTCCTTTCATCCTTCTCTTCTCTTCGCTTTTCATCCTCCTGAAAGGGGCAATTTTTAGAAACAGTTCAGAGCACAAGCTTCTGCAGTTTCTAGGAGGAGGGTGACACCCGAAAGCAAAAGTTACCTTTTTAAGTGCTTCAGCTAATTTCGTCTGGTCCAATTCCAAATCATCAGGGACGTCAGATCCCCATGTTGCAAGTCTTTTATCAACAGCTTGCGCGGGTGCTTCTGGTTTGATATAGGGAAAACATGGAAAACACATCATGTTAATTGATGACATTTCTGGTCAAACAAAAGGGAGTGCACATTTCTGGTCAAACAAGAGAACTAAACCTTCAGTTGCCGCTTTTCGAGCAATATTATCTTTCATAAGATCCAATGCAGCTTCAGCTGCCTCAATACCAGCAGCCCCAGTACAATAGCTGTTTCTGACCATTTGTTGGCAGCACTTGTATCCCCACTGGTGATCTTTCCACCAGGAACCCCAAACGCTAGTATGATTGTTTATGTAAACATCCTCCTCGTACTTGCTCTTGGGAATAGAAAACTCCTGTGTATTTCATCAGTGTTACATATGATAGGGGAAAAAATTCAAGCAAAAAATAATAAATTTGAAACATATAATGCCCTCCAGTCGACGCAGTTCATGCACAAGCATACTGGAATGGCATTGGTGGTAAGACCTACTGAGACGGAAACAACTGATTCATACCTGGCCTTTAATGATTCTACCAGCTCGATCATACTCAACTTCCTTCTCACTTTGACCTAGTAAAAGTTCCCTAGGAAGCACTTCTTCCGTTGCAGCATTTCCATACTTCTCCATGATTTTGTCTTTCGTTTGAGACTTCAACTTCTCCTTGTTAATCTTGAAATTTTTAAACAGCAATTCTGCTTGTGATGGTGCTGCTTGCATGTGAACATCATGTCCCTTATCAAATGCTTCCCAAGCATGAATATTGAGCTGCTTAAACTCCAATGCTTGACCACTAACTCTGTGGCGATTATCTCCCTGTATATTTTTTTTTTTAAGATTTTAGAAACATCATACACGGTACTTTACAGGGGAAAAGGACAAAGAATAATTTAAAAACTTTAAATAATGGTAACTTACAGCATAAAACTTCTCAGATGGGTCCATATCTGGTAGAGGGTCCTCACGCATAGAACGAGTTTTAGGGTCATAATGTGCAGAGTTAACATCAAGGTTAAGAAGATATTTTGCAGTATCTTCCCGAATACGCAAATTCCTGTTCAATCAAAAGTTCCTTGGTTAAAAATACAGATGTGATAATCAAAACCTAGATTGAAAAATAATAAACGCCTGTATATGCAGTAAGAGTTAAATTCACCAAGTGCAGAATGTGAATGCGAAATAAAAGCATACCTGACAGTGCCGGTGCTACCACCACCAGTGGTACGGACACGCTTCTCAACCTTCGCAAAGTCCATCTGCTTACTCTCATCCACCTTGGCCTCATCAATTCTTAGGGAATCGTCATTGTCTTCATCATCACTACCGCCATCTTTGTCTTCATCATTATTTCTACCCTCTAACTTCTTAAGCTGCTGCTCCTTCAAATATTTGTTCCTAGCTTCATCCCTAGCTTCATACCTCTGAATTACATGAGCATATGATGCAGCATCATAACCATTCCAACGATCACGCTTTCCATCATAGTCAAGCTCAAATGTCTCTATCTTCTCATCAGGAGCAATACTTCTTCCAGTCCATTTGGCTCCTGTCTTCCGGGGTCTTTCAACGCATGACTTCTTATCATGTGTCATAGCTCCACAGCTACATTTGAGAAAAGAAAAAATTAACGGAATCGAGAAAAATTAAATGTGCTGCAACCCAACTGAGATAAGGGCAAGCATACTTCTCACAAGCGCCCTTTCTGTACTTATCAGCTTGAAAAGTTGTTGCGCCTCTTTCATACCAAGATTTTGTGTAATTGGGATCAGACTTCCACTTCCTTTGATGCTTCAAACTCTGAAAGAGAAGAAATATGATAGAGGTTAGCTTGTTTACTAATACAACAGATGATTGCGCACATGCAGAAAAACTTGGCGAAGATAAAGATGCATACAGGTCTCTCTGCATTGAGATACCAAGGGGCTGAAGACATGTACTGTGGGATGTGAGGGTTAATTTCTTTCCCATCCTCATCTACTTCAGCAGGCGCAAGCCCAGCCTTTCGAGCCTCTTCTAGTTCAAGCTGTTTTCGGTGATCCTCTCTAGATTTAAAAGCAACTAAACAACAGGAACAGATTAAAGAGTCAATCTCACATGAAAAACGAACATATGATTATGCAGGCTCTGTGGAACAAAAACCAAATGATTAACAAGCCAAAGTTAAAACTATAACGCTAAACTATTAAACCTTGATCGTACACAATAAAAATGGGCATGAAGAGAGGTTGAAGTGCAAGAGGTTACCCGAAGAAGTGGCCATGATTCTTGTTCGGCGTAAAACAACTCAAAAGCCTTCAAAGAGAAAGTCCGACTCTTCTTCAAGTCGCACAGAATTCAGCTACAGTCTGTCCCTGGCATTACATCAATCAATATTACGGCCAAAAAAGAACATGCGACGATAATCGCCTAAATATTAGAGATCGGCCTCGCGAAAATCGACAGAGATGAAGTAAAATTCTCTAGCTGGCAGGAATCCAGCAGAAGAGATAACCTGCTTTGGAGAATCCACAAAGACGAGATGATCAATGAAAAAGCCGACCTCCGGAAATTAGGGCTTCCAATTTGGGAGCGTTTCCAAAATTTATAAAAATAATATCATAATCCAGTCAGGTATGTAACTAAACCAAAGCCTAATTTTAGGAAAAAAAAAACCCACTAGTGGAAGCCCATTAAAGCCTGAGCCCAGCAAAGCATGGCCCGGATGTCGGATCGTTACCCGGGCGTGCCTTCTTCTCCGGCGGGGCTACGAATTGGACCGGCGGCAGCCCACCTGAATCTAATTGCAGTCGTCTCTTCCTTTGATTCGCTCTCCTCTGCTCTGCACATCTTCTTCCAGGAGCTTTGCGAACGCGGCGACGCAATTCTCCCTGAAGATTGCAGAACGAGGTGCCGGGATTCTAGAACTCCGCGACGGTTACTATTACGACACTGTAGAGATTGTGATTCTCATTGAATCAAAAGATACGCATTAATCTCAAGACTTGATTTTGTTTACACCCGCATCAAATGCTAAATATGTTAGATTCAAAATGTGCCCTGAAGAAAGATATGCATTGAATTCATGAAAATCACTCCTTAGAAGTCAAAGGAAGGACACAGATGCAGGAGTCATGAATTGCAGACAGATATTCCAACCAAGCACACAGCTGCCATTCATCATGTTGACCAACAGATTCCAACCCAGACAAAATGCATACATGGTGTGCTCCACAGTCCATTTCCAATCCAGGGCATCATCTCAGTTATCAAAAGAGAGCAAAAAGTGCAGACTTTTCACTCTCAATCTGCACCATTGGGACAGTATTTTTCCACGGGATATTTCAATGCATTCAGGCCAATCTTTCTGATTGCTGCTTTGTCAAGATCGATCCCGCAGATATCAGAGAGGCGTATGAGATAGAGCAGGACATCTGAGAGCTCCTCCCCCAAGTGAACCTTCTCTTCTTCTTTCCAATCAGGTAGCCCTTTGGGAACTTCTCCCTTCCACTGAAATATTTCAGAGAGCTCACCAACTTCCCCCACCTGTGTGTACACAATCAAAGGAAAACCCAGAAAGGGGATCACAAAATATTGCAGATTTCCATAAGCAACGCAAAAAGTAGGAGAATGGTAAAAAAGATGGAAAACTTTACGAGGGCAAGAAGAAGATTCCTGGGGCTATGGTACTTTTCCCAGTCCCTTTCCTTTGCAAAATCGTCCATTTTCTTCTTCAGGAGATTGATGGTAACAACTTCTCCTTCTCCTCCATCATTGCTTTTCTCATCCGCCATTCCTGGTTCCGATTGTATGACGAAGAGTTTGCCATGGCTGCTGGTTCAATTTATAACTTGGTTTCGTGTTCCGTCCCAACTCAGAGTGGGCCGAGGGCCCTAGGGGCACTGAAATGCCGATATTACCCTTGATATATCCGCAAACTCGTTCTAATGTTTAATCATGATTTTGAATTAATTTTTTAAAAAATAGATTGAAGTGGATTTAATGCATTTTAATTATATTTATCATAATTTAATGAATCATGATTTAATATCTTTATATTCATCCAAAATATTCAAAAACTAGAAAACAAAAAACATGTCCCTAAACATTTGATATAATAACATTAAGAAACTTCATCATCACATATCCCATTGCATTCAAATGCAATGCAAAATTTCAAATGCATACATGAAAATATATTTATTAATATTTGTTTAAAATACATGCATTGAATATATACAATTTACCTTTTTTCATTTCACCAACTCCATTTATATATACAAGTATTCTGAATTTCTATGCAGCATACATTCACATTCTTCATAGTCAAGAAATGGACAATTTGAATTCTCGGTAATTAAACTATCTACTTTTATAAGTAACTCGACATCTATTGGATCACATGTTATATGATTATTAATACGACTACATATGAAAATTCAAATATGGAACTTAGAATGCGAAAATATAAATCCTTTATAAATATGATTACATATGATCTAATTTCATCCACAACCTGAATAAGAGCTGCATTAGCCTAGAATTTTCATTTCAAATTTCTTAGGTTTTGGTGCACTTATAGTAAAATATTTCCACCATTCTGCTACAAACCAACATAAGAATTAGCATAGTTCAATAATTACAAGATCATTATTTAAAACAACATGTTTTTCAAAATATTCATGTCTATTGGTAAATATTGTCATCATCTTTGTGACCAAGTCGTGTTGCCTCGACAAGTAAATGTGTTACTAGCGTGGAGACATGCACAACATATATAATATACACTTATATGTACTTTAACATAGGGTATGAGCTCATCCTAACCAAATAATCAAAGTAATAATATAACACAGTAAATTTATGGTTTTTAAAATTAAAAAAAATGAATTTTGGAAAAATAGAATACTTTATAATTAAAAAGTAAAAGGATGTGTGTGAGTGAAAAAGATTATTGTGGGCCCCACAACTCATGTCCATTTTGCTCTAATAGTAGAGTTGGGTGTGCGTTGAAGTTGAATATTTTGATAAAAAAAATGAAAGAAAATATAAATAAAACTTATCTCAATTCTACTTATATGATATTGTTTGATTTAACATGTTTCTTCCACCCTTAGTGGGCATGGCCTTCTTTATATTAAGTCAAGTTTACATGTATTTGAATAAAGTATGGTCTAATTAAAAACCAGAAGCAAAACGATATTATTATTGTTTTTTAGGTGCAACGGAAATAATGAATGCTAGTGAAAGAATATTTTTATTTTCCATTATAAAATTGCAAAGTCAAAAAACAAGTACAGGTGACTCACGCGTACAAAAAATTACTGCAGTTAAAAACAGATAAAAGAAACGTAAAAAGATACACAACAACACGAACACGTAAATAGAAGTAAGTAACTAAAATCCACATAGAAACACGCCCCATGCAACGGCGCACACCCACAACGATGTCGCCAACATCACAGTAGCGCCGCTGGGCGGCGGTGGGGAGGAGCCGTACGTGGGGTGACGGTGGAGGAGTCGGCGGGGATGATGGCGGAGGTGTCAGCGGGGACGATGGCGGAGGAATAGGAGATGGAGAAGGAGAATGAGAATGAGAAGGAGAAGGCGAGGGAGAAGGAGAAGACGACGGGGGAGGAGTAATCGGGACGGGGAAGGAGAAGGAGAAGATGACGGGGGAGGAATAATCGGGGACGGAGAAGGAGAAGGAGAAGAAAGCGGAGGTGTCGTTGGAGACGGTGACGGAGAAGGTGTGACCGGAGTTGACCCCAGATTCAGCTGACCAACAGACTCTTTATTCTCCGGCAAAAAATCATGTGGCCGCGGAACGCCGTTGACGACTGGCCCAACCTGCCACACATGATTGATCGTCGCAATCGGCGCCGGCAAAGACATGGCAGCGAGAATCGTGATTCGGCTACCAGAAATTACCGCCGACCTGTTCAATACGGCATAATCGATAGCCGTTGGGGAAGTCAAATCTGGGCTATTCGAAGAGAGATTGTAGGTATTCACCACCAAGGATCCTGTACCCTGGGTGAAGGCAAGCAGGGCCTGGGTTCCGAACATCTTAGCCACCTTAGGGTTCAAACCCCAAGCAACCCATCCTCCGGGCTGCGGAGGCGCCGCCGTGAATGCGACTGAAAGTGTTGGATTAGGGGCCCCCCTGTAAGTCCAGTGGAGAGTTGCTCCAAGCGTGGCTAGATCTTGGCAATTTTCAAAAATGGGGCCATATTGATCGGATCCGCAAGTGTCTGCGGACGCCGAAGATGCTAGCAACACGACAGCGGAGATGAGAAGGACGTGGGCTGCCGATCGACCGGAAATCTCCATAGCTTCGTTGAGGACTCAAGCAATGCACGGTGAGAAAATGCCACAAGTGACGTGTATTTTATAGAGCCGGGGTATGGATGCTGAGAAAAGTCAGAAGGACAATTCCGTCACCGTACATTCCCTTATTCTCAACATTTATTGAATATAAATAATAGCTCCTTGCTTAATATGAATTTTTTAATAAAATAAATTATCTTTTAGGGATAAAAAAACAAATAAATCACATAAGGTGGGGACCAGGGGGCTATCTACACATGGGCCCGCATGAGTTGACTTTTTCAATATCTAAAATGCAAGGGATCAAAAGTGTTGTTCACCAATCCTTGTTTTCATATCATCTTCAAGGGTGTCATTCACTTCACTATTTAGTTGTGTATGGTTTCTGATAGATCTACATTTAAATTTACACTAGATTAAGAATAGAATTGAAATAAAAAAATCCTTATTTACCTAAATCGACTATCCCTTGATTTAGTTAAATTCACATCGATCACAAATGGGAGGAGAGAATGAGGTTAAGAAGAAATGAATACCTAAATTTAGCATGAGGTCTTTTTCCCAACACGGTGAAAGATACTTCACATGAATTCAAGAGTTAAGTATGCTTGTCCAAAGTTAATGTGAGGATGGATGACCAATTTGGAATGAATGTAGAAAAAACATAAAATCGTGAATATTAGATGTCCGAAACAGACAATATCGTACTAGGCGCGCACAAATTGTTACATAACATACAAGTATACTTTTACTTAGCTGAAATCCATGTATCAAACATGATTTTATCCTAAAACTCACATGAAAACTCAACTAAACTGTTTAACCAAATGAGCCCATTGAACATATGGTGATTCTCAAGGAGCAATTCGGCTGATATTCATTGTTTGTTGCCTTATCGACTGGTTTTCCCCTGTAGTTTCTGCTGTCTCAGTGAAGGGGCGGTTTGGCTGGCAGACTCACACTCGGGAGCAACAGAGACTGGAATTTCAGGAGAAAATCGATGAAAAAGATGAAAGGATGTCTGAGGGAGAAACTGGCAACTCAGTTTCATCTTTGTTAATGCGTAGCAGATCTCATCATAATTATCAAACTTCCTTGTTACATGACCGTTGTTTCAAGTGGGCAGTATGAGCTAACAAAGAGGTCCCCATGATCAGTTAAGCTTTGCTGTCGATGCTCATGGGCTGAGGGCCGCTTTCATGGGTTTTGTTCATTTTGGCGAACATGTTGCCGTAGAACTTGGCATCCTTCTTGTTGTATTCCTTGACTTTCTCCTTCAGATACTTGTACTCCATCTTCAGGTCCCTGCCAGAAACCAATCATGTCTGTGAGCATGTATCTGATTGTGGAAGTGTAGAAAAATCGTTTATCCGTTGGTTACCTGTTCTCTGGATCGATTTCGAGAGCTTTCTTGATGTCCACTTCGGCCAGCTCCAAATCCGCCATGTTTATGTAGGCCTGAGCTCTCCTGTACAGAGCCTTCACGTTCCTGCTCTCAAGTTCTAGCACCTTCACATACATCAAAAAAACCCATGTTACTTTTTTATGGAAAATCTCCATCCCACGCTGCTACATCACGGTTTCCTGTTTTCCTTTCGTTTTGTACCTTGGTGCAAAGCTTCTCGGCTTGCTTGTAGTCTTTGAGTTTCAGCTTGCATGCAGCGTTGTTCAAGTTGCAGGTTATCTTCAATGCCTTGGTCTGCTTTTTCTCCTCATCACTGAAGGAAGTGTCATATTCGATATACTTGCCCGCCTGAAAACAACCACAGGAATCAGATGGCCGATTGGATCAACAACATTCACCACTCACAGTCGTTTCTATAGAGGAAGCGCCATACCTTCTCATATCTCTTGGTTGCTCTGGCGTATTTTCCAACTTTAAATAAGGCATTCCCTTCTTCCTTCTTCTTAGATGCAGCTTCTATTTTCTCTGGTGTGTTCATATCCCAAGACTCCTTCTCCTGCAGCGTGGAATAATCCCTTCAATGGTCTTCACTACGCACATGAGAGAATGATAACACAGATGGGAGAGTGTATCTGAACTCACCTTTACGAAAGACACAAGCTCCACCTCGTAGATGACGGTTGAATTCGCAGGAACCACAGCCAGCTCCTGTTTAGACTCCGCGGAACCAAATGCATACTCCGGGGCGATGGTCAACCGTGCCACTTCCCCCTTCTTCATGGTGATCACTGCTCTGCCTAGGCCTTCAATCACTTGCTCTGTCGCCAGAAAACAACTCTTAGATAAACTAACCTTAGAGCTACACAACCTGCACATTATCAATGACTACTTACCTTCGTCGGTTTTGAATTCAAAGAGTTCATCACCATCGGCGTGACCTTTTCTGGTAAAAATAGTTCCATCTTGCAGTTCTCCGATCAATTTCACTGCAGAGGAGCACCGCGGTTCAGCACAGAAGGGTGAATATCATCTTCTATGAAGCAAGAAAGAAGAGAAAAACAGGCTTACGTTTGACAACTGCTCCTTCATTTGGCTTCTCATATCCTTCTCCATCCTTCAGTATCTTCTTCATTACTTTTTTATCATCTGTAACACTCGAAACCGTTTTCCATGAAACCAACTCCAAGTTTATGTTCAAGGATGCATTAGGAGGAACAGCTCCTTCATCACCAAAAGCAGGTTTCCCCTTCTCAGCAAAACCATCTGCATAACAAAACAGAACTGCTAAGCGATCTCCCTCTCATTGGTAAATCCACCACAACTACATCATTCGAGAATCACATACATTGGGGTTTAACTTGCAGGAGAGCTTTCTCCCCTTTCTTCATAGTTTTTACAGCCTTCACCACAGCAGAGCAGAAATGGCCTGAAAACCAAGGTGCCAAGCATTAGCTAACGACTAACAACCGAGATGCAGTGTCACCAATTTCAATCTCAAAACTCACCATTCTGAACAGTGAACTCAACACCATCTGATCTTGCCACTAGAGTTCCATCATCCAGAGTGGCTTCATATTTTACTGGTTAAAGTGACATGTTCGGTTAGTTACAGCACAAACAAGAAAACTTCATCTTTTTAAGAGCGCCACAATACTTACCAAAAACTTCATCCAGATCCTTGGGGTTTTCCCACTTCTCACCCTCCTTAACAATCTTCTTGAAAATGCCACCATCTTTGCAGATATCCTTGACACTAACCCATGACAACAATTCAACGTCGAACAGCAAAGTGGCGTTCGGAGGGATGGTAGGCGGTGAGCCAGCTTCACCATAGGCCAATGCGGCTGGTATTGTAAAAATAGCATTTTCTCCCTTTTTCATGGTTTTGATGCCCACATCCCACCCCTTAATAACTTGCCCTGATGCCACAAAAACCAGTGCATTACAATCATGAACAGAATTTCTCATACTAAGGCGCGCAGCCAACAGATTGATCTCATATTCGAGTATAACGCAGGAAATCAGCTAACCTTGTCCGAGAGTGAACATAAACGGCTCGCCTCTATCACGACTCGAATCAAATTTCGTCCCATCAAGCAACGTCCCCGTATAGTGAACTAATCCACACAACATTGATCAGCCCGTCAAAATTCACAACACCACAATCAAAAAACGAAACCCCCAACACTCAGTTCACGCTGTAACATACCTTTAACTTCATCGCCATTGTCAGGGGTATCCCATCCTTCCCCTTCTTTCACAAGCTTCTTCTTCAACCCTTCTTTCCCAATCTCCTTCTCCTCTCCAACCTTCATGTAACTGCTCACCTCCGGCGCACCCATTTCCTCGTCGAGCCCTTCGAGTCCTTCAGCAGGGGGCATGTCGAAATCATCCTCCATTGGCGTAACAATGAATTGTTGAAGCGCAGTGAGAAATAGACGCAAGAACAATCAACTGTAAATCGGAAGAAGCGCAAGTTTCGCAGAGGGTCGATTCAATAAATAAGGCGGGTGACTGGGAAATCGGTTCTAGAGTGTTCTACGAGGATGAAGGAGACTGTCGCCTCGCGGAAGCCCTGGAACCTTCCAGAACTTGATATTTTTAGTAAAAGCCTTTCTAGACATACTGACTAAAAATAATTAATTATAGATGTATTTAAATATATCGGATTTTTAAGAATTCAAATCAAATTAATTAATCCAAATACAAATCAGAATAACTTTTTTTAAAAATTTTGAAACCCAATTTCAATATAAATATGTTTAAAATGTATTAAAAACATTAAAATTATATAACAAATATGGTTCTACCTTCTGGTTTGGGCCACCTCACGTGGGCTCTGCTTTCACGACTCAGCCCATTTATTTTTCCTATAAATACTTATGTTGAAAATAACCCGTTCGGAATGGAGTCTACAGATTGCCGCCGGAAAACTCACCTGCATCTCCGGCATCCTCTGAACCATCACCATGTTTTCTACATAACGCCAAACTGCCCGTTTCACAACTCCCTTTTGCTACCAGTTAACCACTACTCTCACCGTTGTTGGTTCCCTCCCCACATCCCTCAACCCTTGCCTGCGAATTCACAAAATGTCGAGGGGTTTCAGGGTTCCGGGCCCAATCTAGAGCTTCGTGACTCTCAGTACTTCCTGTTTCTCCCCCTGATTCTATAACTTCTGGGTCTCGCGTGTTATTGATTTTTTCTACTGGTCCGTGTTTTAAATGGAGTGGCTGTGTTGATTCATTTCAGGAACATACAGCAGGAAATGGATAATGAAGGCGAAGAGGAGGAGGAAGAAGAAGAACCGGTTTTTGTTCTAACTGACGAATGGAGGGAATTCTTCGCCAAATCCGAGGCCAAGAGGAGACAAGGTACTTGCTCTAAATGCTACTACTAGCTTTCGAAAAACTATTCAGTAAAAGTATAGTAAACTGAGGGATAAACCATGAAATAACAAGCCAGGTTAGATGAGTTTTCAAACCCCACATATTGGTGAAGCTCTGTTTTGTTCATATGCTGCAGCAAAGAAGAAAGGGAAGAAGTGAAGCCGATCATCTGTTTGGAGATGCCAAGAGCTCCCTCTGTAAAAGGGTAGCTTCTTATCTCTTGTATCAACAGAAAACAGACTGGTTATGCAGTTGCCCTGCAGAAAATCTCTCTTGTTGCATATGAACCGCTTGAGTCTTTGGTTGCTTAGGTTCAGTTGATGTAGAAATGTGGATATATATTGTGACAATAGAATTGTAGGCAGGGGAATCAACCGAGTACGGAAACCTTGATTCCAACCTCTTGTTCAAGATTGATGATGTTGGATTGAACCGGAGTTGATCCGGCCTACCGTCCAAAATTCGCCGGAAAACCGGGTTTTGGACGGACCTGCAGCAACTACTTTTATCCATTAGAAAATATATAAATATATATATTTATTTCTTTTTTATTATTGAAATCCAGTTTTTACCATTTATATTTTCACAATTCCAATTAAACTATATAACTAACTAGGACAGTTTTTCTTCACATTAATTACCCATTTAATTTTTTATTAAAGCTTATAAAAAAGGGAAATTGAAGACAATTCCCTTTTCTTATTTTTTTAATAGGAAAAGATTAAAGAATTAAAATTTGACTAATTCCTGAAAAAAATCTCGCGGTTTGGGGTCCCATTTAATGCTAGCCAATCATACATCCAACGTGGCGCCGGCGGCTCTTACCGGTTCCTACTCTTGCACTGCAGCGTCTAAGAAATCCAACTTCTTCCAATAAATGCCTCTTCAAAACCGTCCAATTCTGCAATTAATCCTCTAGGTTTCCGGCCGTGGGTGGAAATCCCAAAGCGGCGTCGTATTCTCCGCTAAGACACGCCTCCGATTGCGGCTTCTGCATGTTCTTTTCGTGTCATTTGATCCGATAGTTTGAGTAGAGAGTGCGGTGGCTTGAATTTGTCTTTTTGGATTTTGGGGAAGGATCTTTTGGTGATTTGAAGACATGGGAAGGAAGAGGGTTGAACCGCTGAGCAAGCTTTTTATCTGGGTGCGGCGGCAGTCGACCAAGGTGAAGGCTTTATTGGCTGTGGTGACCGTGGTTGCTGCCTTGGTGGCGCTGAACTTTCTGGTGAAGGATCATAATCAGTTCTTTGTGGCTTCTGAGGCTATCCATTTCGCTGGGATTCTTGTCTTGATTTATAAGCTCACTACCCAGAAGACGTGCTCTGGTATTGTGTCAATCTTTTTGGTTTTGGTTTTCAATTTGTTGGTAAATTTCCGTTGGGGGTTTCTTCAGATGTTTTAGGTTTTTTTAAATATGTCTAGTAGCTCAAGACTTGAGGTTTCGTTCCTACTCGTATTCTGCAACTTGGAATTCTCTGTGGCTTTTCTTCCTTGATCAAGTTGAGGGTGATAGCAGAAGATAACTGCAATGTTTTTGATGAATCATGGTGAACACTCAATTAAAATATAATTTGTGAATGATATGATTTTTGAGCTCAGTGAAGCAAAAACTGACAGTCTGAGTTTTTCCAACTTTGCAACTGTAAATTGCAGCTTCTCCTTCCGTTTTGCAGGCCTTTCTCTCAGGTCTCAAGAACTCACAGCAATATTTCTGGCGGCCAGACTCATCTGTAGCGTGGTTATGGAAGGAGATATCCACACTTTTCTCGACCTCGTGACGCTTTTATCCACGCTCTGGGTGATATACATGATACGGTTCCCATTAAAATCGACCTACATTTCTGAACTGGATAACATGCCTCTCTACTACGTGGTAAACTAACTGCTTTTTTGTCTCTAGTGATAATTCCTTTACTGTTCTCGTTTATGCATTTGAATCTGAATCTTGTCGTTGTCTGTTTTCCAAGGTTCTCCCATGTGCAGTTGTAGCCTTACTCATTGACCCCTACACCTCTCATCCCAAAATCGCACGAATTCTCTGGGCATTTGCCGTGTACATGGAGTCCGTCTCTGTATTGCCACAGCTTCGTGTGATGCAGAACGCAAAGGTTGTGATGGATCTTGCCCTTTAACATCTACCATACACCTTGTCACCTGATTATCTCCATCTGATTGCAGATGATCGAACCGTTCACAGCTCACTACGTTTTTGCACTGGGCATTGCAAGGTTCTTGGGATGCGCTCACTGGTTGCTCAAGGTAAAAGCGCAACAATCCAGTTAACTTGAGCTTATCCTCCATTTCACTGCCAGAGTTCAGAACGTGTGACCCTTTACGCCCAGGTCTACAACTCGGCCGGCCATTACCTGTTCCTGGTCGGATCCGGCTACCTCTGGCTCCCGATGGTGATCATATCGGAGATAGTTCAGACATTCATATTAGCAGACTTCTGCTACTACTACATAAAGAGGTAAGCAGCGAAAGCTTGTTTTAACAGCCCCAGCTTGAGTGTTCAGCTCCTGTGCTTTTCTCATTCGTTCCGCTCGTGTTCTGGTTCAGCGCCGCAAGTGGCCAACTCCTCGTGTCTCTGCCTCGTGTGTGAGAACCCGCGCGAGACCTTGCAAGTAACTGTGCGTTTTACTCTTATGGGAGTTTGTGGAAGATACTGTCCTGAACTCTGCGACAGCATACAGTTGAGTGAATGCTCCTATGCTACAGTTAACTCTTCTTCTTTACTCTGAACTTCATTTTCTTGTCGGAGAGGACCTCCTCTTCGTCCCCATTCCCCTCCTTAATCGCATCTACGACTATATTAATACGCTATTAATAAGCTATTAATACGGTATTAATAAACTAGTTTTATAGGAAGTGTACGTTTTCAAAAAAGAAGATATTTTAGGTAATAATAACTTTTTCCTGAAATGATAATATCAAATATTTTACTAAATGTTAATTACCATATTTAATGCAGAAGGCTAATCCTTTTTAAGCAGGAGATTATTTTCTACTCGTAAAATGGATTTCCGCGTGATTCGACCGAGACCGCCGCCGGCGAGACCTGAACCGGTGGAGGTGCCGTCGGAGCCAGAGGCTCCTCCTCCCGCTCCTCCGCCTCCGCCCCCTGCTCCGGAGAATCCTCCGCAGCCGCCGCCGGCGCATCATCACCACCAAGGCCGCCGACCGAGAAGCGTCGAGTACACCAACTCAAGAACGTGGAGACTGAACTTGGGTGACGACAGAAGAAACGGGTCTCCCCATTTTGGTGACTTCGATTACACTTATTATCCTTATCATCCTCACGGGGTACGTGGGAGTTACAGATACGACCCCCACCACATGTTTCTTCCACACCCGTCATCGTCGTCAGCTTCTGCGCCTCTTCCTCCATCCGAAGGTGGCGGCGCTCTTCAGGGGCCAGCGCCGCAGTTGCCGCTTCCTCCGTTTCCCGAATACCAACACGGTTACGGTCCCCCGCCGGAGCACAATCCCTACGGCAGGCCGGAGTTTAATCAGGGATACGGACGGCAGCCACCGCCGGTGACGTACTACCATCCACCGCCGTACCCGGCTGGCTTCTTCAGTGACGACAATCCGCATGGATGCACGATTATGTGACCAGATCCACACCGGTTTCTTTTCTTTCTTCTTTTTTGACGTGGATTTTATAAATAAAATATTATCCATAACATTTCTAACGAATTCCTTTCTTTCCTTTGTGTGTGTAACCACCCATCCCAATCCATTCAATCGTGACTCAAAAAAATGAATCCAAAATGATACTTTGGAAAAGCAGACAAAACGGAGTTGCTTCAGTTTCCATGGTGTACTACCGTTTGCAGCAGCTACACAATCTCTGCTTCACAGAGGGTTCCTGAGTAGAAGCACAGAGACGGCATGGAGGTAGCCATTCTCTTCCTGTATGGAGAGAATCATATTCAGCAGGAGACTCTAAAAACTGGGAGCCGAGTTCAAACAAGGATTCATACTCCACAAAAGAGGCATCAGAGAATGTTGAGATCCTTTGCTGGAGCTTGATTCCATGCCAATCAGTTCAAGTACGACGTGGTGGATGGAGTTATTCTTTGAAGATCCACAGACAAATAATGGGGAAACAGCAACATATATAACTTATCCAGTCACCAAGGGAAAAGGGAAGTGACGGAGAGGGCGAGCACCTGAAGCATTTGGGCTGGGAAGGTAAATTCTAATGATATCACTGCTTCTTGATCTTTTCCTGCAGGTGGGGCATTTGGCTTGGGTAGCTATGGCAGTCCTTATGCAAGCATTGCAGAAAATGTGACCGCACTTTGTTGTTGTCGGTTCAACAATCGGACCCATGCAAATTGGGCAACTTAATGCTGGTACCCTTGGTGGAGGAGGTGGTGGTGGTGGATGATCCAACAGATCACTATTCCTGGCCTTTCCATGTGATACAAGGTCATAAATCTTCATTAGAACACTATCCATATGAAAAAAGAAAAAAAGGAATGCCACGCATGTTAGTTTAACGCATCTTAGGTGTAGCCAAAAACCGTGACATAAACAATTCAGTACCTGGAGAAAATCAACTAACGTTACATTATGGATGGAATAGAAACTAACAACATGCAGAATGAAAGCGCAAGCACACCGGCAAAAAGGCTACAGATAGGAATTAAAGCAAGCTTATCAAGTTTAACCAGCAAATGGACCTTGTTACGAATGTAATAGAGCATACTCGTGAACTCACTTCTAGGATTGAAAAAAAGTCACGAGTAACAAGTGTTTGGTCCCTTCTGTGTTCGCTGTGAGATGCCCTTTCTGCTGAAAAAGGTGTTCAAACACGTACATCTTAAATTCCAAAAGGTTAAATAACCACGATGCAGGGGGCCTGGTGGGGGGTCATAGCTTTAATATGAAAACTATATCCAAGCGCATTCACTACAATCTAAGTCAATAATACCAGATTCCACATCAACCACAGGGTGAGTACGTCTACTAGTTCCTCTACGATTCCTTTGTGACTGAAAAAATATTCTCATGTAAAAATCAATGAATGCAAAAATATCTGAGCAAGGCAATAGTATAAGCAAATACTTCAGCAAAGCCCCTAGGAGAAGCAATAACAACATCATCGTCATATGCCTCTACATGAATTGGAGGTTGTACAGTTGCTTGTGTATCTTGCCTAACATGACTCGAGGTTCCCTCCTGACTCCGACTTTCACAAGGAGGTGCGACATTAAGATCCACAGTTATCAATAACCTTCTTCTTCTTCTAAGAATTGCATATCTCCGAATTGGCTCCGGGCCACTCATGATGAAATAAATTGGAAGTCGTGATACCCTGAAAAAGAAATCAAAGACATCGCAAACTCCAATCTTTAGAAGGAAAAAAGAAACAGGCTGATCATGAATCAAAAAACAAAAAAAAAAAATCATATTATCAATGCTAAATCGAAAAAAAAAATCCATCCTGATCAGTATGCATAACCAAAAGAAACAACAACAAGCAGTCAAAAAAACCCTAAAACCGAAATTACCAAAACCAAAACGACGAAATCTTGCAACGACCCGTAACGCCCCACACCAGCAATAATGGATCGCTCAACACCCTCCTGATAAGAAACGGAATCCTCAAGCATCTATCTGGGGGGAAGTGGGCGGTGCACCTCGAAAAGGTTCTCAGTACACCACCCCCTAACCGCCATTCAGGGATTTGCAAGTCTTGATTTCTCCGGCGAAGGCACGACACACTAGCTTATAAGGGCATACGCGCGCGAGTATTTTCTCTAACACAAGAAACTTTTAAATTCGAATATTTATTAATTTACAATTATATCCTTATCTAAAATGTTCCAACAAGCCTTAATAATGGCTGATCCTGACTATAGTCCCAAAGGATGCGTTGGTAATCTACGATGTGCGACTAGGGTTCACGACCGATTGCACCTCTTCTCGAGGCGTTGGCGTGTGGATTCTGGGTTGCTCAAGGCGTAGACGCAGAGGCCACACCGGTTGAAGCTTGAGAAGGTAGCTGACGCATGTACTTCTGCAATGAAATCGGTGAATTTGGGTTTCTTTTTGTATTCCAAAATTTGGGTATATTTTCTGGTTTTTGATCCCATTACTCACCGGAATTCGATGGTGTGAGTACGGAGGGTGGGAATGTTCTTGAAAATACTTGCATAGTGTTTATTTTATTTGCAATGCTTTGATTTCGGAGGTGAGCATTTAACAGGGGATGGGTGTAACGGTTATTTAGTTTACTTTGATTTATTGCAGAGAATAAAAGATGGGGTTTTTGGACAGAGGAGTAGTTGCGGATAAATGGTCGTCGAGGATCCTTTGGGTGTGCGCATTTGGAAGTGTGGTTGGTAAGAAGCTTTTAAATGCAATATCATTATATCAGGGATTGCTGCTGTGTATTTAGTTTTGTATGATTGTTGATGTATGACACAGGGTTGTATATGGTGACGGTGGATCGGCAAACGCGAAATCGACGGAAGATGATCTCGGAATCGGGTGAATCACAAGCGGATAGAGCAGAATGATAGTTGTCCCTCTCTTGTTTAAGCATGTTGAGTTGCTCTCACTGGCGAAAGCTATGGTATTTCTAATAATCGAAGCCTGTACCGCATGAATCCGGAAGAGCATCATAGGATTATTGCGGCAACGGATATTCTCAGAAAACATTCTTGTGTTGTCTGATTGCTCTCCCAATTCCATATGTCTGTCATACTTACCATTATTCACATTTGTGGAATTCAGTGTTGATAACTTACCTTCTTGCCACATGGACCCAAAAGGGCATCCGAAGATAATTTGTGCAAGGCATACTCTGAGAATACTGCTGCTTATGTGATGTCTTATTGTCAGAATTTAGTTTTCATTTACGTGGCTTATTTTGCAACATGAATTCCATATACGGTCGAAGGATCATTTTGGCAATGGCACCCTCTGGAATTGGTGCTGCTTGTCTGTTTATATTGCTTTTGCGTAAGTAGCTTTCAAATCCTTTACTTACTTTAAATGACAGTCGAAGGATTATTTTGCATGGTAGGCTCTTGAAATGATGATGCTTTTTGTAATTCCGTTTCACATACTTGACGTATTATGTGTCGTGAATCCAAAAGAGCATCAGAATATCATTTTCTGCGAGGCAGACTCGGTCACTCCACTTATGTGTTATCTGATGTGTTCACTAGTATATTTATCTGCTTTAGCTTACCAGTTACCAGTATGCATATTTGTGGAAGTTGGGTTGGATGGTGCAAGGAAGGAATCCATGTGTGAGATCTTTATAGATCGGTGCATCATTCTATTTCATACCTTGTTTTGGAACAATGATCCGCTCGCATTGTGATAATGATTTAGAGTAAGCATTAATAGTATCTTTTGTTCAGACAGGGGAAGAGTTGGAAGATTTTCTGGCAGAAGAGAAGCCTGTTGCTCCCCATTGATGAAAACGCTAAAGTTGAGCTCTCTTGGATGCATTTCATGTCTTTTATACTCTTCAAATGTCTCCTCCCTGCCAAATCAAACTGTTTACCCTGTGCTGCGAAGGACTGCAAATCGCCACTGGTTATGCAGAAATGCTTTTTTATGGAGCAATGTACAGCGGCAGCAGTTTCAAGTGCAAACAACGCAATCCCAAGTCTTAGTAGTAATGCCATACCCACAGAGACGAAATAATACAAAACACCAGACAATTGATGGTATTTATCAAACCACAGGATATGTTCAGAATAAATGAATCGTATCCCCAGCGCGCTCTGTTTAAATCACCAGGGAAAGCAGCCGCACATTTTCTGCAACACCAAAATCCACAACTCAGCAACCAGATACTTGTGTAAGAAAAATCACATGTTGGTGTTACCACACACTTGGTGAAAGCATTGCTTGTATAGGATTATCACCTTATGGAGTAGCACTAATACCGAGTGTTTCGAGTTTTTATGGTTAGTTCTGTAGCAGGAGAGTTGGCAACATAACAGCCAACACAGACTAAGCAAGCTAGTTATCATCTGGAAATAAAGCACACCTTGCAGAAGCAGAAATTGGAGAACTAACCTTAGGTTCATTGGCATTGGAAGAGCCTTGGCCACTGTTATAAGAGTGCTTTGGAGTTGTTCCAGCAAGTGAATACTTCTCCTCTCGAACTTTCTCGAATATGCTACTGTAGTTTTCAGTCGGCTGATCCTTATCATTCCATTGTCCAAATCGTGGAACAGTTGTCCCTTGATCATTCTGAAGAATAATGGTGCCCAGCAGATGTTAGAAAGGAGTTTCAAAGTTGCAAAGTGGGATGAATGGCAACCTTACCTTGCTCTGAGACAGTCGGGGTCTTCCATTGCGGCCATTGGAACCATCCCTGTCTCTTCCCTCTATGAGAGGAGATGTACCACCACGTGGGACATGGCGGATTTGCTGTGGATGAACAGGAGACTTCTCAATGCCCTCATAAGTTCCCAGATTCGGCTTCGGGTAACGGGCTTGCATATGATGAACTGGAGACTCAGGAGCTACAACAAGACGTGGGGAACGAGCTTGCTGGGGATGAAGTGGAGACATCTCATTTGAAGGGCGAGCAGGCCGAGGTGAATGACGGCCATAACTCGACTCCTTAGCATCCTTAAAGCCAGGAGAACGCCTGAAATCTCCATCTCCTCCAACTGATTCCTCGTGCTTGGTTATTGGCTTTGGTGTAACATTCGGTTGCATTTCTGTCTGATATGGTGGATCACTGGGATTAATGATCTTCCCACCTCGAGTCTTGCGAGCATTATCAAAATACATTGTGTACGGAACGTTTTCTTCTTTATCCCATTTTCCAAACTCAGGCACATTCGAACTCTGTATCAGAAAAACAGAAAAGGATCAAACATCATTCCCATCAAAGCAAGAAGATCTTGATTGAATATGCAAACATTTAAAATATAAATTTTTGCAACAATCCTCAGGTATTCATTCATAGCCACTCTTTAGTTGCAAAACTACCCCAAAGTGAATCAATAAACCCTTGATTTCTTACACACAGCTCAAATATAGAAGTTAACACAGCCATAGCTCATCATTAGCAGCTAACAGGAAACAGCTTATTCTCTATGTCGATAACCGCGAATCTAGGTTTCGAAGTAAACAAAGAATTAGTATCCAGAATAGGACTAAGACCCACGAAAGCAAATTCTAAGAACCGCTGAATCCATTCACCATCGCAACAAAAAAACAACTAAAAACCAAAACCCATAAACCAGAAAGCTTCAACTATGAACTTCGTACACAAAGTAATGGAAATATAGATGGAGAACTGTTGGGGATAGAATACTTACAGCCATTCTTTCTTTGAGGAGACGGGAGAATGAAAACCTAGAAACAACGGGCTACAGATCGAAAAGAGCTTCAATATAAGAAGCTCAAGAAAACAACTGTAAGATGAGAAATGAAAAGCTGAGAAGAAGGGATGGTGTTAAAAGAACGAGGAAGAAGAAGAGATCGTCGAAAAGCCTTCATCATTGCTTGACCGGAACCACCGGTTGCCGTTGACTATTCCCCTTCGTCGTCACCAAGTTTCTCATGAAATTTTCCTTCGAAGTCCTCAGCTTTTTTAACCTTTTAAGCCTTTTTACCTCGATACATAGAATTTGACCAAACTGTTCAAAAAGATAGCTAATACAACGTGTAGGTGATTTACACTTTACAGTATATTTTAATTAATAATATAATTAAAGTAATTATATTTAAATAAATACATATTATATGATTAAAATGAAAAGATGATTATTACATAGTTTTTTTTTTCTTTAAATTTTTATTCCGCACACGTACAATGGAGCAAAGGTCTTTTGGGCCGACCTACATTGGACAAGTATTGGGCCGGAGTGGGGAATACTCCCACACGCCGCCGGCGCGAGGACGCTCGCCGGCAGCGCTGGACGCTAAATTCCTCCATTAAACCCCTCCTGTCGCAGTGGCGGAAACGAAAGACCTCTGCTTCTGCTTTGTAGCGTCAATTGTGTAATGTACACTGCCTGATTGAGAAAAGAATCGCAGTGGTATTCACCTCTGTTGGTGTCTGCTTTTTGCAGATCTCCAGCTGCCGTTGTGTTTTTTTTTTCTTTTTCTGGGGTTAATGAGTTGGGATTTGCAGTCAAAGTGTTAATGAGTTAGAATTCGTAGACGCATTAAATTTGTTGGCGCCTAGATGTCTTGCAGACTGTAGCTTTAATTCCTCCCCAGTCTCATTTCCCCTATCTTGCTTATATGTTGGAAGATTTAAAATCCTTCCTTTTTTCATCTGTTGCTCCGTATCGTTGTTGAGGACTGAAGTACCTTTTTTTTATAAGGGTTTATTGATTTCGATTGATGGTGTTTTAGAAGAAAGTTCCCTCTAGAAAGTGTTGTGGGATTCAACCGTAGTTGATCTTCATTGAGTAAACGGAAGATGATTCCCTTGTTCTTCTTGGTTGTCTGCTCAGAGGGTGTGGCGGCGTTTCTTTTAGTGGTGAAAATAGGGCCTTTTAGGGATTTGGTAATGAAATGTTTGGATCAAGTAAAGATGAGAAAGGCCACGGTTTTGACGATTGCTGGTACCATTTTCACTATTCTTCTATCAAATTTGTTCAGCATTCTCAAGATTCAAAACAAGGGTGCAAAACATGGCACCATGACTCCCATGGATCAAGTTCTCTGGAGGACCAATTTGCTCGAGGCTACTCTCATGGGTGAGCTGCTGCCAAAATTTGGCTTCTTGGTTCATCACCTGCACTCTTGCCTGTTTTCTTGAGGATGCTGTTGCTCGCCTGTGCTGATAAATTTGTCATTTTTTTCATCGTTACTTTGGATGGCATTAGTTTCCTTCATACCCTCTTGTGATTTGTGCTACTAAATCTTGAACCTTCTCGTTTATTATTTGGCTGAAGCTATCTTGTATTGGTAAATCCCCATTCCCTTAACTTTACTTTAGTTCATGTGGGCTTCAATTATGTAGTCATGAATTGCTGTTAAACCTTGATTTTTTTGCCTTGCTTGGCATGTCTTGATGCTAGTTCTCTGTACTGATAAGTTTTCCATTATGATGTTATTCGGATGGCTTGGTGCTTATGATTCCTATTCGAATCTTTGATTCATCTCCTTTGTCGTTGTTATATTATTCATCAATTGATTCATGCTTAAAGCAAGTTAAGCTCAGAACAAGCCCTAGAATATCAAGAAAGTTTGTGCTGTGAATTTGGTGAAGGGGTCGTGTTAAGATCCCCTTCACTACTTTTGTATGTTTTTTGTGTTGATACGAGTCCACTGTTTGCTTGCTTGAGAAATAGTGTTATAAGCGTGAGCCGGTCTTCATTGATCTTAGAAACTGGTTCTTTGAGCATAAGGATGCTGATGTTGCAGGATTTACTCTTTTCCTTGGATTTTTGATCGATCGCATCCACCACTACATGCATAAACTCATAAAACTGAGGAGCAACTCCGGAGTGTCGAAGGATGTTGTGGAGAGGCTTGAAAAAGAGAAGTTACAGCTGAAGGAGAAAGGGGAAAGAGCTGCTGCTGAAGTCAGGCAACTAAGAAATGAAGTATCTGGTTTGACAGAGAATTTGAAGAAGCTGAAGCTGGAATCAGATGAGAAGGAAAAGAGATTTGAATCTGCTGAATCTGAAATAGAAGCTCTCAGGAAAACAAAGCATGAACTTTTCCTCGAGTACGATAGACTGCTCGAAGATAACGAGAGACTGCAGAAACAGTTCACTGGTTACCGGATTTGAAGCCTACAGAAAACACCTGTTGTGTGTGATGTTTACATCCCAATTGCTTTGTAGTTCAAACCATCTCCTCTGTTTTGAAGATAATGCACGAACGTTAATGCCATATTTCAGCACATGCCCTGCAGTGGGAACCGCAGAGACTGGCCGGCTGTCACTGTTTCCATTTTCAATGCACCATGAATTGCTGCAGTGTTACACGATAAAAGACTCGCACCAACATAATGATGAGAAGTACATAATAATTGTGCAAATGGTCCCTGCTACTCACTCGCAGTGATCCTTGCAGCTTCAACAGTGAACGAGTAGAAAGAAACTCATATCTGTTGCTTATATAGCAAGGCCTTTTGGCTACTAATGAGGCACACCCTGAAAAAAAAACAATGATAGAAAGAAGAAATAGGCAACCAAAGCCACTAGTAGAATAAGCAAATGAGGCATATTATTAAAGATCAGCCAAGGTTTCACGCCACAATACTGATCAAACTCCAAGACATCCATGAACAAGTAGGTAAACCATTTTCAGGATGATGATCAAGAGAGCCAACAAGCCATTTTCATCATCAGCTCTATGATGGGTCACGATTTTGCCACTCAAACGTCAAAATAAGTAGACCACAAGTCTATTACAGGCTTAACCGAGTTCTAACATCTTGCAGCAAGCCGCTCAGGCAAGAGGCCCTTTCTCTCTCTGTTCCTGGTACAATTCTTCCCTCATTCGCTTTATCTCTGCCTCTCTCTCAATTTTCTCCCTCTGCATTAGAATTGGAGCAACTGATAACAAGGAGTAACCTTTGGCACCAAACACTACAGCTCTGAAAAATGCTAGAAGAAGCCCCTATCGACTATCGCGACTAAAACAATCACAACCAGATTAGAAGCAGCGCCAAGCATTGGGCAGAAAACAATCCCCGATCCCATTCCTCTTAACTGTGGACGAAAAGAGTGCCTAAAAAGCTCCACAATTCCATGCTTGTGGATTAATTCAAACAAAAAAAATCCTAAAACGACATAATTTGAAAACTTAATCATCCCCCGCATCAAAATAAAACCATAACAACCCCCAATCCAAGTCGATGTAAAATAGGTGAAAAAGTGAAGCGGCTTCAGAATGAAGCACCGAAGCCCTATCTTCCAATCGGCGGGGATATAGAACTTTCCTATTGAAACCCCTCCTCAAATTGAATCAAAGATTCACTACCGCATCAAATACCCATCACAAATCAATGAACATATACACTCTAGAAATGGGACGGGAAGTCAAATCACACACCTGCTCATCCGCGCGAAGAGCCATCCAAACATGGACCTTGTCCATTGTCTGGAAGAAAAGAAAAGCGCCGAACGACATCGCAAAGAAGGAAGCCACCTTCACCATCTTCTGCCCTAACCAACAACTCTCTGCTTCGTCCCCAAGGCTTCGATCCAGAAGCGCAAATCCAATCGCATATTTTTCTACTTTTCAATTTAATTATATACAATTTTTATACCCAGATTTTAAATAAAAAATTACGAAATTAATTAAAATTTTAATATGAATATTATTCAATATTCTAATAATACAAGAAGTGGAGTTGCCAGCGCGTGGCTACCACATAGAAGGCACATAAACCTGCTCCTTGAGGTTCTGAGTAGCACTCTCCGTCGGAAAACCCCGCACGCCTCCGATCGTCCACTGGGCTATGATCCCGGCGGCGATGGCGAATCGGAGTTGCCTCTGCAACACATCCTCGTTCTCAAACATTTCCTGGTGCGACATGAGCTTCCTCATGATCCCAGCAACAAGCGCATCCCCGGAGCCAGTTCTATCGCAGGTATATGGTGTTATCAGCACGTCCTCCGTCCCAACAACGACCCCATCGAAATCGGGGGAGTAGTAGTGGATTCGCAGAGTCCCGTCTGTAACTAGCAGCAGCTTCAATCCACCGTGCCACAACGGGGATATCTCATCGCGGGTGTAGTGATAGTAGTTCCTTCGGCTCTTGGTTTGCTCATAGTTATCGGCGTAGTATTCAGCCCTGTATTTCCTTTTTCTTTCGTAGTGCTGTTCATCTAGGAGAAACTCCAGTTCTTGTCTTGTTAACTCGATGATGTCTGCTTTCTCCCAGGCTTCGTTTATCAGGTCCCGGGTTGCATCTCGTGACTCCCACAATTGTAATGGCAGATTCAAGTCGAAGAATATGAGGCCACCGAAGCTTTTTGATCTTGCTATCGCTTTGAACAAGGTGCGCCGCATTGAAGGTGATGTAAGCACTTCGGAGTTGAAATGGAACATCCTGGCCTGGAAAAGGAAGAAATGATCACCAAAAAAGTTCAGAAAACGGAGTTCAGAAGTTCATCAAGCACACTCGAGTAGATTTTGAAACAGGCATTCGAAAAACTGAAGGTCTGGATTACCTCTTTGAGGACGGCGAGGTTCAGCTCAGATGATACTAAGGAATCCTCTGCGGAATCCTTTGAGTTCTCGGCCCACATTCTGCCTTCTTCAACCCTAATCTTCATAAAACTACAAGCAGTTCTAAATTGATCATCAATTCGCACACCCCGTGTCTGAACTTTCTCCTTATTCATCATCAACAGCAATTCATCGCCAAAATCATCTTTTCCAAGCTTACCCATAAACGCAGCACGGCCACCCAGCCGCACATGTGCAATGGCGACATTCGAGGGTGGGCCTCCGGGAGCCCGCACAAACTCCGGCGGATTCCACTGAAGCATTTTCCATTGGGAGTAAATATCCGGATCCATCTGCTCCGGCGCAACTCGAACTGTAGGTATAAATTCCTTCTTCGCAGCACCGAAACAACACACCAACGGCGGATCATCGTACGGAAAATCGATCCCGTCATCATAATCCGATAGCTCATCATCGTCAATTTTTTCGGAGTCGGCAGATTTTTTTACTGGCCCCTTTGTCCTCTTGTTAACAGAGAGGGGTTTCTTGCGGCCGCGCTTGACGGTGGTTGCAGCGGAAGTGGAGGAGGCGCCGTCGTTTGAGGCTCTAGGAGGCTCCTTACGGCGCACGAACAGAGTGTCGAAACCGGAGAATTTGGTAGTATTGTAGGCAACAGGAGCTGAAGAGTAGAGAAGGAGATGCAGAGTCGCCATTCTCGTTGAAGGTTCAAGGTGTATCTCCTCTCTTTATCTTCTTGGGTTCTGAAAAATTCAAATATTGGGCCTAGAAAGATTGTGCTTTTATGGGCTTCCCAAGAAATCTGGCCCGGTTTTTGAAATAATTTCTCTGCTTTTAAAATAAGTTTTCAAACCGGTGATTAACCCCGGGATCGTACCAGTTGAACCGGTACCCGCAAAGAAAATGGATCTGTGTAGTGGATGAATCATCATAATTTTTGAAGTTATATTTCGAATTATATAGAATAGAATCAATTTTAAAAGTATGTGAATAATTATAAAACTGTTTTGCAAGATAACATAAAATTATATTATAAAATTTATGACATATTTTAAAAATTATGAAATAAATGTATTTTAAAAATAAATTAAAAAATATTTTTTAATTAATTTTTTATTCAAGAATTAAATAATTTCAGAAATTAATTATAGAATTTGGATTTTTAATTTTACTATCAAACGATTAAAGATTAAATCTTCAAAATTAAAAAAAAAAAAACCACTTTTAGAAATTATAAAAACAAAACATACCTTCTCCCACATCACAATTACTTGAAAGCTCTAGAAACAGGTCTTTTTTAAAAAAAAAAAAAGAATTATAAAAATTTAGAGATATAAATGGTAAAATGTGAGCTATCATGAGAATGAAGAGTGGAGTGGAAAATCCAGGTTGGAATTGAGGCGAGATGGGAGTGGTTGTTCAGTTCTCCATTCAAAGGCGAGCTCGACCTCGGCGTCGTTGAAAGAAAAAGCTCCAAAGCTGGCCATGAAAACGACGAGGGGGATCACTAGACAGATTCTCGGGAAGAAAAGGAAAGACAGCGAAATTAAAGATGATTAACTACATACACCACCCACCTCCCTCTAAAATCCTCTTCATCACTCCCTCCCTCTCCTTTGGGATGCGGAAAATGAGGATATTGAAATTTATGATCCAATCAATTGAACACCTAAAATTCAAGTATATAAAAATATATAAATTATATAAAAAGAATTAACTTAAACAAATTACTATTGATTTATAATTTTTTATATGCTTAAATATTTCATTTTTATTTCTCGACATGAAATTATTTGTTTTAATACATTCCATCTATGCCGCGCAGGGTGAGTTGTGGAGTCTATATGAGTCTATGTTTTGTACTCTTTTTTTGAATAATTTTTATGAAATGGGAATACGGAATAAAATAAGTGAAATCTGTATGAAATAGGAATTGACATTGGGGGTGTTGACGAATGAAAATCAAAGTTTGGTGGAAAAGAATTTTGATTTTGGAAAAGAAAAAGGGAGTACCGCGACCGTACCGGAGAGGAGAGCAGAGCCATTGATTTGAATCACGTGGGAGGGAAGTAAACAAGGATAGGATAGGATGTCTATTCAATTCGGTACTCTCTTTATCACGAAAACAAAAGCTAAAATACAATAAATAATTAAAAACAACTACTCCCTTATCGTGGTCCTTCCCCCACACCCACGGTAAATAATTAAATACTTTTTCTTTTTTTATTTACTTTTTACCTTCAATTCAAATAGATTGTTAATCTAGCACATTTTATGTTATACCCACAATACTGTAGTCATTCATCATCCTTGTGTTTTCTAATATTAGCAGACATCATAATTTGACTTTGATATCAAATATCACGATCTATATTTTTATGTAATTCTTATGTTTTTGTGTTTTCTACTTTATAAAAAAAACGTCACTCTATTTAAACACGTTTCACTACCATTTATAGTATCCCTATACTTACACAAAACAGTACCCATACATGTACTGATTTAGATTTTATTATTTATTAAATTCTGGAAATTGAAGCAATGAAAGAGGGGGTATGATAACGGGCCATCAAATCTTAATTAGTATTTATTTATGAGTTGAATTGATTGGGAATGAGCGTGACTGAATTGGACTTACTTGCCTTCAGAAACACAAATAGTTTTTTAGGAGTGAATATTAAATTTTATTGTGTTAAAAATTTCTAAAAAAATGATTCCAACAATTCAAAGATGTAGGTATTCAGTTATTTTGTGGAGTAAAATTCATTCATATTTAATAAAGAATATTTTATTTTATAAAATAATTTTCTAGAATTAGAAATATTCCCAAACAAACCTTTAGATTTTAACTTCTTTACTGGAAGTAATTTGATAATGATGTTCCAAATCTATTCTATATTGCATTTGACGATATATCTACATTTCATATAAATTTTTGTTATTAAAATTAGATATTAATATTACCACAAAATAAGTATTTTATTAAACAAATTTGTTTTCAATAATGTCCCTCCTTTTCTTCTCTATTTTATTGATTTGTTTCACTAATAATAAGAAATTGATGAATGGGTGTTTTTATTTGCGTTTGAATGGCATCATGGTATTAAGGTTGCGTTTAATGATAATATTAATTTATTTAATTATATGCAATAAAGCAAGCGGGGCATTAAATGCAAGTTTATTTATTATTAAGAAATAAGAATAACAACCGATGGGGCGAGTTAAGAGTTAATGCGTTGCATGGAGGGGAAGTAAAGAGGGGCGAGCTCTGAGCTGTGATTAGCTGTAAAATAAAATGCTCTTCTTCCGCACAAATCCACTTCAGGAGCGCATACAAAAAACCCTTCTTTCCTTAACTGCGGATCCCCATTGCGCCGCTTCGGCTTCCAAAGTGTCTTTGCCGTGAGGGCGCCTTCTGGGTCGAGGTCTTTTGCTCTGTTTGGTGCCCAAAGGTGGTGGCATTTGTTGTGTTCTTGTTTTGATTGATGATGTCTGGGCTTCTCTGAGATGAGGATTGGTAACTGTTGTAGGTTTGCGTTTCTGTTGTTTCTTGGTTTTCTGTGTTGTTGGGGTGAAGCTGGGGGGCTGGGGGATGGGCCATTGACGGGGCTTGTGAGGAAAAGGCAGCTGCTGTACTACTTGGATGAGTATGGTGACAGGGGGGAGAATGTGTCGCTTGATTCTTCTCTGCATTTTGAAAACCCTAGGATTCGGTCTGCTTACATTGCGTTGCAGGCGTGGAAAGAGGCTATTCTTTCAGATCCTTTGAATCTTACTGAGAATTGGGTTGGATCCGATGTTTGTAACTACACGGGAGTTTTCTGTGCTGCGGCGCTTGATGACCCGGCGGTGCGTACAGTCGCTGGAATTGATTTGAACCATGGGAACATTGCTGGGTATTTGCCGGAGGAGTTGGGTCTTCTTGTAGATCTTGGGATTTTTCACATTAATTCGAATCGTTTCTGTGGTAAAATTCCAAGAAAGTTTGAGAACTTGAAGATTCTGTTTGAGCTTGATTTGAGTAACAACAGGTTCGCCGGGAAGTTCCCACGTGTTGTTCTGAGTTTGCCGCAGTTAATGTACTTGGACATTCGTTATAATGAGTTTGAAGGAAGTGTGCCGCCGGAGCTCTTCGATAAGCCGACGCTAGATGCTATTTTCATCAACCACAATTGGTTCAACTCGACGATACCGGATAATTTTGGGAATTCGCCGGTTTCCGTCATCGTCACGGCGGCGAATGGGTTCCATGGCTGCGTTCCGGCGAGTGTTGGCAATATGTCGAGGTTGAATGAGATTATATTGATGAGCAGTGGGTTGAGATCGTGCTTGCCGCCGGAGATTGGGCTTCTGAAGAACGTGACCGTGTTCGATGCAAGCTACAATAATCTGGTTGGACCATTGCCGGAGAGCATCGGCGGAATGGAGAGTTTAGAGCAGTTGAACGTGGCCCACAATTTTCTGACTGGGACGATTCCGTCGAGTGTCTGTGAGCTTCCTCATCTTGAGAATTTTACCTTTTCGTATAACTTTTTCACCGGAGAGCCGCCGGTGTGCTTGGATTTGGCGACAGTGGATGATCAGCAGAATTGTTTGGCTGCTCGGTCGAAACAGAGGGCTGCATCTCAGTGCTCGATAATTCTGTCTAGGAGGTTTCATTGTGGTGCCTTCAAGTGCAAGCCTTTTGTTCGTCCCTCACCTCCACCCCCGCCGGTCCCCTCACCTCCACCCCCCTCGCCTCCGCCTCCGCCTCCACCTCCACCTCCGCCTCCACCTCCGCCTCCACCTCCCCCTCCTCCGATTTATTCCCCTCCGCCTCCATCGCCACCACCTCCGGTTTACTCTCTCCCTCCTCCACCGGTTTATTCTCCTCCGCCACCAATTTATTCCCCTCCACCACCGTCGCCTCCTCCACCAGTCTATTCACCCCCACCACCGTCGCCTCCTCCACCAGTTTATTCACCCCCACCGCCATCGCCTCCCCCACCAATTTATTCCCCTCCACCACCTCCTCCGCCAGTTCCATCACCTCCTCCGCCAGTTCCATCACCTCCCCTCCAGTTCCTTACTACTACAGTTCACCGCCTCCACCGCCCCCCATCTATCTATATCAATCCCCACCGCCTCCCCTGCTCTCTCCTCCACCACCGTCCCCGCTGCCCTGTGTAGAACCACCAATTTACAAACCTCCCCCATCACCTTCACCACCCCCACCGTACCTGTATTACTCCCCTCCTCCACCCCCATCCCCTGCATTCCAAGGTCCATTACCTCCGGTGATCGGAGTATCTTACGCCTCCCCCCCACCCCCACCTTTCTATTGATTATTCATTGTTCCCCAAGAGAACAACAGGTAACCCATTTCATATCATCGACCACCATTTGGTTAACAAAGCTCACTCCTTTTTCAGTCATGGGCGCCCACGATCCTCATCACTTTGATGAGGTGAAGACACAGAGAAAATTGACCTCAGGAAGCTGAATTTATGTTCTAAAACTAGAGGATTTCTTGATATGATTCTGCTGCGTGCGTCTGTTTAGTTCCCAGACAGGAACAACGGAACGTGAGATTAGAGTGTGGATGGGGTCTCAGTTACTGAAATAAGCCTAGATTTTGTAGTCTGTAATGTCTGTTCCGTCTTCTTTCCTCGTACCAGGAGATGCGTACGGATCTCCCTCTCTGTAGCTCCAGCTCCAAAAGTAGTACATTCACTCGTTCGATCTCCCAGATTCAGTTATTCCATTTTTGGAAAAAAGATTTTTACCAATGTTTTAAAATTGTCTTTTTTAAAATATAAATAATTAAAGTATATCATTAATCAAATCTTATGAGATACATCCTAAGTTTTGTTTAATTACCACTATCTTTCCACATGTAGATACTTCACCACTCCCACATTGAAAATATAAATGTCAAGACTTATGATATTATCTATTTTTAATTTTCAATCTTGATGATTTTATGTATAAGAAATCTGAAATTTGAGAGCACAATACAAGCTAATGACCTACAGATTACTTCCACACAAAACATATGAAACAAGCAAACTATGCATGTGAGTATAAGGATCCACATTTTATTAATATGATATTATCTACTTTGGACACTTAATTCTCACGACTTTATGTTATACCCTAAATCCTAAAAGGCCTAAACTAAGATTTGCATCATCATTCTGTAATGATGTGAGATACCTAAGGTTTTTATACCCTTTCTTGGATCAGGTCATTCCACCCATATTGGAAACTCAGCATCATCGTTATGGTTTGTCCCACCATTCCTTACACTCTCATATTTGGGTGTGTGATGGTGGAGGTAACTGAAGTGGGATGGGGGACTGTGGAGAGAAGGGGGTTTTGATTGGATGGCAAAGCATGTGCGAGAAATGTCCCCCACCATTAATGAAGGAGCTTGTGCTCCTTTTAGCATGTGCAATCTTCTTCTTCTTCGTCTTCTCTTCTCTGGGTGTGAGTTACCTTCACTGGTCACTGCTGCAATTATGAGGAGGAGGAGGAGGAGGAGGCCATCCATCGCAATGCTAGATAGAGAAAGACATGCACCCTGTTGCTGCTTCTGCTTCTGCTTCTGCTTCTGCTTCTGCTAGGGCTGGGTGGCTACTCCCAGGTCCAGCCTTGGGATGAAAGCACCCCCTAACTGTAACCATAACACACCCCAGTCGGCTCCTATCACAAGGACTGACATAAAGTATTAGGATTGATGTATATGTGTAGTAGGTCATTGTAATCCAAACAAGTAAAGACAAGAATACCTCACACAGATTGATTCTACTAGTAAGCAATAAATGATTCAAACAGAATCTACAATATATAAATCATGTATATTATGCATTTTTATCCAGTATATTTTAAATGTAAATCGAAAATAACAAAAAAACTCCATATTTAGAAATTCAATGTACTAAAGGTATTTATAACCACTTAATTGATTAGGTACCCCAGAATTCAAGTGATTTCATTATGAAAGTAAAAACCTTCTTGAATAATAAGATGAGATACAACCGATTTCATAATTATAGAAAACGTGGTCAATTCAATCATTACCTAGTCTTACACATGACTAGGTGAATTCGATTGTAACAACCTGATACTGAGCCAAGTATTAGAGTTATTAATTTTCACTTAATTTCCTTTTTTTCAATAATTAAATATTACAATATTGGTTGGGACGTATACATAACATAGTATACAAGGAAAATAGATCATATTATATATATATATATTAATATCATATGTCGTAAAATGCAATAGTATCACTTATGTCTAATAAACCTTCCAGAAAATAAAGGTATGGATTGGGATTGTCTTGGGGCATCCAAATCCAAAGCACACATCATCGCATTAAGTGGTGATATTAACCATAGTGGTCTTGAGTCTACTAAACCTAGGGATGGATCTTGAAATTCAATTTCGGAGGAACAAAAAAAAAAGTTCAAATTTTATTATTCTTATAAATTTTAATCATATTTTATGTTTTTAATGTATAAGGCTTTTCATAGGATTGCACTTGAAGATGGGCTTGATAATCCATCGAGTTGATAAATGGGCCACAATTACCAACATCCCATTGGCCCATTGGGCCCTCTCACACTTAAGCATCATGTGCTTAGAAATTATTAGTTGAAGTCTAACTTATATAAGTTACTCTATGTATATTATAGAAGATTTATTTCCAAATTTATGTATAAATCGTTATTTGATTAACTAGGATATTATAGAATACCACCTAATCACCCTTGATTCAACTAAGATATATATATGATATTGATGATGATTTGGAAAAGTCTCCTCCATGTTGAAACCTTATTAAATAAGACAAGGGGGACAAGAAAAGAAAAGACAAATGGGCCCAGACAAGCAGCCCCTTTATGAAGGACCCAATTGGATTTGTGACCCCAGTCAAATTGAATCATGTGCAACATTTTTTAAAAGAATTATTTTGAAAATTTTCAGGCACCTTAAATTATAATTCTCAAAATAAGAATTCAAATTATATAACAATAATTACGGAATTTTTTTATTCTCAAATTATTATTTTCATCGTCTCGATTCGGTGAAATAGGATTCTGGTTTTTTTCGTAGCTTTTGAATGGGCAATTTAGGAAAGAAACGTTGCAGTGGCAAGTCTCATTCGACGATTTAATTAAATGAGACTTTTTTAAAAAAATATTGGACACGGGCCCCACCCGACCAATAAAAAAATAATAATAAAGAAATCATCTTTTTGATGGTATTAAAAATCGAAACACGCTCAACTTGTAAATAAACAATTATTATTATTATTATTATGAGAAATTGGCGGTGTCGGGTACGGCTCTTGATATGCCCATAACAAATAACCGTTTTCCAAATTTATTCCAGCCAATCAACTTCTATTTTACATATTTTCCGTTTTAAATATAAAATCCTTTATATAAAACACGTATTCGTTTAATACGTAAACAATGTGATAGAACCGTTATTTAAGTAATGATTATTTATTTATATTTATAATAGATTTATATATAATATAATTACACATAATTAATAATTGGATGAAAAATCTTTTCGATATAGTATTAATCAAATCCACCTAATTAATCAAATCTTTTGAAAAATTCTCACCTTTTTTTAATTTTTGAGCTTTAAAATACAATTATAATTATAAATTATTAAAAAATTAGACAAAAAAAAGAAAACAGACATAAAAGTGTTTTGAAAGGTACATAATAACTAATTAGTATGATATGTGGATGAAGTTTCCTTAAAAATAAAGTTGGAAAAAAAAATAAACAATGGGAAGCATTTCCATGAGGAGCAATTTGGGGTCATGTGTCCAAATAAAATAAAATAAAAGTCTTATTAATTAATAATTATAGAATTTTTCCCATTAGCATCCAATGACAAGTTATCAACCATATGTATTAGAAAAGTGGTCACCTTTTTTTGTGTATGAGAAAATTGGATGCCACATATGTAAAAAATGGATCATAATGAGTAAGAGAGAAAGACATGATGTCCAATTTTCTAAATGGTCCCTTTCCTTCTATTCTTAAACTTGAACAAGATAGGAATCAATTATAAACCTTGTCATTATTTTAATATATGTGAAAAAATTAAGTAATTTTTTTTTATATTGATGTATGAGAGAGATAGAAAGTATGTTCTAACAATGAATCAAATTTATAAATTTAGAACATTGAGTATATGTTTGGTAGGGTGGTAAAAATTATCATAATACAAATATTTAGAAATACTATACATACATACATATATATATATATAATATCAACTATATACTTTATTTCTGTTAGTAAATTACATTAATACCCTTGAATTCTAACTATTTACTATCATATTGCGATATTGTATATAATGTTAATAAATTTATTTTTATATGAATGAAAGCCACCACACAATCTCACTAGAGTATTCTATCAATTATCCCTGCGGTACAACTCAGCCAAACCTTATCCAGAAGGCGTATCTTGATAATACTATATAAAAAGAAGAGATATCTGAGGTAAAAAAAAAAAAAAAAGTGATGAGGATGTTTGTAATAAATATTATGTTGGTACGGAAGCATCAATTAGGACTCCACTAATTGGTTCTTGTTGGTTACTAGTGTTTTGGTTGATAGAGATTTGATGAGGATTATATATTATAGAATACTTATTTTCTGAATTTAAATAAATTCAGAAATATACCGACAAGACATGATGGAAAACATCGTTCTTTGGTAACAAATACACGGACAAGACAATTTACTTAGGATAGCAAGGGACATGTGAGGCACGCGAAAGCATCCCCTATTTTCACGTTTTTTTACTCATCATTTAAAATTTAAATGAATATTAATTTTTGTCAAGAATTAAATAAACATAATTTTATATAATAAATGTTGAAAATATTTTTAGGAATAATTATTTGGACCAATCAGAGTTCAATTGAAACGCGCCGGGGGTGAGTCGGTGACGTGCTTTCCTTTTCTTTTATAAACCTTTTCTTTTATAAACCTTCACGAAAAGGCAAAGATTTGGAACTTCTTCAATGGCGATCTTCGTTTATCTCGAGGTTTTCATCCTCTTCATCTCCGCCGTGACACTGTTATTCTACTTCCGACGACGGGGCAGCCACACGGCGGCGCCGACGAACTTCCCCGTCGTCGGGATGCTCCCCGGACTGCTCCAAAACTCTCACCGCATCCATGAGTTCGTCACCGAGGTACTGAAAGAATGCAACGGCACCTTCTTATTCAAGGGGCCGTGGCTCTGCAACATGGACATGGTATTAACAAGCGATCCTGCCAACATCCACCATGTTTTCAGCAAGAACTTCTCGAATTACCCCAAAGGGAAGCAGTTCAAGGAGATTTTCGAGATTCTCGGAGATGGGATTTTCAATGCCGACTTCGAATTATGGGAAGTTCATCGGAAAACGACCATGGGGTTCTTTACCAACGACGGATTCAGTCGCTCCCTTGAGAAATCCGTCTGGGGGAAGGTCGAAAACGGGCTGCTGCCGGTTCTCCACCGGTTCCATGATCAGGGAGCGGAGTTCGATCTACAGAATATTCTCCAGAGGTTCACCTTCGACAGTATATCCACCCTCGTCCTGGATTTCGACCCTCAGAGCCTGTCACTAGAGTTACCGGAGGTTCCCAGTGAGAAGGCCTTCAACGACGTGATAGAAGCCCTGCTGTACCGGCATCTGTTACCAGAGAAGATATGGAAGGCGATGAAGCTGTTGGGCATCGGGAAAGAGCGGCGGCTGTCTGCCGCGTGGAAGGCGTTCGACGATTTTCTCTATCCGGCAGTCGGAGAAGAGGACAATCCTCAGCGGCTGCTCCGCAGCTTCACGGCGGCGTACCAGGAAAAGGGCCGGGATTTCGGATCGGAGGGACGGTTGAAGGAGTTTCTAAGGGATACTTCCCTGAATTTACTGTTCGCCGGCAGGGACACTACAAGCACATGCCTCACCTGGCTCTTTTGGCTCATCGGAAAAAATCCTACTGCCGAAAAAAAGATTCTTCAAGAACTCGAAAAGGTACTATTTTTTTAATTTCCCATTTTCTATGTTTAAAATTCTATTATTAAATTTTAACTTAATAAAACAATTAATTCGAATCTTAAAAATATCCAGATAGTCATAACCATTATTGTTTCACGTGTAATGGACGCCAGAATGGCCCCTCTTTTTTGTATTTTTTTAAATAAACAGGTGATTGAATTATATTAAATTTATGGAATATTAAATATAATATATTGGTAGAGTTGATTTGATAGCTAGAAAATATTTTATTTTTGAATATGGTTAAGACATTATTTTTCTTTTTGGATTTTTCTAATTTAAAAAAAAAAAAAAAACAAACAGGTTTTGGAACTGAAACCAGGTGAGGAATGGCGGTTCTTCACGGTGGAGGAGTCACGGCGGCTGGTGTATCTCCACGGCGCCTTATCGGAATCTCTCCGGTTATTCCCGCCGGTGGCACTGGAACACAAATCCCCACTGATCCCGGACACTCTCCCCAGCGGGCTCCATGTCGAGAAGAACACGAAGATTATTTTCTCCTTCTATTCCGCGGGAAGAATGGAGTGGATTTGGGGTAAGGACTGGGCGGAGTTCAGGCCGGAGAGATGGATCTCGCCGTCGGGGTCCTTCAAACACGAGCCGTCGTACAAGTTTCCGGCGTTCAACGCCGGCCCGAGGACTTGTCTGGGGAAAGACATGGCGTACGTTCAGATGAAAATGGTGGCGGCGACCGTCATATTTCACTTCGCGGTGGAGCTCGTCGACGGGGATGTGGTTGCGCCACGTGACTCCATTATTCTGCAGGCTAAGAATGGATTAAAGGTCAAGTTGTCCAGACGACGCATTTGACTTCATTATCGCGATCAATCCCAACGTCTCGTTTCATTCAATATGGGTCTTGTTGTTCATCAAATGTAAACAATTTGAATATATTATGAATAAATAGTAATGAATTGAATTTAATTTTTTTAAACATAATTTAATATTGGACGATATATCAAATTTTTAATCTCAATATCATATCAAAATATTTTGACTTAGAAACATTAAACCAGAAGTATTTGATGGATTTGATAAATATATACATGAAATTCAAATATATAAAAAATTATATTCAATTGATTTATAACAATCTGAAATTTACTATATATATAATTATTCACTTTCAATTGAAACTGATCTTCAACTCAATTAAGATTTATTTTCTTTGTATGATTGTAGTTACTGATTGTATCATAGATGAATATAATTTTTGTCGTCTAATATCATGCATTTCTTTGTTTTTTTGTTATTGAAACTTAAATCAACATGAAATTTATTTTGATCATCTAAACCATACTATGAGGCAAACGTTTTGATACTATTTATGTTAAATAAAATTTAATGGATCGAGTGAGCATATACATATAAAATTAAATACACAAAAACGTAAATCATATTAAAAATAATTAAATTCATTCGATTAATAATAATTTATAATTTCTTATATATTTAATTATTTTATTATTATTTCTCGATACATTGTTCTAATAATAAACTTAATTATAAAAAACACATACATACTCTAAGGATCATCTACAAATGTAATCATTCAAATTTTTTACCCCACACATATCATAAGATTACGGGATTTTGAAATCATACAAATGCCTAATGATGTGCACCTGTGGTCCACTACAGCAACCAAACCAGGTAGAGTTTGGTCGTAGTCATCTGTGATGGTAGACGGCAACCAAGAGACAAACTCAAGGAAAACAACATGCCCACTAACCAGCTCCACAGCACTCCTCCTTATTCCAAACTTTATTCCATGACATAAACAGATATCTGCCTGAGCAGCCCAAGGGGAAGAGTGCCGAAGATGACAACTCCAGAATGAAATGATGGAACAAACCTCACCTCCAGTTTGGTGGCGTAATGACAAGGAACAGGGATGGGTTGGGGGCTGTAACAGACTCTGTTATAGTACCAAACTGGAGGGAACAAAGAGGAGCAGAGAAGGCCACGATCTGTGATGAATGTGGATCGCAAACCAAGACCCGGATTCATATGGCACCCGCGGTGTCCACGCGGTTCCTGTACCGGTGTCCCTTCACGTGTCCCCTGGATCATTAATGGGCGGCGGACACGCCGACAACACAGGTTGCATCAGACCAAATTCCGTATTTCCAGAAGTTCCACTGCTCTTTTTACTGATAAAGCTTGTTTACCTGAACCGGATACGTTGATTTGATGGGCCGGTCGATCATCCCACATCTCACAAGAGATGAGTTGGGCCGGCCCAACTTAATTTCCAGTGTCTCTTGGTGTTTTTTTTTTTTTTTTTTTTTTTGAATTGGGGAACAGAATTTGGAATCCTTCCTTCCCCTCCAAGTACTTTCTTCTTCCCTGGGGGACTATAAGACGCCGGTGTTGCCGGGGGATTTGAGATTTTGTTTCCTATTAGAGTATAGGACTGGGTTATGGCTAAAGGTCTGCTTCGTTAATCTGTACTGCTTGCTCATGTATGTGTGATGAGACTGGTGAGAGTTTTTTTGGTTTGCAGAGCTCCCGGGATTTTACTATGACGCTAAGAAGAATAGGTACTTTCCATGTAAACGCCCTCACGCTGCTTCTCGTCCTGTAGTTTCACCTCCCCCGGATCCCAAAGAGGTTCGCCGTCTTCAGCTATGTTTTTTGTCCTGTAAATTTTCATCATATGACGCAAATTCTATGTGGCCTATTGAGGGTGGATAGGAAAATGTGATTTCGCGTACCTGTAGTGTATGTAATTGTTGAGGGGGAAGTTGATTGAATTGGGCATGCCTGACGCTTTCCAAGATTCACTTTTTAAGCAGGGCCTCATGAAATTCATCAGTTTCCTCATGCTTATTAAATCGCTTCCTATTTATTTGACTTGTCTTTTTTGTTTTCTTGATTTCTTTTATTACAAATATCAGGAGGCCAGCGTACCTGGACGTATAAGTATTCGGCAGAGACTTCTTTATGCCAGGGAGTTGTGTGGGAATGTAATACTTTCCCATAGACGCAAGTTGAGTTTTCAAAACGAATGTAAAAAGAAACGTGCCATGAAGCCTGTGGTGAGTTTTTTTTCCGCAGCCTCAATGAATAGTTCATTACATTTGATAGTAGTTTATAATAACTATGGCTTGCTGTATGCGAAGAAATTGCTTTTTCAATTTTTTTAGGAGCTAATCATTTTAAATCGGATGTTAGTTTGTCTCTTCAAAAATCATTTTTCCAATGTGGATGCATGCATTCTTTTGAGCTTGGCTGTCGGAAAATTTTGTACTAAAGTTTTGATAACTGGGCGATGCAACATCTGATCTGTAGAAATTTTGATGATCAAATGCAATTCACGTTGGAGTTTAGTTTTACAGTTTATTTCTGTAAAAATTCCAGATACTGAAATGTACAGAAACCGAAAAGATTGGGAACGTTGCCCTTGAACACATTGTTGCTAATGTAGATGTGCCTGAAGGATCAAGGGAGGCAAATATCTTGTTAAGCGCTGGTGTTGGTGGTCTTTTAAGGCAAGTTTTTATTCCTAAGATTTGCATTTAAATAATGTTGATTCCTTGAGGGAAATTAGTGCTAACTAGCAGTCACATTTTAAAGCCATGTCTTGTACCCTCAGGAGGTTTTACACCAATTTTAAGGTTTGCCGTCTTAGGCTAAAATACGTAATTCGTGATATCCAATTTGTCATGAATAAATGGTGTTGGTTTATATGACGTCTGGCTGTCCAGAATAGATTAATCAGAGCACGGATCGTATGTATGATTAGCCTTGTGTGAAAAAAGCTTAAATTAAGCAATTGAGTTGAGTATGAATGGAAATTACACGTGTATACTTTCTGTGCTTCCAAAATTTGAGTTGCAAAAATCTTTCATCAGAAAAACTTGGAATTTGTAATGGACATTTACGTCCGCATGTGATTTTATTATCTTTTCCACAGTTGCACAATTATTAAACTTTCTAAAAAATTCAGTTTGTATAATAGTGGTTTAAGCGATTGCTAAAGCCTGATGCAGTTGTACTGCTTTTTTTAAGGTTTCCAGCTTGCTTTTTTGAATGCTAATATTCTATTTATCTGCTATGTTTTAGTCTCCGCCAAGTTCAAAAGCCCCAAAATGAAAAAAATTCAGAACAAATGCACTTTCTATATCCTGTGCTTCCTGCCTATGAAGCACAACGTGGTGCAACATATAGCGCTGTGACAACATTGCCATCTGAAGTATCTAGTATAGTAAAGGTGAGGGCGGGTTCTTTGCTTGCTGATACTACATCAGGAAATTTCTTGTATCCTTTTTAAGATTTTCTTTCCAGAAAGAAAAAGCACTTCTTTTTCAGGCACATGTGTACTTACAGTATGCACTTTAAAGATACTAGTAGTTTTTTTGTGTTCAATATATTTGAAAAGCTTTAACAAGGGAAACAGCATAACCACAATGGGAGCAGAGAGTGATCCAGGATCTGTTTGGGTTCTGAACCTGAATAACGCTTTGGATTTTAACGAAAATCCGTGGGAAGGACTTTGTTGTCTTTCCAGGTACAAACAGACGCTTTGGACAGTTGACTCTGACAATGCTGGAAAGAATATTTCAATTGGCAAGTTCTTTAGTTTTTTTTTCTTTTTTCAAATGTATTTATTTGTTTGTTGCTGATGGCTTTTCAAGCCATAGCATGTTTTTTCTATATGATGTCGCTTCATCATAGTATGATGCCTTATCTTCAAAAACCTCACAAGATTCCATTTTTTCAGAATGGTTGAAGATTAGGTTCTTGCATTATTATGCTAAGTCATTTATTCAAAAACTGCACTTGACAACTTTTGTTTCTTTCGGTTCATAGAAAACCTGCATTTCGCAATTTTTAGTCAGAATATCCATTATCTTTGGTCTTATGCTTATTTTGTGTGTAGGAACCAACAGAGGAGTATTGAGACTTGATACTGAAACTAGGAATAACTCATGGGTACTTCGGAGCAAAAGTGATGTGTTATCTGTGCAGTATGATGCATCGGTGAGATAGAAAAACTTCATGTTTGTGTGGACCATTTTATTTGGCAGCAGTGCGTATATGATATCATAATCATATGCGTGTGTGACTTGCTCCTATGCGTGGTTTTTTTAATGTTCTTCTTATTCTTTTTATCCTCGGAATAAATCATGGTAGAGAATCTCTTGTTTCAGGGAAGAGTTCTTTCTGGTCTGAGAAATGGATCGATTCTGAGTCTTGACCCACGAAGGAAACAAGTAAGTCCCAATGCTGTATGCCACTTGTCTGTATATCTGCTATCATGCATGTCCTGAACATCACATGATGCTGTGTGGTGTTTATTGGATTACATCCCTTTTTTATATAGACCATCCTGCATGGAAGTGTCTGGTGATGTGTTAGGGTTCCTTCCAAAAAAGTTGACCTGATTGGTTCTGTTGTAACACGGAACCTCTTTTATTATATTCTCTTTGTTGATGTATTGGTGAATATTGTTAAAATTTGATTTTGATTCTTGGTTCATTACTATGATATGGCGTGTTCCAGCTGCATTTTTCTGAGTTACACAACCTGTGTGTGTGTGTGTGTGCGTTTTTTTTTTTTTTTTTTTGGGTAGTTGAGTTATATGGTTTCTGTCTACCTTTTTCTTCAATGTTTTAGTCTGTTATTCTTCCTTCATGCCCTTCACTGCTAAACTACTCAAGGGTGCTCTGCAGTACGCCATTTACAATCAGGGGTGGCATTTTATTTGATATTTGATGCATTTTCCTACATTTTAAAAGTTTCTTATGTGCATCTGTTGTATGCCATCTTGTTCGCAAGTTATGTGAATTCATGCCACCTGCATCAAGTTAACATAATTAGTAAGAACTAAAATCTTGCCCATATCTTCTGCAGGTAAGTAGCAAGTATTCCTCAATTTCTGCGATGCCTTCTTCTGTTTGTTGGTTAGTAACTTTTTACTGGTTAATTTTTTTATCTGTCACTTGATTGTTTTTTGCTCCATCTTGGCCAGCTGCTACTTCTTTTTCTACTCTAATTGGCTTTCCATCTAATTCTAGTTTGTCATCACTTACCCAATGGGATCAATACTTCCTGGCTAGTTCCATGGATGGAACGGTAACCAACCTTACCACAATGTTAATGAACTTTTTCAAAAATCATGTCTCATGAAAACCCCATGTTTCCGCAGATAAGACTCTACGATCATCGCCTGACGAAACGAGGACCAGTTCAATCCTACGATGGGAATGTAAATTCACATACAAGGATCAATCTGGGAGTTGATCCCTCAGAGAAAGTAGTGTTATCAGGTGGGGCTTTTCCCTCTTCCTCCAAGTTGATGATTGAAAGTGATTTGGATGGATACTGATAGAAATTCTCCAGGAGGAGAGGATTTCCATGTGCGTCTCTGGGATATCAAGTCAGGTGAATTGCTCTTCAACAAGAGGTTAATGGATGCAGTTGCCTCAGCTGTTTGCTGGCCAAGATTAGAAGGTACCATGTTCATTTCCATGGCTTCCCTGCAACTTGAACCTCATTTCTATCAAACTGCAGGAAAAGCAGCCCATGGGCAAGAAGAATGGAGACCTTGTTGCTACTGGGAGAGGCATGAGTGGGGTGTTTGGCTTGGTTCCTATGAAGGCATTTATTACATGGATTGGTTGTGAGTTTGTGCAGTTAGTTTTTTCCTTTCTTTCTGGAATTTTAGTAGAATGTTGGTCTGAAAGGTCTCATCTAGTGGTTCTGAGAGATGAACAGTGAACTGACTGTGGATGTGTAATTATAACAATTTTTGTTTTTTTTTTTAACATCAATGTATTTTTATATTCATAGCAAATTTTATATTTAAGTTATATGAAAATCTAAGAAATGAGAAATATTTTAATTACTTGAAAATGCTGAGTAATTGCAAAAAAATAATTTATGTGGAATAATTGAGAATGATTTAGTTTTCGTGAAAAACAAGAAAAAAGCAAAGAAGTTTTATAAAAATGGCAGACTAGCTCTCTTCCTTTGAGTTTTACAAAATAAGTTTTAGAAGATAGTTTGCTACCTTCTTCCTCTCTGGAAGTCCGCCGCCATTTCGTCCCCGGATTCGCAAGTCATGGTTGCCACCAATTTGAAAGCGCAGACCATGGAGCTGATGGAGAAGCGTAATTTAATGGAGGAAGAGATGAACGCGGTAATAAGCAGCCTTTGTCAGCCCGGCGGCCCTGGTCTCTCCGGTAACCTCCTCGATTCTGAGGTCATTCTTCGCTTCGATCCCTATTTTGTGCAACTTTTGCCGTCTTTTCTTTTTTCTGATTTTTGCGCAACGGATACCTTCTTGCAGGGATTTCCGTTGCCTGAGATTGATATCCCTGCAGTCAGAGCAAATCGCCGTAAGCTTGCTGGTATGGAATTTAATTCATCATTGACTCTGCCTTTCATGTTTTAGATTTTTATTTGCGCTAGTTCTATTTTCAACAGATTATTTAACTCTGGAGGAGTCTTGTCATACCTATGTTTAGTATGAATCTGGGAAAACAGTATGAAACTATATCGTTTGTGTTGTATTATATCCCAGAGCTACGTAATGATCACAAGGATATAACTGAGAAGATAAACCAGAATATTCAAATTCTGCATTCGCTGAAGCATGAAGGACCAGCTGCAGGTGTTAATAATTCAGGTTAGTGAGACAACTGGGTTAACCACATGGGTGAGATCGATATTCGAAAAATGCATGGTCACTCGTTAGTCGGCTAACCTATTTGCATAATGTTGCAGGGCACGGTTTATTATCTTCCTCTCTTGGCATTCCCCTGAGAGGTTCCACTAGAATGGAGGTGGACGTTGTTGTTGGTAGGCCCTTCGCGTTGATTGATGAAATCACCGAATTGTCTCCTGCAGCAGAAGATGGTTTGCAGCTTGGGGATCAGATTGTCAAGTTCGGAGATGTGGATGCGGGCGAAGATCTCCTCCCAAGGCTTGTTAGTGAAGCGCAGAATAAACAAGGTCAACCAGTGCCTGTGGTGCTAATTAGGCAAGGTGCTCCAGTTACTGTTGCTGTAACTCCTAGAACATGGGCAGGCCGTGGGTTGCTCGGGTATGCCATTTTTGCATTCCCAGTTTTGTTTTTTGTCTCATTTTGAAACTGCATGCGTGTTCTACTATTGATAGAAAATAGGTTGGAGTTTGGTGTGGGTAGCAAAAACGTATATGCCTGACTAGCAAATCCCAGCAATACATGTTATTGCTTAATCAGCATTTAGAAGTGTTGGAAAAAGCTGTATTGTTTGACACTAAAACTTTGAAGATGATCTCTGTGATTGCATGCCAGCTATCTGATACCATTTTTTTTCTGAAACTTTATTCATGTTTATGCGAAGCTATCTACTCGGGTAGTGTCTGAGATTGTATCGCAGAATGCAGTGGATGTGTGCTTATATTGTTCTTGTTATATCCCATGGAATTTACTGCTCTGCTCTGAAATTGTTGGATTTTGATGTTCTGTTACTTCCACAGGTGCCATTTCAGACTCCTCTGATGCTGAACGCCATTTGATGAAAAGGGGTTTGTGGAGACTGAACACTTCCGAATCCAAACAAGTGTTTCCAAAGCTATTTGCCATTTTTAACGTTATTTTTCTCTAATAAATAGCGTGGGTGTTTGGAGTAGTAGTTTAGTTAATTACATATTTAAATTATTTATGGTTAGATAAGGAGATGAATTTTATATATAGTTTCATTTAATTGAAATTTTTATTATAAAAAAATAAATTTTATTTTAGTTTTTTTTAATAAATATTAATTGATTAAAGGGTAGTTATCGTTTAGTTATGATTAAACAAATTAAATTACTGTACACTGTGTCGAAAGTCAGAAAATTGATTAACAGTCTCGCCCTGGCGCGAATCGGAAGATACCACGGGCACGGGTCAGGGGAGGGGATTCGTTTCCGGTTACAGGGATGACACTCGACGACAACAGCTCTATATACGTCGGCGGCCTGCCTTACGATGTTACGGAGGATAACCTTCGGAGAGTTTTTGGTTTCTATGGCGCCGTTCTCGCCGTCAAGGTTCCGTCCTCACCGTCTGCTGCTGTTTTTCCCGTATCAAATGAATTCGTCAAATTTCTGGGCGCAGTAGTTTTCTTGAGTTGATGCATTTTTGGAATTTTTTTTCATTGCGCCATGTTACTAAACCCTACTCCTTTTCTTTTCATTAATCCTTGTATTTAAATTTCTTCCCTGGTGTTTTTGCCCCATTTCTTGCTTCGTTTTGAGTTTACGGCATGTGGTTGATGTGTTGTCACTGTTTGGTAGGCTATCTATCAATAATGTAGTTGAAATGGAGTTTGCTCTTTCACTTGCAAAACTTAGAATGATGACCTGGTGTCCAGAGACTTGGAGAGAATTAAAGTTTTCCTTCATAACTTGGGGTTTGATTGGCAGATTTTAGTTTGTCTGTTTGTGGGTTAATATGCAGTAGTTACCAGAATCCTCTGTGCTACTTTCTTTCTGTGTGCTGGCTCTCGGATTATGCTTTTTATCATATTCTTTACAAGATGAGATCTATTTTTAAGTTTTTGAGATATCAAAAAATGACCAAATTTCATTGTTTGACGCATAGATTATCAATGACCGCACTGTTGGTGGAAAGTGTTACGGTTTTGTTACCTTTGCAAATCCGAGATCAGCCCTTCAAGCCATCCAGGAAATGGATGGGAAGGTTGTTTCTCCATCTCTCTGTCCCTCATCTTTGTTTTATGATTGTATTCACATGAAGATGTACACGACTCCTACTGACTTTGCTCATTGTCTCAGACTATTGATGGGCGTCCTGTTAAAGTGAATGAAGTAAGGACTAGGGGTGGGAGGCCAAACTATGACTATGAAGGTTCTCTACGTGATTTTGATAGGGGCCCAGAAATGGATAGAGAACGGGGCAGAGATGATGCTTATGATAGGCGAAATCGTAACATGGGGCATCGTGGGAGGGTTCGAGTTGATGACCGGAACCGAGAGAGGGGTCATGATAGTCAACGAGATCAATATTTGGAAGAGGAGAGATTTGATGATTATGGCAGAATGGAGGATGATGTGGAGTTAGAGCATGGTAGGAAGCGAGAGCGTGGATGGGAAAGGGAGGTGGAGCAACAGACTAGTCATCAAATTGCTGATGAAGATTTGCGTCAACCACGTGTGCCACTGAAGAGGTATAATTCAAGGCTTCATCGTTTCAGAAAATAATGAAAATGAACGGTTGTCAAAAAGCACACATAAATGTATATATCAGAATCTGTTCGAATTACTGAACTTGGATCTTTTTTCTCTAAGCAATTTTTAAATGCAGCACATTTTATGTGTTGTAGTCTTTATGGGTTCTGTAGTGGTTATTGATTTTAGGTATGTGAACAGGTCAAGATTTGATGATCATGGGAGTACAGAGCTATCATTGGACTCATTGCATGACAATCAGCATCAAGTTGAACTCTTGATCTTTTGTGGGCACATACACGTACAGGGTTTAGCTGAGAACTGAAGTGCTGATAGATGTTTTATTTTTTGTATCATCAGGGTGAAGGCCATCTATCTGCTTCGAATCAAAAGCTTGAAGAACTACGTAAGGAGGTAGATTATCATTCTAACTGATTATGTGAATCATGTTTCTGATTTCAGGGTTTGATTCCAAATATCTTGTGATAGTTTTTCTTGGATATATGCTCTTGGTGTTAATAAGATTCATAGGGGACTAAGTTTGTCTGTCTTTAGTCTGAGCATGGCCGTCAATGACTAAACTTGAAATTTTAGTCATCCATCTGTAATCTGTAGCAAACTTCACTAGATTTGGGTCACAATCACAACCGCAAGAGTTCTTCAGTCATTCATAACCAACAGTTGCAAATATTTTGATATGGCAATTCCCCTTTAACACTTGATGTGTACTGTGTGCATCTGTTTTCCAGTATGATGGGCAGTTAGCCAATTGATATTTGGTGGCTGCTCAAGTGTTTTTGTGGAATCCAGCAACTTGGAGTCTATGATTACTATAAGCCTATGTGTGAAGCTAATCAGGGATTTTTCGTTTCCAACTTTATTACACGCTTGCGTTGATATATATTTTTTTGGTTCATCTGACATTTTAAAATTAAATTCCTGTCCATTAGGTATCCCATATTGATGAAATGGTTTCCAAGAAACTAGACACAGTCTCCAGGTTAAAAGACAAATACCAGGTAAAATAGCAAATTATTAGTTGCAGACATCATGTACTGAATATTTTCTTCTATTTCTCAGCTGTTATATTTTTTTTTATCTTACGAGGATAATGTTTTTCTTTCAGAAATTGGAGGATTCTCTGGTGGCTGCAAAAAAGATTAGCCAACATCGGCGCTATCAATTAGCCAAGGTAAAGACGCAGTTTGTGTGTCTTTGTTGATCCAGTTAGTGTATTTTTTAATTATTATGAGCATCCGTCGCAGCTGTATAAGTGTTATGAACAAATGAGAGACTGTGAAGCAATATTCAAAAATTCAGAGCTAGAGCTGCAGGTACACCTTTTCAAAATACTCTGGCATTCTGCTATTTCTGCCTTGAAGATTATGAATCTGGTTTTGTCACCGCATTTTGCTCCGACTTTGAAATTCCGCTGAACAAAACCCCGTAACTGCTCTGTTTCTTCCCATTGTTCCCGTAGTAAGTATCATTCAGGAGTTTGACCAGGGCGTATTCATAAATAATTAAGTGCATTTAGCCTGTATATGCAATATCTCCAGCTTCTGCTGTGAGGTCAGGCCTGAAGTAGGTGAAACCCAACTTGTGTTTTACCTGCTTTTCGTAGTCTGACTTAAAAGCAAAAGAACATTTCGTAGTCTGAAACCCAACTCGGTTTTGAACCTTGTCACACAGTTCACTCAAACCATGATTCATGTATTATGCAGGCCCTCGTCGATTCTTCTGCCATCGAACTGGGAAACGATGGCGATGGAACAGCAGCTCCCAACGGAAGAGCCTGATGTGTGGCCCCAGAAATCTTCTGCTCACCTTCCTTCTTCGTCTACTTGAGTAATTCTTGTTTCATTCAACAGCGTCGGAGATTCAGGAACTGGCATGCCTCTTCCTGTCCACTCTCTAAAGACCTACTGCAAACTGAAAAGCGTCTGGCCTCAAGATCGCCTTTAATGTTATTCGATTACTCTTAAACGTAGTCCGCCCCGACTTGGTTGGTACCCGGGAGGAACAAGAGGCAAGGATCCTGTCGGATCAGATATCAGAATTGGCTCCAGGACCTCAATAAAATCATTAAAATCATATTTTATATAATAAAAATGAATATTAAAATAGATGCGTAGTAAATATGAAAAATAGGTTATATTTGATATAAGTTATGAAAAATAGTAATATTATAAACGCAAAACGACGCCGTTCTTTATTTTTCATTTTTCATTTTTTTTATTTTTTTTACTTTTACCATGGGTGTCTTCTAGGTGGAGCAGGGGTTCATGCTCCCCAATCCGGAGATGATGGATCCAGAGGAGGACGAAGGCTTGGTTCTCCATGTGGTGAAGGGGACGAGCGTGTTTGTGCATTCAAGTGCTGAAGAATTTCGTAATCCAATTTTCTACTTCAAGCTAATGTGTATGTGGTGCAGGGGAAGCATTCTGATGGATAAGGACGTTGGCTGTTGGCCTTCTTTTATTGTCTTGATAAGAACGAACGGAAATCAAACCCAATCCGAAAAGTTTTCGCAGCTATGGATTCTGTTGTGTTTCAGCAGGTTTTAAGGCCAATCAACTGTACCAACTTCTTCCCCAAGCCCCCATGCAGGTCCCCGATCGCGGTTCACAGAACTTGGGTTGGTTCTTATTGTGCTTCAAGGGCAAGCTTGAATGGCTCCTTGTGTCGCTCCTCGCATTCCGAATCCGAAGCTGAAACCTTTGTTGATGAGGCTGCTGATTTCTTCGTTAGTGACGCCGATGGTGATCCGGACAAGCCATCGCCTGGGTACTGCTCCATTGGGGAAGCACTTGAGGCATTGCACCAGAACAAGGTTGGTTTGGGTTGAATGTGTTTGTTACCCTTGAGTTTTTGTGTTGTGACTCTTGAAACTTCATCTCATAGTGTGATTCCAATGCCATTTTAAGTTTGTGATCGTCGTAGATGTGGATGGAAGGGGCCATGTGGAAGGGAATTTGGTGATGGCTGCATCGCAAGTGACCGCGAAATCAATAGCGTTTATGGTTAAAAATGGGTCAGGGATCATTTCAGTGGGAATGAAGGAGGAGGATCTTGAAAGATTGAAGCTGCCATTGATGTTAGCTGAAAATGAAGAAGATATCACTTCTCCATCATTTACAGTCACAGTGGTATGCTTTTCTTTTTTCTTCTTGCTAATTAGTTCTTAACTCTTGATGTTTCGTTTATTATGTCACATTTTGCAGGATGCTAAATCTGCCACATCCACCGGTGCATCTGCTTCAGACAGAGCGCAGACGGTCCTCGTCCTCTCATCTCCGGCTTCTACTGCTGAGGATCTCAGAACGCCCGGCCATGTTTTCCCCTTGAGGTACAGAGATGGAGGGGTGTTAAGGAGAATTGGGCACACTGAGGCGTCTGTTGACTTGGTTGCTTTGGCTGGTTTACACCCTGTGTCGGTTTTTGCATCTTTGATCGAGCCTGGAGACGGCTCCATAGCCACCATGCCCACTCTTATGAAGATGGCGTCTGATCATCAAATCCCAATTGTTTCCATCACTGATCTCATAAGGTAATATGTTCAGCTCAGCCTTACCTCAATGCCATGTGAAAAGACCTGTCAATGACTACATGTTGTGCATTCAGATACAGGAGAAAAAGGGAGAAGGTTATAGAAAGAATGGGGGTATCTCATCTTCCCACGAGATGGGGGTTATTCGAAGTGCATTCTTACCGTTCCAGGATTGATGGGATCCAACACATTGCCATGGTTAAGGTAGTAAGTAGGAACTATGAGGGGCAGATGCACATTTCATTCCCTTGGCGTCAACTTTAACTCTTATAAGCTAGCTTGTGGTAGCAGGGAAATATTGGTAGTGGACAAGATGTTCTAGTGAGGATTCACTCTGAGTGCCTAACCGGCGACATTTTCGGATCAAAGCGATGCGATTGCGGAAACCAGTTGGATTTAGCAATGCAGCTGATCCAGGAAGCTGGCAGAGGTGTATTGGTTTACCTCCGGGGACAAGAAGGCCGTGGAATCGGCCTCGGACAGAAGCTCCGGGCATACAACTTGCAGGATCAAGGCCATGACACGGTAGAAGCAAATCTTAAGCTTGGCCTCTCTGCTGATTCACGGGAGTACGGGATTGGAGCACAGGTAACAAAACAACAACATGAAATGATGCATTCTTGTCTTAAAGTTATACTTCTTCATTCCCACTTACTTTTGGATCCAGATGCTGCACGATATTGGAGTTCATACGATGAGGCTGATGACGAACAATCCGGCAAAATTTGCTGGCATAAAAGGGTACGGACTGGCCGTCATTGGTCGGATTCCGTTGCTAACGCCGATAACGGAGGAGAACAAGCGGTACCTTGAGACGAAGCGAGTCAAAATGGGGCATGTTTACGGCTCAGATCTTCATGGGGTGCCCCGCGATTTCTTCATCAGCCCAAGCACTCACGCACAGGAAGAAAGAAGCGAGGGAGCATAAGGTGACTGTAATTGTCATCAAATAAAAAAACATCATATTATTTACATTTAATAATTTCCTAAAAAATAATTTTTAAATAATAATAGAAATCGAATTTCAGAACATATATCGGTAAGTGAACATCAGTTATGCATTTTTTTTTTAAAAAAAAACACAGTAATTTATAGGAAAATTAAAAGACTTTATTAAAAATTAGATTTTTTTGGCAAAAATAACCATCAATTCAACTAATATTAAATAATACCAGAGTTTTTTTTTTTTTTTTTTTTGAAGAAAATGAAATACGGATAACGCGCTGGGATATTCTGCTCCTATCTTCTTTGCAGCAGCATCTTCCATCCAGCAACTGGTGAATTTGCTGGTGGCCTTCTGCAGGATCCATGGCAAGGACCCTGATTTTTTCTCCTTTAGTTCTCAGGAGTCCTCTTCCTTCTCTCCCTCGGCATGGATATCTTCACAGGGGAAGACGTATCAGCAGCCAAGTGAATTTCAGCCTCCATCAGCATATTGCTCATTCAGTCGATTTTAATGGGATTGTGGAAAGAGCTGAGAGCTTGCTCTACGTTTTATCCGATGCCAGTGTCGCGGCGGGGGATGCTGGTGGTGCAGCTGTTGCCGATTCTGTTGCTAACCAAAAAAATGGGGGTTGGTTTGGGTTCATTTCCGATTCCATGGAAGTTGTTTTGAAGGTAGGAGTTGAAAATTGTGGGTTTTCTTTCATGGGAAGGGCCAAGATTCATTTATTTACTTTCAAGATTGTTATTTTTAATTCGGAACACTTGGAGAAATGAGATTCACTGTCAGTGTGATGATCATGATTTCGTTTTATGAGTTTTATCACTGAACTTTTTTATTTTCTGTTCAAATCTTTTTATGTGGTTTCGGGAAGGTGATAGCTGCATGCTGTCTTGCGTGATAGGTGCTAAAGGATATCTTGGCTACTGTTCATGTGCCATATGCTTATGGATTTGCAATTATACTACTCACTGTTCTTGTGAAAGTCGCAACGCTTCCCTTGACTAAGCAGCAGGTAAATCGATTTCTCTCTTGGTTACTACGTGATAATACCTTGATTTTGTCTTGTGGTTTTTTGCGGTAGGTAGCATAGTCTATCTGTATATTTGGAGCCGGCCTAATTGGTGGTAACTGAATCTTCATTAGCATTTTGTTTCAGGTTGAATCGACGCTGGCTATGCAGAATCTTCAACCAAAAATCAAAGCCATTCAGCAAAGATATGCTGGAAATCAAGTGAGCATGTTTTTTGGTATTTTAATATGCGTCATTATAATAGAGCATCTGCCGTTGACCCTTCTTTAAGCGATTTTGTAGGAGCTTTTTTATCCACATGTAATTAACTTAATTTCTCAAATGGAAAAGACTGAATGTTGCAACTGAGGTCTGTGTTATGCTCCAGGAAAGAATACAGCTTGAAACTTCTCGTTTATACACCCAGGCAGGGGTTAATCCTCTTGCAGGTAATGCCATGATGCCAAGTTTTCCCGCAGAAAAAATAAACTCCTTATGATCATCTTCTGATTGATGGTTTCTCGAACTGCTATTTGCTCTAGTGTCGAATGCAGTTATTATTCTCTTATGCAGAAGAGAAGTTATTTTTAAATAACCACTCTGTCTTGCTTGTTTTTTTTTTTTTTTTTCAAGAGCGTCATTATTTCCTACATAGTTCCTGACTTTCGGTGTGAGAAACGTCTTCCTGCTTGTAATATGCAGTTTTGATTACACCCTTGACATAAATGAAATTTGATGCCAAGCTGTTTTCTTGTGGTCACAGGATGCCTCCCTACGTTGGCTACTATTCCTGTTTGGATAGGCTTATACCAGGCTCTCTCAAATGTAGCAAATGAGGTACCTTCAGAAAAATGATATATTGTATTAGTCTCCTTAGAAGAACTACAGACTTGGGAGTTGTTTGCTGAAGGTTTTCGCATGACAACAGGGTCTTCTAACAGAAGGATTCTTTTGGATTCCCTCCTTGGGAGGACCAACAACAATAGCTGCTCGGCAGAGCGGAGCTGGTATTTCATGGCTGTTACCTTTTGTGGTAAGATAACTGCGTGATTTTAAGCAGCAGCTGATTGTTATTTTTCCTGCTGACATTTATAAATGCAAAGGGCAAAAATCAATAACAATGTCTACAACAAACAGTTCTTGTTTTTGCAGAGAATATTTTATGCATCTGTTTTTCCAATGGAGAGCCTTCATAATAGGCATCCATTTATAGGACCTGTTACCAAGTTCAGTGACTTCATAGAGAATGTTTTATGCATTTTCAGGATGGACATCCTCCACTTGGTTGGAATGACACTGCAGCATACCTTGTGTTACCTGTTCTGCTTGTTGTGTCACAGTATGTCTCGATGGAAATAATGAAGCCCCCACAAGTAAGGTTTTCATTTGAGGGGGGTCTGTGTTTTGTTTTCATTTTTCCAGTTTCTTATGCCCCCGCAGCTGTATTGATTCATTCCATGTATCTCAACAGACAGAAGATCCTTCTCAAAAAAACACACTTCTTATTCTCAAGTTTCTACCCCTCATGATTGGCTACTTCTCCCTGTCCGTTCCATCTGGACTATCCATATACTGGTAATGTCTTTACTCACTGAGTTATGTTAATGTCTATTTAGGAGTAAAGTTGGCTTCAGTTCCCTGCTTCTGCTTCAACTCAAAAGTCTTTGTTTAAAAAAAATATGATGCTGCATCACAGTATTTGATTCCTGAAGCTATCCAAAACGTAGGTTCACAAACAATGTCCTCAGCACGGCACAGCAGGTGTGGCTACGTAAACTGGGAGGGGCGAAGCCTGTTGTGAACGAAAACGCTCGTGGGATCATCACTGCCGGGCAAGCTAAACGATCAGGACTCACTCCATCTGAAAGGAATGGTGACAGGTAAACATCAGTTCTACCTCTTCACCATGTTGAAGGTTAGCCATCAGTGACTGACTATAACTGATCTTTTGAAAAGATTCAACAAACTAAAAGAAGAAGAGAAGAAGAAGAAGAATAGAGCTGCTGCAATTGCTGTAGTTGATGTTGAAGCATCTGCTGCCCCGGCTTCCGAGTCTACTACAGAAATCAAAACTGAAACCAAATCCGACCCCGACACAAAGGTTAAAAAAGCAGACATCTGCGATTATTTATTCATCTCCTATGTAACCAGTGCTCAAGTGCTGTCTGTGTGTCTCTGCTTCATCAGGAAAAGGAAGTTCTGGAGGCATATGCTTCAAATGGCATGAAACCAGTGCCCGCAGAGCCACGAAAAAGCAAACGGTCGAAGAGGAAGCGAGCGGTATGATAATGCTGAGACGGGAAAGTTGCATACTTGTAAAACACAGCGGCGGATGACTCATAAAATAGTGGCTGGCCATTTTTTCTGTTCCGGTCAACAGTGAACAGGTGCAAGTTCACGCCACTCTGCATTCTCTCTTCAGCCTGAAGATCAAGTTTCCCGGGAAGCTGTCAAAGACGGTAGGCACTTAAATTAGTTACAAATACACATGAATGAGAAACAATGAGACAGGGGCTGTTCTAAATGATTAGTTTTTTTTTTTTTTTGTCATCTTTTGCTTTATATAAAGCACTGTGCATGCCAGCTAGTGAATAATGAGCCTACAGGAGAATATTGTCCCAATGCAAATAGCTGTTGAACGCTGCCTGCCTACTCAACTCAACACTCACTCACCCACAAAACCGGCTTCAGCTGCAGCCATTAAATGCCGACTGACCTGAGAAAAATGCTGCATGATGGCGAACTGAATTTGGTTATTTGATTTGGAAGTACATGTAATCATCGTCTTGATTCCCAGGAATGACCAACATATATATATATTGACTGACTGCTTGGTGCAAGTTTTTGTGGTGGCATCACGGGGAGGCTGATCCATCCTCATTAGTTGGTGGTTCGAGGGCCAACTTGCCACCTGACTTCCGGCGCCACCGCGTCCGTCCTTTAACGATTTCTCCGCCGCCCAGAAGACGGAGGAGGTGCTGGCACTCCAGTTCCCCTGCGTCCTTGTTTATGATGGAGGTGAGGGACTGAACAACGCTGTCCCTCATGCACTCTCGCCTGTACTCCAGTGTCAAGGCGGCAAGCTCATGGTTCTCCAGCACAGACGGTGGAGCACTCTGAAACGAACCGAAAGGGGCAGCTTGATAACAGTTCCAAGCAACTGCGCAGGTTTCATCAGTAGGAACACACAAAACAGAGCATGTACAAAGCGTATGTATGTTTACCTCAAGAATCCAACTGATGTATTTTACATTATTCACATGTTGATTGAGATCCAGATCACTCCATCGAGGCTGCAAGAGAAGGAAAGAGTGAGTACAGAAAACGGGGTCCATAGGACGAAAAGACTTTGCAACTTACGGTTAAACCATCTCGGATGTGATCTGCATTGAAGTCATCTAGTTTACCGAGTTTCCTGTTGTCATCCTCGACAATCGGAGGCGAATCCACAAAATAGCCATGAATTTCTTCACGAACCTCATCTGGGATTTTCGACAGCTTTCTTGATTCTTTGTTCATCATCACCCAGACGCTGGTATTGTTCCAAGAAAAGAAGGTTAGACACTTTTAGCTACTCAAAAGCTACAGTTTTCCAGACCTTGTAGCACGAAGTAAGGTCTCCCCTGTACTTATGTCCTGCACAAGCCAGTCTCGCCGCATGCCGTTTTTACCAGCCGCAGCAACCCAGGTATCTACCTGCACAATGTCACCCCTTCAAGGGAAGAACACGAAAAACCATCAGATAAAAATGCCATCTTGAATGCAATATCTACTTCATGAATCACACTTACCATTGAGGGTAATGGTCGACAATAACCTGCATCTTTGAAACAACCCAAATCAAATTCCTTTTGCACATTTCAGGGGTAGAACCAAAGCCGTTGGCGAGCAGTCCTGCTCTCTTTACGTGGTTTAGAGCGGTCTCCTGATGAAGTAACAGTGGCTGAGTTTCAGCAAGAGAAAAGCATGGATGATAAAAAGGCATGAATAAACGTTCTTATGGTCAGCATATACTTGTAAATGATTCAATAGTGTCTCTATAGATGCAGTTCGATCTGCACCAATTTCATAAGAACGAATACTGAAGTTCTGGCGAAACACAGAGCCATCCTCCACAATCCTCCCCAAACCGAAAGGATCCACCAGCATATCAGGCCGTTTTGGTTTCCAGTCAAGCATCATCCATTGCTTCTCAGCGGCTAAAAAAATGGTTGTAATGGCAGCAAGAAGCATGCTCCAGTCCGGCAACTGGTTAATAAATGTCCTCGGAGGATGAAAGGACAGTGCCTCATCATCACTCTTTGGCGCATCCACAACTGCAACTTTAATCCCGTTGATTTTCGATGGTGCTTGAGCATTCGTTTTAACCTGCAATCCCCTGGAAGTTGGGGACTTTGATTTCATCCTAGCGAAGCAAACATCACCACTTGAGGGAGTGTTTATGTTTATCTTGCCAGCAGCTTTTCCAGAGGATTCAGAAGATGGTGACAGAACCATAGACGCGGCAACTGTAGCTGCCATGGTGTTCTTGTTGAGTGAACAACGCCGCTGCTTATTCTATCTAAAATGGCTGACAACAAAACCCAACAGTCACGACATGAATAGGTAACTCGAAGCCAGAAGATACATGAAACGAAAACAATTTGAAAGCAAAATAGAAGATCATCATAATTTGCAAGAACTATGATAGACTACAGGTGCAAGCTGCAAAGCAGACACATGGATGGTAACATGGAATGAATTTGCACAAATCGAACCAGACATGCAGAACGCAACCACAAAAAGAAATGTTGGTATAGAAGTGATCACGCACACACAAAAAAGGAACTTGCAAAAAACGATAAAACGACATATCATGAGAACAATACCAAACAATGAAGGAAAGCAGAGAGAATAGCAGATCCCAGGAATGCTTCCCAGAATACACAACAGTACAATGAAATGGAATCCAAACAAAGTAACTCGTTCCATTCCAAAACAGCAAACCACTTACAAATACGTGATTCATGACCAGTCGACGTTATCAAACAAGGAAACCCACAATGCCTGTGCTTTCTAGTCCGTAGAGGGAAGGAAAAAGACTAGAGCTTTCGTATCTTGTGATTGTGGGGTATTCGTTCTAGAGCTCAGAACGCAGCGAGACAGTTAAATACTAAAACAACAAACATTAAATAATGCAACGCCCAATGTGGGTTTGGTTTCATCACCCCTACAAAGCTACCTCCTCCTCGTCGTCAACTCGTTAATTAAACACCTCACCTTTCATTTGTGGCACCTATCCTCATCTTGGCGGCACCTCCATTGTTGCTCATGTTACCCATTTAATGGCCGCCAAGTTAGGGATCCAAATCAAAAACCATCTTTCCAAATGCTGTAAATCAAACTTTACTCATTTCTTTCATGGTGATGCACAAAAGCTTGATAAAATAGACTGAATTCATGGGAAAATTTCAACATTAAGAATATTTTAATAAATTAGTGTGAAAATTTTCTCATGTTAGAATATTACAATCTACCATACTCAGCAGTTGTGCACAAGTTGATTAGAGTGAGCAAAAGTTGGTAGTAGTAGGAAGTTATTAATAACAAATTTTATATTAAAAAGTACACATGATTATAATATGCAATAAATATTTGGATAGGATGTAGAAAGGTATAACTTACAATGTTAACATTTCAATTAAAATTCGTCTTTTTTATGATTGTAGGTAATGTTCGAATTATAGACCAATTGTTCGGATACTTAATTTCAACAGACTTGAGTTTGAGGTTGAGGCTTCACTTCTCATTACAATCTTATGAAAGATGATCCTGCATCGGACACGGGGACACGGCTGTTGGATCATATCGGACACTGACACCAGATGGCTGTAACACTAGCACTATAACTCATATTTGCACATACATAGCATTCATATGTTGCTCACTGCTATACCGCAGCACACCAGAAACTACCCAGATTTCAGCAACCTTTCTTCCATCATCTTGGATATCAAATGGAGAAGAAAAGGAAAAGAGTTGAATGCTTTTGGACACTGAGTTATTCATTGAGCCATCTTTCCAAACATGCTGGACTCTGAGGAGCATCCCGTCGGCCTCCACATGAGGTTGTCGATCTTAGCACAGAAGTTCTTGTAGAACTGCAGCCAAAAAAAAAAAAAAAAGCAAGAGGAGTTAGTGTGTTGGCATGTGGTGATTACTGTGCTGGAATGATGGATTAGGGGGGTGACTTTGTGATACTCCAGTGTATCCCCAGCTGCCTTGCGGACATCCACCATGAAAAGAGTTGGAGCAACGTTGAAGACCTGCAATCATGACTTGGGATCACAACAGCCAAGCCAGCCAGCATGCATGAACTGAGATTCTGTGTGTTTACCTCCAGAACAACAGCAAATTGTCCAATTTTATTCACTGATACACGTTCAAGTCTTGTCTGTTGAAACGAAATTTGGAACATGTCTCATAAAAGGAACAATATGGAGTGTTGAAGCATGCTATTTTTGCTGGAATGAAACAAAAATGAACCTTGTAGTTCTTTGTGTGCGCCTTGAGTCCCATTGACTCTGCAGCTGCTTCTACTGATGCGATTATATCCTTTGCAGGTTGACGGGAAACAAAACGGGTATGCCACTTAGCATGATCCTGGAAGTTGCACACGAGTTTCAGTAGCATAAATGTACAAGGATTTTCAGACATCCATCACCAGGAAGCAGAGACTTCTCTAATGCTGAAACACACTCACAATAGAACAAAATATGTTCTGATATATTTTGGGAACAAAACTGTATCCATTCACCTGACCCTTGTCAAACAAAGGAGATAAATTCAACCCTTGAGAAAGAGTAATCATCTCAAATGCATTCATGATTAATGGGCCATCATCATTCCTACAGCGTTCTTCTGTTACATATTTGTCCTGCGCTTTCAAAGAGGCAGCAGTAGTATTACTATGAGGATGAAGAGCAGGATCATGAACATAGTAGCAACAGTCAACCTTCAAGAAGCACATTCATTTGGTTTGAATAAATAGAAAGCAAAAAACACTACCTCAATGTCGTTAAAAACAGCAGAAACATCATCCAGATCCACTTCTTCATCTTTGCTAGGTGTAACAGGGACATAACCTTTTTGGAACCATGGATGTCTTTTTATGTCTTCCATTTTTATTCGCTGTAGAAACAAGAGGGACATGTCCATTTTGAAAACAGAAAACGAAGATGCATGCAAAAATAAGTAAATAAAATAGCAGCCAACTGAAGTATCAAACAACTACTATGGAACTTTAGAATTTAAATAGGGAGCTCCTATCTTTCTGGGGGTCATGTTTCCCATAATTCTCAAGCAATTCACAAGGAGAAACAAAAAAAACAGCACCTTCATCCTTTTCCCCACTAGGTGGGATAAGTCATATGAAGCACAAAGAGAAGGGGAGACAATTGCAGAGATGAAGAAAACTGATCACAGTAATTTCTGAACAAGGAAAAGAGCTTGCACGTGAACTTACACTCTCCGGGCTTGGGTTGAGAATTTTACATATTAATGATGCCGCATCTGGTGAAAACCAATATGGGCATGAAAACTCGGCTGTGCTGATCTATACACCAAAGAAAGAAACCAAGATGAGAACTATCAGGAATCAGAATGACATAAAGCATATTAAGCAGTTGTACTGGCTTTCAAAGACCAGTGAACATCATACATGATCACAAAAATCAACATGTAACAGAATCACAAACACAGAATGAACATTTTCTATCTCTATCATTGACATTACTATTCACTTCTACCATTTTCCTCACAGTAAATCAAAGCAAGGCCAGGTAAATAACCTTTTTATACAATGAGGGTAGATCATCTCCATCAAATGGCAGATATCCAGCCATTACAACATATAGGATCACACCACAAGACCAAATATCTGCAGCAGCACCATCATAACCTTGGTTGCTTAGAACCTAAAGGCATCAAGATTAAAAGGAGTACCGTAACAATGTATATTTATTTTTTTGAGCAAACTTTGAACTGTATGTTTTCCATTTTCCACATAACGTCTTACACGCTTACCTCAGGTGCAACATAATTTGGAGTTCCACAGATGGTGTGAAGAAGATCAATGCCCTGAAAAAGTAGAAAGTGATGAGATGAGCAATAATGAAAGACAATGTACCAAATAACTAAGAGGAGGACTGTTTGGCAAGAAAATATGCTTACTTGTTGAGGCAGTGCACTAAGTCCAAAATCTGAAACCTTCAAGTTTCCTTTGTCATCAAGCAGCAGATTTTCGGGCTACATTTACATTTCCAGAATCACAGTATAAATTTGTTGAAATATCAACAATGAGAGAAGTAGTAATACAGTCTACATCCTATCTTGTTCATGGCAAATACACCTTCCACCCACCTTCAAGTCACGGTGATACACACCCTTGCTATGGCAATGAGAAACTGCATCAATAAGTTGTTGAAAATATTTTCTTGACTCGTTTTCTGAAAGCTTGTGTTGGTGGACCTGAACACCCAATAGATCAGCACATTATAAATCAGTTCCCAATAGTTCATTAATCATGCAACCATTGAACTCTTACAATCCTGTCGAAAAGTTCTCCTCCAGCCACATACTCCAGAACTATATATATCCGTGTATGACTGGATAGAACCTGCAAGAAAAAAAACGATTTCTTCAGGGGAGCAAGGGAAACCAATGAAAATCTCTTTGAAACGAAGAAAGTATGCAACTTGATTGTACCTCATGCAAGCTGACTATGCAAGGATGTCTTACAATCTTCATTATGGAGATCTCTCGTTTTATCTGAAAACCAACAAAAGAAGCTCATCCAAGGATATGCAAACGAGAAGTAATGAATAGGCACCACTCCCAATGGCACATCCAAGGATATGCATGGACCATAGATTTGATTCATCATCCACAAGGAGATAAACCACAGAAACTAGAAGCAGTAGCAACTAGTACAAAATAAAGTTGATTACCTGATCCACCATTTTATGCTTGAGAATAGTACTCTTGGCCAGGACTTTGATGGCCACACTTTGACCAGTCTCCGTGTTGTGTGCGACCTTAACTTTAGCAAAAGTGCCTTCTCCAATTGTCCTTCCAAGTTCATACTTGCCAACCTTTCTCTTCACACTCATAGTTTCACATCCAAACACTCACTCACATATGTTAACCGAAACAGCACTCCTACAAGAGCAAACAGAAATATCTCTTTGATGATCAAAGTTTTATAACAAATAACAGACCCCCCTTGGTTTCATCAACACCCTCCAAAGTCACCATGCAAAAAGGGGAGGAAAAGGATTTTGACAAGCACCCAGAATCTTGAGCATCCAAAATCAGGAACAGACAACCATGATCAGTTTCATTCACGAACCATCATCCATAAAAGAAGAACAACACTCACATGCAAGTTTGAATCAAGAAATGGAGAAAACCCCAAGCTCGGGTGGTTTAGTGATTAACTTTTCCTAGTATCATCCAAACGCAGTGGAAAAAAGAGCTCATGGTCATAACTCACAATTCAACTACAACCTACGACTTTATGGAGTAGAAAGAAAATGGGTTTTGTCACGAGTTTTTTCAAGATTACTGTTGCAAACTGCTGCAGTAATCTTTTCCATACGTCAACATTGGTAGGGGCTTCCACAAGTCAACTGCTGCAAACCGGGCTTCTCTTGATCACTTTCCGTTAATATTACTTTATTTTTCAAGATTTTCCTTGGAAAATCCGAAGATTGCCGCTTGATTTCATCCACAGTTGACTGCTACTACCTTGTTCTAATGTTCATTATGATGATTTATTACATTATCACAGTTTTCTAACAACCATAATTACCTGCTCTCTCCTTTAACGAATCTGATGCCAAGCCATGCTGCAATCCTTTCTGGAACAAAAATTCCCATCGTCTCATAATCAATTTGCTTTTCTTCTTGTGGCCAGTGTTTTGATGGCCGGACAACGGTTGGGATCTGGCTGAACCTTGAACAAGCAAAAGAAGGAAAAATCTAAGCATAAACCAGAGCTCATGATTGCATGTCAGTGTCATGATTTCAGATGCTTCAATGGGCTTCGTTTGGGATATCCAAATGAATCATTCGTTTCCATTCATGAGCTTCCCCTTTGCTAGGTGAACATGAATAGTCAAGCACCCTCATCCTGTTGATTCTTGATACCACGCCTATTTGAGCGTAACAAACTAAGGCGTTGACTAGGATCATTCATCCTCGCCGGTTAACTCTGAGAGTGCCATATCCAAGTTCTGGCATGATGTTGAGGATTTGGAGAGAGAAGTGGTTGTAGGAGGTCAACGGCATGACTCATCACCATGTTAGGAGTAGGAGAGGAGTTGCTTGGCGTGGATGTCTTCATTTCAAAAATGAGTTGGAGTTGCACTTTCTTCTACGGAAGTAATGCATATGACATCAACTGAATCTGAAAAAGAAGCTCTGTGCTTACAAAAATTTCTACCAAATTTGAGGTTCATTGGTCTCTGAAGGTTCTATGTAATACCTAGCATATGGTTGCAGTGAAGGGGATCAGATCTTGGAGCTCAACTTAAAAGGGAGAAAAACAACTTCAATTATGTGACTCAAAGAAGGAAGACCAAAAATCAACAGCAGAAAAAGATCTCAAATTTCAGTAGCCTTTGGGTTTGGGTAAGCACCCAATTACACACATACAGGAATGAGATATCACTAGATAAGAGAAGACAAGCTAAGGGCTCCTGTGTTATTCCATGCATCTCAAGCTCCTAAAAGAGCTTGCTCTGATGATGAAATGTCAGTGATGGCTCCACTTGGAGTCACAGGGGGTGATTGCAGATGAAAAGGCAAGAGTACATTTTGCTTCCAAACATGGGGATCTTCTACATCTTACTATCAACATATGGTAAGACATGGACCATATGCAATACACAATGATTTTTGTCATCTAAAAACACCATGGAGTGAGACTTTCCCAAATGCGAATGCATTATACAATTTTACTCCCACCAAGTAAAAAGAAGTTGAAAAATGAAGCATTTGACGCTAGGTTCAATGCTTTAAAAACATACAATTAAACCATTTTGGATTATGATGTATACTTCAACTATAATTCAATCATGAGTTTGATATTTTTTTATAATGAAGATATTTATTAAAAAATGACTCATTTATAATTTTTTTTCATGATTTAAAACACATGGACACGTGTGCTGTTTTCATAGATGGAAATTAATGGTAGTATGAGAATGATTTTGAATAGAGATGCCAATGGGCCGGGTTTGGTCCGGGTACTCTCAAAATTGAACCCGACCCAAGGAACCTCTGTTGGGCCCAAACCCGAACCGAACCTGGCAAGGACCCGAACCCGAACCCGAAACCAACACCCAATGAATTCAGTTTCGATTTTAATAGAAATTTAAATATGATTTGAAAAGCATACTTTTAAAATTTTCACTATAATAATTTTAAAAGTTAAAAGGATGAATTGGAATTAAAAATATGTTAATTATTAAGTTCATAAAAAAAATTAAATTTTATTAATATTTTAAAAATATTTATATATCGGTTCTGGTTCGGATTCTACAGGTCAAATAATTTGAACCCTAAACCGAACCCCGGGTCGGTTTCGGTTCGGGTCCGGGTAGACCCGGACCTATTGACATCTCTAATTTTGAACAAAAGTAAACCCAACAAGGACTCCTGTGCTTGGATGGCGGGCAGGGAGGGAGGGATAGCCTAATAAGCTCTTAATTATTGCAAATAAATACATTTAATATTTTTAACGTGTGTTTCCCAAAATACCCCCATGTCATGGGCAGCGCTACCCTGGTTTGAAAATTCTTTGAACCGTCCCCGATGCGATCGCTTCCCAATCAACGGTCCACATTCTTAATTCCTTCTGCAAGAAATGGTAAAAAGGAAAAAGAAGAACTAGGGCTGTCTCTCGCACCGCTATTTATATCTCGCTCGCACCGCCGGCCTGCTTCTACGCCATTCTCAAGCCATGGGGAAGGGTCCGGGATTGTACGCCGATATCGGAAAGAGGGCACGAGGTGCGCTGTCTTTGTTTTGTTGATTCTGATTATTGTTTTGGGTAGTTCGGTGGTGTGTGTGCGTTTTTTTTTTTTTTTTGGCTGAAATGGGATCAGATTCTGATGTGTAATCGCTTGTAGATCTTCTTAACAAGGATTACAGCAGCGACCAGAAATTCACTATCACCACTTACTCGCCCACGGGAGTTGTGAGCGTCTTTTACCTTTCTGTTTGTCGATTGTTTTTGTTCTTATTCGGATGTGTGGATTTTTTTTGTTTGTGGTTTTCTCTGGTAATACCTGTGTTGCAGGGTATTGTTTTAGGATTACAGTAATTGTTTATCGATTTGTTTGCTCGCCTGCGTGACCTGAATGCTATCTGATTATTTAACTTCTCTTTACAGACTCTCACTTCTAATGGGACGAAGAAAGATGGTTTGTTTCTCGCTGATATCACTACCCAACTGAAGAACAAGAATGTCACCACAGACATAAAAGTGGACACGAGCTCAAATGTATGTATACCTTCTTCCACCTATTTTCGTGCATTTTTTGGAATGCGTTTGCGTTATGATTTTCCTGCATTTTTTGGCTGCACTTGTACCATTCTGGTTTGCTGTTTTTGTTATTATCTGGTACCGGAAGGAATGCTATACATGTTCACCTAGTTATGGGGCTGCTGCTTTTGGTGAAATGCTATATTTCCTTTTGAGATGAACAACTGATTTTGTGAAGACTTTGTTCTCCAGCTTTTTACTACTGTCACTGTCAATGAGCCGGCACCTGGAGTGAAAGCCATCTTCACCTTCAGAGTTCCAGACCAAAGGTCCGGAAAGGTAAGTAAATTTGTGTATGTTTTCTCACGATATACGTTTCTATCGTGGTCTATTCCTCACCGGCTGTATTTCTTGCAGTTGGAACTCCAATACCTGAATGATTATGCTGGTATAAGCTCGAGTGTTGGATTGACTGCCAATCCAATTGTCAACTTCTCGGGTGTTGTTGGAAGCAATGCATTAGCGTTGGGAAGCGATGTCGCGTTTGACTCCAAGGAAGGAGTGTTCAACAAGTACAACTTCGCTGCAACCTATTCGTCTTCTGATCTTATTGCTTCATTGTCACTGTAAGTACTTTCCGTGATAAAGCTTTCTACTCGCCATGGTTGAAAGTAACAATAAGCTTCCTCTGTCCGTTGGTTCTAGAAACAACAAGGGCGACACTCTGTCCGCCTCTTATTACCATGAGGTGAGCCCATTGTCCAAAACTGCAGTTGGGCGGAGGTGAGCCACAGCTTCTCAAGCAACGAAAACAGCATCACCATCGGCACCCAGCACCAGCTGGACCCGCTGACCACTGTGAAGGCAAAGGCTAACAACCTGGGCAAAGCGAGTGCACTGATTCAGCACGAATGGCGCCCCAAGTCGCTCGTCACCCTCTCCACAGAAATCGACACCAAGTCTGTCGAAAAGGGTGCCAAGTTTGGGTTGGCTCTGGCTCTCAAGCCATGAGGGTTACTACTTCTTCTGCTCTTGCTATGCTGCGCGCGATGCCCCTGCGGATTGAAATAAGATTTCGTTTTGATGATGTTTCTGGTTTGAATTGATTTTTTCACCGGACGTAGTGCTGTTTCGGGAGACAGTGGATCGGATTCGGTTGGAATCCTTGGATATCATCGCTACCTTTTGGCCGGAATGAACTGCTGTTTACCAGAAAATCCCTACTTCACCTTTGATACCAACTAGAAGAGTGGAGAAACACTATCCGCTCGGTGAAATTATGGGATAAACATTTTGCGAGTGATTGCATTGACGTGTTTTAGCATGAACTGCAATTTATATTGATGTGTTCTTAATTATCATTAAACTCTAATGGCACATGGGATAATGCAAAATTGTATTAAAACATTTTAAAAAAAGGATTCAATTGGATATCATTGTTAAGATATAAGTAGTCCGTTCTTCAAATTTACGCACAATTATATAAATAAGCTTCTATATTGATATAACCTAGATGTAAGACCATTATTCTGTACTATTTAATAACATCTTTTTCATTTTGTTATTCATTTTTTTCATTATTGAAAATGATATTATTTATTATTTTGATGATTTTTATGCACTTATACAATTATCATCATCAATAAAAAATAGTATGTTATGTTGGAATATTAAAAAATATATGCTCTTTACAATATTAATTATTAAATAAATAAATGCCTTGATGGAACGTAACCTGAATAATTAATATACCACTATACACACTATATTATGTGTATAGCTTCCCACAATAAATAAATAATAAATATTCTCCTCCACGAAAAAATATCCGAAATCACGAAGACTTCATTCAGGTCAACCAAGAATATCGCAGCTTCTTCTTGTTAATCTTAAGAGCAGTTCTCAGACCGAGAAACAGAGAAACATGACAGGTACTCGAGGTCGGTGTAAGGAATCAAAGAAACCACAGCAAGCAAAGTGCATTGACACTTGACAGCAATCAGTCGAGCGAATTACCTGTCGCCATGGCACCAGAGTGGAGACACGAGAAGCTCTCCTGCAAAAGAGAAGATCGAATTGATCATAGAAGAAACGGCAGCCGCGGCCGCCGCGGAGGGGATGGGCGGCGTGCCGTCTCTCCTGCGAATCAATTCGCCCTTCTCTGTTTGGAGTGAAGGATGAGGATGCATAAGGATTATATGGCCTAGAGATCAATGGAAATGGGACCAAGTAGGCCCCGACGCTGCTCAATGATTTAAACCCCATGTCCACACTCAACTGCATTGCTGACGTGGGGCTTCGCTATGGTTCCAGTCACACACACCTCAGAGAGGTTAGACCCATTCAATCTGACTCCGTCTCTGTTTTGCATGAAGAAAAGTCAGTGGAAAATGTTGGAGGCTGACTAGCTCATCAGTACCTTTCAGCCTACTCATCAACCAGCTAAGCTAGACTGCAGACATGTCGCAGCTCGACTGATGCAGAGAGGGCTCCCGGATCGTTGATTTGGTACATTGACTGCCACTTGCTTGCTGCTTCCCGAGTTTTGTCTCAATTGGAGTCCTCTAGGTTGTGCGGCTTCAGTGGACCGCCGGCATAAGGTTTTTGGTGATGCCAAGTACAGAGATATTTATGCCTTGTCTCAGAAAGCCACAATGAGAGGACTACCAAATCTCTGAAGGAGAGGGAATCTGACACAGACACCACTTTCACAAATTCACTAAGAGGTAGTAAGTTTTTCCATTGATGATCTTTACATTACTGTTGGATCTCGAATCAGATGCATTTGAGATGTTTCAGATTTTTAAAGCTACAACGGAGAAGAATCTGAATTCTAAGGCTCATATTATGAATCACACAATCTGTTGGAAAAAAAAAAAAAATCGAAGGCATATGAGAAATGGTCTGACTAGTGACAACTAACAACTGATGCTTAGCATATAACTAAGTAGTTTGAGATGGGACCTGTAGCTACCTTGGTCTGTGATGTTGTAAATCCCTTAAATGTTCCTAGTCATGGGATCTGAAATCAAAACCAAGTATAAAAGGGAAGCAGGCAGTGGTAGCAGTCTCAAGTGTTGTGAAGTATTCTAAGCATCAAGACCTGAACTATGTTGGTCGCCTTGCGCATCATCGTCTCGTTTTTCAAGGACCCCGAGTTCCCCTGAATTATCTTTATGGCAGCGTGGGCACAATGCGTTGGTATGCATCTTATCAACCAAAGCAACGCAATTTTCTTCCAACTCAGATATCTGCTTGTTTCATGTCAGGAAAAATTATATGACAGTATGAGAAAACACAATGGGGAGCTGAACACTGTGAAAGTTTAGTAAAAAAACTGGGAAATCCAAGGATATTGGCTCAGTTCATTTAGTTCCATGCTCTCTTTCATCAAGGACTCCATTAGCTGAACTCTTTTTTCTAAACTACTGAGCTCTTGTTGTAACTGACTAACGTCAGCAGTTTGCCCCTGGTTTGTTCAAAAAATAAACGTCATGCATGTTTCAAGGAGATGCATAATGAGAGGAAGATATGTTGCACACTCTGCATTCCAATCAAATAGGCCCATGGATCAAGCAGGATTAAGGATGAAGACAGCTTTCTCACATGATCATGAGTTATTAATTCAGCTTTACAGTGTGGATCTTTGGCATTAGCATATGTCTCTAGAAGTCCATCATTTTTGCCACCTTTCTTCCGAAAAGAGAAATATTAAGCTCCAAATACGGATATAATGAGTGTACAAAATTTTAGCAAAAATTGAATGCAACGTCTGTAACAGTTACCTGCTTATGTAACCGACTGGAGTGCTCTATTGAAAAAGGATCAATGAACTAAAACACTATTTAAGTGACTACGAGGATTTGTAGTTACTCATGCAGCCCATAGAGTTTTAATTCTACATAGAACTTTATAGCCAAATGTGAATACGGATGCTGCTTACTGTTGCTTGTTGTCGGATTGAAGGCACAGCAGAAAAACTCATGGAATTTCCTTCAACAAATTAAAAATGATAATGGAATAGTTAAAACTCAGCAGAGTAATTACAAAACAGAGTATGATGAGTTGGCTGAAGGAAAATGAGTTCCATATCAACTCACCGAATCTCTGCATTTAAGTTCAGCATCTTAACAATAAAGCTGTCTCTGCAGGAGCAAGTGCAAAGGTTGAATACATGAGTAGTTGGTTCACGGAAATCTCAAACATGAAAAGGTCTCTACCTTGAAGAGTTTTCATCGCTCTAGGCCATTGAAACATGTTAAGATAAAATCAATTCAGCCAGTGGAAGTAGCACATACATCAAATGACCATTCCTTCATGTAATTCGGAGAAATAGCAGAAGATCAAACTAAACCTTGAGAACCATCATTGCGGTTGCAAGTGCTGAGATCTCACTGTTAGTTTGAGCAATTCGCGCCTATAACACGAAACAAAATCAATTGTACAGATCAATGAAGAAAAATTTCAGTAATATGTTCATATCCATGACCCCCTTGGAGGCAGAGTGAGAGTATAGAGACGACACATCAATAGAATTTTCAGAAGAAAAACAAACCTGGATCCTGAACCATACCTCTTGCGCTTTAATTGAAGCATCACTGGTGGATAATTCAACTTCATAGCCCTTAAGCTCTTGCTCTATCGCCTCCTTTTGACGCTTAGTTTCTTCAAGCTCAAGATACGCCGCTTCAAGTTGAGATCGTAATTCATCTGTTTCCTTCTTCAGATTTACAACTCTCCGCTCTGCAAATAATCGCCAAAAAATGAGAAGAAGAAAGTGAAACATATCGTGCGACACAGATCGCAGTCCTGTAGCGTCGATGGCACCGTGTAGAGTAGTAATGCGGGATACTTATCTCACCTCCTTGCGATTTTTCAGCGGAGAAATCGCGAATCAGAGACATGAACTGCTTCTGCGAGTCGCTGCTTCCAGCCATGGCGCTCTCCCGAATACGAATGACTAGGCTTCAATTCTCAACTTCCTCAAAACATTCGGCTCGCGGAATGCGCATTTGAATTTCTATATAACCGCTCTGAAAGAGATCATCCATGCAACAAGACATAACAGGATGATCTACAGGCTTAGTGGGCATGCAATCATACTAAAGGGAGTGTTTCCTTATAATCTTCTATCTTTAATTGCAAAAGATATAGGATTTTGTTTGATATCCAATTTTAAATAAAATATTATTTATTATAACTCAAAAATTGATTTTAAATAAATATGATTTTATTTAAAAGGGGGTATATGTTTTATTTTATACAATAATAACCTCAAATTAAATATTTAATTACCTTAAATAGCTTATAGATTATTTTAATTACAATTTATCTTTTCTTATCTAGAATTTATTTTTATTATTTTTGTAGTTGTTGGGATTCATACTTATCACATAAAATTCACTATATTCTTTCAAGGTTTTTGATTAATTAATACAATTTTATAAACACAATATTAAAATTATATAACAAACTCATTTCGGAAACTGAATATAATATTTGATTTTATCAAATCCTATCTTAGTAAATTCATACTTAATTATTTAACAATCAAAATTCCATTAATGATTAATTAATTAATTAAAATACTTTTTTGTTTCTAAATATAAACATAAGTTACGTCCCGGAAGCAACGTTATTACAAAATACAAGATGACGAGTAGCAAGTAGTTTATTGAGAAAAGAGGTATCTTGGAAACCCATTCGGCTACTGCATTACTTCAATTTCCTTTTAACTTCTGGTGATGTGTTCGCCTGCAACTCTTGTTTCTTCATCTTCTCCCAGGCAGGGGGCAGCGGAGTTTGGAGGATGATGACCGTATCTGAAATTTCAAGTGTTGTTTGATTGTTCAGGGTTCGGTTTTTCGTGTGGGTTGCCTGTTTTGTTAGATCTGTTACCAAAATCCTCTCGGTAGAGACTCAAGAGGCCAGAGGTTAGTCACCTTTTTCACGTCTTGCTCTCCTTTCCAGGCCTGTGGTATCGGGTTCCTGGCGGAAAGATTGGCGTTTGATGGTTGAAGGAAACGTTGTGTGGGTTTTCTGACATTTTAATTGGCATATTGATAGGGGAGTATGAAGCGATTGCGAGACGAGGTTTATGTGAACCCGCAATTCAAGCGACCGCTTGGTGCTTCGTCTTCGCGGGGGAATCGTAAGACCCATCGTGAATCTTGTTTTCTTGAACGATACTCTTGCTATGCGTGTTGGTTTTATAATAGGGGTTTTGCATGTATTTAGAGTTTTGGCATCGGGGTTCATGGCGGGCGTACTTTTTCTAGAAAACTGAGAGTTATCTAGTCATCGAAATGTTTGTGTAATCCTTTTTCCGCGGTATCGTTTTTGACATATTTGAATCCTGCGCCTGTTTGGAATCTGATCGCGTTGTTTCGATGCCTGTGGAAATTGGTATTGTAAACTAGGGCTCCTGACATGGTAAGGGATGGGGTTTGGCAGGTAGGGTTTTCAATATCTCTTCTAATTAACTATTCAAGTTCGCTCTTTTCTGGTACTGGGCAATAATTCTCGTATGATGATCTACTCCGTCACTCATTGTGGCTGAAATTTTTCGTCTTTGCCATCGTTTCATAGATTTGGACAATCGCAACCTCCCCCTGGCACTGGAAATGTTGTTGGTGGCATTGGTAATGGTAGTGGTAATGCGGCCAGCGGAGTTACTTCTGTCAGCACGCAAAAGCTCACTACGAATGATGCCTTAAGTTATTTGAAGCAAGTGAAAGACATGTTTCAGGATCGAAGAGAAAAATATGACTGCTTTCTTGATGTCATGAAAGACTTCAAGGCTCAACGGTATCAGCTCTTCCTTGACAAAAACCCAGTGATGTTTTTTTCCTTAATTTTTTGCCTTTACAGGATTGATACGGCTGGTGTCATTGCTAGAGTGAAGGAATTATTCAAGGGGCATCCTAATCTGATTCTCGGTTTTAATACATTCTTGCCAAAGGGCTATGAAATAACTCTTACTGATGATGAAGAAGCCCCTCCAAAGAAGACTGTTGAGTTTGAAGAAGCTATCAGTTTTGTCAATAAAATTAAGGTGGGATCTCCTGCTGTTTTGCACGTGTGGTATGTGTTGCTTAAAATGTTTACTCTATATAGAACTGTAATTAATGTTGATTATCACTTGCAGAAACGTTTTCAAGATGATGATCGTGTTTACAAATCGTTCCTTGACATCTTGAACATGTACCGCAAAGAACACAAAAGTATAACTGAGGTCTATGGAGAGGTATGTGTATTTTGCAGAGCTAGTCCTATATTTCGTGATCTTTTAGCATTGTGAATAATGACGCCGGTTCATGAAATTGATTTATATTCTCATTCTTACTGTTATGAGTCTAATTGGTTTGAAGGTAGCAACACTTTTTGGTGACCATCCAGATCTCCTTGATGAGTTTACAAGATTTCTGCCAGACTCTTCATCAACCACAGCAGCTTCTCATGGTCCTTTTGGTCGTCATTCTTTTCATAGCTATGACGACAAGAGTTCTGTCTTGACCACGATGAGGCAACCATATTTAGATAAGGTATTTTGATTTTTGTAACTTCTCTGCAATCATTTCCTTTTTTTTTTTTTTTTGTGTGTGTCTTTTTCGACTTCTGTCTATTTTTCTGCAGCGGCAACACAAGGACAGGCTTATAGACTCTAGTAGAGAACGAGATCAAAGTGTTGAGCCTCTGGATTTGGAAGAAGATAAAAGTATTATGAAATTGCATAAGGAACAGAAGAAATATAATGAGAGGGAAAACAAGGAAAGGCGAAACCGTGATACTGATGATAGAGATCATGGCAATGATAATCATGGTGACATTAGTATGCATCGACTTTCTGATAAACGAAAGGCTGCTAGGAAAGTTGATGACATTGTGGGAACATCAAATTTTGCTTCCTTTGAGGATAAGGATGCCTCAAAAGGTGATTTACTACTACACTGTTCTCCAGTGCTTCAAATTTTGTCTCATTCCAACATTGAAAGTTTCATTTGTTCTGGTATTTTATTTTTTGGAAATCTTAACTTCTAGAGATAAGCACCATTTAGTTGAGTATCCAATGTTAGCTGATCTCGGGCCTAGATATAAGAGGATGGATGTATGAAAATTGAAGGCAATATTGTCGTTGAATGTTTCAAATAACTTGACGCTGCTTTGCTGCGAACTTAAGGCTAATCCATTGCTTGTTGACCAATGGCATTTTGTAGACAAATGCAGGATTAGTTGATACTTGATTTTGAGCTTATTCTGTATTTTCTTGCAGGTGCTTATAGCCAGGAGTTCCTTTTCTGTGAAAAGGTTAAAGCAAGGTTGCACAGTCCAGATGATTACCAGGCATTCTTGAAATGCCTTCATCTTTACAGCACGGAAATCATCAACAGACAGGAATTGCAGGGCTTGGTAAGGCTGATTTGCTTTAGTTACATAGAAAAATCTTGCGTGTAATACTGCAGCTTTTTTTTTCTTTTGCGGGCGTTTTTATTCTTGACATTCTCTTGCGGCTAGGGGCTGAGCTGTTGCCCTCTTACCCGAATTGTGTTATTGCATGATCTTATGAAATTATTATTTCATTCACTGCTCTTCCAGGTTGCTAATTTGCTTGGAAAGTACCCTGATCTTCTGGAGGGATTCAATGAATTTTTTGAGCGTTGTGAGCGCATTGGTAGTGGTTTCTACACTCCAGCATACCTATATGCTTTATTGTCTATTTGCTAACAGATCTCTGTTTTTCAGATGGATTTCTTCCAGGCGTTATAAGAAAAAGTATGCAGCCTGGCCCTTGTCTAGCATTGCTTGATCATCCACGAGAATGATATTACAATTTGCAATATCTTTTACCATTAAATTATATTAAAAGTTAAAATGGTTTCTAATATTACACACTTTTTTCTTCATTGCAAGCAGAATCTTCATGGAATGAAGGAGGCTCCTCAAAAACACCAAGAGTTGATGATAATGAAAAGGAACAACGACGTGAAGGAGAAGTAGGAAAAGAAAAGGAACAGTTCAATTCCAAATGTTTCGGAAAGTCCATTCAGGAGCTAGACCTTTCCAATTCTGAGCGCTGCACTCCTAGTTATCGTCTTCTTCCAGATGATGTAAGGCATACCGTGTCCTGACTCTTGGGAAAATCATAGAGAAATATTTTAATAATCACTGTCTTCATTTCAACTTTGCAGTACCCAATAATGTCTGCTAGTCAGAGATCAGATCTTGGTCATCAAGTTCTCAATGACAAGTGGGTATCTGTGACATCAGGCAGTGAAGATTATTCCTTCAAGCACATGCGCAGGAACCAGTATGAAGAAAGCCTTTTTAGATGTGAAGATGACAGGTAAAAACCAAATTAGAAAATAAAAAAAAGGGATAACTCTAGTCAAATTTCAATTCATTTAGCTTCAGATTATCGTGCATGCTATCTTCTTTTTACATTTTAAATGGGTTCAGATTCGAACTGGACATGCTATTAGAGTCAGTCAGTTCTACTTCCAAGCGAGCCGAGGAACTCCTGAACAGTATTACAGATAATACAATTGGATCAGATGGCCCCATACAAATTGAGGATCATTTCACAGGTCTGTACAAATGGTTGTCAAATTTATGTATTTAAAGGTTTTCAAGCATTCATGTCTGAAAAAGGCTGCACAACGTTCCTATTATTTTCAAGTCACTCACAGTGGGTTCCTTATCTTGATCTTCACAGCCCTCAATTTAAGATGCATTGAACGCCTCTATGGTGACCATGGTCTAGATGTGATGGAAATTTTGCGTAAAAATCCATCTCTTGCACTGCCTGTCATCTTAACTCGTCTGAAACAAAAGCAGGAGGAGTGGACCAAGTGTCGTTCAGATTTTAACAAAGTTTGGGCTGAAATATATCAAAAGAACCACTACAAGTCACTTGATCATCGCAGCTTCTACTTTAAGCAACAAGACTCAAAGAATTTGAGCTCAAAATGTTGGTGAACTAATTCATACTTTTTGTTTCTTCTCATGTCAATGCTACCAACTTAAAACAGCTCTCTTTTCTTGTGTGGTTTAATTGTTGTGTTCTCTGTTGTATCCCATTACAGCTTTAGTTGCGGAAATCAAAGAGATCAGGGATAAAATGCTGAATGAGGATGATGCTCTTCTCACCATTGCGGCTGGAAGTAGGCATTCTCTATGTCCGCACATGGAATTTGAGTATGCTGATGCAGATGTCCATGACGATATCTTCAGAATTATCAAGCATTCCTGTGAAGAGATATGCTCAACAAAAGACCAACTGCACAAAGTTTTGAGATTCTGGACTAGCTTTCTTGAGCCAATGCTAGGTGTCCGTTCCAGGATACATGGTCTAGATCCTACTAGAGATGATGTCCTCAAGAGAAAAGCAGACAAAGGTCACGCATCAGACATGATAGAATGTGATGGCAGTCAGATTGGTGATGCAACAGTTACGAGCTTGAAGGAAAGTAGATTCATCTGTGATGATGAATCTGCTGCATTACCACAAGTTCTCAACCTTACTTCTGGTACAGTGGACATGGATGGCGTGGTGAAGGAGGGACTCGATTTGCATTCTGGTGAAAGATCAGCCAACCATGACATAGCCCTCACTTCAAGACCAGATGTTAATCACGGTATGTGCATACTAGAAATGATTATTTTTCAATTTGCTTACCGTATACCTTTTCTGCTTATATATAATTTCTTTTCAAATTGATATTTTGGCTCCAAATACAGCACACGGACCAATTGACGGAGTTAACAATGTGAAACGTGATGCAGAAGATGGAGTCTCTTCAGAGGTGTGGTTCCTGATTTTGGCTTGGCCTCGAAATTTAATTTGATTGCATGCGTATATTTTTTTATGAAAGTTGATCCCTTGCTCGTAAATCAATATCTTGATTTTTTTTTTTCAATTTTTTTGGTGTTTTTACCCACAGGGTGGTGATATATTGAAATTGAACAGAACCAAAGTTCATGAATTTGGGGAAGTTTACAGGATCAGTGTAGATAAGGAGGATTCGGTTGATCCTTGTGCAGCTGAAAAAGAAGAGGGCGAGCTTTCACCCAATGGTGATTTTGAGGACAATTTTGCCGCATATCAGGAGTCCACCATGCAAAACATCAATGAGAAAAATGCCGTAAGTGAAAAGCTTCAACCCGAGGTGCATATTAATGAAGAAAATGGTGCAGATGTTGCGGGTGAAAATGATGTGGATGCTGACGATGAGGACAGTGAAAACAATTCCGAGGCTGGAGAAGATGTTTCTGGCAGTGAATCTGTTGCAGATGAGTCTTCACGGGAGGAGCATGAAGAAGAGGAAGATGTGGATCATGATGACCTTGATGGTAAAGTTGAGAGTGAGGGTGAGGATGAGATTGTATGTGATACCCACTCTAATGGTATGGAAGGGGCCTCTCTACCTCTGCCGCAGCCACACTTGCAGACATGTAAGCCTCTTTGTAAGCATATTTCTTCCCCCTTGGCTGGCGAAGAGATAAAGGAACGGCGAGTTCTTTATGGAAATGATTCGTTTTATGTACTTTTTAGGTTGCATCAGGTAAATCTAATGTGTTGCAAGTTCCTCTGTTTCCTAGATATGTTTTTTTCTTTTTGGATGGTGAATACTTTTTTCTTTACTCCCGCAGACACTATATGAGAGAATATTGTTTGCAAAGCTGAATTCCATATCTAGTGAATCAAAATGGAGGACATCCAAGGAAGCAGCTGATCCCAATGCAAGGTGTGTGGTTGTTTTCTTTTCCCATACTTGGAGCTTTTTAATAACATTTTTCATTTTCTTTGCAGATTCATGAGCGCTTTGTTCAGTTTGCTTGATGGGTCCTCTGATAATACCAAGTATGAAGATGATTGCCGGTTTTTGATTGGAAATCAGTCATATGTGCTATTCACGTTGGATAAGTTAATATATAAGTTGGTAAAACAGGTACTCACCTGCCTTCTTCTCTGTGCGTCAAACTTTTAAACCTCAGTGTTTTATTGACTTTGGCTGCCTTGAACAGCTGCAAAATATCTCAAGTGATGAGATGTGCTGTAAATTGCTGCAATTGTTTGATTATGAAAAATCAAGGAAGCCACTCAAGTACGTAGACTCAGTTAACTATGAAAATGTCCATGTGCTTCTGCACGATGAGAATATCTACCGGCTTGAATGTGTAAGAATTGTTTGAACTCTCTTCCTGAATGCCGAATGCTGTAGTTTTTTGTCACCCAACATGGTGTAGTTTGTTTGATGACGTGGTTTTCCTTTTTGCTGCAGTCAATTAACCCTACCCGGTTATCCATTCAACTGATGGATGATGGAAACGAGAAGTCTGAAGTTATTGCAGTTTCAGTTGATCCTAGTTTTGCTACCTATCTTTACTATGAGTATCTGTTGGGTACCGAAGGAAGACGGGAGTCATCAGCAGTTGCACAGAAGAGGTACATTTCTCTTCAAAAAATGGATTTGTCACAGAAAGATGGACTGAAAAGAAAAGTTGCATGGAAGTACATTGGTTGATCTGTGTTTTTTGTGTCCCGGGCGGGACGCATGCAGGAATATGCGCAAATACAGTAATCTGGATGAAGCATCTGCCCTTAACAAGGCAACTGAAAACACCCAGATCATGAACGGCTTGGAATGCAAGATGGCATCCAGCACGTCCAAGGTACGCGCTTATTTCTACTGAGCTAGTGAATCAGTATTCCTCAAAATCTTTCATTGCATGTGTTGCTTGAGGCCTCACCTTTATGATCCCTGATTCTTCATTCAGATATCATACGTCCTCGACACAGAGGACTACTTTATTCGTTTGGGAGAGCGGAAAAATCGATCAACAGACAGAAGTTCCCAAACTTACAAGGCTGCAGTGCGACGGTTTCATCAGTTCTTAGATTTCTCAATGGTTGGCTACTGATTTCCTTTGAGGTAAGAACTTTTTTGTGATCTTCCCTCTCAGCTCTTCAACAATTCCGCCCCCATCTGTTAACATTGTTGTTCTTTATCATTATAGGCGACCATGGGGCTGGCAGTGAATCTTCATCCACAACCATTGTTGGTCATGGCAGGCTCGGCTACATCCTCAACCATGTACTCTGGCTGCCTGTGTTGGAGGAAAAGGAGAGAAGGAGCGCCCAGGAGCACTTTCTCAGAGAGGAAGAGACAACATCGTACTCAATTACTGTACTGTTCGTTCTTTCAACATAGTAGTGTAACGCGTATCCCTTGTGTATAGGTTTTCACTCAACAATCCCCTGAAACTTGGCAATCTTTATTTGGTTAAGTGAATGATCTCTCCCTTCATTTAACACAAATTCAAGTGCTGTTGCTGCTGTATGCATATCATAAGTTCTGAATGAACCAAAAAGGCAAGCCAACAGAAACAATCAGCTGTGACCTGTTCTGTTGTCAGGTATGCCCAAGCAAGATTCACCTACAGCCAAAAAGCAGCCGTGAAGATTGCTGTCTAAACAGAAACAAGTAACTTGTAAGGCCGAATTTCGGAAACCTTCAGAGAGTTCCAAGTTATAATCCTCTAGAGCAAACCAGAGTGAGAATATATAATCCTACCAACCAGTGCCAACGCATATAGTACATAACACATTGCTGTCTAAAGAATTCCGCTACATCCACAAAACAAACATTTGTAATGTGAGCTGCAGGAAAGGTTGGTCACTATTGCACAGTCTCAATCTGCAAAGTCAAGTCCTTTATCCCGGCATCATGTAAGATGCTGGTTACTTGGATCCTGATTGATTGTTTATCAGCATCTTTTGATACATGAAGATGGACTGTTCCAACAACTTCCATAGTTGTAAAGCTCCATATGTGCAGATTCTGAATGCTGCACACACCTTTAATCTTCATCACATCATTCAGTGCATGCTTGATACCATGCTCATGAGATCTGGGAGCTCTTTGAAGCAAGATTTCTGCAGAATTTGTGAGCAAGGGAATCACAGATAAGACGATGAGTGCAGAGATGAATATAGAACATGCAGGATCTGCAGCAAGCCATCCCTTGTACTTGATCAAAAGAGTTGATATAACGACACCAACGCTCCCCATTGTGTCTGCTAATACATGCAAGAAGATCCCCTGCATGTTGTGGTCAATGTGGTGATCGTGATGATGATTCCTCTCATCCCTTTTCTCCAAAAATGCCTTGCCTCCATCCTCGTGGTGGTGGTGGTGATGATGATCGTGATTTCTGCAATGATGCTCATTTGAATGATCATGGTCATGGTGATGCTCATGTGAATGACCATGTTCATGGTGATGCTCATGTGAATGACCATGCTCATGGCGATGCTCATGCGAACCATGATGTATTACAAGCTCTCTGTGTTCACCTTTACAGCCACCATCGAGCTTGTGCACATGAGTATGGTTGCCGGAGTGAGAGTGGGGATGGGAATGGCTACAAGCCCCGGATCCACCATGAGCATGATGATGCTCCTCATGAAAGAATAAAAGCCCAACAATGTTGACAATCAAACCTCCAACAGAAACCGCCATCAAGCTACCTGTAGAAATCTCTTGAGGCTCCAAGATTCTCTCAAATGACTCGAGTGTAATCATGGCTGCAACAAGAACAAGGAAGATGGCATTGGCAAATCCGGAGAGGACCTCAAACCTTCCACGGCCATAGTTAAATTGAACATTCGCAGGCAACCGTGCAATGTAGGATGCATATAAGCCAATTGCCAGGGCAGCACAATCAAATAACATGTGACAAGCATCAGATATTAGCCCAAGACTGTTACTCATAAACCCAAAGACAAACTCAACGACCATGTAAGCAGTGTTTATCAGCAAAAAAAGGGCAATCTTGCGTGATTTCCTTTCACTGAATATGTGCCGCAGAGCTTTCATCAGAACCTCACCGAATGAGTCTGAGGAATGATTGCCCAAATCAGGATAACTAGAATGCATAAGATTCAATTCCCTCACAGCAACCCATATCAGAAAACCACTTATCAGCAACCCACAGACAGATAACTCAGAGAAGTAGAACATTTCCAAAACAAGCATGCAGAAGAAGGATACGAAATACTCCTCCTGTGTCAATTTTGATGATCCTACTTTACCATTTGTGTAATTCTCGTTCAAAAGCACACCAAATACTACAGTGTTTGCCAACGGCCAGCCAAGTGTTGATATCGATATACTATCTCCTTCGGCTTCAAACACAAACATACTAACAGTAGCTGGTACTACAAGAAAGACAGTGGTGCAGAAAAGAGTCATCAAGCGAACCCTTTTGTGTCCAAGCTCTCGCAATTGGATCAAGTTACTTGAAACGCTTTCAAAGTAGCCCAAAAACCCTGACAACAAGGGAAGCAAAACTGATCCGATCCTTAAACAATTCTCACTAGGCAACGACAGAAAATCTTTGCTCGTAATATGCATATGGGAGAAAGGAAAACACTCAACTCGATCCCAGCTAATAGACAACAAAAGCAACCCTAAAAACAACGCAATAAGGCCACGCACCCTTGGTGACCCAACGGAACTCAACATCCCAAAGCTCTTTTCTTTGCCTTCTCGCACAAAGCGAGCTCCCACATTCCCCGCAACCTCTGCCAATATCATCGCCGCGGTGCCACATTTCTTCAATGCCTGGAACCTCAGCAGAAAAACTACTCCTAGAAGTAAGGCTTTGGCAATTAGGCATGTCCGCTGGGATTGGGTAAGTGAACTGAGACCAAAGAAAGGCCACCCAAAATTCCGATCCCTACGCAAAGTTGAGGCTGATAGAAAGAAAACCAGCGTGAGAGCAAAAGAAAACAGGGAGACGAGGAAAGCGAACGGAAAGATGGAAAAGGAAGGTGGTGAGGAGCGCAAGAAAGGAAGGAGAGAATAGAGAGAGCGCAGGGAAAAGAGTAGCAGCAGAATGGAAGAAACAGATGACGATCCGGTGGAGGCTCTAGTTACTGAAAGCCGATGCTTTGAGGGTGTGGGAGTGTAATTGGAATACATGTACGGGACATCGGCGTAGCTGGTGCGTGGCTTAGGCGCCACAGTCGAGGAAAAAGTAGCCTGCCGCGGGTTCACAGCGGCGCGTGGCGGAACGGAGATGGGATCGGGACGGTGATGGAAGAAGTCGTCCCCATGGTCAGACCGTACGGCTGAGATCCGTCCAGCGGGCCGGTTAAATATCTATAACAACGAAAGTTAAGCCCACATCCATTTTGGCCCACCAAAAAATAAATTTTATTTTTTAAAATTAATAGTTTAAATTATTATTTTTATTCATTTAATCATAATTTAATTCATTATTTTCATTTCAAATTATTTATATGTACTTTAAATACATTTATTGACGTAGTCCCATTTTCTTCCCACAAATAGGAGTTGGGGACACTTGATACTGCTTACTATACAACACGCCTGGAATGCCGCTCGCTGATACAAACCAAACAAGCTGTGCCTTGCTGTGTGTTGTCTTCCAATAATAGATGGGCTGAGGTGGGATTCGCTCCTCACCTCCCAAGTCATCATCTTTTTATTCTCTACTCCTGGACTGCAGCAGAGGAGCTTTCTGGGAGGCAGCTGATTCCAAGTCACTGCTGGTGTTTGCACCGATTTCAGTCAGCTCCTCTTTGGCTTTTCCCCACATCACGGTGTAGAATCCAATGGCAATGGTTGTAGCCCAATGATGCTGTCATCACACAGTGGTGTTGTTGGTAAGTAGTCCCAAACCAGAGGGGAGGATTTGGTTGCTATCTATCTTTACCTTCCAAGATACAGAGTGTCGCCGAGGATGATGACTCCCATGGCGGCCGCGATTGCGATCGAAAGGGGCTTGAACATGGCGACGTACACAGGGCCCCTCAAGTGCAATGCCCAAGTATGAACAGCGTTGTTTATGCCACACCCGAAGATTCCCTGGTTTCAGATAAGAGAGATCAGTGTTTTGTTTCTGTTTATGCCACAGAGGAAGATTAACAGGTCTGATGCTTGCTTACAGAGCATAAAATGGAGGCTAAGGCCACACTGGGTGTGATTAACCATTTACTGGAATCCCGCTCAATGAATGAGCCAAAAAGGGCAGCAAGAATGCTCACAAAGGCGGTGTAGAAGAAGACTATGGTTAGCTCTGATGGGAATTCCTTCATGATGTGTACCTACAGAGGAAGAGACATGGAGAATCTGAGTGAAGGAATGAATGACTTCACAGTTTGAGATTGATCACTGGTACCTGAATAATGTACCAGACGGGGACGAGGAAATACTCCACTGTGAGGAATAGGCTGCCGAAAATCCAATTTGACTGCGGCGAAGATTGACGAAGCGCGATAACAGGGGAAGTGGACGAGGAGGAGGTGGGACTGAGACTTGGGCCGTGGTAGAAAGTAACGATGAAGGCTCCGGCGATTGAGACGGCGGTGCCGAGGAGTTTGGCTCGGCTGCTGACGCTGGCGAATTCGACTTTCTCCATCCTGTGGTACCAAATCATTATTGACTTGGGTTGCGTGAACACAAAGGCAATCCGAGTGTAGAGAACACAACAAGAGACTTGTGGAAGGACCCACCGTCGGAAAAACCCAAAGCAGAAAAAGACCTGAAAATTACAGCGAGGAGGAAGGTGAAGGCCGGAGTGAGGTTGCTCATGGCGGAAGCCAGCGTCGGAGACGCGAAATTGATCCCCGTGTAGCCCATTATTTGCGAAACATACCTGCGCCCACAAGCAAAAACCATCAACTACCGCCGCGGGATCGACGATCGGGGATGAATTCCTTACCCAACGACTCCCAGGAGAAAAATCTTGATCATGATTCTGAATGTCAACGGCGGAAGCACCCGTGATCTGCGAAAAGAAAGAGTCAATCCCAGGTCGCCGAATAATTGGAGTTAAAATCGAAGGGAAGGTAAGTAAGTAACTAACCGGGCGGAGAAGAAAGGGAGGGGAGGAGGAGGAGGGCGGCGACGGCGTAGGCGTAAACAAGGAAGACGTGGCGGCTCATCCCCTGGCGCGTGGCGAGCTTGAAGAGCGTGTTGAGCGTAACGTTGATGGCCTCCATAGTCACAAGGGCGGCGAAGGGAAGGAGATGCTTGTAGCAGCTGGGGTCGCCATTCCGGTCTGGGGGGTGGGTCGGAGGATCGTGAGCTTTATGATGTCACACGGGAGCGGCAAGCCACGTCTTGGGGGTGTCCGGCAGGCAGAGATGAGATGCTCTCATCCATCCATCCCTTTTTAATAATCCAAGTGAATGAATGCTTGCAAGCCCAAGTAGAGGACTTGCAGTTGTCGTATCACAAGCCAAGCCGCAGGCAGATAAAGAAAACAAAAAAGAAGCACTTTTGTCGTCTTCAGTGCCGGTCCGTGGTGTGTGTGTGCACTCCACTCCAACTCCACACACATTAATGAAGGCAAGGGCCCAGCCCTCCCCAAGTAACTAACTTTTTTCCTTTTTTTTCCTTCTTTTTGATGTGCTGCTCTGCTCTACATCTACAAAACAAATGTTACGAAACTTGATGGTGCACGAAACTGCGCACAACATGCAGCGTCGTTCGTTGTTCTGCTTTCCCTGGAGGGGAAACCAACACCAACTTCTTCTTCTCCAGAGCAGTCCCCATCATGAAATTGGGACCAACTTGTGGAAGTGCTGTGCTCCTATATCTCACGTCACCAGCTGCTTTAAATCAGTGTTTTAGCATATTAAATGTTCATCTCCACCCATCTAATTATATAATATTATTATCATCATAATTTTATATTATTTTATTCTAAAACACGTCTTCCCAGAAAATCATCATCTCTCAAATTGATGCACATCAAATATAGTTTTAACTTTAAAACTACCACCAAAAATGCTCTACCATTTTCAGGAAAAGATCACATACAAACAATAAAAAAAAACCATGATTAATACGATTCAATTCACTTCCGAAATGTCCCTCGATGAAAATAAATAAAAGAATTTGGCCACTCCAGTATACAAAGTATTCTCGACTCCCGTGGCATGCCACCACGAAGAGTCGGAGCTCAGTCACATTGAAAAACGCAGAGCCACAGACAGGGGGAGAGGATTATGCATGCGTATTAGTTATTCAATCCTAACTACTCGAGAACTGAATAACCCTACTCTGACTGACCTGTGTGATCCCGGTCTCGGAGCTCGGTCAACTCAAAAAGAGGGTAATCAGATTAGGGCCCGAGTGTTGAACTGCAGCATTTCTCGAAGCTTCCACAGTGGGTATGGAACGTCCTCTCCATGCTCTTCGGGGACCAGCTGTTGCATCGCCCAAGCGTAGATTACAGTTTGGATTGTGTCCTGTACCATCAATAAACGGCAAAGGCATGAATAGCAGTAACAAATGTTCAGGAACTAGAAGCCAGGGGATGCAGTTTCTTTTTTTTTATGCAATGTCGCAGGGGCAGTCAGAGGAGGCAGCAGACGATTGTATTCATGAAAAATCCCTCGGTTCACAATAGCACAAAAAATTCCTTGATCAGCTGTCAATGGGCAAAGCTCAAAGCAAACGTGTATGAGAAAGCTTCTCAGTCTACCTGGCTACCATCTTTTATTGAGCCTAGCTGGTCACGAATGCAGTACACTTGATGCGTCTGAAACTGCACATGTTGTGGCGTCAAATAACTAGCTTGCATTAAATAACAACTCACCCGACAAACAGATAGAGAAGAGACATGAAAAGGAGATAGTGTTACTAGTCCTTACACGGACAACAATGACAGGAGAGTCTCCAATCATTTTGGTCTCTAGGACATCAGCTTCGGAAATATGTAAAATCTACAATTGCACGGGATCAATCACGTCACTGAAACTCACAAGCAAATAAAACTATACAAAAAAAAAAAAAAATTCGTACCTTGTTCTCAAAAAATATCCCTTGACTTTCATAAGCTCTATGCTCGTGTTTACACCGCTCAATCAATGAAGGAGTACAATACTTCTTTAAAACTTCTGAATCCGCCTGCAGCATAGACGTCTTAAATGCAGCAGAAAACAAAGTGACTGGCTTAACGGCAAGACGATGACCAGCATTGTGATGCATGCAATGACCACACCCTCCGTACAGGTTTGAAAAGTAATTTCTCTACTTTTTACATGCTATTGACAATTATATTTTATGATATTGTCTAAAAATGAAAAAAAAATCATGAAATTAACGCAAGATGTCAACCACTGGCGTAAAATCCATTATTTTTTCAAACAATCATCAAATATTACCTTGAAATACGCAAGCAGAACTGGTTTGATAATTTCTTGAACATCAGCAACGAAATCAGGTAAAGAAAATGTCCTGCAACAATCCATACTCATATGCACAGAAGAAGGGTATTGACAGGAAAATAAGAGAAATCTTTATCTTACGGTTCTCTGCGTCGAATCTCTTTAAATGACATTGCAGTATGTGATTCTCCAAGAACGGTTTCACTAATGCTGGAGCACAGATTTGCAATCATTTTTTTACAAATTAACCTCAGTCTTGGACAATTGGGAAATAAAAACAAAACATGCACACAGGCATAACAAAAGAAATGCCTCTGAACTCACTCTTGTATTTTGTGAACAACAGGGTGATCACTTGTTTCCCATCTCTCCCGCATGTCCTCGCCGATCTAGAAGCCAGGTAATGAAATACCATACTCTAAAAAACTATCGACCACACTAAAATCATGATACCGTGCAGGAAACGTCAAGAAAGAAAATACAATTTTGAACAGATTTTTGAAGATTTAAATGTGGAAACTCTGAAACTGCTGGTCAGCAACGTAGTACCTCTTGTGTCTTTTGAATTACTGGCTCACTAAACCCACGGAAGCTCTTGAATGCGGGATGTCCACGCATCTGGAACATGCTAGCGTGATATCAGTTTGAGATATGAAGAAACACAGGATAACATATGCAATTACACGACCAAAGCACCTTATTCTTGAATTCCTCCATTTCTTACCCAACCGTGATTGCTTTGAAGGCATCACAACCATGTCCGTTCTTGCACTCTTTTCAATGTTTTGAGAGCCAGCACCAGAGAAAGCATCATATTCTAGGTGTTTTCTCCGATTCGGATTCCCTTTTAACTCTTCCTTCACAACCTGAATGCCTTTTTTCACCAAGTCAATAGGCTTCGTTTCTTTCAATATACTATTCAGCGTTTCACGAGGAAGAAAACTTCTGAAATGGAAGAAGTTCCTCGCAAGAATCCTTCGAGCCATGAAAATACACTAATCCAACTGCACAAAAAAAAGGCCGTCTCAGGAACGCCGAAGCAGCACCGGAATCCCTCTCAGAAGTCGCCCGACCAGTATCCCAAAAGCTGCGAATGGAGAATCCGTATTCAGACGAAAACCGCCCTTCCAAGAGGGACCGTGAAACCCGAAGCAAGCTTCTCGAATCTCGCAAGGTCCGAGCAGACTTCCGGAGGACGGATGAACTAGGGCTTTTGTTCGTCCGAAAACCGGCCATTTCTTCTGATGAACATACTTTGGGCCACAAAATGAAAACCAAAAGCCCAAAACTTTCATACAACCCATTCCATGATCTAAACCATTTTTAAAATTCATGAAAATTCATCTATTTATATAGAGCCGAGCGTCGGTCTACCGGAGTGACGGCAAGTGCAGATCGCGACTGGGCTGGGCTGGGGTGGCTGACTGGCAATCGGCATTCTCCACTGCAACGCTGTGGAGGCAGCCACAACTTTTTCACTAAATGGAACAATCACAATGACACTTACGTGTGTCTTGTCCACCTATTCATCCACGAGCAACCCCACTGTCTTTCTTGTGAACTGGGACAAGTTCGGTTTTGTTTGGGGATTTAGCTCGTTTTAAGCTTTTTATGGAAGAAATGAGGGAGCGTATTTGCGAAGGAGAAGCAACAGGCTGCATGAGGAGAGGCGCTTGTCTTGTCTGCACGGTCACTGCGTTCAAATTCCCTAAACCGGATCTTTCGCTTTCCCATCTTCTTCCTTTTCCATTTCTTTCCTTTTTGTTAGGAAAAATCAAAGCCCTTGTCTTTGCTATGCATACAACTTTATCGGTTGTTTTGTTAACTAGCGCCATCCCAGTCCCTACTTGTCCACAATTGCTTCCCACCTCCGTGTTGAAAAATTCTTATGCTGGGCTGGTTTTATGATGTTTCGTTTTCCGTCTATTTTGGGCTATTATGTGTTCTTGTGATGGCTTCACTTTCCACTTGGTCGGAGCTTGTGCTGTTTTTCTTTCTTTCATCTTCTAAGCAAAACTCGCTGAAAAAGGAATTTATGTTCACGGCTGCGTTTTTGTCTGAATAAGATTCCCGATGCGCATGTTAGGAGGGTGGTTGGGTATCAACTTAGGTAAAGATTCGATCTTTGAAAGTAACTGTTGTCTTTCTCGGGCGCAATGTTTGTGAATAAATGAGGTGGATGTGCGCATCTTGCCCCTTTCTTTCAAGGGAAATCAGTTTCTTGAGCCTTTGTAACTGAAAACGAGCAGAAACTGTTACTTATTTTTCCCCATCCCCAATCTTGTTTCTTCTGCTTAACTTTCTGGTATTGGTGCTTTCAGACAACTTAGTCAAAAGATTGTCTTCTTGTATCTCGCTTTTGCCGGATTGTAGACCCTTTTAATCTGTCTTTTCGTAGCAGAAGCTTGTATTTCTATCGAGCTGTTTCTCCCAACACTTCAATGGAAGTGCAGAGATGGAGTTCTGGGCACTCCCATTTGAAAGTTTCATGGATTCGTCATCAAACAGATGGGTTAGGCCCATCTCCTCCAGTTCACCCCTCAGATGTTTCTGGGGTAGCCATAGAGAATCGAGGAATAGTCCTGCTGTTGTGTTCGTTATAGTAACCTTGGCTGTTCTTTTCTTCATTTCTGGTCTTCTTCACTTGCTTGTTAGATATCTCATGAAGAACTCATCTTCATCTCATGAGTCTAACAGAAACTTGGATGAATCAGCATCTGATGCTCTTCAAAGGCAGCTCCGGCAGCTCTTTAACCTCCATGATTCTGGCTTAGATCAAGCTTTTATAGATGCATTGCCTGTGTTCACGTATAAAGAGATTGAAGGTCAAAAAGAGCATCTCGATTGTGCTGTTTGTTTGAGTGAATTCACAGAGACTGATCGACTGAGATTACTGCCTCTTTGTAGCCATGCTTTCCATATAAGCTGCATTGATACTTGGCTTCTCTCAAATTCAACCTGCCCTCTCTGCAGAGGCACTCTTTTCAGTGCAGGTGCAGGTTTCCCGATGGATAATCCGATTTTTGAACTCCAAGAGTCCCGAGAAGAAGATGGCTGCCAAAGCCATGTTGATAATGGTCTCTCAGTGTTACAAAAACGAGTCGAAATCGAAGAAATTGCACGAGGGAAGGGGGTTTTCCCTGTGAGGCTTGGAAAGTTTAGGAAAATGAATGAAGCAGCAGGAGGAGGAGAAGAAGGAAGTAGCAGCAGTAGACTTGATGCAAGAAGATGCTACTCCATGGGTTCTTATCAGTATATCGTCAGAGACATGAATCTCAGGGTGGCTTTGAGTCCTAATACTACAAGAAAAAGCCCAACGCTTTCTACTGGAGGACATGGTGATCCTTCGTTACATGGAAGCAACAGAGGGAAGAAGATAAGTATTGGAACAAAGACTGATAGCTATTCTGTTTCCAAGATTTGGTTATGGTCCAAGAAGGGCAAATATGCTTCCCAGTGCAATGAAACCACAGATGGCAATCTAACTTCTCCCAAGTTGGATGTAACATGGATGCACAGAGCAGCGGCTGTTTAACAAGTTTCATACTTTTTCGCATATTCTCTCAACAGAAAACTGCATGGCTTGCTACTGAAATCAAACCAATACATCTTCTGTGCTTGAGTTTTGCTGTCATTCTAAGTTCTCCCAATCCCTTGTTCTGGGAAACTCTCAAGAGAGGAATGTCTAAGAATCCGATACTCACATATACCATACTGAAGCAACCATCAACAAAAATCAATCTTAATACTACTGTACTCTCTTGAAGCCATATTCATGGCCTCCAAGCTCAACTCTTTCTTGTTTTTCATCTTATTTTTGTCATCATCTTCACTGCAATTCGCTCCGGACGATTCTCAGCGTTCCAAAAGTACGATTCTTCACTGCAAACCATGTGGCTATGTTAGCACACTCTGCTCCTGCTCCTGCTCCCGCTCCGGGTGAAGGACATCACATTATGAATGCATTGGGACACCGGAAGGGGATCGCCCTGAGTTTGATTTTCTGTTTTTATGGTAGTTTTGAAAGCAAATGCACCTTGTAGAAAAGCATGGAATCCTTGTGACAGACTTGCTGATTTTGATAGAAATGACAAGCAGGATGCACTGTTGTAATAAGAGAAGAAGAAAGGGAATATCTACTAGTGTGAGTTCTAATGTGTTAATATCCATAAGCATAGCTCATATAGTTATATCTTGATCTTACAGTCTGATTGCTATTGAAAGCATCTCTATAGTCAACAGCTTTGATAACCATTGCCTCCCCCCGACCATCTCGCTCTTGTACTGCTCCAAAGACGATTTCATTTGGCTCATCATCACCTCTCTGCTGCTCATAATAAGTTTGAGGTCTGGATGGGTGGTGCTTCTGGTGCTGGAGATGGCGTTGCGGCGGAGGAGGCTGCGGGTGGTAGTCTCTGTCCCACCGGCTGTAACCTCCCCGGCTTGGCTTGAAATGGCGAGACTTCTCCCTCTCGACATCCTTGGCTGAGAGAGGATAGCTTCTTCTTGGAGTGTGATCTCTGGGTTCCACTGGCGGGGTCTCGTCGTCTCGTGGGATTATGAAGGTCTCGGGGACAGGCAAATCTCCCTTGATCCTCGATCGCGGATGGTGATGAAGGTGCTGAGCATGGTGCAGTGTTTTCTTCTTGAAGCTTGGAACAAGCCCGATGAAGATATCAAAAAAAGCCGAGCCTGCTGAGAGGATCAATTTCCCTGTTGCAGTGAACAAGCCCTCTTCTTGCTTTTCATATTCCACATCAGGAGGAATCAGGGGCGGGCGCATAGATCTCTGAGGGTGAGCACTCTGATATGGCGCCGGAGTTGTAGCCTCACCGTATGTCTCCATTTTCTGCGATAAAACAGGACAAAACTTGCTCATAAAACACAGCTAATCTTCAGGTGTTTCAATTCCACTGCAAGGAAAGTTGGAAAGACAATGTTTTGTGCTCACCGGTTTGCTTCGAAGAATCGAGGCGATCCGGGTTTGCAACAGTGCCAACATATAGCCAAAGAAACAGGCAGCAGCGAGAACAGCAATGCCTGAGATGAGAGCAGTGTGAGTAGCCAATCCAGTGGAATGAAGACTTGAGGCTTCTTACTACCTAAATGAAGATTGTTTTCTTCTTCATGGCGAGCACAATCATCTTCCCGGAGATGGATTTCACGGATCACACGGTTACCCCGGTCGACAACCAAAAGAGAGCAGCTACTTGCAACATAAATCACGTCAAAATCATTTGAAAACTTGGCATCTTCACTTGGACCATCAACATGTCCTCCTCGGCCTGATTTTCCTCCTGCTATTGTCACAACTCCTGCAGAGAGTAACCAATTAGTTCAAATCCAGTTCCTACAGGGAAAAAATGGTCGTTTTGATGCTGATGATAGTTACTAAACCGGTATCGGTGATCTTGCGGATCGCCATATTCATGGTATCTGCAACATATATATTGCCACTGTCATCCACAGCCAGACCCTTTGGATGGTTCATTCTTGCATCTCGTAGCCTTGCATCTACATGGCCGGTGTGCCCCTCCATGGATCCGGTTAGCAACTTGGGCCTGCTGTCTGCTAACAAGAATGTAGTATTGAACAGAAATGAAGCGCATTCAGCTGAGCAGAGACAAGTTAAAGCTGTGGAAGCACTTTAGGAAAAGTGAAAACCAATTAAAAGATGTAAAGCACCGGAATAAAAGAGCTACTTCTTATTATTCCTTGCTAAAGCAGATACCAGTCGAGTAGAGGTCAAGAAAGGAATCCCAGAAAGGAAATCCTGACAATGCAGATATCCCTAGCACAAATACATGAACTATGGATTTCATATGCATTATGGATGAAGGTAGCAAACACTCACATCGAGACAAAGGGTTTGAAATTCTGTAAATGTTGCTGTTTTCAGAGTCCAATATCAAAATGTCTCCTTCCGAAGAGATCCCCAGAGAGTGAGGCTCAATTCCTAGCTTGCTTCCATCAAACACGGTTTCGACATTGTAACCGCTTTCGAATTTCATCATGGAGCGGCTAGGAATCACTGAATGACAGAAACCCATGAACCCATTTTCACCGAAACGTTGCAGAAACAGAAACATCAGTTGTGCAATCAAATACCAGTTTTACTGGGTGGTTTCAGAGACCAAAGGCGTTTGATGATTGTGGAGGCGACATTGTTAACAACCCCAGCTACGATTCCTGAAAAATTCGTATAACCCTCGGTTCTCATCCATCGAAACTTGCAGTCAGAAGGCACAATCAGAACTTACTTGAAGTTGAGGATGCAGAAACACATGAAGACCCATGAATCAGAACCCCTAGAAATGCAACAAGGATGAGCCCAGAAGCTTTACCCATCTTACAAAGAGTTGAGAAACCAGAGCATTTCAGACATTCTCTCGCGTGTTATATACATACACACTACCATGAATCCCCTTTCCCCAAGCGCAGTAAATGAGGAGAGAGGAGAGCGTGAAAAAGTAGATAAGTAGTAAAACTGAAGGCAAATGCAACAAAAGCAAAGTCGGGACCTCGGCGTTTGCAGTGTTATATCATTACCATGAATGCAACTTCAGCAGCACACCATTGCAGTGTGCCGCTTTATTGTCTTCACATTCCCAAACACCTCAATTCCTCAGAGTCTGATATTATCTCATTTTCTATTCGCACGACAAACAGAACTCTGAATGTTAACAAATATGGGAAACCCACATACCAGGAGGAGCAAAAGACGCAACTTGTAGAGAGTCTCGCGCTGGCAAAGACTACACACAAAGCCCAGTATTAAAAACCACCCAGAAATAATTTTTCTTAACGTGGGTGAATCTTGTTTTCTAACTTGACATAAAAGTACAGAGATTTTGGGGTGTCAGCGATGGGATGGGTTTTCATCCATATTTACACCTTCCTGGATCTGAATCGCAGTCCCATTTTCTCCTGCTGTTGCAGTTTGAGCTTCAAGCGGAAGACTCTGCGTGTGTATTCTGTCAGGAAAGCAGCCATCTTTACCATGATTAGCTCCAGTTCGGCAAACAGGGCAAAGCGAGCTTCTCACAAGCCAAGCATCGACGCACTCCGCGTGGAAACTGTGATTACAAGAAGGCAAAAGCCTGCACTTTTCTCCCCCCTGAATTTCTCGAGGCACACAGCGCAGTCCGCCGCGGGACTTGAAGCCTTCTCCGGCGAGGTGAAGTGGAAACTCGGGAGCCTCTCAATCTCCCCACGTGTCATGCTGTTGCTCCCCAATCTCCTTCTCCCATCCGCCATAAACACTCCTTCACCCTGCCGGCGTAAGGTCCTCCCCACGATGCATATGTGAATCACAACCACAACCACAACTGCCAAGAACAGCACGAACAGAGATATCAATATCTCCATTCCACAAATCGCCTACCTATCAATCAAAGACTCGGGTTCCTCTCTCTCAGAAAGACCATAACCTTCACGTCGGTGGAAGAAGAAAGACCGACCCAAGGACGTTTCCCGAGTCCATTTTTTTAGTGCAAGTTTCTTCATAGTTGTTAACCCTGAGCCACCCACAACCACGATGACTTTTACTTGATTATTAATTGTTCAACGCATAGATACTCCAACCTCCGTACTAGCCTCATCATCATCATCTTTCTGCAACACACCAAAAACTCCAGTCCAACTCTTACAGATGTAAACGGTTTTCGAGATGCAAATCCTTTTTCATGTGTCCCCCCAATTGAGGTCAACTTGTAAGGATCAAAACAAGCAGTAACATCAACACCCATGTGCTCGTTTGGTGCTTCTGAAGAGGGACACAGAAGAAGAACCCATGTGCTCATTTTTCATAACATAAAAAAGGACGGACATACACTCCCAACTTGGACAGCTATTACTAACCACGCATGAACTATGACCATTTTATCAGCCACACGAAGGCTCGTGCTTCATGTGTACTAGACTAGGGGTGGGCACCAATTCAACTTCATATCATATGATTATTGTAACGACATGGTTGTGATGATGTTTGCACCTAAAATATACAATATGGATGAATCAAAAATCGAGTTTTTAATTCATTGGGTTTTTTTATTGAAATTAAAGATTTGATTGATGGAGCGAACATATGTAAAACTCAAACATATAATAATACATAGATCATAATAAAAAGATTAGATTTAATTAATTATTATTAATTTATAATTTGTTATATATTTAATTATTTCATTTTCAACTATTTTCAACTTCTGATGTATCATTATTTGTTTTAATAGCGTTTATCATTCTAATATCTCTAGTGTTCCAAGACTATTTTGGATAAGGAATATTTAGAAATCTGACCATCTAATAATACGTATGTGAAAAAATGAATCAATTCAATATAAAATTTTAATCTTATTATTATGTGAGAGAAAGAGCGCAACCTTGTTTGGGCTTATGACGTGGAGGGATATGAATGTACATTGGGCCTTCTTTGTTTAATAACGTTCTTGGCCCAACCACACTCTCATCATCTTTAGTGCCCGCGTCATTCATTTACTACAATCAAAATTATTATGCATATTTCTATACGATGAATATTAATTTTAAAATTTATTAAATCAAAAGTGGTTTAATATTTTTATTTTTTTTATTTTTTCTTAATAATTTGAAAATCACGGGCGTGACTTGATTTTTTTTTATTACTTAAGATGATGCATCCACAAGTACAAATGAAATATTTTGGAAAAATGATTAGGACCAGGTGCACCAAATCAACGACTCCAGCTCCTCAGGCGGCCCAATCACATTCGAGAGGTCGCTCCGATAACCGTCGCTGCCGTCGTCCTCCTCGGAGTTCACTTGGAAGGGGAGTTGGTGGCCTTCGTCGTACACCGCCGCTCCGCCGGAGCTCAGCCCGTCCTCATCACCTGCCGTCGCGTGAGTAAACACCGCCGCCTCTCCGGGAAGCGATTCACCGAAATGCTTTCTCACCACCGCCGCCTCGACTTCTTGTGCTTCCAATTTCTCCCTCAAGGACACCACCTGCACTTGAAAGAAACCCATATGTTTTAGTCTGCGGGTCCCATGACTAATTCTTTGTTAATAACTATATTTAAATATAATACATAAATTTGCGTAAAAAATTTAGCATAAAATATCAATTTAATTTAAAATTTATTGTGAAAAAAAAAAAGGAAAATGTGAGAGTTGAGAAATATGCACCACCTGAGATTTGAGGTTAAGGTTCTCACGGAGAACAAATTCGTAGTTAGTGAGGAGGGAATCATATGCAGATTTCAACTGATCAAATTCCTTTTCAAGTTGCTTCGTCTTCCACCGTGCACGGCGGTTTTGGAACCAGACGGCCACCTGGCGCGGCGGCAGCCCCAGCTTCTTCGCGAGATCCGATTTGCGATCCGGCTCCAGCTTATTCTCTTCCTCAAAGCTCTTTTCCAGTAGTTGCACCTGCGCCGCTCAGTATCTACATCTTCAACTCTCTTATGAAAATCCAAATCAATGAAAGAAAAAGGGAAAAAAACGGACACCTGCTCCGGTGTGAGGCGGCGTTTTTTCTCCGGCAGCTGATAGTCGAAATAGTCCTCGTCGTACATATTCTCCTCCGTCATCATAAATCGCCCTCTCTTCGTCGTTTCCTCCATGTTCATCAGCGATGGTGCTCCTGAAACCCAACACCAAGACATGGAAAAGTTGGGAGCTGATAGGATCTGTGAAACAAACCCTAGATCGGGTTGATTAACCCACTGCCTGCCTTATAAGCATGCAGATCTAAACTGGTTTAACTCCTGTGTGCGTTTTGATTGCCTTAGTGATAAGATCGAGTTCATGCCATCCTCGTCCTCGTCTACTATATCTCGTATTTCAACATCTTCTTCTGTAATAAAAAGGCACGAATAGTAAAAAAAAGAAAGATACCGAGAAAGAGCAGATCTGCGTTGCCTTGGCCATGGGAGGAAACGCCAAAAGACATGCGCCAAGATTCCATCTCCAACTCAAACTCAACGGCAAGCGAGCGACAGGGAACAGGGGGAGTAATTACTTGGGGAATCGGAAAAACGGATCTTCTAAAAGAGCATGAGCTTATGGCGGAAAAAGCTGGAGCACCAGAGAAGCCTCGCCGGAGAATCCAACCGCCAGACACAAACTCCCATCATGCGGACTGCGGCTTTTCCCAGATCGATCTTCCTCTTTCTTTAACCGGAGACGAAGCTCCTTCAAACAGGAAGCTTTACAACTGAAGAAAACATGTATTATAATGCTAGCGCAAGCCTGCGGAGGAAGACTCTGCGATAAAGTTGGCTAACGGGGAAGGGAGGTCTTATGTAGGCGGAGGAGCTGAACCCTGAAATGACGATTTTGCCCACGTAGACTTTCTAGTGTTCATCGAACAATGGCACCAATTCCGCCTGGGGGATTCACCACGAACCAGATTTAATTAATTATTTATTTATTGCCTTTAGCTGATGCATTGGAGGATCCTAATTTGACTTTGAATATATACATAATATATATAGTTTCTTTAAGTATCTCTAATTTGCCATGTTTATCAAATTAAATAAAACAATTCTTATTCCTTACAAAAAAAGGTTCAAATTAGTGTTTTTTTAATATTTACAATTCATAATTCCAACAACAACCAATGTTTTAAAATTTAATCCAATTTTAAAATATAGTCTAGCACATTAAACCAACAGTAGAATGCGGAAATGCGATATTTTTTGTAATATTAAAAAAATATTATTTTGTGACGTCCATCCAAATTTAGAATATAATGTCTTTTTCTAAAAGCACGTCAGAGTGTCCAGCCTACACTCTACAGTACCATATCTTTCGTCAACTTACCCTTTTGCCCCAAAGCTATTAATATTTATAATCTGGCCCCAAAGAGTTGACATATTTTGTCTCTTGTGGCCTCCCTGCCACCTCCCCTTTCTTATTATCCAAGTATTCAGATCGTGTGACGCAGGATGAATTATAAAACTGGCCATCCGTTATAGAGTGTGTGAAAAATATGAACATATTATGTGTAAATTTTTGTTGGATATAAAGTGATAATGATCACTTTTCTAAATGATCTCATACATAGGACTCGATTCAAAGAAGTGTGAAATTAACTTAAATGAATATTACATTACTTATGTATGTGTTAGAATACATAATTCCATATCGAAAAATAAAATTGAAATAATCTAATATATAAAATCACAAATAATGGATTAAGTCTAATTTTTTTAATGTGATCTATATTTTTTATATACTTGGATTTTATGTGTACATTCGTACGACCCATCGAATCTTGAATTTCAATAGTATGAAATATATGAATAGTTTATATAAATTATCTAATTTTACATGAAACATTTTTTTTGAAAAGTGATAATGTAAATTTGTGAGGACTATATATCTAAAACAAATAATATAATGTAATGAAAATATGAATATTTATGTTACATGTTATCCAATAGTTTTGTTATTTTTGAAATGATTTTTTTTATAAAGAAATCATTATTTTTAATAAGCTCGAAAGGCCGTTTTCAACACCACATAATTCTTGTGTGGTGCGTGGTGAAAGGTTAGTTAAAAGCAGCGCACCCGGGTGGGTGAAATGATGCATGAAAATGTGTGTGCCCCGTTGTGCCACGTGTAACGACGGGATGAATGACTGAGAAAGACCGGATTTTATGGTAATATATATTATATTATATATATAAATTATTAGAATATTCATAAATAATTATTTATCATATAATTTAAAAAGGAAATTATAGTATCAAATAATACTATTCAAAAACAAATACTAAAATTTGAAACCATTATTAAAATATAAATAAATGTGGGATGTGGAAAAGGAATAGGAATAGGAATCGTTTTCTTTTTCCCTCCAGGCTCCAGCGCACACAAAAACTTGTGTCCCGAAATGCGAACCAAAGAGAGTCCCTTTTGGTGAAAGAAAAAGGGTGGGGATTGGGGAACCTAACCTTATCGCGGCCATCCATTCAGACCATGCGACGATCAAAAGATTATTCCCCTCCCCGGCGGATGGAGATTGGAGATGATGACGAATCCAGTTCACTCCAACCGGAATTTGTAACACATGCGCATTGCCGATGGACGGCTCGTCTCGAGGGGGTACCCATTTTTGTTTGTGTTTCGTGATGGAAATCGTGATTTGCATATTGGGGTGGGGTAAAACAATTCTCAGTATTTGCTATTATAGTAAAATAGATCTTCAATGTTGAATTTTAATAATCGTGTGATTATTCATTGTTGTCATTGCTTATTTTGACACCCATTGTGCATGCAGCAGGTATCCTCTGCATGTGTCATGGATTAAATATCTTCGATATGTTAAAATTTGAGAAAAATGGTTATACCAATGAAGACCAAATATGTTATGTTCATTGAATGGTGACAGGCACAACGTAATATTTTACTAAATAGAGAAGGTCTTTAGTGCCAAACGCCTGATACAGAGATATTTGATATGTGGATTAGGAACCCCAGATCCTTGATGTTGGTGGCACAGGAAAACACGTTCCTGTGTAGGGTTTTATTCAGTTCAAGTTACTGGTGCTATTGCAAGGACTTGTGGGATTCTTATTTGCTAAGATATGGCGGGCGGGTGGGAAGAAAGTGGTGGCAGATATCTCCCAAAAGGATGTAAAATCAACTTAGATATGGGGGCTTTGTAGAAAGGTGTGGCTACCGTAAGGAGCATGCAGAAATTGCATAAAAGGATCTGCGGTGCCTGTTTATGTGGTAAGGACAAGAGCCAGAGCACTGGAGAAAGGCTTTTGGTGGGAGATATTTGATTCTGGGTGTCGATCCCTTTCCCAGGGAGCTTTCTGTGCAACTTGTGGGTCATATTTGATGATGCTTTTATTGTTGCTTGGCACACACTATCACAAGTGCTCTCAGGCCAATTGAGAGAGGTGTTCCTTGAAGCAATTGAACCTCATTAACGGCATCCTGCTGTATAATTTTCACTGTTGATGATGTATTTTAAATGCACAAGTGATCAATCGTATATTACAAGAGCAACATTATGTACTAAATACATATCCAATGGCCCCAGGAAGCAACAAGAACATTCAATCATAGGAACATTATGTACTTGGTTTAGCTACCCCTCACAGAATAACCGGGATGTTCTATTTGTTTTCTTCAGCTGAGAAATCGGGTTCAGCCGGTTTCTGAAGCAGTATTGGTGAGATTCTCTCTGGCATCCTTGTTTTTCTGGATTCATTTTGTCTCACAGGTTTCAGTGCCTTTGCTGCGAAACGGGAAGCATATAGAGTTGCACCCAGACTCGGGGAACTGCCACCAATGTTGGCCAGTGCATTGTGTAATCTTTCCTCTTCCTCATGAAGAGAATCATCAAGCTTCTTCCTACAGTACCGGCGCCATGCTGCTTGAATAAAACAAGCTGCCCAGGTCCTCCACTGTTGAGAGTAGAACCGGAATGTATGTCTCAACTGCTTACTATGCATCCTTCTGAATTGGGAGGCCACAAACTTCAAGTCATCAGCCTTGAGAGCAAAAGCTTCGATCTCAGAGAGCGATTGCACGGTTCTGGTGGATGTAGGAAGGTTGGTGGATAAATTGGGGTCCAGAGCCCAGGTCAACAGCTCTTCACCACAGAAATCCCCTGCTTTTAGATAATCAGAGTTCAAGAAGCCCGTTCGTCCACCATTGGTGGTCATGGTAAACAATTTTCCGCGCATAATGAAAAGCATTTCATCAACAGGGTCGCCCTCCCGAACTATGTAGCTGTCATCGGTATACAGTGCAGGTTTTAGACGATCACACATAGCATCTAAAAGTTGATCGTCCATCTTCTCAAACAGTGGTACCTAAATTGCAAGAAAGTGTCAGGTTCCAGCACAAACAAAAGAACACACACACACACACGCAAAGAACTTAACTTAAAGGACGAAAAACTGCAATGAAGAGGCCAATGAATCATGACAGTTCCTTTCTATTTCTAGGTGTTAAACAAAGTAATTTTGAGAAGGAACTCACTCTTTTCAGCAAAGACAAACAAAGGTGTCGTTTAATGTCTCTTCGTATGTCCTTGGGAAGACTCTGGATAACACTGTCTTCATCAACACCCGTGTTTCCTGCCATTTGTATTGCTCATACCTTCGAATTCGATCTTTCAAGCTGTCTGGGAGCAAACGGTGTGACATCCACTGCTCAGCATCTCGTTTTTTCACTCTCATTTCCTCCAATCTTTTTGTTGTAGATTGCAAAAATGTCTGTAACGGAATTTACAACAGGAGCTATAAGAATGTTTGGCATGCAGCAGATGATGCCAGAAATAAAATCTCAACTCTGCTACAATAGAAAATGAGAAAAACTTACTTGCATATTTCCAATCAACAATGAGAATAGCACCAAGCCAGATATAGAAACAACAACTGCAAAGCAGTTCTCCCAGAAATAGGTACTTGTGCGAAGGTTCTGGCCAAGAGAACTACAGCAAGATGAAACGAAGACATGTTCAGGTGATCAAACTTCTAATCTTTTGTTTGGCACAGGAAAAATTAGTTGGCTAATTGGGCGATCATTTCATACATACACAGCTCTTTCTTCCAAAGAAAAAGGCATTAAATTTATGTAAAATGGAACACATGTTCAATTTCAACACCATCAGAGGCTGGAAGTTCAATGTTCGTAATATTAAATAAAACTAACATGAACCCTCGACATCATATGTATGCGTATCACAGACCTTAGGTTCTGAAGCCCCCACCAGAAACAGTACAAAAACTTCTGGGGAAAATCTCCTGATTCAACAACCCCAGACTGCAGGGCATTAAGAAATAGCCCGAAGTCAAAAAGCGTTGCATTTGCATTCTTTACAGGGCACTGATTATTCAGGATGTCACTCAAGCCATTGCCCTCGGTTGTACAGTAAAAACTTGGATTAATACATGAGGATGTTTTTCTGCAAGCTCTCAGCCAGCAACTTGCTTGACGATCTATTGAAAACACATACCAAAAGGCTCCACATACCTAAAAAGATAAAATCTGTCATTTAATTGGCCAATGCAAATAAGAATTCAAATCCTCGCATCAAATATCCATGCTTGAGCTACTTGTAACATGAGCCACACTATTAGTACATCTTCAGTAGACTATCAAATAATCAAACAATATTAAGTGATCCAAAAGATATCTCAGGCAGAGCAGGAACACATTTTAACGTAATACTTAGACAATATGTATATTTCTATTAGGGTAGACACTTAAATTCAGGTTTTCAACAAATTTTCTTGTATACTTTCTTGCCCAAAAAATCCTAAATCAAATATCAAATTCCAAAACCCAAATAGAAAGTAAAGAGGGAGTAAGAGATCTTCAAAATCAGCAACAAAAAAATTGAGTAGGATATTCAGTTAGACGTAATACAGAGGAATCTAAAGGTAAACAGAAATTTTTTTTTTTAAGGGAATATATAAGCTTTTTGAAAAGCCCACTCCACCATCACCAAGGAAGAGAAGAGTAAGCATGCCGGATAAGACCCATTTAGATGAATTTAAAGCCACTCCACCGTTTACCATTGTTTCTAAGAGGATTGCGCATGCTTTGGATAACAAATAAGAATCTTAGCAGAGGAGTCTACGATTGCGAACAAATCCATGTGAAGATTTGCACTTACATGACTGGCGAGCATGTAAAGGAAGAGATTGAATGCTGCCCCAGCCCATGCAGTTTTGGTGAGTATTCCGGAAGTTCTCGTGACTTCTCTATACAAGGGAACTATTCGGAGGACCCTTGGTATGTATTGGAATATCACCACCATCTTAAGCATGTCCTTTGCATGCAAAGATTGTGCTCTTACCAACTTGGGAATAATGATGAAAACAACAATCTGCGAAAGTTTAAAAAAAAAATTAAAAAAAAAGAAACACAGAAATAATGTTCCAATATGTTGATCTAGAAATGCGTCTCTTACCTGTGGAAGTGGGAGAACTGCAAGAATATCAATTGTGAAGTGGGAAGACAAATATCTCTTAGCTATTTCCCATAAATCTTCAACTAGAACCCCTCTTCCAAACACACGTGAGGAAGGGGCAACAAAACCAGTACGAAATTGGAAAATAATATGCATAAGGTAAAAAACATCAGTCACAGATCGCAGAACACTAGCTACAATGGCCAACCTCCGGTCCAATTTTAGACACTTGTTAATATCATTAACAATGGGTATGTAGAAAAACAACGGATCCAGCGAGATAGCAAAAATAGAGGCAAGTACAAAAATCTTATTCCATTTTTGCAGAAATGAGCCTTGGGGATCAAGAATTTTCTTTCTACCTCCCTTGTCTTCTGAATGTATGTTCCCTGGATGGAAAGATCTAATAGATCCTGTTAACCTCTTTATTAAATCCGAACCAAATTCTAAAGCTCTGTTAAAACTATCAGAGGCCACATATGCAGCTGATTTGAGCCTGAGCAAGTGCACATTATCCCTATATGAAGATGGCTCCTCAAAACTTTCCACAGATCTCCAATCCTGGAAACTGGAGTGTGAAATAATTAGGCTGTTTCTGAAAATTCAACACCTGAGAAGTATACAAAACCCTACAGATATATATACCCATGGAGAGGTTCACCCTTCCGCCAGGTAAGATCAAGAAATGGTTTTTACGGGAGTCAAAAATGGTTGTCTTTCAATGGAAAAAAATTATATACAACAGAAACCCAACAGAAATTCCCGTACTAACCTAACATACTTCTCCTTGGCCTTCATGACAACCACCTCAGATAAAAATAGCTGCAGAAGACAGCAACAGGCACTAAAGGAATCAGACTTTTATATGCCGATGTTGGATTAAGCTATACGAAGCAGTAAAACCATGAATGGCTTTTGTTTCTGGAAACTTTTGAGTGCATAAAGGAAGCAAACACACACATTTTTTACCATCCAATAGGCATCCACACATCGAAGTATAAAATAATCAAACTGTTTATCTAGAGCAAACAAGACAAATCAGAGACATAATATTCCAAGGCAATGCCCAATGGCCATATAGAAAAAGCATTCAAAAGGCAAGCATAAAACGTGCAGAAACATTCTCGAAATGGATCTGAAGCCACAATTTCAACCTCCATCTTCTTCAGGTAATACAAAATACCAATCTAATTTCGAAAGGCATTCGTCCATTACTCCAACTGTTTATCCAATTACAAAGCAATGTTGATCATCAAAATGAGTACCAAACCACAAAACGCAAAAACAATCAACCAGCTGGGGTCAAAACGAAATAAAAACATAAAGTTTCTATTTTATACATAAAACACCGCTGCAGAGAACCACAAGTACCATGAAGGGCTACCATCATATCGCTCAGCAAGCATAATCAGTTGTTCAACCCACCTCCACTCACGGACCACAAAATGACTGAAAGGGTTTTCCAGACTACCGAAACATAAATCAAGCAAAAACTATAACCGTGCAGAACTTACGACTCTCAAGACGATCAATCTACCCCGCTTTTACATCATCATATCCCAGAGACAAAAATGAACTTCCACAACAGATGTTTGGATGATTCGAAAGTTCTTTGACCGATTCCTCCCAGAAAACTTGCTCCAGAGCAGGGATGGGAAGATTCCTGAGAACAGTCCAAAAGTCCTTGAAATCGGATAGGACGAAATTTCAACGGGTTCAGGGGCCCACTAATGATCTGTTCTATTTTCTTTTTTTTTTTAATGAAAGAAATATATACTTTTTTTATGTGAAGTATTTCAAAGGTAATTATGAAATGCTATACAAAAACACGGCTGCTCCAAGGAGAACGATAGAGCAACATTCTTTAGTCTAATGGCTTCCGCGCGCTCGCGGATTTTCCGTACGTGTGGGCAGGTTTGTTTTGACGTTTGAAGTCGAACATGGTTTTCCGATTTGAAGCTTCTTCGTGGTTGTTTTTCACTTTTTTTTTCCAGATGTTAAATTAGTTCAGAATTTCGGGATTGGGATAATTTTTGTGAGTTTATTCTCGTTGGTGATTTTCAGTTTCAGAGAAAGGGTGAGTTACGGTACGCTGGGAAAGTTGAAGGTAGTGTGGTCTTTTTTCCTACTGTTATGCGGTATTGCGTTTGTTTTAATGCGCAATTTCTAATGACTGTAAGGAGTGTAGTGACCTCTTCTTCTAGCTATTTCGTTTACAGCAATGATGGAATACCTGCGTAGTCGCTCATTTTCCAAAAGTTTACAGCGTTATTGGGGAAGAATGGCATGATTGCTGTTGAAGTCCCATTGGCATCGCTAAAATCTATTATTTGGGTGGATGGTTTCGGTTCCTTATCCTGCCTTTTTAACATCTCAGGTATTGGAGGAGCTTTTCTTCGTGAATTCTCGGCCGTCACAAATATAAATCAACGAAAATTGGAGGAAGGAAACAGGGTGTTGGATGATGAAATTGCCTATGTAAAAGATGCTTTTGCTTCTGTAAAACGGAGATTTCTTGAAATACCAGATACATTGAGACAAATTCCTATGAAAAACCCAGAAGGTCGTAATATTTTTCCATTGTTTGATTCTTACTGTTCTATAAACTTTGCAGCGTTGTATTGGCCTTTTACAGTGATTTGTATTAACTCTTGTCATGATAGATAACTTATTTGATACAAGGCGTAGTTTCTGAGATATTCAAATTGTTTTGGCTTCCTAGGTGTGTATGTCAATAAAAACTTGAAGTTGGATGACATACGGGTTTATGGGTTTGACTATGACTACACGTTGGCGCACTACTCTGCCAAAGTACAGAACTTGATATATGATACTGCCAAAGAATATTTGGTTAATGAGGTTTGTTCAGAAAATTTCTGATTTGTGCCACGTACGTTTTGCATAAAATCTAGGAAAATAAATGGAGTTCCATTACCTGTTTGCTTTCTCAGCTTAAATATCCTGATAGAGTAATGGAATCCAAATATGATAACTCCTTTCCTATAAGAGGTCTCTGCTATGATAAGTTCAAAGGATGCCTTCTGAAGCTTGATTTCTTTGCATCGATTGAGCCAGATGGATGCTACTTTGGTAGGCGTAAGGTATGAATATGGATTATTGTCTTCTGATACTTCTTTTGTTGCTTGTTCGAACTTCGAGTATGAGTTTTTACTTAGATGGTATGGCAAAAAAGACTTTATTCCACTGATCATGAATATGCAGCTTAGCCGATCAGAAATTGATCGACTATATGGCTCACGCCATATAGGTCATGATCAAGCTCATGGCTTAGTGCGCTTGATGGACTTCTTCTGCTTCAGTGAGGTAAGCGTGCTGTCCATATATCCTGGCATCTCTATGTTCCCTGGTGCATCATTTGATTTGGTACATGTCTGGAATTATTTGTGTGCTCTGTGAACTTAAGCGTTTTTAACTATACACCGTGTTGACATGGAAAATGAAGTTTCATATCTGATGTTGTGGGTATTTTTCAGAGCTATGCTGGTTCAATCACTGCTGCATGAATGTTATTTTGCAGGCCTGCCTCATTGCTGATGTTGTTCAGCATTTTGTGGATGGGAATTTGGAATTTGATGCTTGTTATGTGTATGATGATGTGAGGAAAGCCATCAAGCATGCACATGTGAGCGGTTTAGCACATAAAAAAATTCTTTCCAATCCGGCGAAGTACCTCAAGAAGAATGTATGCGTCTCGGATAATGAATCTTACTTTCATTTGTATATTGCCCTCAACGCTCACGGAACCTTTTTACCAGCTGTTTCATAGTAATTCGTCACATATATTCAGGAACCTCTTTTGCATTTTCTGAGGGTTCTCAGGGATAACGGGAAGAAACTTTTTTTATTGACAAACTCTCCCTACTTCTTTGTTGACGGGGAATGCGCTTCATGTTTGAGGTAAGTTCCTTACCAATCAGCACACATGGTCCTTGTTCATTGAGGGCTCTTTCGACCCTACTCTCTCTCTCTCTTTATGCAACTTTTAAGGATTCTGGTTTAAAACATTTTCTCCGCCCTATACTAGGACACACTAGAACAACAAGAAAACTGGAGGGAGCTTTTTGATGTAGTTATAGCTGGAGCTCACAAACCTGAGTTTTATACATCTGAGCATCCATTTCGGTACTCATCTCTTGCTTTCTCTCCACTGTCACTTTGATTTTGAATCTGCAAATATTTTTATAATTTGAAACAAGATAATTGTTTTGCCATTTCCTATGATGTGCGCCACATACTGGAAACTGTTTTGTTATATTTCGCTGAGAAGTTTGTTTGACATCTTTCAACACCTGATTGACAAAGCATCCAGGACACACTGTCTTTTCTCGCCATTTCCAACTGACCAACTGTACTCTGGAACTCGTGTAGCTGTTATGACGTTGAGAAAGATACCTTGGGTTTCTCCAGAGTTGATTCTTTTCTTCCAAACAAAATTTACTACCAAGGTTGCCTGAAGAAGTTCGTGGAAATAACCAAGTGGAAGGGTCCTGAGGTATTCCTTAGATGAAGAGGTCTTCTAAAGCTCTCATGTGTCATTCATTCTATTGACAATTTTAGTGTTTCCCAGGTGATATACTTTGGTGATCATGTTTTTACGGACCTTAGGGGGCCTTCTAAAGCAGGTTGGCGAACCGCTGCCATCATTCATGAACTGGAGGTCTGACTGCCTCCATTGCTTTAGTATGCATGCATATCATTCTTCCATGCATTACCTTCCTGATTGAGATGGGATTTTGCTCCTCTTTACAAATGTTACTCCTTAATCCTTTTTCAGAATGAAATATGGATACAAAATGGCGATGCGTATCGATTTGAACAGGTGACTTGTTGAAAACTCTGAGCTCCATCCTAACAACGAGGGAAAAAACATTTTCCTCATTAGCAAATGTTTCTTCTTTGACAGGCTAAGCTTCATTACATTCATGACCTTCTAACCAGACTGCTTGCAGCTGTGGGAACCAGCCACACCAGTAGTGATTACCATTCCCTCGTCAAGGATCTCAACCACGAAAGACAGAGCATTCGCCATAGGATGCGGGCCATGTTCAACGAGTCATTCGGAGCAACATTCATGACAGACACTTGCCAAGAATCAGGATTCGCTTACCATATCCATCGCTATGCTGATGTCTACACCAGCAAGCCTGAAAACTTCTTGCTCTATCCACCCAAGGCATGGCTGCACGTCCCTCACGATGTCAAGATTTTGCCTCATCAAGTCAAGGTAAAGAAAGCAGCCCCTTCATCCAAACAAACTCTGTCTGTGTTCATGGATCCTCACATGCACCTCTAAAAACTTGTTCTTGGTTCTTCAAGGTGCCATCCAGCTTGCTTAGGATGTGATCAATTCATATCCGTACAATCGCTTCAATGCTGAAGGAAGCAAACAGCTCCAGTTAACTGGGCTTTTGAAGCTGCTGCTGATGTGCATGGCTTCAACAAGGGGATGCGTTTCATAGAATATTTTGAACAATGTTTAATACCCCTTATAATACTAAATTTTGTTCCATATTTAATGTTTTTTTAAATTATTTCTTTGTATTGTGGCGGGCGGACTTGGGTTTGGATGTGGGTTGACCCGACCCGGGATGACCTTCGTTTTGAGATAGACCGGAGCAGCTTCAAGGATGCAGTGTGGATGCTTTTGTCTTTCAAGGGATGCGAATTCACTTTTTGAGGATCGTGATTCCCTTCTGAAATGGAGTTATCTCTTCAGTTCGCCGATGCCCACTTCGATCTTCATTCTCGCTCTCCGCCACCTTCTCGTGCCGCCTGTAAGGCTTTCGATTTCCGTTCATCGCGTGTGGGCGGACAACACTCATATCGTTTTTGTTTTTTCCATTTTTTTTGTGTCTGTGGGTTGAAAGTTAGGACGCAAAAATGTCTGATTTCACATCACAAAGTTTGCAGCCAGAGGTCCAAAACGGCTGGCCTCCGTTTCATTTTCGCCGCAGGTAAGTTGCAGTGCAATTTCCATTTTTTTTTAAAAGAATGATGGATTGCGCTATTTATTCGTGTGTGCTGTGTTCCTTAATGAGATTTGGGTTAATGGAGAAAAGGGTGATGGCGGGTAAACAAATCGGTGTGGTGCTATGGCAACTAGGTTTTCAATCTCAATCTTTTGCATTGTTTTGCAGTATTGCGTAATTTGGGGATGAAAGAAATTCTACCTTTTCTATTTTTTTTGTTGAATTTGAAGCGATAAAGGCAATGAAGAGTTTGATTTTAGTCATTCGCTTTGGTGACCGGCAGTGTCTCCTTGGTCTGCAATAAGAAGAGCCTTAGATCCATCTGTGATCCATCAATTAGCTTTATTCGTAGGAAATGTTCCCATTTTGCTGAACTTGGTGACAGCTTTCTTGACTAAATAACAATCTGAACAGTTGTATTCTCGTCAAGGTGCTCATTGTGGATGCTTTGCCATCAAAAAGACGTCTCAGGAACTCTCAAACAAATGTGAGTCTATAAACGCCTTGGAGGCACCTTTCCTCTTGAACTCTACAATTCCAGTTATCCTTTTATGCATTATCATTTCGTATACCCGGTAATGTCTCCTGTAAGGTATCTCTGATTCATCTACTTTTTTGCTTGTTTCGCACGTAGACTCTCTTCAGTGTTGCATGCCAAGAACATGCTCTCCAAATAGGCACCGCTTTGGGATTCTGAGGTCCTTTGACCGTTTCTGGGACTCCAATGGGGTCTATAATCATTTTGAGTATCCAGGGCGGGGAAAATTTCGGAGAGGCATGATTTCCAGATCCGAACTTGTTGATACTGGATCTGGTGACGCCTTACAACCATGGTCCGGTATGTTGAAATTCTTCATCGAGGATACATCTAAACATAATTGCCATGTTTACCTTTTTCAAATTTGCCCTCGAATCCAGAAAATGAGCTGGTATCAAGAATCCGAGGGCTTCTCTTTTATGCTGTCACAACTTGCAGTGCCATTCTTCTGATCGTGCCAATGATTTTGCAGCATCCATTTGTTCTTTTGTTTGACCGATACCGTAGAAAAGCACAATTTTACATTGCAAAATTCTGGGCTTTCCTGACGGTCGCACCCTTTGTAAGGATAGAATACAAGGGATTGGAGAACCTCCCATCTGCAGATACATCTGCAGTGTACGTTTCCAATCACCAAAGCTTCTTAGACATATATGTGCTTTTGACTATTGGGAGAAGTTTTAAATTCATTAGCAAGACATCAATTTTTCTATATCCAATCATTGGATGGGCCATGCTTTTGTTGGGTGTGATCCCTTTGAAGCGCATGGACACCAGAAGCCAAATGGTACTTGTTTCTTCTATCCTCTTTTGTTAAATCTACATCAGTTGATCGCTGCTGTCATTTGTTAAATATATTAATTTTAATGGGTTTGAACTCAGGACTGCCTTAAACAATGCATGGCTCTGATAAACAAGGGAGCATCAGTTTTCTTCTTTCCAGAAGGGACACGAAGCAAAGATGGAAAATTAGGTGCTTTTAAGGTAGGAAAATCCCATGCTCTTGCTTCTGTGGTCATTAAATCTATTATTGGACTATCATGCCCAGTTTCTATCAAATATGCGGTATGTTTTAGCAATGTCTGCTCGTGCGGCTCTTTACCAGAGCGATTTTATACCACCTGAACCAAAATCCTGCTTGTCAGTCTCGTTCTGTCACTTTAGAATCTCATTTCTTCTGAGAAGTTGTTGCTGAGTGATGCAAAACCAAGGTGGTTGTTTACATCTCCTAGTTTTCCCATATGGAGCTTAGTAGCTTATAACTCAACCATCTCTCTTATTTGTCGCGGTTAATCCAAGAACTGCTGAGACTATTTCACTGCTTGTCATTTTGCAGAAAGGTGCCTTCAGTGTGGCCACAAAGACCGGAGTAGCGGTGGTCCCGATAACGCTGGTAGGAACAGGCAAAATCATGCCCGTGGGAAGGAAGGCACAGTGAATGAGGGAGCAGTGAAAGTCGTTGTGCACCCTCCCGTTTTAGGGTCGGATCCAGAGGCTCTATGCAATGAAGCCAGAAATGTGATAGCTGAGGAGTTGGCCCACGCAGGTTAGCAACAGGCAGCTTCTTTTCTTGGCATCGCATTTTTGTAGAAGAAAGTTTTCTCAGCGTCGCCCCCGAAGAGTGAACTGAATAAAAATGAGAAACTGCTGGAGTTCTGTGCTTTGTGCGAGATGCAGGATTCAAAACCAATAGCTCCTGAAATGTGGTCTTTGGTTGTATAAATTATTCCTTGTACTTGACACACTTACTTTTTTGTTCAAAAAAAGATAATGAATTTAGATATATAAAACAACCTAACAAATGTCTTATACAATCAGGATAAGATGATCTGATGACAAAAGACATTTTAGAAATTTATATACACATGTGCTTCACATGCAATTTTATTAAAAAAAAACAACTGTCACCATTTTTCAAGTTAACAAAATGAATTGTAAAAATAAAAAGCTCCAAGCACAAGCCGTTCCTTCTAACCAACAGCCTTCCCGAATGCTGCCATGGCTGCAATGGAAAAAACAAGTACAACGTTCTACATGCAAACCAAAACAGAGGACGGGATTCTGATTCAGTAGTAGTAATGACACAACATCGAGATCCAGCTGCAGAGCCCCTGTACAGGAGGGTTATGTAGAAAGCTATGGGAATCTCCCTTGAGATGAATCTTTTAGTCGATCTTAACGGAAGAGTAAATGAGGCGGGTGAAGAGAAAACACGCGAGGAAGCCGATGGTGCCGGTGAGCACGAAGAACGCATAGGAACCGATCAGCATATACCCAAAGTACAGGATACCTGATACTGGTTTTGTGATGTTGAGCTTGGTGAAGAAGTAGAATGCTGCATAGAGGAACAAGTATAGTGCTGATGACCCGGATGTGAGATAGGACCTCCACCACCAAAGGTAGTCCTCACTGCAGAGTTGGAAATAGCATAGCACGATGGTGATCTCGGCACAGGTCACAATCAAAATGATGAAGACCAGGAAGAGGAAACCAAAAAGGTAGTAGAACTGATTCAGCCATATTGATGTCAGGATGAAGAACAGCTCAATGAACACCGCACCAAAGGGGAGAATCCCACCGATCAATATGGAGAATACGGGGTTCATGTACCATGCTTGCTCTGGTATTTGCCTGGGGATTTTATTGGTTTTTACAGGATGCTCAATAGCAGGCTTTTTGAAACCCACATAGCTGCCATTGAAGACCAGTGGAACTGAAATGCCGAACCACAGAAGGACAAGTACCAACATGGTGCCGAAAGGAACAGCACCAGAAGACGCCTGCCCCCAGATTAATGCATTCAAAATGAAGAATACAGCAAAGATGATTCCAGGAAAGATGAAAGCTGTTAGAAGTGTAATTTTCTTCCATTCTGTTCCTTTGAACATCTTATAGAGGCGGGATGAGGAATAACCAGCAAAAATACCCATAAGGACCCAAAGAAATAGCATTGCTGTTGTTAAACCTCCTCGGTTGGAAGGGGACAAGAAACCAAGAGCCGCAAAAATCATAGTTACGAGAATCACTCCGAATAACTGAACTCCCGTCCCAACATAGACACACAGCCAATCTGAGTGAGAAGGCGGTCTGAAAACATCACCGTGGACAAGCTTCCAACCAGTTTCCTCTTGAGCTTCTTCTTGGGATTCTAACTGGTTGTACTTAGAGATATCCCGGTAAATAGTCCGCAACATGATCATAGCAACCATTCCAGATAGGAAAAGAACAATCATTACAGAATTCACAATAGAGAACCAATGTATCTGATCATCGGCCATGTATAGGTATGCATCCCATCTAGATGCCCACTTGACATCGCTTTCCTACAAACCACAGACAAAGAAAGAGCCAATTTCCAACTCGAGTTAAGAAAAATATTTGAAAATCAAAATGAACCATTCGTCAGAAAAAAGAGGATAATACCTGAAAGTCCACATCATATGTAAAGATAATATCATCCTTATCTTCAACCTCCTGTGGAGAATCAGAACTAGTTACAGTTCGTTTAGTGTTGGGATCACACGTTGTCAACTGCTTCTTGTCGTCCCACTGTCCTTCATATTCATGCTTAACACTGAATTCAGAGAAAAGGATACAATGAAATAAAAAATATATTTTTCACGTCGCAAAAATTTAAGCTGATGGAATGAAACAATCAAAAGTTCATAACAATGGGATGTGAGCACAAAAACTACCTGAATGGTTTTACTTCAAATCCAACAATTCTTGCAGTATCGGTATCATCATGCTTGTGATATCTTACGACAAATGTCAAGTGATTATGGATAAAATATTTCTTCTCTGTTTTCTGATAATCAGGAGGAAAATGAGTAAGTAGAGGAAGTATAAAACTTCACATATTAAATCAAATACTTACTCCAGCATATTGTCCCTTAAAACCAACAGGGAAACCATGTTCATAAAGAGTGGCATCTATTTCGACTCTTTTAAACGGCATAACTAGAGGGAGGTTGTCCAAGATCCTGTTAAAAAAACAAACAGAAGTCGTAAAGAATTGACTTCATTGGAAAAAAATAAATATTCTTTCATGGTGAGGGTTACATGTTAGCACGATACTCATCATCAATCTTTTCTTTCAGATGTTTTGCATCTTTGGCGTCAAGTGTGACACGGCAAAGAACCTTGCAGATCTGCCGTTCCCGCATATTAAACTGCACAGATATACCCTTGATCAATTTTTGCCTTGTAAAGTTCAACATTGAATAATCACACCATATATTGCCCAAAATTAGTAGAACTCAAAAAAAAAAAAAAAAAGAAACTTGAACGGGAAACGATACAGGAACTAGGGAACGCACCATGTAGGGAGAATTTTCAATACGATCACCACGAAGAACTTCCCCAAGATTCTCAGCACTATCCACAATTCTATCTGGTTTGCAGTACGGAAGTGAATAGTATGAGTATGGAAGCTGGGTTTTCACAGAGGTAAGCTTGTTGACTTTCACCTTCATCGCATCGCCCTGAAGCAGACACACACATTGACAAATCTCCAAAAGCTCTCGATACACATCAGATGACAAAATCCCACTACTTAAAACCCATCATCAGCCCCAACCATGAATTCTCAGTATATCACGAGATTCACATATTCCAGTTCCATAGTGTGAACCGCATACAACACGTAAGTACCTTTCCGAAGTCTTGAGGAGCAACACCTGGAAGGTAGAAGCAGCGAACACCGCCGACGAACAGGAGCAGGGTCAGGCACACACACAACCCCGCCGCGTGAGGCCTACTCCCCACGAATCCCATCTCCACGAACGCTCGGCAGTTCCAAGATCGACTATTGAAAAACTAGATCCGCCAATTTTTCTCACTACCCGCACCACTATCTACGCATATGCCACCATGCAAAGATCGAAGACAACAGTACGAGCAGAACGAAAACTGTAGTAGCTGAATAAAATAGGACGAAGGAATGAATAGTGAATAGTTATGCCTTCGAAGTACAGTAGATTCCACCATGACCGTACGATACTGGTCCAAGATAATCTGACGGCCAGTTGCTTTTCTATGCTTTTTCAGTTTCCTCAGTACGCCGGCACCGAATCGGCCGACGGTAGACGGTATTTTCTTCTACGCCGTTTCGGCGGTATTTCTCAAGAAAACTTGTGGAATTTTCTCAGTCTGCGACGGTTCGCCGGAAATTCCATCTCGGAAACTCGTTTAGGATTTCACTAAAGAACAAATCCATTGTGCTCTCTGACAGAGCAATGCCGCCGACTAAAGGGCGGGACCTGGATTTCGTGACTGTAGTGTGCATTTACCTGATGCATTCAGAATGGAAAAGGTAGGCAAGACAGTGCATTTCTTCACCCCCTTTATGACAACCGATGAGCTCCTTCAGCAACTCACCGCTGCACTCACTAATTGCAACAACTCCGCCTCCCCACCCTCTCCCTCATTGACAAATGGGGAATTCAGCGTCGCTACAGTTCTTCTCAAGGGTCCGAATCATTTTACAGGCAGGTTCACAGGGGCCTTTCCATTCGCGGCAAGCTCAGCTTCACCATGGGCGATGCCTGCCAAAAACTAACAACCCTTGTATGACGGTCGGTGTTACTGCAATGAAATGGTAGTTTCCTGGTAGCTCAGTGTGTGGAACCCAACATTCCTGAAATATTACGCGACTCACAGATGGCTACACTCCATCGTCGGTTTTCTTGATCTCCAAGAAAAAGATTGGCTCCGGCCATGGAAACCATAAACAACATCAAAAGGGAACCCTAGAATCATGAGACAGTGATTGGCAGTTGGCAGGCACACCCATCCCATCTCAATACAATGTTTAAAAAATGATAATTTGTATAACATGAATCAAAAGCATTCAATAAAATAATTTAATGTGCAAGCTGCGAGTGGGTTTGAAAAGATTATTAGACTGAGGAAAATTCCACAAGCATGAGGCGTCCTAAAGAAGAAAACAAAAGGCATTGGTATGGTATGAGCATACCAAGAGCATTTGATCAACCTCTTTGCCTTCAGGTCTCTCTGGTAGTCTTGATTTAGGAGGAGTTCTTCACCACCCATTCGACTAAAGTTGACACGCCGAATCCTGTTGCGCTTTTCTTCTTGTCGCTCCACACAGGCCCTGCCATGTCGATGTGCATCCACGGCACATTCTCATTCACAAACTGCAAAGTTGACATTTTTCTCAGGTGTTTTATACAGCTTTAGAAACAGCTCAAAACTTACTATAGTTGAGTTGGCACAGCTTCAATAGCAGGTTCATATACTCCAATTATGTATATTTTTGGAGTTAAAACAGGAACAAGCCTGATCTTCTTCACGATTTTATTGCAATTATACCACTAAAACTAAGACCAGTTTACCTGCTTCAGGAAAAGAGCTGCAGTGATTGCTCCACCTTGACGTCCACCTGTATTGACCATGTCGGCAACTCCTGATTTCATAGACTCCCAGTAACTTTCCTCCAATGGCATCCTCCACAGCTTTTCTCCACTAATCTCCGCAGCTCCAAGTACTTCATTAGCAAGGCTGTCGTTGGGCGTAAATACACCTGTTTTTAGTGCATTACATAAAGCAATCAGCTTACAGGGGACTAATAGTGGCAAAAAAAAAAATTATTAGAAAACATTGACACAAGGATTTGCCTACCAGCGATAGAAGGTCCAAGGGCCACAATGCAAGCACCAGTGAGTGTGGCCAGATCCACTATCTGTTCATTGCAGAAATCCATCAAATATTAGACAACTACCAAAAAGATCTTATGATCTGTTGATGATGATTGAATTGCAAGGATCTGGCTTGGACTTCTAAAGCAAAAAAAAAAAAGGAACTTTCAAATTCCTTGATCATTAATCAGATTGAATATTTAAGCTGCTTAATTTATTCCTCATGCATAGAAATTCTGAGTTGTGAATTTGCAAAAGTCCATAACAATGAGCTTGCCCTGTTGCATTAGGGTTCTGGATAACGAAAATTAAAATCGAGATAAAAAAAAATAAGCCAAAAAAACAATAACATCAATGGATTCAGACATCATGATGTACCTTCTCTACACCTTGATTGCACGCATATATAAGGGCATCAGCCAATGTTAGCCTGCCTTCAGCGTCTGTGTTGTTTACCTGTGAGATCAATGATCACAATTGACATTAAACAATGCTACCCTATAATGATGAACAATGCAGTCGACAGAGAATCTAACTGCAGCATAAATGTGAAAAAACAAGATCACCTCAATTGTCTTTCCATTTGATGCTGTGACAATGTCTCCGGGTCTCATACCTTTCCCACTTATCATATTCTCGCATGCTGCAACAATGAAGTGAACCTGCATAGGCATCATCAACTCATATTCCATTTTGCATGTATTTCAAAGTTAATCACAAAACCAGAACTAGGAGAGAGCAGCAAATGCAGAAAAAGCAAAAAAAAAAGGAAAGAATGATTAGAAAATGACTAGCGAGTTGAAAAATATCCACCTCTACTCCGGAAGGCTTGACCTGACCAAGAGCTTTTGCTGCACCAAGTACAGCTGCTGAGCCTCCCATATCGAATTTCATTAGCTCAATAGAGCTTCCAGGTCCAGTTTTGATATTGTAACCGCCACTGATGCAGAAAAGAATCAAATGACCCACATGAGAGTCAAGTACGTAATGGTAGTGCTTAGTGGAGCAAGAGCACCACGACATACCACTTTCTCGGATGAAGAGTAGAAACCCCAAAAATAGAAAAATCGGTTTAGAAAAATACCATCAGTATTTTCAAATTGAGTCCCTTAATATTACTTCTCCAATAATCAAATTTCAACTGACACAATCTAGCCCAAAAACTTCATAAAACGTTAGTTCCTTATTAACCAGGAAAACTTTCAGATCCTAAACACTGTTGGCACCTGTCAAAAGTTAAGCCCTTTCCGACTAAGGCAAGCTTGGCTTTGATATTTCCATTAGGCGGCTTATAACACAAATGTATGAAATGGGGAAGATTGTCTGATGCTGCAGCAACACCTAAATAGGAACCCATTTTCAGTTCCTGGCATTGTTCCACGTCCAATATTTTTGCAGAAAGAACATCACTATGCTCAGATGCTATTCTTGTGGCTTCAGCAGCAAGTACAGCTGAAAATCGAAAACAAAGCACAGTATAGATTCACCACAAGTGACAATAAAATGCATAAAAGAGAAAAATTCGAACTAATAAAATGCAACATACCGGGTGTAAGAACATTAGCTGGGGCATTTACAAGTTCTTTTGCGAAAATAATACCAGAAGAAACATCTCCTGCATATTTGAGTTTCTTCTCTATTTCAGGTCCATTGCCAAGCCCAAGAATATCAACAGATTTTAGAAACGCTTGCTTTGATTCTGATTTAAATCTGTTATCATCAAAGATTCCCAATACAGCACCTGCATTGCATAAAGAATGATCAAACCTCTGAACAAGCAAATAAAACGATTATTTCACAAATTTTTAAACTGTACCAATAGCTAATGAAGAAGCAACACTTGGCTTCAAATCCGCAGGAATGTTTTCCAAGAAAGGGAGCGCAATGGCAACATGGGTTGCTTGGGCAGACTTTGCTGCTGTGGCAACAGACTCAGCAAGATTTCGATAAGTCAGATTTGATGGTGTCGAGCCAATCCCAAATAACCCAACTCGCTTTGCACCAAAACCAGGAACTCTCAAAATTGTCGACTGTCCTACTTTTCCAGTAAAATCCTCTTCGGTTGATGCCTCAGACAACAACCCACCTACCAATGAATCTAGCTTCTGAAGGAACGGATTCTTAAATTTCGCATTCTCATCCTTCGCAATGTCCTTTTCTGACACGCCAACAGCAAGTATGTCTCCTTTCCAGTCAACAAAATCAATATCTTGCGCAGCAAACGATACCTAACAATAACAGATCACCTTAGAAGGCAACATTCAAACACTCCTAAGAGTTGAAATTCAAAGAATTTCAAATTTCAGTAAATAGACTATAAGAAAATATCTGCGATTCCTCAAACCCTGATCACACAATCAACGTCAGAGACACCAAAAACATATACACACCCACTTAACCTAAAATCTACCAAGCAACATAGTAAATCCATAAAACACAAGATCAACAAATCCATCAACAAGCCAAAGTAAAGCATATAACGTTGCGAAAACTCAAAAATGAAACAAACTTTCTTTGTTTTCTTCTTTTTTTAAAAAAAGTAAACCTTAGGAAGGTCTATGTTGTTGGGGTTTGTGAGGCCGAGAGCAGCGCGAGCAATGGAGTGCGCCATGCGCTTTGATGTTGAAGAATGAAGGGTCGCAGTAGAAGGAAAAACACAGATTGGAGAAGAAGACAATTTTCTCAGATTTGAGGGGCGCAAACGAGCAGCCGATGAAGAAACAGAATAAAGCAGGAGCGTAGAAGCTACTCTACAGGCGGCCATCGCCAGATTTGAGATATTATTTATGGTATGTGCCATTCGTCTCCATTTAGCCTCTATATTTTCCTTACTACATAAATATTGAAATAATGAAAAACAATATTAATGATTTTGTATCATAATATTATCTACAATCCAATTCGCCTAATGAAATATTTTAAAAAATTGAATGTATTCTATAAAGAATATTATTTAAAAAATAATTCGTTATCATATATCGATTTTAAATTTTGAATTAAATGAATTTTTATCATAAATTCTATTATTGCTACTTGTATTTTAATTCCTCTTGCCGTTATCATTTAATCTCAAATGTGTGAAATATATAACCAATTTTGGGTGTGTAAAAAATTTCATGAAACATCTGTGGCAAAATTTCAAAGTTTAAAAACTTCAGGGACTACATTATAAACATTAGATAATGGGGTCCACATTCGGACAAAATCTAACCAACCAACTAACCAATCATTGGTGTGTGGATCTTACATTTTACATGCAGTGTATGAATAAATTACATGCAATACACTCACTCAGTAATGCAGCAGCTTACGCAAAGCAAAGAATCTCTGGGAAGATGACAAGTCTAAAGAATCTTATACGGACGCCGACGCGCAGCGGCGTTTCACCCTCGTCTACCTTACCATACATCGCGCAGGTACCTCCCGGACGTTTGGAGGTTCTTCACCAGGCTCTCTGCATTGGAGCTCGTCATCGAACCCTGAAACAAACAAGGGATGATGTCAGCGTTTCTGCGAGAATTGAGAAGGTGCTGGGAGAAGGAGAGGGAGTCCAGAGGGAGCCTGGGTAATGTGGCAAAAACCTGTTCTTGAGCGATGGTGTGTAGCATTCGGTGAACGTCTCGAGCCATGCCCTTTGCGTCCCCGCAGACATAGATGGAGCCTCCCTGGGATATCATGTTCCAAATGTCGGATGCCTGTATGCGCGATTGGAAGAGTCAAAATGATAGGCATCCTAAGGGGATTGAGAAAGATCAGGTTGGGGGGAGGGGATCATTGGCATGCCTTTTCAGCCATCTTGTGTTGCACATACTCCTTGGAAGGCCCCTCTCGGGAGAATGCTACAATGAGCTCAGAGATCGCACCAGACTTCACAAACTTCTCCAACTCATCTTGATAAATGAAATCCTGCATATAGTAATTAGAACGTTGATGTCAGAGGAATACAGATGATGCATACAAATGCGGAAGTTGTTCACCAAGACTAACCATTTTACGGTTCCTGCACCCAAAAAATAGCAAGGCAGGACCAAGCTGGGCTCCAGATTCTTTTAGAGCGAACCTTTCCTGAAATATTGAGGAATAATTTGTGTTTCAGGGTCTGCAGAATACACAGTTGCTCATGGTGAAATTGTAGAAAAACCTGAAGGAAACCCCTAAATGGAGCCAAGCCAGTTCCAGGGCCAATCATGATAATTGGTGTTTCAGGGTCTGCAGGCAGTTTGAAGTTAGAAGTCCTCACAAAAACTGGTGCCCAACTGCAATCTTGGCTTTCCTCCAATGGACTAACATTCTAAAAGGACATGAAGGATTGTGTCATTTGAAAACAGCATGTCACGGAAGATACATCTGAAAGGAAACTATCCATGTTTACTTGTGACAATTCTACAGAAATACCTTCATCCATGTTGAGCACACGCCCTTGTGAATTCGTCCTGTTGGCATTTCATCATAAACCAGGGCACAGGTAACATGGATTCTGGATGGTGCAATCCTACAGGAAATAACTGATGGTGAGAATGCATGATACAGAAGTTTAAATCAAACCGATGAAACAACTATGCCAAAACAAGTAACACTAACTTTGGGGAGGATGAGATGGAATAAAATCTCGGCTGGAGTCGAGGGGCAATAGCAGCAAAGAATACACCAATTGGAGGTACTGCAGATGGGAAGTCAGCCATGACCTCAAGTAAACTTCTCTGGCTTGCAACTATATACTGAGCATATTCCTCCTGGAGTGCATAATATGTTTGATAGAACAACAGGTTTAGGAGCATGCTTGATCATTGAAAGAATACAACATCATCAAGGCGAATCATCATGAACCTTTCCGCTAGGGGAAGCTAGATATCTCAGTCGATCCGCTTCTTCTGGGTTAGATGCATAAGCTGCTAACGCAAGTAAAGCAGACTGGAAAACAGAGGAAAAATTAGATCCCAACTGCATTTCAAACCATCGTTCCAGGAAGCCTTGGTACCTTTTTTGGAGAACTCAAAAGATCTGCATATTGAGTTAGTGCAACTCGCAACGTGCATGGTGGAAAGGGAGGTGGCAAAGATGAGCTTCCACTAATGGGAGACCCATCCTCGTTATCCGTGTGGATTGAGAAGAATGTTTGTGGAGAAACATTCAGTAACCTTTCTGCTTCCTCCACAGTTTCAATCAAATTATTGCAGTATACACCAACATGATCACCTGTTTCATACCTGTGCAAATAAACAAGTGTAAGATATTGGTGAAACTTAGAGTTTCCACTTGGGCATCCTAAAACACAGTAGAATCCAAAATTTAATCACAAGTAAATGGAGACTTAAAAGTGTACCGGAGACTGGTGCCAGATATGTCAAATTCTAAGTGAGTGCAAAATCGGTCCGATGCTGGGGTATGAAGTTCTCTTTTAGCAGCAACATTTAATCTTCAATCAAAGAGGTTACCGGTGTTATTCATGATAGGACAATGATCGGAACACCCAAAGGAAAAACAGATGTACGCATTTACTTGCAAGGATGCTGAGCATCATGTATCATGCCTCCATTGATAGAAGCATCAGTGGAGCTGTGATCCAGTATGGTTTGCTCCGATGAGTCATGGAACACAACTCGGTATTCCAATATGGTAGCAGTGTATGGAGTAGCAACAGATGTATCATCTTCACTCCGGAGCAACTTATCCAATTCCGGCCACACCAATTCACGCCTGCAATCATGATGCAAGAATCAATCATGTTGTGTTCAAAAATCATGCCAAGACAGCTTGTAGACATTTACCATGCAGAAAAATCATCTTCAATGCACTGATCATCATCTCCAAGACCGAGTGGGACAAGCTGCTTTCCACCTGAAGGTACGCAAGTATCAGGTATGAAGGAGAAGAAAAAAAAAAAAAAGAAAACACAACAACAAAAGAGTGAGCCAGGATACGTATAGCTCAAAAGCACTCCTAACTTCAGAATGCAATGATGTGTATAAGGATGAAAATTATTTTGGCTTGATGAAGAACTGAACAGAATCATCCAACCCATTTTAAGTTTCAATTCTTCCAAAGATGATGCAAATAGAATGCATCATCCAACCCAACAGGCATTGCAACCACTAGCGTCTTTAATGTCGCTGATGCAAATAGAAATCTCCACCGACCACTCTTAAATACAACTGAATGTTGGGTGTGCGTCTAACCAATTACCTTGATCAATCATGATCTTGTCGACCACCTTTGCAATCTGTTGTACGAAAAAATAAAGAAGAAATCATTACAAAACACTGTGAAACCTTTTCAATCTGTTGAAGCCGCCAAATGCTATTGTACACTGTAGCAAACCTTGTTGAAATGCTCATATTGTCTATTCCCAAGGCCAAATATTCCATACTGAAGATTGGTCAGCCATTCCCCCCTCACGGCTTCCTGTTTTATAGCAAGAATTGTTGGACTTCAGTTTCCATGGGCCAAATGAAAACCTCATATAAACCTATATCAGACGTTTCACCTCAGTAAACCATCTATAGAATCTGGCTGCATTGTCAGTGGGCTCACCATCTCCATATCTGCACTCAGAAATCACACAATTGTTTAGGTCCCTGAAATATTCAGAATATTGCCCCAAAAAAATGAACACAGAGAAATGATCAATAAACATACGACGCAAGGAAGAAGAATGCCAATATCTCCTTCTTCAATTTTTCCTCATATTCTTCATCTTCAGCAGCATACTCATCCTGTCATCATTTATCAAAAAGCTGATTCCCTTAATTATCGGTAAAAAAGAAATACGGGAAGTTTGCACTAGTAAAACACACCAGATCAATAACTTTGAATACGGCCTGCGGATATCGAGCTCTGCCTTCTTCAGCAAATGCCTGTGGAATTCGGAACAGAAAAATGCCAAGCATAAAGTATCAGCTAAGACTTGGAAGAAAGGCGCACATTCTTTAATCTTTTTAGCATATACATACAAAAAAGAATGGAAGAAACTTTTAAACCCTTTACCTTGGCAAAGCCTTCGGCGGTTCCAGTCTGAGTCCCAAAAAAGATGCAAACTTTCTTCTTCCCATCGTTGGCCCCTCGTCGTCATCCTCCCCCCGCTTTGGAACGACCAGTTTGATCGGCACCACATCCCTATTCTTCGCTGATCCATTTGAGCGCCGCCACATCAGTACAACCACGCAGCCAATCAGCACCGCAAACGAGGTCGTAAGCAGCATCACAAGCTCCCTTTTCTCTACCAAATAAGTAATCAACTCCGACGAGTTCCCCAAGGCGCGAGAATCATCGATCTTGCTTCCCTTCAAGATCGCCGCCACCAAGTCAAAAAACGAGATCCTCGCCGATGTGGGTTCCATTCTACCCTTCGCCTAAAAAAAACTTTCCAGCAATCAACAAAAAGAAACAACGAAAAGAAAACCCAAATCCTTCACTTAAATTCCGAATTGCCCTCCGATTGATTTATACATCAACAGAGAGAAGTAATCCCCATTTGAAAGCGAAGAACAGCAGCTGGAGGAGTTTATATTGATCCCACCAGCCAAGAGAAAGGGAGTCGTTGAGGCCGGTAGGTACGCGGCGGAGTCGCCGGGAAAAGAAAGCCAAATCTAATTGCGATACTAAAAAAAAAAAACAAAAGAAAAAAGAAATCAAACGAAAAGAAGCTTCCATAGCAACCGTTTTAAAGTAATTTTTTATTCTTTTTTTTTCCCAATTCCCATATAAATTAAAGAAATCATCTACAGAATATAAGCATTTATATCTATTTATTAGGTTATACACGATAAGTAAAAACCATATTTTAAATTACAAAAAAAAATCGTAAACATTTCTAATTACAATTAAATCGTTCGTTTTTTTTCAAAAATATATTTTTAATTTTTTTAATAAATAATAAAATTTAAATCGTTCTTTATCTATTTTTTTATTTCAAATCATTTTACTCCAGGAAAATCGGATTAAAAAAAGAAAATATTAGCTTGTCAATTAATGATGTAAGTTGTACGGAACACCAGTCTCCACTCCGATCAGCCAGAAGCCAATTCGAAGGACCGTCCGTCTCCGGTGAGTAGTGTAGTTCCAGATGTTTAAGAGATGCTAAATTGACATACAAAAAAGAATGGTTGATGGAAAAAGGTATAGAAGAACGATGAGGGAACACACCAATCCTGGAAGTGAAGTGGCCTCAGTTAGATATCATCATTTGCTTCTTCTGCAAACTAGTCACGGAAGACTCGGCCATGCTCAATCTACTTGGGGGCTGCTCTTCTTCTTCTTCTTCTGCTTCTTCTTCTTCTTCTGCTTCTTCTTTTTGGATCCCTTTTGAGAAGGCAGTGTTTCTAAAATGGGGCCTGGAGGAACACCCATTTTCAACGCGCTTCCTCTGGGAGTGACTGATGGAGGCAGTCTCAGGTTCTCCGGAGGCAATGGATTCTGGGGTTGCCAAACTAGGTTGCGGTTCATAGCAAACCGGACTTTCTTCCTGCTTTTTCCTACACTGTTGTTGGAGCCAACGACTCCGACCTCGAATGCGTTTTGCTCACCATTATCATGCTTGCTTGCAGCATCAGTTCTCTTTCGCTTCATCAAGGATACTGGGGTTTTGGGAGAGCCTGGATCGTCACTCTTGATATCAGGCTCAGCATCAACTTCCTCAAAACGTCTGCAAACATCCGTTTCATTAATCATTATTTCATCGGTATCAGATTGCAGCTCGTTAGACACAGCGTCTACAGAACTAGGAATCACATCATTTTTATAGACTGAAGAAGTTTCTAAGACTGCATTTTCACGTCTTCTGGTCTCTTTCTTCTTGTTATCCTGTCCTTTGGCACCTGTCTTTGCCTTCTTACGCTTCTTAAGGCAATCATCATTTGTGTCAACAATTGTTTGTATCCCCCATCTCGCAGAGATTCACGACACTCCAGGGGTATCAACTGAGCAGGCAACTCATCATCATCAGCAGCAATGTATTCAGGGATAGCAATTTCGATACCAGATGACTCCAGCTCCTTTTCTAACTTCTGAAACTCCTCATGCAGACCCAAACAAACTTCCTGTTCCCCTGAATGCAGACTATGTCTGAACCAACTTCGTATAACTTGTCTGACAATCCCATTGTTAAGGCAGCAATACCTAGTAACACAGCCCCATCCTGCCCATCACAAGTGACTCCCATCTTCTTCTTTGCAAGCAAGTCTCTACCCATCTTCAACAGCTCATCAAAAACACAACTTTTCATCTTGCCCAACAAAATCTTGTCTTGGGACTTGAGAATTGCCGCAAAAAAGGGTCTTAAAATCGCGCATACGACCTCACTCTTCATGGGAAAACCAACACCTTTCAACTCTTCCAAAAACACGGATACAACATGATAATTCAACCCATTCCCCCGAAGTTTATCCTCTGCCGTAAACCCATATTTATCTAACACACCAAAATAGTCGCCCACTACATCCAGATCCCAACCTCTCGACCTAAACATTTCAAGCAGGACTCGCACAAAACGCCGTATCAACAAATAAAACTTATCTAACCTCAGTCTATCAATCCCAGGCCATTCCCTCCTAAGCGTCACCAAAAACCCACGAAAGAACTCCAGGGAAAGCGGTGGTTGAAGCGAAATAAACAATGAAGTGAGACGATTGATCAACGCTACCTGGTTTTGCGTCTTGTCGGAATGCCATAGGCAGTAAAACAGACCCTTCCAGAGCCTTCCGATATCAGGCTCGGAGAGAAGATGGGGCTCCGACGACAGCCATGAGTGAATGAGGTTCAAGGATTGAGATCTAAGCCTGGAATTGCATGAGGCCAAGTACTTGATCAGCGCCGGACCTGCTACAACAGACACAAGAACAGGATGCAGAGGCTTCGGCTCTCGAGACCTCTTCTTCATCGACCTTCAATCGCAACGGCGGCTGTTCCCCCTCAGAGACTAGGGTTTGTCGACCTGCAGCACCTTCGCCTTTCAAACCGTCGGTTTTGGTACGGTCGCGTTGAGGGCTCGAGGTCGAGGGTGTGAAGGAAAAAAGCACAAAACCCTTGAAAACAAACCAAATAAAAAGATAGAAATCTGAAATTCAAATGGGTAGAGATTGATCACATTTTAATTTAATTCATTACAAATTCTGAAATTCAAATGAATGAAAGTTAAAATAAATATTTATTTGGAACAATTATATTTTTTAAAAATATTCTAAAAATAAATTTGCTATGAAAGCAAGTTATTTCTATTTAAAAAATTAAAAAACTTAAAAACTTTTTTAATATTATTTTTATAAAAGTGAAATATCAATTTTGGAAGAATAGAAATATATGAATTTGCTTGTATATAAATTTATCATACAACAGAATCCATATTCAATCATTTTAGAATGCGAGCATTTAGAATTTTGATAATTTCTTAATTGCGGTATGGATCAGATTTGTAGATCATCATCTTCAAACCAGAGATGCCAGTGGAATGGTTGACTACTCAGGATACCACACCACACCACTTTGTCTCTTGTTGTCTGTGGAAAAAGGGGAAGAAAGACCTGGCTGTAGGGATCGCAATGAATTCAGTGGCTATGGCAGTGGAGACGTGTTCAAACTACGTACAAGTTGGCCTCCCCTATAAAGTTTACTAAATTCATGCGGCCCTCCAGAACTGCGATCGAGATCGGTAATCCTGTTTCTATGGAAATGCTTTTCTCGGAATTCCTGATTTCAGCTACCAGCTTCGTTGTCTTCTTCTTGCTGGATATTCTCGATGCCGTAATGTGTGTCGTCTTCAGATTCCTTGATGAATTCTATGAAGGAACTCCTTCTTCATGCTACTGTTCGGGGCGCAGGGGGTTCCAGACGGGGACAACGGGCTTTCTGAAAGCCTCCATGGAAGAAAAAGCTTCTTAAGACAAATGGGTTTATTGAATTTTCCTCGAACTAGGGGTGAAAATGCATCAGTTTTAGTTGAACGTCGTGGGAATAGGTGGTCGGATTGTGGGTGCGAGTCTTGTGTTTCATGGATGAAGGATTGTAATGGTTCTCCGCTCCATGTTGCCGTTAGGCGCCAAGATGCTGGGAATGGTATACTGTTGCTATTGCTTAGGATGCCTGTTTAACGTGACTGTATTCATTGTTCATTTCATATTTTGGATGGTTGCAACAGTGATCTACAAAAAAAACGCTGTTTTGCAAGAGAATGGTGTGATGCTTTTGAATCATGTGTAGTATGATAGTTATCTGGGCTTTGATTCATCAAATCACGGATGGGAATAAGGTGCTTTTTTTGATGTTGCAGGCAAGGTGGCTATTGAGAAAGATGGTGGTTTCGAGAATGTTATATTTATACATGGATTTCTCTTGTCCTCATCCATTTGGAAAGAATTAGTGTTTCCATATCTTTCTGAACATTCTAAGAACAGGTACAACTTATATGCTGTTGATCTACTGGGATTTGGAAGGAGTTCAAAACCAAGAGACTGTTTGTATACATTGAATGATCATCTTGATGTGATTGAGGAATCGGTTATCAATGCTTTTGAGCTGAAGACATTTCACTTGGTTGCCAACTCCATGGGTTGTTTGATTGCATTAGCATTAGCTGCGAGGCACCCTGCATCGGTGAAATCAATCTATTTGGTAGCCCCTGTTAGTACCTTTCCCTCTTCATACTGATCCTTGTCAACGATGCTTCTTCAGTGCATCCACATTGATGTTTTCTGCATTTTAAGAACACTGATGTCCGTTATAAGACAGATCAACTTGTTCCCATTCTAACACAGCTTCTGTTATTCAAAAATTTCAGCCATATTTCTCCTCCCTGGGAGAGGATGATGTAGTTGCACAAGTACTCAACACTCTTGCACCAAGGCGAATATGGCCACCGATGGCGTTTGCCGGTGCAGTAATGTCATGGTACGAGCACGTGGGAGGGGTGTTTGCTTCTTCTTCTGCCGTAACCATAGAACATGGGAAAGGATTCTGAAGCTGGTTATGAGAGTCAGGTAATTTACATCTTCTCTGTGAACCCTGTCCTTCTTTATCCTGCAACAACATGAAAAATGGGAAGTATTCTTATGCTGACTGTAGGCATCCCCCTCATCCTCTTTACATTGTCTCTCTTGTTCTTCAGTGAACTCCATTTCTTCATCACGGACACGACACGCCACACGCACCATTCGGCCTGGCACACGATGCACAATGTGATATGCGGTGGTTCCAAACTTACAGACAAGCACCTGGAGATGGTGAAGGCTGCTGGTGTGAGGATTCATGTTGCTCACGGATTGCAGGATACAGTGGTGCCTGTGGAGTGCAGCTTGAAGATGAAGCTGAATTTCCCAGAAGTGGAACTGAAAACATTGGACAAGTTTGATCACGAAAGTATCATTGCTGGTAGAAATCTGGAGTTTACAAGAGATTTGGAGCATGTGTGGGATTCTTGTTGCTAGACTTCCTAAAACACTAATCAGGATAAAGATTTGGGCTGTTTTTTAGATCATGTTTGTAATAACTTATGTTTAAAAAAAATGTTTCAAAATAATTTAATTATCAAATATGGATTAATTTTAAATTTAAAAATGTATATTTTTGTCTTTTAAAAATTAATAAATTAAAAAATCTCAATTTTTAATTTTCGAAATCACATCTTGTCAAATTATGTGTTAGAAAAAATCCATTGTTGAGGGAGAAAATCGATATTCGAACAGAAGTTGATTTTCAGATTATGTATATGATCAGATGCATTGTATAGGTTATGGCGTAAGTGTTTTGCTTGGTACCATTAACAGAAATAAAGAGACACAATGGTTTTTTATGTGGAAATCACCGGAGAAATGGAAAAATCATGGAACTGTTAGAGTTTACCAGAAAATGATCTTTACTAGACGGAGGAGGAGAGAAAATATAGAATAGGAGGTTTAGACTTCAATCCTTTTTATCTTTAGAATTTCTCAGACTTATAGAAGAGTCCAATCGGATCGAATCCTGAATTATGTAGATGTCGGTTGCTTTTTACGCTTGTAATATGTACTGTGATCCTGCTTTTCAGATAATTAACGTCTGCTCTACCATAATTCAACTACTTTTCAATCTTTCCAAATCGACCGTTACTGTCAAATTTCTGACACATATCAACCTGTTGGCCTGCACCAATTCATCAGGGCACCTTTCAGCTCATTTTCAATAATCAATTAACCGAATTCGATTTAGACCCCATCACCCATCAAATTAATTGAATTTCAAATATTGATTAATTTTAAACACATAAAAAGATGTAATAAAAAAAATGTCCCAATCTTGGAAAAATTGCATCATCAGGCCAGCCCGCCCGTCTTAATTAAAACCGCACCCCGTTGACGGTGTCAACGTAATTAAGATGTAAAAATCAATGATTTAAAATAAAAACTCGCAGTCGATGGAGAAAACGGCGCCAAATCAATGATTTAAAAATCATATCCAAATTCAGATTTTATGCGCACGTGCTTTTAGTGTTAGAATAATTCAGTTTTTATTGAATTAAGTATTTGTGCTTTTTCATTAAAATTGTAAATATAATTTTAAATTAGTATAAAAAGCTTCAATTTTAAGAAATGAATATATTATTATAATTTTTTCTGTTAAAATCACATAAATTTAATGTACAATTACATACCTAATTTTTTTAACAGCGAAAATCAAATAAAGTTTTCTCACATGGAGAATTGTAAATATAGTTTTAAATTAGTATAAAAAAGTTGCATTGAATTTAAAAAAATTAATATATTATTATTTTTTAAAATCACTTGATTTTAATATACTATTATATACCTTAAATGTTATTTTTAAAAGCAAAAATCAAATAAAAGTTTTCTTACAGGTAGTTTTAGGGTAATAGGGATGAACTGGTGAGGGTATTCTCAGAAACTCCACGTGCCTGCGCCACAGTCAAAAGAGGAAGCCAACGCTCGATGATTTGTTGTTTAATCTGCTAGCCTCAGTTTTTGACTCCTCCTGTATAAAAGCCCTTCATCGCCTGTGTGTTTTTTATCTCCCGGTAAGCCAGTCAGAGCGAAGATGGCCAAGCTGATGAAAGCTTTGATCTTTATTGTGGTAGCCGGAGCCGCCGTGACGGCGATTCTGGTGGCGGCGAAAATGGATGCTGGGTTATGGCAGCAGCTCCAAGGCCACATGCCTTTACACATCATGTCTCGCGAACAAGGCCCTGATTTCAGTAGGTTTTTACTGTACAGCATTGTAACTGTGTAGCTTGGTGACTGACAAAACTCGGCTGCTGTGTTGTGAAGGTGCCGTGACGGGCGGACTGGGTAGAAGGGCGGCGATGGCAGTGACGAACTCGACGGAATCGGAGCTCTCCCGGAGGAGCAACGGGATGAGGAGAAGGCGGTGCCCGGGCGGGCGGGTAAGGTGCGGCAGCGCGTGCGTGGATATCAGATGGGATTCAAGAAACTGCGGTGGGTGCAGACGCAGGTGCAGCCTTCAGTCAAGGTGCTGCAATGGGAGATGCATCAACGTGATGAGCAATCCGCGCCACTGCAACAGCTGCAGCTTCACCAAGTGCACTACGTGTTCCATGGGCGTCTGCGATTACGTCAAGTGAAGAGAAGAGAACATCAGCGGCAGCATTCAGCCATCTCCGATGAGTATTTGTCTTGGCGGTGAGTAGTCACACAGACGCATCTGTTGCTGAAGTGTGTTTAGCATCACCTGACCAAGATTGAGTGAATCATTGTATTACATACCATTAGTAATCGATTGATTTAAATATTTTCAAATATGATGCATATTATTATATACTTAACATGAATATATGTGCTTGTTCGATTCAGATTCAGTGAAAGAAGAATTTGCGAAAATTTAGATGAAATTTCACCTAGGTTTGCTTACATCGTCAACCCAAGATGTTGACTGCCAAGATAACAGCAACAGTAAAATATTATTCATTTATTTATATAGATACTATAATTTTGACTGGCGAGTGGCGAGGAGGGATTGCGTTGACTTCCTACGAAAGTAGAATAGGTGACGGTCAACGGTATAATCCGAAAACACTTTTTTTAATATTTGGATATTAACCGAATCTGGTAATCCGCACGTGGTGCAAGTGGGCCATTCCTTAATGACCTGATAGAATATTTTAATTTAATATGGCATTATAAATTGATGCTTTAATAATGAACTTCATTTTTTAAAGGAAAACCAATTAATGTGAACCATGATAATTGAGAAATTAAAACGTAAAACGATCAAAATAGCTATGAAATGACTCAAAATACATACATTAAATAAAAAAAATTATCGTACATAATAACATCATATGTAAATATTCATAAATTAACATATATTATTTAAAATAGATAATCTTATACCAAAACAATAATTCATCTAGAATTAGTGTTTATAAAAAAATTATGAACTGTTTGTACAAACAATTCATGATTCAAAAGATTCAATTGAAGTTCAAACCTTAAAAAATCTAATACTTTTTTTATAGAAAACATCAAACCATAATTAAATTGCGATCCAATCATAATTAAATCATGAACCGTTTAAAACTGAATATTAAATCGCTTTGGATTATAAACGAAATCGTATTAAAATAAAAAAACCTAGTTTAGGCCCTGAACCCCTTTATTAAGGTTTTAAACACTGATCTGAAGTTGAATCCGATGATAAAATCTGCAACTACAATTGAAGAAGAGGGAGAGAGTAGTAGTAGTAGTTAGCATCCTGGGGTTCATTTGACGGAATCTGCATATCTGCTCTTGCAGTTCCCCTGCTACAAAATTCTTCAAACTGGTAGTCAATGATCAGGGGCTGGAGTCAGCAGTGGCTGCTCCACCATCTCGAGGGAGAGCAAGAAGGGGCGTAAAGGACATCAGCAGCCCCAGAAACTCAACCACGTTTAGCATGAAGAACACCATATGGGCACCTGCAACATGTCTCCCATTTGGTTACCATTACTAACAGAGAGTATGGATCTAAATATTAGTGCTTGGTTGTACCCGGAAGCACTCGAGCATCTTGTCTGCCTTCAGCCCATGAGAGCCTGAGAAGAAAATCAAAAGCAGACAGAGAGACATCAAGGGTGGGATTCCATGGTAAAAACCAGAGGATGGTTTTTGATGTAACGTACAAGGAGCCACCGGCGGCAGGGCCGGCTGCCTTGAAAAGGGACATGGCTGTCATGGATATCCCATTTGCAGCACCCCTCTGCTCTTGTGACTGAAACACACATCTTTAGTCAGCATTGCTCTACCGGGCGTCTCCGAATATAATTTCTCATGTATGATTTGATGATGAGGAATGTGAATGGGTGACAGAAAACTTACAACGACTCGATTTTGAACAACTAGCAGCCCTGTGGATATGGACACCTGAACAAGGACAGGAGGGAGGCTCATGCAAGCTGCTATATCATATGGTGTGTTAAAGAGATGGTGAGAACTCACAGAGAGAACATTCTTGAGCACGGATGCACTGTTGAGGACCAACACAAGGGCAAGACCAGTTAACTTGGCAATGAACGGGTAGCTTGACAACAAGGGAATTGTGAGAAACTGTGGATTAAAAAACCATCATAAAAAGGTTACAACAGCAAATGCTTAGATTCTGAAATAGTGTTGACTGGATAACGGAACTCGTACCCCACCAATTCGAGAAACATTGATCGGCCCTAGTAATCTCTCCACTTGAGGGTACAAGAGCAGTTGAAAAATCAGCAATCCCATTCCTGAGGATGATTAATAGACATACATAAAAAAGCTACACAAATTCTCTTTAGTGAGCCTTGTAAATGTGCATTGCAGTTTGAGATTTGGGACAGCAAACTCTCCATGTTGATGAGAGATGATGCAAACTCAAACCAAGGCTCACCATGTTCTCCATATCAGAGCGTGAGAGACTAAAACAATGGAACCATACCTGTAATGGCAAGAACTTCACCCACATCAGCAGTGCTATAGCTTAAGCCCCAAGTTTCCTAGGACTGACAGCCCACAAAGAGAATATCTAGCAAAGGAAGACGGTAGAGGCCGGTTGATATTCTGGTGAATCCAACCCACATATTATTTGAAGACAAGAACAAAAATACCTCCACGTAAGCCATATCGTGAAGCTGGAATACACAATACACGATAATAGCATACATCAATTTCCAATTCTTCAATAAGCTCCTTCGAGGAATGGGGTATTTAAGCTCTGAAAATTTTGTTACAGATAAATCACTGGAAATATTGTCACCATTTTCCAGTTCCAACTGATCAAAATCTTGCGGAGCATCATCTTTTTTATGAATATGAAGAGTTTCCTGAACAGAAAAAAGATACAGGCCAAGTGAAATTCAGAGAACATAAGCATTTTCTTCATTTAGGAAATTTTGTAGCTGCCGTCTGCATCATAAACTATGGACCACATTCTAAGATACTAGAAATATCTGAATGTTTCAGTACATGGCTTCAGCTCATTTAACAACGAAAATAACTAGGAATCAATTTATTTGAGCGGAAAGCACAGAATGAACCAACGTACAGGGAGCAAAAGAGATATGATGAATGCTGCGAATGCAAAGAGTGATATCACGAGACAAGGTAAAAAGTATGGAAACCTGCAATGGAATTTAATTGTAAGAAATAGATCGCCTCACACAATGAAACAATCTGAATGGGACGTCTTGCTACCTCTCAAAAATGGATCCTTTCCAAAAAATGTGAGGATACTTCTCCACTGGCTAAAATTACATGAAGTACATAGAAAGTCAGCTATCTAGTTTGTCAATAAGAATAATTTCTGAACACCAAATGAAGTATTACAGTAAAGAGAGTTTGAGACTTCTAGCTGTTTGAAATCAATGAGATTTTGAATATGACTTGTTCATGATTTTTTTGACCCCTTTCTGCTGAGAAATCAATGAGATTTTGATTGTGTCTCCCCTTAGGCTGAAAAACGAAGGCAATACCTGTGCGAAAAAACCACCAACAGCAGGCCCAATGACCAAACCTATGCCCCAAGATGTGCTCATCTAAGTTCAACCATGTAAGCAAAATTTGGATAAGAATATGAAGACGAGGTTGTCAAAGACTGAGAAGAAGACAGAGAAGGGATAGAATGTCTCACAACTGACATCCCCAATGCATGGTGTTCTCTACGACAAATTTCAGAGACATATGCCTGTAAAACAGAATAAAATTAGATTCTATGGACAAGCTAGATGAATGCCCCTGTCACTTGTATGGCCTGGATATATTTTGTGGCATGGGATATACCCTCATAGGTCCAAGCAGTCCACACAAGCTTCCAAGGAGGAACCTTGATAAAACTGCCATCCAAAAGTTCATGCTAAGGCCAAAAATGATATTCAAGATAACCCTGGATATGAAACAATTCATTAAAAATAAAGGTTAAAAATCAATAGAAGAATGTTAACTCTCTAGCGAAAGAAAAAAAACCAGAAAGAAGCTGGAATAAATATCCACACTCACACAGAAAGCGTGCTAATCAGCATCACTGGTTTACGGCCATACTTATCAGCCACCACACCCCAAAGTAGAGAAGTCAGACCTCTTCCAAGCATGAATGCCGAACCTGCAAGAAACATCCATTATGTGTATGAGGTATAATTTTAAGAACATGTTTCGTTCAAGCTGAATCACTTTTGGCGAGGATCTAACCTACATATCCAGCATAGTAACTAACATCTTCCTCTCTTTTAGCAATATTGAAGTCCTGAATCTGCAAAGCTCATAGATAAGTATCGATTGGAAACAACAGAAATTCATGTGTCATGCTACAAAATCAAGATTCCAACGTACAAATTCAATATACATAGGATTGCAAAATGTTTCAAGCTATAAAATAACGATGGTTTGCAGGGCAAGAAGAAGGGTATAATTACCATGAAATAAAGGAAAGGAAAGAGAGAAGAGATTGGTAAAGCTGCCAAAGAAACAAGAAGACGAACAGTTAACAGACATCAGCATATACATTTTAGAAAAGAGATACAAAAGAATCAACACAAAGATTATTTGTAATTGGGATTTCCGAATGTGCAACTAAACACCCACCATTAGTTTTCTTTTTCCTTTTCATAATGAAAGATCAAGAGACAGAGAAAATAAAGCGGCCTCTCCATAAAGCGAGGTTCAAGACCAGAAATCTTTCGTCGCCAATGGATAATGTAACAAGAAAGTGACAAAAAAATCAAGGTCTACGGCAACAAGAAAGCGAAACAATCTGATAAGAAAAAGCAGGCAAGAAACCTGCAGAGAGAGTAACGATCCAGACAAAAAATAGAAGCTTGAAGGGGATTCCATGATGTGTTTCTTTAAATCTATCAACTTTGCAGGCTTCACAGTTGTCACATTTCTTCTTGAGCAGAGGGACATTGTTATCTTCCATCGTTTCCTGGGGGCTTAAGCCAATAAAACAGGGAAGCAAGTCTTTGCCTTTTGAAAGAGATTCGAAAGAAAAAACCTCGTATTACGCACATAGATATCATTACCTAGCTATGTGGTTGCGGGTTGCGGAAATCTAGAACAGCCGTCCACCCACGTGAATCCTACAGGCATTTACTGCTCAGGGGTCAGTCGACTGCAAACGTTTTCGAGCGTTCCTCCAATCAGTATCGGCGCAAGAAAACCTGGCAATGGACTCTTGGCTTACAGGCTGAATGTGGTTCCAGACCTCCAGTTTGAATCGGCGCTAGAAGCCGGTAAGTAGACTGCTTACCTTACAGACTGTACACGTGGTGCCCTCTGAGGAAAGATTCGTATCGAATGATAAGGAAGGTTTATGAATATACCAGTTTTTGGGTAGCCCATTTTTGCCTTATCCGGGGCAACGGGAAAGAAGGGATAAGATGAGGTATGAGGTACCAGAGAGCAGAGCATTGTTGTTGTACTACAGTGTACAACAACCCAATTGATGGCGTCCATGGCGTTTTCCTTCCCCTCCCTCGTCGTATCCTCGATTCGATCCTCCATCTCTCCTCCTCCGCTCCGTCAACAAGCTGCCGCCGAGAAGACGACCCACCGGAGCGCGGTTACTAGTAACTGTAGGAGAGAATTCTTGAATGGACTCCTCGTCCTTCCGCTGCTTGCTTCGTTTCCTTCATCGGCAAATTCGAGGGAGGTGGAAGTCGGCTCCTACCTACCGCCATCGCCAATCGACCCCTCCTTCGTCCTCTTCACCGCCACTCCCAACGACACCCCTGCTCTTCGCGCCGGTAATCAAAGCCAAAAAAAAAAAAGCTGCATCTCCATTCTTTGTTCACATATTAGTGATCTGTGATTGCTGCTTCTGCGTATGGGCATCAGAGTTAGCGAAATTCATCATGTTTGTAGATGTTCATTACTGATTTGGGAGTTGCAGTGCAGGGAATGTGCAGCCCTACAAGTTCATGCTTCCTCCGACATGGAAGCAAATGAGGGTAGCCAACATCCTCTCAGGAAACTACTGCCAGCCAAAGTGTGCGGAGCCATGGGTGGAAGTCAAGTTCCAAGATGAAAAGCAAGGCAACATTCAAGTGGTCGCCTCTCCCTTGATCCGCCTGACCAACAAGCCTAACGCCACTATCCAAGACATCGGCACACCGGATAAAGTCATCGCTTCCCTCGGCCCCTTCGTCACCGGAAACACATTCGACCCCGATGAGCTCCTCCAGACGTCTGTCGAGCAGCAGGGTGATCAGATGGTAAGATGATAAGATGCAGAATGCCTTGCTGGTGCGTGCTGTTTATTTACTTGTTTGAGTGAATGCAGTACTACAAGTACGTACTGGAGACCCCGTATGCGCTTACGGGATCGCACAATCTGGCCAAGGCGACCGTGAAAGGAAGCACCGTCGTCCTGTTCGTGGCTAGCGCCACCGATAAGCAGTGGCAGTCGTCAGAGAAGGTGTTGGAAGCGATTCTTGATTCATTCCAAGTGTGACAGTGTCATCTTCTTATGATGGGGTAACTCAGTGTCACTATTGATACATACCGCATTTTGACTCTCATATCAGATGTTACCACCTGCGTTTATCGTATATGATACATAATCCACTGTATCCACATTGAGACATACCCGGATTTTATTTTTGATATCAAATAACATTCAATCATCACATTTTTTACGTTTTTTCATTTCGAAAAAAAAATCTCTAAATAAGATCAGAAAGATCCTATTACGTACATCTCCTTTTCTTTTCATAACTAATATGGGATCCTAACACTAGATCCCATCTTACATATAAGACCACCCAATCTCACTGGGGTATTGGACATATGGATATGGAGAACTACCAATGTCATTGAAAGATGTTCTCCTGGTTCTATGGGAGAAAGACTAATGTACCATTTTATTGCTCATGATAGAATGAATCCCAGTTGCTGACATTCTACGCACAGTTTCCCAGACATGGAGCATAATGGAAAACTTACCTACAAGTCCTCTCAATCAAACCGTGCTGTTCTTCAAGATGGCAGGCATAGTCTCCTCTCTGTTCTTCACTTATGTTTGTCGACAAGGGCACACCAGTGAAATGAAAAAGCTCACAAACAGCCAAATATTAACGTTAAAATGACCATGGGAAACAACAAGTCAAGGATACCATAAACAGTGGTCTAGGCAGTTGATTATTCATGTTCAGTGATTGTCGCGCAATCCATAAACCTCTTATTTCTTGCAGAGTACCCCAAAAAAAAGTCAAATCACTTATGTGGAGGCGAAAGAGTAAACCAGGCATGGCTCCAGGAATTTGCATTGCTTGTGTATCAGCTCGGGATCAAGCTCCATTACGCTCTTATTCATCAGCGGTGGGTTTGACAATGAAATTCTGGCGGCTGATAGGGTTCATGACCACGGGAGGACCAGCAGTGCGAGGCCAGGCCTGGAGCTTTTTGTCTGTCTCTTGCCCCCATTCATTACCTATAACAGTCCGTGGAGTAGTGCCTACAGCCAAAGCCAATCATGAAAAGTTGGAAACAAAGCACAATACCAGACAGAATTAAGTGAACTTAAGACTCACCTCCAAGGATCTTTCTCTCCGAAACATAATACTCAACCACATAAGCAAAGGCAAAAGATGCAACAACACTTGGGATGATGTATTTAACAGGAGCCATTTTATACCCTGAAAATTTTGTATATCCAGAAATACTTGAGATAAAAAATAGAATCAAGGAACAAGTCCACACGGATGGACCTGCTCACACGCTATATGCCATACAATCTATCTCCTACACAAAAAAAATGACCTTGACTAAAAATCCAAAAATACTACTCATCACGAATAACAAGAAACACATGGGAAGCCTACACCTGAAAACCAGAAACGTCTCAAAACCACGGCATAGCCTGCGATACAATAATTGGCCTAGAGAAGGGAAACAAATGCCCGAAACAATATGAACATCCTAAAATGGATCTAGAAACGAGTTTTTTACAAATCGTCGAAATCTGGATCCAATCCATTGATTCATACACCAAAAACCGCACCGGTCATTAAGCCCGGCGAAAATCCACGCTAAAGCAGAAAATCGAAATAGAAATCTTCGCCAGAGAAAACATCTTCAAATCCAAGAAATTAGATTCGCGAAAACGATGGTCTTACGCTGTGATCGTGAACCTCCCACGGAACGAGGGTTTCGTCTGGCAGTGGGCGAGGGCGAGTTACCTTTATGTAGGAGACCAGTCGGGTTACCCAAACCCGAATATATATCAGTTAATTTACACTATTTTTAAATTGAATATATGTATTTTATATCAGTTATATATATATTTTTTAATTGAATATTAAAATATTATAATTTTTTAATGTCTTAATCCCCATTAGAAAAATTTGGATGCAAAACTCAAATGAACAAGTTCTTTGGGGGGACGCAGGTCAACGGTCAACCTTCTGATTATAAGTGGGACCCACTGCCACATGGCAGTACCCTACTGGATTTCATGAACGTATGACAGCTGTTGCCTTCATTTTATTTTTTAGCAACTACTGAATTTCCTTCCTTCTTTGACATCAGCTCTTTCTTGCTCACGATCTACGACTTTTTACCGTTGCCGTTGCCGTTGCCTTTCATTTCTAGGAATCCCTTCCAGTTTTGGAGTTTTGCGCCACGGCCGTTCATCCTCATCCTTCCCTCCGGAATTGCCCTCAATTTTTTCTTTGTCTCCTTCCGAGCAGGAGAAAAGAGGAAGCTTTGCATTGAATGTTTGTGAAAGTGTATACATCTTGAAAGCTACTGGGGAATCATCCAAGTAAATCTCCGATTTGTCTCTCACGCCAACAGTGCGAATTTTATGTTCTTTTGTTGGCCCACCAGTTCTGTCGCGGAGAATTTCCTCACGTCACCGCCGTATGAACGGCGTCACTCATTCCTCCAATCATTTGCACCGTCTTTTTTTTTCTCCGGAGCGGAAATTCTAACTTACTGTATCCTGGGGAACTTTTCCAGGCATGACTCGTGTGCAGGTATCGAATCTAATAGACTTTGAGTTCTGGGGTATTCCAAAGTGTTTAGTTTTGAAGACGAGCTCGTAATGACCGAATCAATGTTTCTCTTGAATGATTTTGTGCCTGTGTTAGAAATCTAGGCTTCTTGAATGTTTAGTTTGCAATTAGTTGGTTTGTGTATTTTCATTCCTGCGATTAGTTTTTGGTGTCTTATAGGGATTTGACTAGTTGCATTGGAATTGCTGAAATACATGGATACCATTTCTTTTACAGCCATTCTGAAACTCCTGCATTGAGATAACCAAAGGTCACCGGGTGGGGTCTTTTCTATTATATTGAAAGTGCAGCATAGATACTTGCGTCCATGTGCGTTGCCACATTTTTTTGGTGTGGTGAGGAGCTATCATATGAATTTTCCAGTTGGCTGTTGATATTCACAACTGCAGTAAGACATAAACAGTTGAAGCACATGCAGAAGTAAATCATGGGTCAGGAACCACAGAAGAAATTCCCACTTACTTTTGATGATTATGAATTGTATGAGGAAATTGGAGAAGGTGTGAGTGCAACTGTGTACAGAGCTCTCTGCATACCTCATAAGCAGATTGTTGCGATCAAGGTTTTAGATCTTGAGAAGTGCAATAATGACATGGTATGATGTGTTTCCTTGATATTCATCATTCATTTAAGGCTAGCTTTGCGGACATGCGGAAGAGTGGTTATCTCCTCTTCCAGTCTCATGATTTGTTAACAGGGACATTTTCCCTATCTTGTCACTTATACTTTCATTACATTTGGTGTTTTACTAATGGTTTAATGATTCAAAAGGATGGAATCCGGCGGGAGGTGCAGACAATGATTTTAATTGAACATCCAAATTTGCTGCGAGCTCATTGCGCCTTCACAGTTGGATATAATCTTTGGGTGGTCATGCCATTCATGGCTGGGGGATCTTGCCTACATATAATGAAATCAATGTATCCAGATGGTTTTGAGGAGCCTGTTATTGCTACATTATTACGTGATGTTCTTAAAGCGCTGGTGTATCTCCATGCCCAAGGACATATCCATAGAGATGTTAAGGTAAGAATTGATTAAGTCTAATGTTTAGATTCTTTTTTCCCTTTCCAGTATTTGGAGTATTAATCTGGAGTTTAGGATTTAGCGTATTAAGCTAACACTCTTAATGCTTCACTATCTCTGTCAAATTGGACATTGATTGAACTTCTTACATCGAACTCCTTTTCACAACTGTAGCTTTTCCTTGCTACTTCGGCTTTCATGTGGCCATCCCACGTTAGATGTGATCATTTAATGTGACTTTGTGCAGGCCGGGAATATTCTGATTGATTCCGATGGTTCCGTCAAATTAGCAGATTTTGGAGTAGCTGCTGCCATGTTTGATGGTGGTGATCGCCAGCGTTCAAGGAATACTTTTGTTGGAACACCTTGCTGGTAATTTTCTGAGTAGCAAGGCAATTGTACGATACAGTTCGCTATTAAAACAGTTTCCTTTTTTCTGTGTCATTAAAATATTCTGTTATTCAAGGATGGCTCCTGAGGTCATGCAGCAATTGCATGGATATGATTTCAAGTAGGTGCCAGCTACTCCATTGTTTCTTGCGACACATGTTATTCCCCTTTTAATCCAACCTTTTGGCTTCAACAGAGTAGACATCTGGTCATTTGGCATCACAGCCCTTGAACTTGCTCATGGACATGCACCATTTTCCAAGTACCCTCCAATGAAGGTTGTAAATGATGTTTTTTTCATTATCCCTGCATTGGTAACTGCACATTCAGGAATATCATTGAAGCCGCTGATTTTAAGCAATTGCAGGTTCTCCTAATGACCCTTCAAAATGCACCACCTGGGCTGGACTATGAGAGAGACAAGAGATTCTCAAAGGTCTCATCTACAAAATTTTGTGCTCCCTTATTATTTCTGACAAAGAAAATTTGCAGGCGTTTAAAGAAATGGTTGCTGCTTGCTTGGTGAAGGACCCTAAAAAACGTCCAAGCGCAGAAAAACTCTTGAAGCACCCATTCTTTAAATATGCTCGTTCAAGTTATTATTTATCACAATCTATCCTTAATGGTATTCCTCAACTAGGTGAACGTTTTAGGATGGTCAAGGTCTCGTACTCACCTGTTAATCAATATTTCCTATTTATGCTTCCGTAGAAATGACTGCCACGTTTTATTTCTATTGAATCTGTATCTGCAGGCTAAAGAAGCAGATTTTCTTGTACAAAAAGCATCATATGAGGATAAGGAGCATTTGTCGCAAGTAGGTTTTCATGGAAGTCACGAGTTCCATTTAAATAAAAGAACCATCCCCTCTAGTGAATAGAAATATGAATGGAATTAAGGATACCCCATATGTTTAACTTCATTGAACATTTTTGAGTACCTTCCTTTTCCATGATTTCTCATATTAGTGAACTCAAAGTAATTTGAAAAAGATCCGCTGATTTACTATTCTATGGGATGTAATCATTACTGAGAATTGACCCTTGTGATGTAATTTCTATTATGTAGAAGGAGTACATTCGAGGGATCAGTGCATGGAACTTCAATCTTGAAGATCTGAAGAGTCAAGCTGCATTTGTATGCGATTTCAATGATCAAATTTCTGTCATGTAAAACTACCTTAATTCTGTCCCTTTGTTCTTGAAGATTCAGGATGATCCTATTGACAACTCAGAAGATTCAAAGGTGATCCTAAAGCATGAGGATACGCAGGGTCGCACTAGTCTACCAGTTGAAAGTCTCTATGCAAATCAGGGTGATCATGATAATGCTACATTCCAGATGGAAGTATGATTTGGCCGCACACACAACACATAAAATATGTAGCGTGTAGTGCATTTCCAGTATATGCGTCCATTGCCTTGTGGATTCTGAGAGTTAAAACTCTTCCATGGGTTTTCATTTCTGAAGTCCACCTATACGTTTTGAACTTTTTCAGAATGATATGGATAGCATCACCGGTTTGGATGTCTCACTCGCTGCATTTCCAGTGAAACCTCTCCAGGCTCTCAAGTATGTCAGTGATATATGGTCCTTGTTTTTCCTTGCTTTGGATTTTACGTATCCATTATTATATATTTATTCAATACGTTTAAAGTATCTTGAATTTCATTCTATACGTTTATGTTGTGTACGTTAGTGTCAAGTTCATGTATTTTCGATCTAACTAAATTGTGCTATGATTGGTCGCGCACAGAGTTTGATTGGAGAGAGTGGTCATATTTCTGATCCGAAAGATAAAAAATCCTATTTTAGCCTTTTTCCTTACCTACTGGACTCGTATTTGCTACCTTACTTTCAAAAAAAAGCTCCTTTTCATCTTTAGTGCAGTATCAAAGCTAGAGGAACCTTGGGAATTCTTTTATAAATGTGAAACAGTCTAAAATAAAGATGATGAATCTACAGGAGTTGTTTCGATATGCATGGGGATGATACTCATATTTCCAGTTCAAAAGATTCTGTTGAATCAGATCCTGATCAAGGTAGTCTTCATCAGTCAGAGGCTATTCCTTTGGATGGAGGATTAGGAAGAGAGTGTGATGGAGACTACGGGCGAATTGGTCCTGTGCTCACAGTGGGTATCCAGAAGTCTCCAAGTGGGTTGCTACTTCATGAGGGTGATTTGGCCTCTAAAAATCTTGTTGGTGATGAAGAGAGGTAAATTTTCAGCATTCGAACGTAATGTTAATTAAATTAATTGGAGGAACTGTTGGATTATGTGATTTTTTATTCCTTACATCTCTGTCAAGTCATTGTGTTGATTTCCATCTTAAAATATTGTGCATGCAGTTCTGTTTGGAGATTCTCTCCCCAACTTTCTTCCATTTTTTTGATAGCCTGATTGTTTTTTTGAAAATTATTTGTGTGAAGAGATTACTTGCAACCAAGAGCATCGAAAGAGAAGAGCTATGGTCCAACGCAGCAGCGCCTGAGGAAAGACTTCAGCAGTCCTACATTGAGTAATATTTTAAAGACTTCAGTACCAGCTTTTCCCTCCTATAATTGGGATTAACTTCGATGTGCTCTGCTGGATTGTTACATAGGGGAAGATGCTTTGGAGGGTTCTGTTAAATACAGAGGACGTTTTAAAGTTACTTCAGCAGATGTTACTTCCAAGGTAGCTGCTGATGTCTATTATTCTGGCTTTCAATGCATTAGACTCCGCATTTTGCACTCAGTTGGAGTACCAAACATTGTATTACACCAGCCAGTTATATTTATCAAGTTTTTATTTTTCTATTTATTCTCAATTTCGATTCTTCTGCAAACCGGTCCCATTTTCAAGCACTGACACTTTTAAATACTGCATTTGTTTGTTTCTACTAAGGTTGGTGTGTCTCACGTACATTCTGGTGGTTCAACGACCCAAGTGGCATCAACCCTTTCATCTGTTTCCTTTCTCCCATCACTGCAATATTTGCTTCAGCAGAACACTATGCAAAGAGTAAGCTAAGATCAACCTCCAGCGCTAAGTTAATTCTATTTCATTTTTTGGTTTGTTGCTGATTTGGTTTGCTGATTGATCTTTTAGGAAGCTATACATAACTTGATGAAACTTGTGGAGCGAACCTCAGGCAAGCCAGTCTATTTTACTCGTCAGTTATTGGAAATCCCATCTAGAGCTATGCTGGTTTTGCCTTACTAGCCGCCCTTTGCAGGTTTGTCAAATGAGTTGGAGGGAGGAACCAATGAGCATTCACAGGTAGAAGAATTTGAACCATAGGGATAGGATTTTGTTGATTCTTAGAACTATGGTTTTAGTATTGTTAACTCTCCCTGTCACCAGATGATTCCTTCCGTCAGGGAGCGAGAGTTGCAGAGCCAGGTCTTTCAGATACAACAAAGGTATTTCCATATTACAAAATCCAGCCTTTTAAAAATTTTCCTGAAGTAATTCAAATTTCAGGATCGGCAGTCTCGTGGAAGAATTACAACGACTCAAGGCTAAGAATGCCCAGGTATGTGAATCATCTCCCTTGTTCAGGGAACACAAGTAGTGGAACTTCAAAAGACTAGTAAAGGAAGGGAAATCACAATATTAACTTAATTCCGGGGTCGGGTGCTTGTGCAGTGTGTCTGCTTAATTCATTAAAAAAGAGATCATGCGGTCTGATGAGTTTAATATTGGATCATGTTTTGCGGTTGATCTGATCTGATATGGGAAACAAAGACTATAAGAATCCATCATAATGCTTACAGCAGTTTCTGTGGGTTAAGGTGATTGTTTGTATTCTTCTGGCAGCTGGAAAGATGGCTTAATGCCTCAGCGGATTCCTCTGGAGTATAACGTGCCCAGGCGCAGTCCACTCCCCGATGCCTGATCTCTTTTGTTTGCATTCCTTCGCTGTGTACTCAACTCATCCTCTAATGTGTAAGTTATTTTGCTGACTCCTCCACAGAAAGTTGTTTCTAAAGAGCAAATAGACTGGGCTGACAGAACTGCACAGTTACACCTAGTTTTCAAATAATAGGGATGAAGATTAGCATAGTGAGACTAATTTTACTAAAAACATCCTATACATTTGAAATGATTTAAAACATGGTTTGAACTACATTGCTTTTTTTGTCCCAAAAAATGTTTTCACACACTGTCAGTTGAGGCGGCCTGCCGATGGGAAAATAGTTTCTTTAACAAAGGAACTACACAATTTTGATTACAGAGGTGTTGCCACCGAATCAAATCACCTCCGCAAGTTTGTCTTTTACAATTGAGACAATGCCCTTCAGCGTTCCCTGAAAACAAAGACATCATCAGCACCATGAACCACAGAGCCGGGGTACGGAAACATTGCAGCAGGAATACCGCTGTATGGTTTCTGAGACCAACCGACAGCACTAGGGCCCTTGATGATCCAGAGCCACTGCAGAAACGTGGGTTTTAAAAGGTGTTAGTTTTTGAAGACACAAGGGGAAGCTTCAAGCACCCTACCTGATGTGTTCAATTAACTGCCGCGCACAGGCAACTAGCATTGGCTGCCCAAAGACATCAACTAAGTTGAAATGAATATCTCCAAAAGGCGCAGACTGACTTAAAAGGCTACAAAAGATACCTCATCTCGTTTACCCAGCACAACGGTGACATTGAAGGTTGGGTGAACAGAAAAGCCTTCCTCTTTCCTATAGATTTTATCATTAAATCTCACACAGAGAAACAGTTTCACGTTCCTAGAATGCTGATGAGCTAAAATCCAAAGCGTGAAAAATTGCATTTTGCATGGCATGGAAGACTACGCAGAGGCTGAAAGGCAAGGGAAATACTCCAAATGGAGTATCATCGAGGATGCAGATAAGACTATATCAAAGCCGACCCATAAACAAGAACTAGTTGCAGTGCAGTATGCCGAATTAGGATACTTCTTCTACATTAGATACAATGTATGATATGGATTCAAAAGAACAGTATAAAAAATGAAGATAACTAACCACTAGAACCAGATGCACTAACAAAAAAGGGTAGAAGTGAGCAGGAAATATGTGACCCTCTTTGAAATGCATAACAAAAAAAAGCACCTCGCATGCAGTACGGTTCCCATGCATCCAATCTGAGTCACCATAACCTGTAAAAACCGTCCTGAAATGACAGTGCACGAATATAACAAGCAAAGCCAAATGAACAACACTCACGAGAAAATAATCCTGGTAACTGCTTATGACAATATCCGTCTTCTGGCCCTGCTATCGATGAGAAACATGGAATGAGGCATAGAAAATCTGAGCCATCAACTCCAAGGAGTGTTTGCTCCCATTCTACTTCTACAGTATATGATTAAAATCAGACCCTGAGTTTCAGAACTAGAACTCAATTCAGAGCACAGCAGATATTCCTCATGTTTCAAATTATAGAAGAATTTCAGGTAGCAGCAACATGCGTACACCCAACAGTATAAACTCAACAAATTCATTCCAACTACGAACACAAATAGAAGAAAATTTACAGAGAATTCTCATTTCCAAGTTGTATTTGACCATCAATAGAATGGATCATCGGAACTTGCCTCAATCTCCAACGACGCCGTGGTATGGCGCACCGGGAACACCGAGTCCGATGCTTCCATTGGATTGTGCATAGACCCTGGGCTCGTCTCTGAAAAACATATGCGCCCATTTACCGGATTTTCTTTTAATGGGCCTCCAGTCTGGATTTTAGAGCAACGAGGCCTAAGGTGGGAAAGCGGAGAGGTTGTGAAGCTGAACCAAATGATCTCTGGAAAGTATCCAGTCGGTGTTTGCTGGTATCCTCACTTTTCCTCAAGAGGATTTTGATCTACGTTGTTTGCTTTTTTGTTTTTTTACGGGAATGCTAATTTTCTGCCTCCGTTTCTGTGTTCATCTCACTTGGAATGAAGTTCCTCAATTGGGCCGAAGTTCTGGAAAACTCCAGGCTGCGAAACCTTGAAGTTTCGTGGGTGTCCCTCAGAAGGCAAATATCTTTCATCCAGATTGTGCTTGGCAACTGGAAAGGAAAAGGGCGGTGATTTTTTTAGGAAGGCTGTTAATGGGTTGATGGTTGTGACGGTATCATAATAGTTGATCACGGTTCCCGCCGGAAAGAGTCCAACCTAATGCTTAGTATGCTCTGATCATGACGGTTTTCTTGTTTTTTCTTCGTTGATTGTGGTTCCTTATGATGCTATTTCTGCAGATGATTTCGTGATTATGTTCAGGGAGAAAACGAAACATGCCATCGTGGAGCCTGCTCACATGGTGAGATGATAAAAGAACTAAATCAGTGCTCCATATCATAATAAGCTGAAAGGGCTGCAAAAAGGCCTCTGTTTTCTTTTAAAAATTATTGCAATGATGTGCAGAGAAATTGATTTTCATTCTTTCAGTTTTTGCAATAAACTGTATTAAACTGGATGCTGATTGTTATGTTTGGGTTTGGATAGTGTGTATATGTATAAATTATGAAAATATAGGATAATCTTGTGATGCATCCTCAACTTGTGCTTTAAATAGAAGCTCCTTTACTTGATTTCATTGCCAGATTATTACACCATTTTTGTGCTACAACCAGGAACTGGCTGATCCCTCTATCAAGCATGCTTTCGATTCATGTGTTCAACAGGGGGCAACTCGTGTTATTGTGAGCCCTTTTTTCCTGTCTCCTGGAAGACACTGGAAGCAGGCAAAGTTCAGCATATGAGATGTTTCTGCGTAATTTTCTTCATGTTTATCGCTCCCTCAGTCTGAAACATTTTTAAGCTCGTGATGTTTGTTGCAGGATATTCCCTCTTTAACAGCTGAAGCTGCCAAGGAACACCCAGGTGTACCATATATCATCACCGCACCTCTTGGTGCGCACGAGCTTCTTGTGGTAAGATTATTGTTCATTATTTGATATCCGTCTTTCTTCACTACCTTGTTGTTGTCTTCCTATCTTTTTTCCAATGGTAGATCCACTAAAGTTTGCACGTTTCTTTCTTAAATGGCTCAAACGATGCAAATAAAAAAAAAATGGCTTATTGATCAATTATCTCGCAGGACGTTGTGAGTGATAGAATCAGCTATTGCTTGAGTCATGCTGCTGGTGAGAAAGATGAATGCTCAATATGTTACGGAACTGGAAAGTGCCGTCTCTATGACTAGTGAACCCGTGATTCTGTTTTGGAGTTTCCTTTATAAACGTGGTTTGTTCCATGAACTTCCTCTTAAGTAGGTGTTTCAGGGTCTCCTGTTAATTGCCAATAATGCATCGCTTCTACAGCTTAGATTTTTCACTTTAGATACCGAACATGTGAAATCCTTATCTTCAAGCAATGCACTGATCTGAATATAGGGATGGTAACTGGTTGTCTTGTTTCCTTGGCTTATTAACTCACAGGGGCTGGACATTGAAAAATCGAAAGAAACTAAGGAATATGTTTATGGGTGCAGCAAGAACAAAAATCCATTCATACAGCTGAGTAGAATCAAAGCCAAAATCCAGCAACACTGCAGGAACAAGGAATCACACATTCATATGGACAGCATTTGCATGATACCTATCCCCATTGTCAAGCTTTGCAGTGTCCACTCACTCCGGTGGTTGCATTGCCAAGCAGTAGAGTTTTCCCAGCAGCTACGTCTACTCTGAGAGATGGCTCCAGATGTAATTCTACAACGCTGTAGCGACAGCTGCCTTGTCCTCCTGGTAGCACTCCACTGCTTTTTGTGCTCACTTTCCATCAGAATGTTGCCCATCTGTCTGTGTGTGCTTCAACCAGAACCATGTATTTCTCCTCCCGCGGCCATCTTTCTTCATCAAAAAGGCATCCATTCCTCATTCCATTTTTAAAAATAATATTTTCATAATATTAACTTTTTAAAATAAATCAAAATGAGAGGTCCCCTGTTCGATTCCTGGAACGCCCCTTTAAAAATGATAATTAATATTTATTTAAATGTCAACTTAGGCAGAATTTTTATAAAATTAAAATACAATATTTTAAAAATCACAATTCAACTACTCGTTTTGAATCGTAAACTATTCAAAATAACGGTTAAATTAAATTCAAAGTATTTTAATTATAAAAAATAAATTATGATTTAATTATAGTTCTATTCAATTACGATTCAATTATGATTTAAAATTTTTTACATAATATTTTTTTCCAATTTTAAACATTATTGAAATAGACTTGTTTATATTTTAATAGGTTGTTAGATTACCAAAAGAATGCAAAATCTTGATTGTCTAAAAAGAGAAAATAAAATGCTCTAAAACTTGGAAGTGAAGAGGTAAGTACGGTCTTGCCACGTCGACTCCTAGTTTAGAATTAATGTCACCTGTCTAATTATATTTCTATCTGGTCCCAGCTCGGCTCGGCAACGCAACTTGCCGGTCGCCGGCGATTTCCTGTTCCCCTTCTCCCGTCACTTTCACGCTGCCATGGCCGGCGCCGCGCGGGTGCTTCTTTCTCTCTCAACCGCGGAATCGCGTGTCAACGTCTCTGAAATCAAAGCAGCTTGCTTGGTTATGAGTGCTTCTGCTTCACCTTAGCTTTTGGTTTTTTTTTGTTTCTTCATCATAAAGAAGGATAAAAGGTGCAGAGGCTAGCCGTGCACTGGAGCTTCGGATTTTTAAATTTTTACTACCGAAACCCTAATTCTCGGGGTTGCTGCTGGTAAATGGTCAAAGCTGAGTTTTCTGTTATTCAGGAGTAAATTAGTTAGCGGAAAAGGATTGTCTTTTTCATTTTAGCCGGTTTTACATCGAATTCTGCGGGAGTTTTGAAAAATTCGCTGCTGATCTCGTGTTGGTAAATAAGCGTGTGTTTCGAAAGTTTGACTGACTTGCTGCGGGCGTTGTGAGCTTCATGCTTATGCGTTGACGGACCCAAGGGATAAGTTTGACTTTGATCTTGGTATTATTACATACGTTTTACTCGTATAATATTTATACTATAGCCGGGCTAATCATTTTAATGATTATTTTTGGTGATTTGACAGTTTCTGTGTTTGAAACGGAGGCTGCTGTATCTTGGTTCGATAAATGGCGAGTCTTGATGATACTGGTGATGCTTTTGACTTGAAAAGGGATGACCAGAAGGGTACCACGGATGGCATGCTTAATGGTGCGGCAGTTGTTTCTGCTGATGAGATTGATGTCGGGGTTTCTGGTGATGTTGCTGCGCATGCTGAGAGTGAAAGAGATACACTTGTGAATGATACTGATGGTGAAGGAATTGGGCATGATGAATACGTGAATCTGAATCAAGGTGGAAGTGGAAGAGAACTAGCTTCTGATGCGGATTTGGAGGATTCAAATTATGTGCATCAGTCTGGGGATTTTGTATGGGGTAAAATCAAGAGTCATCCATGGTGGCCAGGACAAATCTATGACCGCAATGATGCTTCGGAAACTGCTATTAAGCGACGTCAGGATGGCTGCCACCTCGTAGCATTCTTTGGTGATGGCTCGTGGTCATGGTGTACTCCTTCACAGCTGACTCCATTCTCTGAGAATTTTAGTGAGAAGTCGATGAATAGTTCATCTAAGATTTTCTCGAAGGCTGTGCAGGCTGCTGTGGATGAAGTTGGGAGAATATTGGAATCTAAGATGACATGCAGTTGTGTATCCATTGATAAAAGAGAGAGCTTGGCTAGAAGAACCATTTCAAATTCTGGTGTGAAACAAGGAGTCCCAGTTCCTGATGTGGATATACAAAGGCTCTCTATTCCTGATTATGGTGCTGCTGACATTCTTGCAAAAGTGAACTTTTTTGCAAGTAAACCGTCTGTTGACAATCTGTTGGAGCTTGCAGTCTTGAGAGGGTCGCTAGCCGCCATGTTCTATGCAAATGAGGAACGACAACTCCCAGAACACCATGATTATGATGTCGAAGGTTTGGAAGATATGGATGGCTCTGGTGCTGAAGTAGCAGATGATTTCAGTGTTCCAATAGAAGTTCCTATTCTCGGTCCCACTGATGACGATTGGTTCTCCCCACCAGCAGTTAATGATGCAATGACACAGGAGGCGATGACAGACAAGATTTACCACCGAAGGAAGCAGAAGAGCGTAGCTGATCTAATGCGAGAAGATAATGGTGTCAAGGCCAAAAGTCGGAAGAAACCTTTGATTAAGGAGAGAAAAGAGTCCAAAAAGTCAGCATCTTCTGTCAAGCAGAGGCTTGGCGTTGGAGATACAAAAGATGGTCATAGTGAAAGAGGCTCTTCAAGAGGGAAAAGTGGAAGTAAGAGAAAGCTTGAGGGTTCTGAATCCTTTAATGTGAATAGTATTGAGGTTTCAAAAGCAGGAAATGTTGATTTGCGCAGTGATGTTGGTGCAAATGAAGGTGGTTTGGCAGGGAAACCAAATGGTATTTCCGCTGCTTCCGTTGAAAATGATTCTGGCAAAGCGACGGAAGATTCAGATAATGCATCTACACCTAGGGAAAGAAAGAAGAGCAAGTATTTGTCTCCTCCATACATATCACCTAGATGGAGAATTGGAGGTTCTAGTTTTAAATATGAATCAGAATCGGGAAACACTCCAAGCAAAGATGAGCAGATTCTGGAACATCACGAACTTAAGGCTTCAGAGGTCCCCTCAGCCACTTGTCAAGATGTTGCTAGTGCGTCTTCAATTGAGAAGCAGCCTGGCAATGATACGATCAAACAGAATAAGGATGTTTGCCTTAGTTCAAGTCCCGAGCAAGATGTTGAGAAAATGAGCTTCTCCACATCCGAAGTTGTTACCCCTGTGAGCGAAGTGTTGGTTGGAATCCAAACTGCAGCTATTGATCCACTGCATTTGAGCAGGGAAGGTACTCTTGATGTAGTATCTTCATTTACATCTGCTTTCAGAAGCTCGACTTACGTGCATGGCGGAAACAATGAAATATACCAGAAACAGGTGAGTAGCAAGAAGAGAAAATTATCGCAAGTTGAGCTTGATACTCAAGAAGAAAAGCCAACCACAACAGCTTCTGTTAAATCTCCAAAAACAAAGAAACATGCAAGAAATGCAGGCTCTTCGACGCCTGAAAAAGCAGCAGAAACATCTTGTGGGCTCATTGAGGGACACACTTGTCTTGTTCTGGAATTCACAACCCAGTCACCTTTACCATCGAAGGAAGAAATCCTGAAGATGTTCAGTAAGTATGGGAGCTTGAACGAAGAAGAAACCAAGGTGATCAAAGATTCTCACTTGGTTCAGGTTGTCTATACCAAGGAATCTGATGCACACACGGCCCTCAACTCAAATGTCAATGAGCTTCCATTTGGTGAGAACGTTAGCTGTAGGTTACAACCATGTCCCATCGCTTCAAATCTCAACAAACCTTCCTCAGACAAAGCCACATCTGCTGAGTCTGCTCCCGTGAAACTGCATGATGACTTTATGTCAGACGTTCAACTCATCAGGCAGAAATTCGACATAATGGGAGCCATTCTAGAGAATTACCAGTTGAAGTTTTCGATAGTGGAGAAACGTAGCTTGAAGGATGAAATGAAGTGTCTCATGGAAAGTGTAGAAGCAGCAAGTGATAAGGTCAGAGTTCTGGCTGAAGGACACAAAGAAGTAAGTTGATTCATCCGCTTGGCTTGCAATGGTCACTTGTTTAGGTCAGTTTACTGTACTCCGGTTCATGTTATGATGGGTATATATACGTAGTTTACAGACACAGGCCTGCCTCCTGTTCTTCAGATTTTTATTCATTCCATAAAGCTTCATCCAGCTCTCTAGTACTTGATGTCGATCAGTATGTATTCTCTATATACTACTATTCACACCCCTGTTGAGTTTTGTTGCATTGACAATGATTGCAAAACTGACCATCCGGGGCTCACTGTGGGAACTAAGAAGCTGAAATTTCACCTCTGGTTTCGAACGAATGAAATTGCTCAAAAAGTCAAAACCTTTGGAATTCAGTCTCTAGATGGAGACTTTTGCTGCAGTTAAAAGAATCAGTTAAATGAGTAATTTTTTCATATACATATTACAAAACGGTCTATTAGATACATATCTCTATAAGAACATATGATGAGAATATTTTTGATTAACAACATTTAAAATAAATCATCTAAAATGGTTATTTTCCGAAAAGATGAAGGATGATTTATTTTTGACAAAGAAAAAAGAGCCCCACCTCACTCAGTCTGGTGTTTCATTTACACAAAATACAGGATGCGTTCAAAAGATTGATCAGAATCAATCTTCAGCAGGGTCAGCGGGGGTCTGAGCTTCACTGCGCCTGATGGCAATAACAGGACATTCCGCATGTTTTACACAGAACTCGCTTACAGTTCCGATGAACACCCTGCAAAAGAAGAAAAATACCCAACCACTGGCAACGATTAAACCTGTTTCTCAGAGTGAGAATACGGCATAGAAACTGTGGTGATAAAGCAACATGCCCTTGACACCAACTTGGAATCAAATTTTCAGGATTCAAGGTACTTGAAAACTTTACCAAAGTGAAATTCCTTACTTCTGAAAAGGGCCAAGGCCTCTACTACCAACCACAAGAAAATCTGGTTGCACCCGTTTCACCTCGTGGCAAATGACTTCCTTGGGATCACCAACTCTAACCCACGCTTCACAAGAAACCTACCAGTGTATATGCGCTCTGAGAAAGCTACTACACAAATAAACGCCATTCCGCAACGCAAGAGGCTACAAACAAGCATATTCAAGATTCTTTAAACAGGTCCTACACAATAGAAAGCAAATTATGCTTTTGATTCTACTTTTTGCTTCATAATGCACGTGAGTTGGGCTATAAACAACTTATCTTCAAACTAAACCGAACACATAATACAAAAATGACATGAATCCAACTAGGAATTTGAATCTTTTTCACTTATTCAAATGAGGTGTTGAAACCCTGAACTGGTTTCCACAAAACCATTTTTTATCCTCAAACCAAAAGGCTCAGAGAGCATATTCACGATAGAACACTAAAACAATTGTGAAAATTGCAAGGTACGAAGACTTTATTTACCCCAATCTCATTGCATTGCATGACGAAATATTCCAAAAGCTGGAGCCCCCTTGTCGTTAAATCCTTGTATTTCTCACTGTTAGAATTAGACTTGGAAGCCCCTGTAATACCCGAACCTTCAAAGCCTGCAAAACACACACCACGGACACACAAAAAAGACAACAGCTTTTAAGTTGGATTTTCAAACGAAAGAGGGACCAAAAAAAAAAAAAAAAATCCAGAGCGAAGAATACAATCAAATGACTACTCTTCGTTAGCATGAAATCACACACGATCGGTGTGATCGCTCAGCCCCATTGAATAATAACACGAAGTCACAGATATCCAGATGCATCTAAACTTTTGAAAGAGACAACTGGAAGTGATAAACATCTACATCTAACTATTACCCACTTATCCCCATCACTGGACAGCGCCAAAAGAACAGACTTTCAATTAAATCAACCCAAATATCTACTCCTAATTCATACCACCAACATCAGGAACTGCAACGTGAAGTAAAAGGAGCTTAAATCCAGAAAAGTTGTCGCGAATGATTTTTTGGAGAGTCCATTCGAACGCCCCTCTGCTACTCGTCGACACGTAAGGATATCCCCGAACGTTCGACTCGTTAACGGCTACCATTATCCGCGTCGGATTGCCGTTGTCAACCGCCATCTCCGCCGTTAGAGTTGGTTGCCACTTCCAAAGAACAGAGTCATCGTTTCTAGACTTTTCTTCAGATGAACGCCAAAGCAACAATTTGTCTACGGCGCGGTCTACCGTATTTCCTCGTGGACCCGCAGTGATTCCCCTATAAAAAAAAAAAAGTAAACCACAGCGCGTTAATCTAATCTTTATTTTATCTTATCCACCCAACCCGACAAATCAATCACACTACTAACGTTAAAAATCCCAGAAATCTTCGAATTTTAAATCGTACCCAAAAATAGAAAAATAATATTAATTTAAGTATCTTTCTTTTTCTTTTTTTGCATTAGTATCTGAAACAGAAAAGAAAATTGGTTAGATATGTAAATAACCCTAAACAATCACCATGGAAACCAACAAAAAGAATGGGTTTCAAAAATAAAAATAATTGAAACGGTGAACCGCAAAGGTTTCTGATGGCCAAACCACAGAATTAACAAAATGAAGAGCTGATAGGGAGAGAGACCTCTATGCAATGTTCATTGGTTTGGGAAGCCGCACGCACGCCTTTGGCAATATAGTCAGCAAGAAAGGGGAGCAATGGTGAAAAAATGGAGGCCCATCCACTGTCGGTGCACTGGGAATGGAAGTTACCTTTGTCAATCTGAAGACTCTCTTCTAACTACTGAGCCTGGAGAATATTAATGGCTTGCCCTGTACTTGAAATGTCAGCATGTTCGCAAGAGCTTCGCGACCCTTCTGCACAGGTATTTACATTCTCAGAAACTGGAGGGGGCTCACTGCCTTCTGGTATTACCTGAAGAAGTTCCACGGGTGTGGCTGCAGGATCCAGTTCCAGGCATCCTCTGGGGGCATTCTTAGCTTCTAATCTAGTCAGCAACTGGTAAGGTACCCGGTGAGAAAAGCGGAACATCTCTTCCCTGGGTATCCTCTTTGTTGCATGCTGCTCCGTTTGTGGTCTAAATACTGTTTTAAAACCAAACACCTTCAGGAGGATGACGACAAGTACACCGTGTTCCTCGGTGTAGTCCTCAAGCACGCTCGCCATTTCATACTTGTGAATAACTTCATCTGGCGTGTGCTCATTCCAATCGGGTGACCAATTTTTATAGAGAGCCCACACATCGCCTCTTTTGGGGTATATCAGGATACTGCCACGTGCGGTTTTCAGAACATCATGTTTCTGAGAGAATGCATTGATTGATTTGCAGATCTCATATCTGCCCACCCTGAATTCACCGCATGTTTTATAGAAACCTGATCCCACCCAGTCCATGGTGCTGAACTCACTGTTGGATTTCGAGTTGAGCCAGCTGATCCTTACCTTGAACGGTTTCCTGGAGATCACCTTGTTAACAAGCGCATAAAAACGTGGCATTCCATCTTCATCATCATAAGCAGACCAAACTTCACCATCTCCAAAAGAAGTTTCTGCTCTATCCTGGTCAAAGTCATAGAAATCAGGATCCGGGACACTCATAGATGCAGCAGTACTCTCAGCAGATTGACCCCTCCTGGGTTGATCCACCAGTTCCGCGGAAGATGAATCATAAGTTCCATTCCTATCACCTGTTTCATTACACGTGCTTCCGACTCTTAATTTCTTACCCTGCTTAGTCATGACATTCTCCTTGCTAGCAACACTACATTTTATGCCAGAAAGAAGCTTATTCCGGATCTCAGATAGGCCCTTTTCCATGAGCATTTGATGACTTTCAGCATGGGTCAAATCCCGAATACTCTTTGGCTGTCGACAGGGGCCAGAATAACCATTACTCCTGGACTCCGGGCCAACTCCACATGCAGTTCCAAACATACCATTTCTTTGTGGCATATGACGATAGGTCATTCCGTATCGCCCACCCTCACCATCTACCTTTTGTTTTTTGATACTTGAGTCCCCCACCATGCGAGGCCATGATTCACTGCATGGCCTTTTCAATTGATCATGTTCCTTCTGAACAACGTTAGTGGCTTTGACAGTAGTAGAAGGATCGTTACCAGAACTACTTGCTCCAGAAATAGGCTCCACCTGGCTTGTGGCAGGCCTATGCAAATGCGGGCCCGCTTGCATGCGTACTGAATTTTGACAAGCATTTGTATTCTTAACTGTGCTATAAGCATTTCTGTTGAGTATATACTCTGTAAGATTGCGGTGGCGCTGTCGAGGTGACTGACATGCTGGTTTAGGAAAATCCTGAGGTGGTGCTGTCTCAGAAGCCATGAAAGCACCACGACAATTGGGACAAAGAAGTGTTTGGTTGAGATACCTTTTAAGATACTCATAATGCATCTTGCATTGGTGACATATGGTCCAAAATGTATCAGCTCTCTTCAAGGAAGGTTTCTGGGGCAGGTTAACAGGAACCTTTGTGCTGTGGTTTCGGGGCTTCGTGTTATGGTTTTGAGGCTTTGCCGCTGAAGTCGTTCTTGCAGCAAAGTTGAAGATTCCATTGGCCCTGGGAGGTGCCGATGTACCACCCGTATGCATATGAACTTTCTGCGCAAATCCTTTATAACCCCTTCTCTGATTATAGGCCAACCTGCTGGCCTTATCTGATAACAAGTTCCAGGCCTCTGAGACAAGCTTAAATGCCCCATCTGCACCAGCTGATTTATTTTTATCAGGATGTAGCAAGAGAGCGAACTTCCTATATTGTTTTCTTATTGTTTCCTCATCAGCCATCGGGTTCACTTCTAGCACTCCATACCAGTCGACCTCACCACTAACTTTATTTTCCGCTGAAATGTACACATCAATTGTTTTTATCAATCGGGAAATCCCTTCCATATCTGGGTACAGAGTCTGGGCCTTCAAGGCAAACTTCTTCGCACCAGAAAACTCCCTTTTCTCAAGCTTGCTCTCAGCAATACATTTTGCTCTGACAGCCTCATCTCTATTGCACTCCATGAATTTTGAATACAAATCTCCTCAGGATGTCTGTCTGAATCTTAACAGTAGAAAATTCGCCGAGCATGTGATCACCAAATAAAAATATGAGGATAGTCAAAAAGATGAAGCGCTGGACAACCCCAATACAGAGGAGAACCTTCACAACCTACTCATAAAATGCCTGGTTAACAAATGAAGTTCAGTTATATTGCATCATAGAAATCTAACCAGACAATAATAACAACACCAACATGTAGATAAAAGGAGACACAGTACTTCGATTGCCGTCACTGTGCAAGTGAATCTACACATTACAAAATTAATGACGCCATACTCCTTTACAAGTACCATACTGAATCAAAAAGATATATGTCAAGCATCAATGCACATTTAACGAATAAGAGGGAACAGAAAATTATAAACAATCAGAGACCCAGCTTTATTCATAGCACCACCATCAAAAAGCAGCCCCTACTGAATGATGGTATGCATCATCAAGAACAGTTTGAAGGTAGGAGTAGGAAATGAAATGAAACAATACACCTCTGAATCTGAAGTGAAGAGCAAATACATACTAGCAGTAAAATGTTAAAACTAACCGAAAATAAAAACAAAAGGAACATACATCACACCCACGAACAACATACTCAAAAAGCTAACAACAAATATGATATACGACCAACCAACGAAAACCTTCACAATCCATGTTTTGAATTCACATTTGCATCTAGTTCACCAACCCCACGCTTATCATCAAATTCCGATTAAGTTGGATATCAAAAAAAGAAATATTACCTCCCGGGGTATCGGAAGCTGCGCCAGCTGCAGAAATCTACCGCTTTACAAATTGGTAAAGACGAGTGCAAAGTTTTGAAGTCAAAACTTAACATCGACGAGGAATTCCGATCCGTCCAGAACACCTAAAATTAAAATTGCGCACTGGCCTAGGGTTCTGTCACACTTTAAAGGAAAGCCATTCAGTTGAATAGAGTTAACTAACTCCAGTTGCCCCACACTAACCTTAACCAGAGTTTAAATCTAACCACGAATCTGGTTACATTATTTGTGCATTTATTAGTTTTAATTATTATAAAAACTTACATAATCTTTACGATTTTATATTATCGTCTTCCAAATAAAAATTTCTACAAAATTAGAATAATTTCTTTATTTAATTACATTCATTTTCTCATTCGTAACTAATATGAGATATCTTAGTTAACCTGAACTTGATGTAAAATTAAAGAAAATAAGTAAAGGAAATATTTTTAGATGACATTTTCAATATAAAGTACTAAAAATATTAATTATTAATTTCTCTTATTTTTTTATTATTAATTAATATTATGGTTGAAAAAATTCCTTATCAAATTAGGTATTTTGGTTTGCAATTCATCATGATATAAAATAAATAAACAAAAGATGGTGATTTAAAAAATATGATAATGAATATTTTTGAATATTAAATAAACAAACAATTGAATATTTTTTATTAAATTAAATTGAATAAGATGATCCTATTGGGCCGTACCGCTCGGTGCCCCTTTCCTTTTCGGGTTTTCTTTCATCTGAGGTTACGAAGAAATCTAGTTGATGTTCTTGCGGTTGCTTGATGTACCAACCGATTCTCCTTCTCTTTTCGTTGTCATTTTTTTTTTTAATTTGTTTGTAATCCGGTGCATCGATGTGGTTTTTTTTTTTTTTTCTAAAGAACTGTTCACCCGTATGGCAGGCTAGGTGTGCTTTTTTTTTTTTCAGATTGAATTTGTATTGAAGTAAACCAAGGAGTGCTGTTTTCAGATTCTGAATGGAAGGTGTTGTAGTAAGAAGAGTAATTCCTTCAGATAACAGCTGCTTGTTTAATGCAGTTGGGTATGTATGCTTCGATGGTTATCATTTCATTTGGGTATTTTTCAGTACGCATTATTTTCTATTTTCAATGATGTATTCCTGTTTTTGAAGGTATGTCATGGACCACGACAAAGCGAAGGCTCCAGGGCTTCGGCAGGTATGAACCATTTCAAGTTCTAATCTTTTCAAGAAGAGGTTCTCCGGAACATCAGTCGTGTTTTCACTCATCTGCAAACCTTCGTTTCTTTTATCGAACGTGAAATGGAGTGATTTTGAACCGTGAAGGTTATTGCTGCAACTGTTGCCAGTGATCTAGAGAAGTACTCTGAGGCCTTCCTTGGAAAGACTAATGAAGAATACATAGCGTGGATACTTAACCCCGAAAAGTGGGGAGGTTAGCGTAGATTTAGTCTCTTACATAGTTGATATGTTCTCATGTTTTTTTCTGTTTCTTTTAGTTGGCATGCCAGGGATAATATACCAGCTTATTACATGTTAAATATTCCTCCTATATACTTCACTATTTGGCCTGTGTGTGCTGCTACTAAGGATTCAGAAATATTTTCTGATCCCATTCTTCTCTGTATCACCTTACGTTCCTGAAACCATATATGTATGTTTTTTTGTACTCTGAAGGTGCTATTGAGTTATCCATATTAGCGGAGTACTATGGACGTGAAATTGCAGCTTATGATATTCAAACTACACGGTGTGATTTGTATGGGCAGGTCTTGAATTAAGTCTCTGTGTGTTTTTCGTAGATAATTCTTGATGCCATATCACTACTGATTCATTGGCTTTCGCTATTCAGGGAAAGAGCTTCAAGGAAAGAGTAATGCTGCTCTATGATGGAATTCACTATGATGCTTTGGCAGTAAGTTTCCTGTTTCACCTTACCAATCTTTTGCTCCTACTTTATGTGTCTAGATTCTTGTAGTTTTCGTGTTTCTTATGGGAATATGGATCTTAGATCTTATTGGTTAAGTAGCTATACTCTAGATCAAATGAAAGGTTTTTCATCCAGGACAAAAGTGTTAAAAATAATCTATTGTGCGAGTGCCTGAATAGATTTCACCATTTCAAGAGGCTCCAGAAGAATTTGACCAGACCATATTTCCGGTGCGAGATGATGGTACTGTTGGCCCTGTTGAACAACTAGTCCTTGATTTGGTCAAGGATCAGCATAGGTAATCCATGCTTTTCTCAGGCCATATAAATAACTTTGTCGGATCGCTTGAACAACGTTGATGGTGCCCCCCAATAACACCTACCTTGAGGAATAAGCATCAGGCTATATGATTTAGATCATATGGTAATTCTTTACACTATTTTCAGGAGGAGAAGTTACACAGACACCTCCAACTTCACCCTGCGGTGTGGCGTTTGCCAAATTGGAGTAATAGGACAAAAGGTTCCCATCACCCTCCTTTTCTTCCTCCATTTGTCAGTTTCAAAATTCCACAAGCACCATTTATGTCTTTTCATGTTTCAGGAAGCAGTGGAGCATGCAAAAGCAACAGGGCATGTGAACTTCCAAGAGTACAGATGAACTGAAGACCATCGAAAGTGTTCACTTATTTGTTGTTGTGACATTCATCCTCTGTTTACGTTCATAAACGCAAATCCTTGTCATTCATGCAAGCGAATTACACTTCCTAGCACTCTCTGAACAAGTGAAACTGAGTGCCTTTGGAAGAGACTTGTGCTGTTCTGCTGCACTTATTTTCTTTTGCAAGTATATCAAAAGTTCGTATGACATCCAAAACACACCTCACAAAAAAAAAAGCCAGGGGGAGTTGCTGCTACGTGTACCTTGGCAATTTACCAAGAAACAATGAAAAAGCAGGAGAGATTCGGGGAAAGAAAAAAATCTTGTATTTGAAAATTTGTCACCCAACACTTGCTGCAACAAGTATCCAGCAAGCTCGGGCAGAATGGTGAGGTGCCTAAGGAGAGATTTCAGCCGGAACAGTAGATGGCAGCATCAAGAATTCACGCATAATCAGGAATAACTCTTTTAAGGAATCTGATAGGTTGTGAATCTTCAGGAGCTAGTTCATCAAATGCGATGTAGTTCCGATCCTTGTCGTAAACATGGCAGACTGTGAGTATGGATCTCATCAACTTCCAGTTCCAGGTAGCTTCATTCAGGTACTGTTAAAGCATTAAGAAAACGAATTACTTTAGTCGGAAAATGCATAGAGAAAAAGCCTTTTTGCTGCAAACAGGTTTCTTATCACACATCCATGAAAATGTAAACTGAAAACCTCAACAATCATGCTATGTTCAGAACGGCTTTTGTGCACTAAAACACAAGAACAGACAGCCGTAAAAAGAAGGGAGTCAATGGACCTTTCCCCAGTTTTCTTGGATAGACTGATGAGCAGCTCTCAGGTTGTAGGATGGTATTCTGGGGGAGATGTGATGAGGAATGTGTACATTTATATCATGACAAAGAGTCTCTATCCTGCAACTCAGAATCAGAACAACATTCAGTTAATGATTTTCCCAAATCATATCATACAGCTTTTCAAGAAATTATGCAAGTCATGAACGAATGGTTTTCTATCTTTGTTCAAGAGGATACGTTCTAGCAGAAAAACTTCGTACTATTGATATAAATAAATAAGAAAACATTACCAGGCCGGATAGTCACAATGCACAGTTCCATTGAGCTGTGCTTGAGCAGCATTCCACTCATCCGAAGATTTAAAAGGTATATGAGGGGCTGTATGATGCACCATTGTGAAGGTACTCATCTGAAAATCACACAGAAAACATGCCATTTAACAGCCAATAGCATATCTAAAAATTCCTGAGAAGATATTTGAGGAATGCTTGGAAGTAATCCATTCTCAACTTCAGAAAAAAGCTGAGCTTCATTAAAAGATAAAGTTATTAAAGTTAAAAAACATGCACTGCATGGTTCACTTAAAAAGAAAGAATGAAGTACCCAGAAATGATACCCCAACCATGGCATTAACCAGAACTTAATCCATCCTGTTATCCCGGTATGGTAAATGATCAACGGCCAACCCACTGCCATGAAAGCAAATACACATGCCAAGCTAATCTTCACACGATTAACCTCATTTGGTCTGAACTTCTTCAAATCGAAATGCCATAACAACCTATTTAAAAACAGGGACATCAGACACAGGGTCACATTCAGGAAAAGCATCATAAAATACATTCCTTACCAGTGAGCTATAGACATCCATGGTCTAAATGGGCCATATCCAAAGATAATTGCCTTCCGAAGAAGAGGAGATGACTCGAATTCTTCTCTCTTCACAGGATTCCAGGCTGTGTCCTCGTACAACCTGCAAAGCAAGTGAGAGAAAGGTTATCAGGCATAACATCATCCATTGTTATGCACCATTACGGTAACACAGTGGAGAAGCAACCAAAAGATCAGAAGCAGCGGAGCAGGAAAATCAAAGAGAGCTCTTGCTTTGTCATATCTAAAGAACCAGTAATTCACTCTAGTTCCATTTTTACCATTTTCTTCTTGGTATTAAAATTTCACAAGAATTTCACCATCTCAAGCCTAACACTCTAGTTGATCCCAGTGTCATAAAGGTTCTAGCATACGCTTCTATACAAATTGATGCAAATGATCCATCTGTAAGTCAACAAGGAGTAGCAACAAAGTTTTCAGTAAGTAAAGTATGATGCATACATATTTGTTTTGGCATGATGCTTGTCATGCTTAAAACGCCATGGCTCATAGGGATAAATGAGTGGAAGAAAAGCCAGGGTTCCAATTATGTCTTCAACCAGTTTGTTGCGTGAAAAAGACTTGTGAGCACAGTCATGTCCTATGACAAAGAACTTCACACGGGAAACACTTTAAACCAAGAAAAAACTCAGGCTATAAGTGCATAACGGGAATAATGATTATCCAGTGTGTAATGTAACAAGATTCTTCAATAAGATCTTCTTTCATTTCCGGAACATTCTACTTTAAACCAAGAATTATGGCACTAACCCCAGTAACTGCAGTTCCGGTCCATGCCCAAGCTAGGGGAAGCAGATACCATGGTGCTTTAGCTATCGAAAAAATCCCAAGAGCATAGGAGGTCACAGATATCAATACAGATCTCCAGGCTTTCACATCATCAATCTCAAAGACCTTTCACAGAATTAGAGTTAGATGATGAATGTGGAATTGCTTCAGAGCGGATTGAAACACGCAACCAATCAAAATGAACCTTTTTGGGGAGTGTGTCGATTATATCTCTTAAGGTTACATTCTCTGGAAGGGGTTCTCCAATCTGCCGAAAGCCATATTCTTGACATAACTTCTTTCTATACTCTTCACTGTTTCTCTGCGAAGGGGCTAATGGAGTGGCAACAGCTTTCACAACTTTCTGCAGCCTGAATGATTGGAGAAGTTTCTGTTTTCTTCTCTTATTTGGTAAGCTTTCCAACTTCAAAGGGCAAGTGCCTGCGATCAAAACCAAAATGCAACATCATCATACTACACAAGCAAGACAGGTTGGCAATTACAGACGTTTTTCTTTCGACAATGACACATCCACTCATCACTTAAAATAGAATTCACTGATAAAACACAAACCACCAAGCTCTGAACTCAGCGTTCATGGCCTTAGACCTAGCACCGCTGTCAAGTCTTCAAATCAAAACATGAGCAATTTCATACCAGTTGGTTCAAATTTTACTCTTCACAACCATTTTGTAACGAGAATGAGAAAAAAACCGAAGATGCCCAACAAAGAAAATGAAGCTGAACTGCTTACTCAGAGTGAAAACCCTGCATCCCTCAGTCCGCCTATTCTGGGGTCCCTGAAAACACCGCAAACACCATATAAACAACCATTTTCCAACAAGGCAATGCCGCTAAAAAAACGATCAGGAGACGAAGGGGAAGCTCCTTGCCAGGAACAGGAAACTCGATTCTGCGACTCTACAAGCCATGGCTACCAGAACGAAAAAAACCCAAATCACTGTCGTCACTATTATCCTCAAAACTCCCTCCGGCGTCAACTGGGCAATCCAATTCGATTAAATTTGCTCATTTGCCATGGAATTTTAACAGGAACAATTCTTCCTAACAAAAACAGAAACAAAAAATGGTTGGATAGTTGGATGCCATGCCCATGCTATGGCCACTCGGCAGCCGCATATCCACGGTGGAAGTATGTGGACAATATTTCTCGGGGACGAAGTGGCACTCAGCTTCGGCAATATCGCAACCATTTTTCAAATTTATTTTTCATATTTTTGTATTATACCTCTTAAAACTAAAGATACTGTGTGTAAAATGTAAAATGAGCTAATCTGAATCACATTAGAAAAGATTAAATTAAAATTGATTATTAATAATTTATAATTGATTATATATTCAATTATTTTATTTTCATTTTTAAATGAGACTTAGATGCATTTATGTTTAACATTCTTCAATTTCCTTTGGTGATTATAGCAGCCCTTGGTGATCATAATTGACTTACAATTGAATAAAAAATTATTTTTTATTTAAAACATTTTGAATTTAATCAAATTCTTATTATGAACAAAATGGATTTAATAATCAAGATTTTTAAAACACTGATTAAAATACTGACTATTTAGACACCACACTTTTTCTTGTTTTCTTTTTTTACAAAAATATGGGGGCATAATGAGCACTCTCATTACAACCCAATCACAACTGTCTGAGTACAGACTCAAGTTGCAGTTGAAGCCGCGTGTGGTAATGAGGGGTTTCCGAAAGGGCACATGGGATTGCATGTGCCAAATTAAGGCCACAAACGGGTGCCCATCCCACATGACTGAGGCTGCTTCTCCTCTCTGTATGTTTCTTTTCGAACACAAGGGGCCGACGCCCGGTAATGATGTGCTCTAGTTGTGGTTATCGTTAAAATTAAGAATCCGATGAATCTAAATACATAATAAATATAAATTATATTAAAAAAATTTAACTCAATCAATTACTAATAATTCATAATCTTTTATGAAACTTGAAGATGGTGGTTTTTCATGGAGCTCTGGATCATTGGCCCCCGTTTTGAAAGCGTTATGCACAGTTTACAGATATGGCGTATTTTCGTTTTATTGAGTTGCTTGCTTAAGGAAGGGGATCTGTCATAATACAAGTGGAACAAGGCCTGCCAGAGGTGTGTATCTATCATTCACATGCGATGCTGCTTCTGTACCTCAAGAACACTTGCGCTGCTCCATAATGAGCTAAAGCTCCCATCACCACAAACACATGGAAGATCTGATGGCTATGGCCGGTGAGATCGAACCACCCGGGCTTCCATCTCTCTGGTATTCGCAACACATAGAAAGTAGCACCAGTCAAGTAGGAAACCGCCATGGCAGATTCATATGCCAAGACGATGTTTCTGTGGGGATCATGCCATTGGAGTACCAGGGCGTGGATTCCAGGGATCAGGCCGAACAGTCCCATGGATACGAAGAGCGAGGCGCGGAACCAGCGATACTTGCTGGTGGAAAAGCATGGGGAGAGCAAGGTGATGATGGTGAAAAAACCCAGAACTGTGATGCCTGTGAGATAGGTGATCTGCCAATGAGGGGTGCATTGGAAGATGTAGTATATGGGAGGGAAGAAGGAGGTGATTATCATGACTGTGATTCCGAGATAATCGAATTGGAGAAGCTGGAGATTCAGTTTCTGGGAGTGGCAACAGAAGAGATGGCAGACACTGCTTGTGAGGAGACAGAACATGGAGCCAGCGAGGAAGATGTAGAAAGGCCAGGTTGTTGGATCAGTGGAGTTCATGTCCATTTCCAAGCTTTGTTCCTTCAGTTTCACCTGTCCCTGTGCCAGAGCGTTAAGATTTCAAAGCACCATCTGGGGACAAGTGTGGAGCAAGACAATTGAAGAAGAAGAATATGCCAACCAGAGAAAAATCCTTGGAGATGTTGGCTTCTGCACTCGATGGAAAATGCCTGAAGCGGAGAACGCAAAGAAATTCGTCAATACGAACACAACCATTGCTGAAAACCATTCCAGGAAACAGGAGGGTGTTCTAACAGAAGAGCTTGTTACACCAAAAGCTTCGATTCTACTATGAACATAAAGCATTTGTTGAGTCCACAATTAGATCAGGTGAATGGAATATGCCTTCAGAGATTCAACTGAATTGAAAAGTGCAGTTATCATGAAATCTATTCCATTACGAACTTGGATGAATCTCCCCGGAAATAGACACACCCACGTTGCTAATGGCAGATCTAGTCCAAATCTCGAATTCGAAATGCGGAATGCGAAAATCTCAGCACAAAAGATTCTGGGAGAATACGGAATGAACCATACCCAGTAATGATTGTGATGAAATCCGCCATTTGAGGCACGCTCACGAGATGGGCAATTGTCAATCCCACGAACACCAAAAAACCCAGAAAATGCCTGCAAACAATCAACTATAATAACCCAACTGCAGCATAGAAACAACAAATTCAAAAAAGAAAAAAAGAAGAACGGAAGCAAAGCATACGTCCAAACGTTGAGCGTCTCATTGTGCCATCGGAATAAGCTGAAGAAGGCTTCTTTGATGGGCCAATCAACCCTGTAATACTTCAATATATACTCATTATCCTTCATATAATCCGGCAACTCGTTGAAGGACAAAAGTGGGTATTTCTCAACTCCCTTCTTCCTCCCATTACCCTTCTTCTCGCTGCAGCAAAATTCTTCCTGGTTCTTCTTCTTCTCATCCATACCCACAAACCTGTTTCTCTTCAGCACACACCCTCTCCGTCTCTCCATCTCCCTGCAATGCTTTACTTAAATACGCAAAGCAAAGACCCTCCTATCCCTTCTTCGAGATAGCAGCAGCTTCCGCTGCCAAACCAACAACCACCCTTGAGGAAAATGAAGAGGGCAAGGACCAGCTGCCCCCAACATACCGCATTTATAGAGCAACTAGTCAAGCAAAAGCGGCTGTCGCAATGAAATCAAATCATATAACATGTATTTAAATCTAATTTGCTTGCTACTTTCCTTGTTAGGTCAACTGTAAATCCTCCCTCCTTTCAGCCTTCCAGTTTCAATTTCATACTCCACAACCTTCATAAAACAGTGTTTTATAATTAAAAACATTCCAGATGATCACTTAACTTGAGGTTGAATACCTAATACACATTAATTAATACGACACTGTGTAAATACGTAATAAATTACTATAGCAATACGATAGTCATGAATATTAAAATAATTTAAATTTACAATAATACTTTTTATATTTTTAATATATCATGTCATGTATTGTACGTTATAATTAGAGTATTTTTGTAATACGTGTAGCGTAGATTGAGAGGATTATCAAGAATTAATTAAAAATAATAAATAATATTAGATTTTATCGTGTTAGAATATAAACCATTTCTTTTTAATAATATAATTTCTTTTTAAAAAAAATTTAAATGCCAAAAACGTTCTAATCAGACCTTTACATAAATATTATAACATACAGACCAATCAATCAAATGTCAAAAATTTGTAAAATTAAATATCGTTCTCCATCTTAAATATTAAATATCAAATATACAAATAATAAAAATTATCTTTATTTCTTATAATACATTCATAATGATTTCAATTCAATTATATTTATATTTTAAAAAACTGAATTTAAAGAATATACGAAAATAGCTTGGGATTTATTGTGTGTAAATGAATGCACTACTATTTTTGGATATTTGAAAAATGTGTGGCTCAAAAGTGGCACAGCTGTACCGAGGGGCCATCACCGATCAGGACCCAATGTGCGTTCTTGTGGACAGCATATTCCCTGAGCTCTTGCATTAATATTAATTTTATTATTCTTTTAATCAGAGGTAAATTTAATTATTTCTAAACAATATCGTAATAATCCAATAGATTAGATGAGCACATATAAAGTCTAAGTACATAAGAGGTATAAATTACATTTCAAAAATATAAAAACCAATTGATTACTAGTAATATATAATTTATTGCATACATGAATATATCATATTAATATATTAATATTAAATTATTTATTTTAATAAAAAAATAAAAAATATTATGACTATTAAGATGTGTTTTAGAAAAATTTTATAACCTATTTTTATTTTTGGAAAAGTAAAAATAATTTTAATCCAGAATAACACTTATTTTTATTTCTACTTTTAATAAAAATATTTTTGGTATTACCTTTAAAAATAGTTTTTGAAAAAGTAGAGATGGGCTATTTTTGTATTCTATTTCTATTTTTCAATATAAATTCATAAAAAAATTTATACTTCTAGAACACCCATTTTTACTTCTATTTTTATAAACTATTTTTCTTTTTACTTTTTATTTTTCAAAAATAAAAATAAGTTCTAAAAATTTTCTAGAACATACCTTTAGTCTCCAATATTGGGCGAATTTTAGGGTAAAGAGAGAAGATGTCGGTGGTTGCATATCAATTCATCCCACATCGACTGCAAGATTTGTTCTTAAATAAAACAAGTGCCCATGTCCCTCACCCCAAGACCAGAAAAATAAATAGCTGTCTCATTTAAGTGTATACACCCAAAATGAAATAAAATGCAACTGGCTCATTGTGAAATACCCATCTTTTCACGTTGTGGATTGCTTCAATGTCATATTCTTTAGCAACTTGCTCTGTTCTCAAGGTTTGATTTGGATGGTTTTTTCAAGGCTTGAGAATTGGAGTGATTTTGGAGAATACTTTCTCATTTTTTGTGTATTTGAAAAAATAATCACACTCATTTTATGTGTGTATGAAAAAAATCAATATTAGAAGTAGTGTAATATACTTTTATTTATATCATGCAGAAAATAATAATAATAATAATAAATTTCAATATTTACTATATACAATCATTATGAATGTGAAGGCTTCCCTATTCTTACAATAACAAGACTTCTCAATTCGAATTCAATGTTTTAAAAACAAGTTTTAACTCATTTTTTGATTTATTAATATATTTGAATTAAATTCTTTTTATAATGAATTGAATTGAGTATATTAACTTTTAATAATGTTTAATTATATTTATTATAAAAATTAAAATTAAAATTAAAATCTTCATCTACTTTCCAATTTTAAAATATTGACGAAAATTATGAGTTTCCATTGAAAATAATCTAATTACCAATTAAAAAATCCATATTTTAAAACACTTCACGACAACTGCAACATGGAGCCCCGGTCCGAATTCTGTTGAGTATATGCGTCGCACGTGAGGCCACGTGATGGTTTTCCCTTCCGTTTGACGGACGGGTTTTGTAGGGAAATGGATCGGGCGCGGACGGTGAAACAGAACTCTCAAGGGGATTTGATCGTTTGTGATGTATGAAGTAAATGGCTTCTGATGTCTTGCGCGCCGTAGCGGCGACTGCGGCTGCACTCGTTGGTGGAACATTTGCCGTCGGATTCATGGCCTCATCCATTTCTGAACGGGTTAACCAACACCACAAGGTATGAAATTCATGTAGTGGGGCGGTTGGGTTGAAAGGAATAAGCAGAACGAAGTAGCAGGTGCTGAAGGGTTTTAACATTTTGATCACCTTTTAAAAGGGTAGAGTGTATTTCCTTCCATTTTGCACCGAATGGTGTCTTCTATAAACGAGCTTTGGGTCTTTTTGTTGATGTGCTCGGAATCGTGCAACCGCAGATGTTGTTAACTTGTATTACAGAAAAAGCATGGTGAGCCCTGCAATAAGTGTCAAGCTATTGGTTACTACAAGTGCAAGTTGTGCAATGGCAATGGGAGTATACGCTGGTCTCCTCTCTATGATCCCATTTTCATACACCCCTGCGTTTGTCCGACTTGTGATGGATTCAAGTAAGTGATTTTTGAGTTGAACTTCTTGAAAAGAGATGAGGCAATAAAGGAGTCGTTTGATGGTGTTTGCTGTTTTGGTTTCTTGCAGGGTTCAACGTTGTCTTAACTGCTTGGGATGCGGTCTGGTTTCATAAGCATATGAAAATCGTTCACCTTGACATCATAAGATGATTTATCAAGTTGTGTATGGTGCTTTTAAGCGAATTGTTCAATAGAAGAACGTTTTGTGTATCCAACTCTACTGATAGATACGCTATTTATAGCGAGATGGTGTCAAAAATGTCTTCTTGGTGCCGCTTGTGGATGATTATACTGATGCATCGTCTTAGTGGGTGGTCAAGCATTCTTCTGTCGCCAACTGCCCTCACAACTCTTGAGGCTTGATTACAGCACGAGTTCACAATCAGGAGAAAAGATGAACCACAGAAATCGAAAATCTTTAGCTTCACATTTCTTTATTGTGAAATTGCCCCTCTACGTGGGAGTTTGCGTGTACCTACTGCGTACATCGATCAAGGATACAAAGGAAAAGAGAAGGTAGCGTCATCTAACCGATGGCTGTCGCCATAATCACCGGAGCTCAGCCGCTGCAGTTTCTACCCATCTCTAACTTCGAGGGAAGCCCACGTCTTTCTCGCCAGCCTCGGCTCCGGTCACCTCTCGGGATCTCTCCAGCGAGAATCAGAGCTACCGTCGGTGTTGCGCTGAACTCTGTAATTCCTTTTAAATCTACCTTCTTTAGTGCCTTGTATGTTTTGGATTTTAGAATTTTTTTTCTTACTCTCTACTCAAATTCTTACGTTTGATGGCTGATTTGCTGATTTTTTTTATTTCATCTTTTTGGTCATCAGGAGGAATCTGCAATTCAATCAACGCAGGATCTGAGCAGTGAATTGTTCTCTTGCCCAGTTTGCTATGAACCACTATTGCGAAAAGGGCCTAGTGGGTTCAACTTGTACGTCTAAATTGATCTGCATGCTTTACCTTGATGGGTGTATTAAGAGTGTTTGGAAGTTGTAGTCTTTGTTAGCGTTACTTCGTATAAATTTGTTTGCTTGTTTGAGTTTTAAGTTTGGAAGAAAGTACTTTCAGCCCTGTGAAACGCATAGTCTGGTATGATGAGTTTAGTTATTGAAGTTCAATGTTGGCAGGGAAGCGATATATCGATCTGGATTCAAGTGCTTGAAGTGCAATAAGACTTATACCAGCAAGAACACCTATCTTGATCTCACGATCACCTCTGGGACGAAGGAATACACTGAGTTTATACCTGCAAGCACCGAGCTTTTCAGGTATTCTACTCCCGTTTTCTAAAATGGAGATAGAAAATCTGCATTGCAGAACAGAACTTTTCTGTTTTATTAAAATCCTGCTGTTGATCGAGGTCCTTTTTTATTTTTTCAGAAGCCCATTGGTATCATTTCTCTATGAGAGAGGATGGCGCCAAAACTTCAACCGTAGTGGTTTCCCTGGACTTCAGGAAGAGGTCAAGATTTTTCCTCCCCATCATTTGTTAATAAATTTTAATGATGCATCTGAAAAAGGAAATTGGCAAACCAATAAGTATTAGCTTATGTGGGTCTAGTGTGAAATCCTTTTTGATGTTTAGTTAGACTCTGCTTGAGCCCTGCTTCTGCTGAGAATCACTTGATCTCCAAAGGACACTTCTTTTCCCAGCCCTTAAGAATGAGCTAAACAAAAGTTATAGGTGTATTAAACTTCAACAAAATCAAGATTTGTAACAAATACAGTGAGTTGCATGATGCCAATTTTTATAACATGGGGAATATGTTGGTCAAATGAACTGATATGACTCCATGCAGTTCAAAATGGCCCAAGAATACCTCAACCCGGCTGCAGGTGGAGTCCTTGTAGATGTGAGTTGTGGAAGTGGTTTATTTTCCCGAGAGTTTGCCAAGTCAGGGATCTATTCAAAAGTCATTGCGCTTGATTTCTCGGAAAACATGCTTCGCCAATGTTACACCTTTGTTAAAACTGATGATGGCATCTTGGACTCGTGAGTGTTCATTGCTTCTCAGTTTCTCTTCATAACTGGATTTTTCCTTCTCCTTTGGAAATACATTTATGAAACTCATTCTTGTTTCTGAAAGCAGCAACTTTGCCCTCGTCCGAGCTGATGTTTCCAGGCTTCCCTTCTTCTCTGGTTCCGTTGATGGTGTTCATGCTGGTGCAGCCTTGCATTGTTGGCCTTCTCCATCAAATGCTGTATGTTTCTAGCTGACTGAAAAAATCATTTCAACACATGAAGTTCTCAGATATGCTCCATGGCACATTATCTGTAAATCGTATCTGACATGAAATTTTACCTAATCTATTTCTACTCGCATTTGTAAATAGGTTGCTGAAATCAACCGAATATTAAGAAGTGGTGGAATTTTTGTGGGCACTACTTTCCTCCGAGCTGGGTCTGCTCCTGATTGGCTAAGGCCTTTGCAACAGGTTCTCCCATTTACCAGTGTGGATCAAAGGACACAGGCCTTTTTTTGAAGCATGCTTTGCATTCTGATTCTTGAATTTCATCATCTTTGTTGTTAGGGGATGCCGAGAAGCTACAACTATTTGACAGCTGAGGAAATAGAGGACTTGATCAGCTCATGTGGTCTCATAAACTATGAGAAGAAAATCCAGAAATCCTTCATCATGTTTTCTGCACAGAAGCCATGAATTTTTCTGCGCAGCCAGCTCCTCCTATTCACACCTCACAACATCAGAATTTCCATAGCCACAGGTATGAAGTATGGCGTTGTTTCACTCTCATATGCTTTAGAGGTCCCTGTCAGACTGTAGAAACCAGGAGGCATGGCCTGCCTGTGAAGATGGTTGTAGAGGTATACCAATGCAGTTCACTGCTCACCACCCACATGTACCAGCAACCTCAAACTGTTAATACCTCTCAAGATTTGCTGAATACAGAGACAGCACACCACTGGTCCCAACGGTGTGTTTAAAGAATAAAGCACAAAGCAGTGACTTCCTAATGACCTTTTTAGATCTATCTACCAAACACACTTTCATCTAAACCTTCTAATAAAGGTTTATATACACAACAATAATTCAAGTCCTTGGAAATACATCTACCCTACCAAACCGGGCCTTAAAGCTTTGTTAGTACAGTTTTTACCTTCCCAAATGTTCTGGAATAGAAAAGGCATGAGCCACTGCTGGTACTTTTGCTCAAACCAAGCTGCCTTTGTGTGTTGTGGCGTGATTGGTCGTAAGAGACAGAGGGCCCTTCCACTCGTACCAATTCACCAAAAATCTAATCACTTCCATCTGCTGATTTTGAGAGGTCCAGAAGTGGACTTATTTTCTCTACGCTGTTTGTGACTAAGGGATTTATTATACAAACAAAAAAGAAAACAAAATCAGCCCTTCACTTGAGCATTCGTCTGCTGCTGTGCCTGGGCCTGACCTTTATGTGGGAGCTTCGCTGCAATGGCCCTTAGCTCGTCTGCAATGTCGGTGAAACTCGGCCGCTCTGATGGCTCTGATGACCAACACCGCTCCATTAGAGCCCTCCAATCCGGGTCGCATGACTCGGGCACCGGAGGCCGCAATGTGTTGCTTACAATGCCACCTTGTGGGAAAAAGGAGAGATATTAAAGTCTCAAGCCACAGAACATGGAGAGAAGAAGCAGCAAAATACGCATACCGATGATGGCTCCATAATGCAGGTCTGCGTAAGGTTCATTGCCGGTGAGAAGCTCCCACATCACGATGCCGTACGAGAACACATCCACCTGGAGATATGTAACAAATTATACCACAGAACACAGTCACATAAACATGATGGACATTGTGGCATATATGGAAGCCCAGTTCTCTACTGTATTATGCTTGGACAATGAAAACATGAACAACGTGGAAGGACGAAAACCTTCTCAGAGACAAGGCTACTGCTCCCATTGAGAAGCTCAGGTGCCATCCATGGAAGTGTTCCCCTCACACCACCAGATATTAGGGTTTGGCATTTCAATTTCGAGAGGCCCAAGTCACCAACCTACAGAGAAGCAAAAATGGCTATACAGCTCAACCAGCCCGTTGTTCACAAACTTCACTAAACCAAGTTCGATACAACAATTAAAATTAGGCAAAATAACACTGAAACATTTCAACTGATAATAATATATGAAGCCAGAGAGCATCCAATCGCCTACCTTGCAAATTGGTCGATGAGGATCCCGGAGATTTACCAACAAGTTGTCACTTTTTAAGTCAAAATGAACAATGTTCTTTCCATGCAAGTACTCCATCCCAAAGGCAACATCCATGGCAATTAAAAGCCGCTTTCGCTTATCAAGAATCCTGGTAATGATGTGTTATCTAAGAAACGGACTCAGGAAAATAAATGAACTTGGAAAAAAAAATGAAATGTACAGGATCAAATGCATGCTCAAATTAAAAGCTCTACTTCCCTACACATCATGAGATGAAAGCTGGTCAAAGAAACAGTAACTGCAGTCGAATCAAGATGAAGCCTAGCATAGTATAACACTAGTAGTGCCTTTACCTCTCATTCCTCTGGAGAGCATTTCTAAGGGAACCATTCACCATGAACTCAGTAACCGTTGCCACTGAACCATCAAGCCCATCAAGAACGACCCCATAAAAAGAAACGACATTAGGGTGGTGCAAGTCAGCTAGCTTGATTGCCTCGTTCCAGAAATCATCTCTCTAATAAGTGAATAAGAGAGAATAGTTACGGCAAAAGCACTGATGAGAAAATCAAATCAAATTCACAAACCATGCGATCTTGCTCTGAAGGTTTCCCAGGAAAACACCTATCATTGATTCGTTTGATTGCAACATCAGAGCCTCTCCACTTTCCATGAAATACAGTACCAAATGTGCCTGAACCCAATTCCCGCAGCTCTTCCAGGTCACTGTTTTTAATGATCTGAGCATGTGGTAATTACATGAGTTGGTCAGGTAAGAAATTTTATTTCTGGGATTCTTAGCTATACAAAAACAGAAAAAAAAATACCTGCAGTCGGCCAATTCCAGAAGCAGGGAAGCCGAAATTTATCTTTTCTGGGATTTTTGTCTTTATATCCTGAAAACGTCCCAGAACCAAGTGAGCACCGTCAATATGCGAATTTTAAAAACTAAGAGGCAGAAAACTCAAATAGACATCCTGCTGCCAATGAAAGCATATAGATCATCAACCTCATATCTGTCTCTCTGTTGCATTTCTGCATTAAGAGGTTTAGCATCGCCACTCTGTTGACTTATTGTTGGAGAAGCAATCTTGGTTTGCACAGGTACATCTGACACAAGACTAGGAGGATTAATAACAGATGCATCCGCACCCTCGGCAACAGTCTGATGTTCTTGTATTTGTTCCTCTGTAAAAAATTTACAGAGGACTATAAATTCCATAAGAAACAAATATAAATTTGTGGGTTTATGCAATTGCAATACCCTGATCTTGAATAAATGTATCAGCATCCAGAGGATTCTCAGCACGGTTGCTAGAGCAGTTCACGCCAGTTGTTTCACCACCATTCAGAAAATGACTGTCAATAATTTTTTCTTTCTGCCCTGTATGGTCCCTTCTTATTGAAATTTTGGAAGGCTTAGGAGGGGGAAATGGCATGTCAGACTTCATGCTCCAAAGATCCTGATTGACAAACTGCGATTTTGAAATATCTGAGATGTCTCCAGCACCAGACAAGGGTAACGTTGACCCAGCATGCCCTACAGAGTTATCAATACCATTACTGGGATGCAAAGTATGAGTTCCAACCACTGCACATGGATACAAATTGGCATTGCCTGACGGAAAACCATCTGCGGTTTCATACAGTTCACTAGTTGGAAGGTAATAAGAACCAGGAACATCTAACCCAGCATTCTGTTTAGGTTTACATTCCAGAGCCTCTTCTTTTATAGGATCACCAGTGGCCTATTAAGTTCATTGGAATAAAAAGATTCAGCAGGCCTCATCTTCCAATTCTCCAAGCTTCCATCAATTTGTATCAATTGATCGATTGCTGAACTGGCATCATCCGTGACATTTGTGGCAGTGGCATTAACAGGATATTGTTTTTCAGGAAGAGGAAAATCTCTTGCCTGCTGAGGAATGGCGGTGGAAGCTGCATCATTACATAGTGGTGGAATGATCATTGCATCCTTTGAGGTCTGAATATTAGTTGCAACCGCTGGAATCTGGAAGACTTGACCAGTGGAAGAGCCAACTGTCGATGTGCCACATGGGTACTGAAGAGCGTTGGGAGTCATTATGCCATGCTTAAGTGCGACCCTGGAAAGTTCAGAGTTTTCCACCTTCTGAGTAGACATTTTATCATCTACATACTGCGGGCGAACATTTGCATTGATATTACTAGATTCTGGTTCCATATTATTCAACATCCTTAATCTACTGTCACCTGTTGGGTTCTGAGCAATGTCAGCAACAGTTTTAGTCACTGCAGGTAACATCACCGGTCGTGCCTGATCGTCAATGTGGAGGCTGCGGTAAGCTGATCTAAGGTCTTCTGCACTACTAGAAAGGCTTTCTTTTGAGTTGTCAGCTACTGTGTCGGAATGGGCATGTGGCAGTGTTTTTTGACACATAAGGCAATCCTTGAATCTGAGGATTTTTTCAGTGTACACCCCTTGCTGTGGATCAGCCACCATAATCTGCTCTGGATGTTGAACCTGATTATATACTCTCCCAGGCACTGTCACCGGTATCATACTCATATTTGGATTGTATATGTGCTCAGGAGGTAGTTGTGAAACCCGATGCATTAACATACTTTCTTGGGGATAATGCTCCATCTGAGCCGACTGTGGTTGAACAAAAGCAGAAACTGGGCCAACCTTCGTGTTCATAAAAGAAGGATCCATGGTCATGTGTAAAGTAGGAGAAGGCTGCTGAGGAGCAGTCCCCATAGGAGTAGGAAATTGAGCAAAAACAGGAGTTAAAACTTGTGCAGGATAACCAACTTGAGAAGGAATTGGAACATAATTACTTCGAGCTAAACTCCCTGGGAAAGGATCTATAAAAGGAGGTAGTGACTGAGTCACATTAAACGATGCAGATGTCTCAGCCAATTGCCCAGAAATGGGCACATTTTTGTTGGAGGTAGTAGTCTGTGGAGCAGGAGCATCAAAATTTAGTAAAGAACTAGGATCACCAGAAGAAACTCTTGGTTTCATATCAGGACACTTGGGCAAAATATTGCTGGTCATGGGAAGGCCATTAGCTTCCACAGAACCATCAGCAATGTCGTTTCCACTAGTATCTGAATTCTGAGCAGAAACTGTGCTCTCGATGCTCTCCTTCCGTGCAATGCATGTCCCTCGACTATATCCATCCATTAACCCATTCACAGCTTCAACATACTTCTGTCCACTATTTTGTACATCCTCAATATGCATCAGAGAAACAGTCTCAAGCTCTGAAGGTAAAAACAGAAATATCCTCAGCTTAGCAGACTCATCCAGAGAAGTCTCAGCAAACCTTCTATATTCATCCATCATATTCTCAAGATCATCAGCGCAAGAAATAGAAACCAGCGCATCAAGGTCCTCATCCGGCAACTGATACTTGACCACCACATTCGGTAAGTACATATCCACTAATTTCTGCACAAATTCAGAGAATGTAACATCCTTCCTAAAACTAATTATCCTAGTTTGCCCACCTACATATCTCAAAGCTCCATCACTCGGGCGTGGCAATATTTTGCCACCAAAACTACACAAAAACTTGACCTTCATACCAGAATCAGAATCGCCACCTCCAGCTTCACTAGTTTGATCAGAAGAACCGGATGCTCCCACCTTCATTCCATGCTGCGAAGAGTTGGCATATCCACACGACGAACTAACAACTGGAGCAGCACCGATAGCAACTTGCTTAGGCTGAGGAGCAACAATATGCTGCACCCACCCAGTAACCGCAGGGATGGCGCTATTAAACCCAAAGGCACAAATCCAGGATCGGAAACTGTTGTGGTATAATAGACAGCCGGCATTGCACCGGGACTACCCCCAATATCAGCCGGTGGGCCTGCATAGTAACCATCGATGCCTCGCCCTGATGAAGGCACGGGACCAATTCGAGACTCATCAATCACATTTCTCACAACATTTACCGGACGCAAATCTTGAGGTACAGAGTTTTGATCGAAGTTCATCACTGATTGTAACAATCCCAAGTAACACGCAGGATTATTTCTACCTGAAACGCATGGCAGATCTGTCAACCACCTACAATGACACGGTTTCTCGTTCCGAAAAGAATTGCCTTACACAAAACAAAACAAAAAAATCACCTTATTTTCTCAAACAGCACGGGGAGGCTTTGATCAGAAAACTGGCGCAATGGGCTTCTCCAAAAACCCTTCCTGTTCTCCCTTCTTCAGTAAACTCCGCTCGCACACCTCTTAATCATGAAAATGCGCGATCCTAGGAACGAAAAATGCAAACCCATTCCTCTGTCAGGCGTTCCGGTGGCATATTTGAGTTTCCCTTCAACAGGAAACCAACAAACCCAGGGGAAGGCAAGCAAGAAAAGAGGTCGCTTTCAATCTGCGAATTCTGCCAAGGTCAGCTGTAAAAGGCATTCAATTCGCCAAGATAGTTGTAAAATGGGGAATTTCTGCAAAACAATACTCATTTCCCGGAAGCAAGGCGTAGATCGGGAGGGCCCAATTGGGGTACGTGGAATGCCACTCGGCTGCACATGGAAGCAAGATATCACATCCAGAAGATTCCAATTTCTTCTACCGTGAGTTCTCTTCCTTCCTCCTCATTTGCCCTAATTAAACCCCATTTATGCCACTTAATTTCAATTTGCATTTTTTAATAGAATAAGAAATAGTATATGTTTGGAATTAATTTTTAGAAATGATTATTGTAGAATTGATTCATGTTTGTGATGTAAAGAAACGAGTATCAATTTTTATAATTAAATAATATATTTACTTATGTTAATTATTAATCATAACTATATTTATATTATTACTATAATATAAATATTTGTATTAAAATTATAATACAAGGAAAAGTGTATCGATTACATTATTAAAATGTAATAAATAATTTATTTAAAAAATATACATTGATTGTATTTTTTATAAAGAATAAGTATAATTCTAAATTCATATAGAGAAATCAGTATTCTATATTTTTATGAGAAGTAAAATGATTCTAAAAAAATATTTTTTGTAAAATAAAATTTAATATATATTGAAAATGATAATAAAATTGTTTTACGAAAATGGAATTGATTTCCAAACTTAACTTATATATGATATCCAACTTAAACTATAATCTCAAACTGATGAGATTTCCCTCCTGCTCGTGTTATGTATGAGCATTTACACGTTTCGAAGTGTTGACACAGCGGTGGGATACAGTACATAGCAACGGAAGAATCTCGTTGAAACACACAGATTGTCGAAAAGGTCGACCTGCAGCTGCAATGCTTGGTGCTCACCAGGGCAGGAAGAGATGCAGCAGCAGGAGCAGCTCTGACTTTCAGTCACCTTGGTTGGTTTTGTGCCTGTTGAAACTTGAATGATTCTTCCCTCATAGATAGCGCTCATCGCCCGCTTTGTCACCTCCCACGCTACTTTTGACAACAGAAGCAGAAGCTGGCAGAGATTAGTTCTCAAATAATGAAATCAGGAGAGGATCTTGAATCCTACTACTACAACCTCTTGCGCTTGCTTTTCTGAGAAGATGAAGACGAGGGGTTGCTGTGCCAATTGCGTTTACGTTGGTTGATGAACCAGTTGTTTATCTGCTTCAGTTGCAGCCCTGTTTCCTGAACCAATCTTGCCTTGTCTTCCTCCTACACACCAGTTACAATATGATGATGAACCAGATGAGTTAGATCCAAGCAAGTGCTTACTGTTGGATACGGCCATTTGGAGTGAGCTTGCCACCAGGCTTTCAACACAGAGGTGGTGTCTCCGGGGAGCTTTCCGGCTCTCCGTTTCCGAAGAATTTCTTCTCTAATATCCGCAATCTTGTCTTTGTAACCCTGCTTAAGCTCATGCTTCAATTCCTGCCTCACTCGCTCCATCAGAGTTCTCTCTGACTCGGTAGGAACCAGAGGACCAAATCCCATGTTGTCCCTCCTTCAAGACTTGCGTCAAACAGACTGTTTTCACTTTCAACTTGCTCCTCATCATCATCAGACATTGTTGCTCCTGTGCCTTCTCCTGGTGCCACCCCTGTTCGATACAAAAAACCATCGAAATAAGGTTGCAGAAATGAAATCAATATTTTGCAGACTAGCTTGTTACAGAACCTGTCAAACTTTGCAAAGATTGCTCAAGCTCCCAACAAGCCATCACTGCTTCCATGGCGTGTACCCGAACATGCTGCTGAAGCTGTTCTTTGAACGATGACAGCAACAGAACATAATGCGTCTACACAAAAAAAAAAGTCACAGAAAACAGATTCCATTTAATACTGGATTGGCAGTCACGATTCCATTAGAAATCTCAATCCCATGTTCAAGAGCTCGATTCAAATAAACCCATCTCGATTAATCGTAAGACCCAAGTGAAATAATCGATTTTAGCGCACCATGAATTGATCGAGGTCCTTTTGATCAAGGGGTGGCCCGAGAAGGGGATACTTAGCGAGGACTTGGTGCGACTGCGCGAGCTGGGCATCTATTCTGGGCAACTGGTCCACCGGCGTCGCGATTCGGAGGCAGGCCACGTGAGCCGACAGCAGCTCCTCGTAGAGTGGGTGATTCAGGACATCCGCCTTGCACTTATCTCTCTCCCAGTTGCCGCCATCGTGATGATCATTACTGCTTTTAGAAGTAGAGGTCGGGCTCTGGGTCGACGGGAGCCACTGGGTGTTGTTGACCCAGGTCGACGGCTGCGGTTTATCATCGTCGGGGTGATCGAAAAGGGTCGGCGGCGGCGCCGAGTGGTGGCTGAATGATATTTCCTGCGGTTGATTCTGGGTATGGAAAGTCTGGGGATATGGCTCTTGAAACGCCATGGAACTTCGATGAGCTCAATCCCAAGCTCTGACCTTGTACACATATACCTGTTTCTGTTTATAGTTTGGGCAGCCACAGCGGAAATAGAAAGCTGGGGACCCCACCCAATTAATGCCAACCCATTCATCCTCAGCCCGAGTACATATATAGTAACTCACAATTTTTACCATATTTAGGATACATTGACCATGGTACTAAATAAATAATCGTCGCGTCAAATAAACTAACATAGAGAAATCTAACAAATTATTTTTTTGGAGTATAATATATATATTTTATATGGAAAAATAAATATTATTTATATATTTGATTGATTAATATCATGTTATGTTAGTTAAAAATAAACTCTTAGAAGGAGATGAGTTTTTTTTATCACTTCGTTAAAAATAAAAAAAATACCCCTAAAATATTTTTTTATCAAATAAAAAAAATACGATACCTACAAATCTTTAATAATTTTAAAAGTAAAACCTATCAATTCTCACTCATCCAACCAAATACAATCTAAATATCTAAAATTAAAAATATTGTATATGACTAGTAAAATAAGTGATATAAAATAACTTCGAAATTATTTACAAACACACAATTGTATTGATGATCGACAAGAACTTACATCTAAAATACTTGTAAAAGATCATTATATAGAATATGGAACATGTCTAATTTTTTCATTTTTCGAATCAACAATCTTTGTAGTTCTCATTAAACAATCAATATTAGTCTTTGAGTGTTTTGAGGTTAGAGATTAATCGCTAATCACTCGTATATGGTGCGTTTTAGAGCCTCATTCGGTGTGGTGGTGATTTTCAATTTATGGACCCCTTACATTGGTTAGTGACATTTAGGGACCATGGAGTGATAATGAAAATATAGGGACCATTTTATTTATTTGTTTTAGAGAAACAGAATTTAATCATTCAACAGCGACCAATTGCAGACAGCATTGATTGTCATTTTAGTGTAACAACGTTGTTGGTTAACTAACGTCTTATGGCACGTTCCACAAGGCGGATCCATTTTGATAATTGTGCTCATGCGAAATTGTTCCCTAATACTAACAATTTCTATTTCATAATCAAAAAATTTATATATAGTATGTACATTTTTTTCACACAATTACTGATGCATGGTCTTTTTTTTTTTTTTAATTCACCTCCGCATTTAAGCCAAATTATATGAAAAAAATTTAAATCGAATCGGATCGAATTTAATTCATAGTTTTGGTGTAAAGAGGTGATTTATGGATGGTTTTTTTTGTTTTCTTATATTTGATTTGTCAGCATTATGTGCAAACTTGTTCCAAAAGATGATGCTTGAATAATCATGTTTGAATGAAAAGATTTTAAAAAACGAGTGATTAGAAAGAATAGTTGTTAAAGAATAATATCAAAGTAGAAAATTACTTAAATGTAAAATATTTCGAAACTAAACCCTAAATCCTGAGTATCTGATCCCCACAAGAAATGTCTCAGAAAAAAAAAATAGTAATGACTATCATTCCTATGCTTTTGCCCACCTCAAACCAGACATGGGAGTTTTAAGGTATTTATTGTGTTCTTTTTTTTTCAATTTAGTATTCTAATTATTTTTTTCACTGTCAATATTTATTACTTGTTATTCTGATTGTAGATGGTGAAAATATTCTTGATTGTCATAAATTCATAATTGTGAGAATAGGACTGAAATGCTGAATCTGATAAGATGGGGACCTACCAACTTAATTTTGCAACACCCAATATTCAAACATGTGGTGCTCTGGTTGCCCCATTTTCCTCAATTTGTCTATTTTAATTGAATGTTGTCCTATTTTATTGTGTTTTTAATTAATATTTAAATAGTAATCATTAAAGCAGAGCTCTGCATTAATTATTTTAAAGAAAATATGTGGATGATAAAATTCTATGGTGGAGAAATTGAGTGCATATGATCATTTGCATAAAATAAATACAAATATTTTTTTTTTCTGGAGAATAAATTTGAAAATACATGGATAATCACATAATTTCGTACAATTAAAAAAAACTTTTGAATTCAATTATTTTAAACTAAAATAATTACAACCCACATATTAAAGATAATTTTTTTTTAAAGAGCTTTCCTCCGGACGGGGACCACGCGCCGACGGCCCACTTCCCACACCTTCACGCGCCGCCACGCTTCATCATAATTGCGTTTGTGGCCCCCACACAACGCCCACTTGCGTGGAGGCCGACAACGTCTTTTAAAATGAACACGAATATCTTTTTAAAAATAAATTCGATATTTTTCTTTTTTTTAATCTAGAATCTATGGCATTTGGTTCAACTTATTTAAAAGCATTTTTTTAAAATATTTTAATAAAATATAAGTTAGTTATTTTTAATTTTATTATAAAATAAATATTTTTAAATATTTATTATTTTAAAATAAAATTATTTATGTTCGAGTGTTTCAAGCAAATTCAATGAAACACACACTTTGATGCCATAGGGAGAAAATAATAAAAAAACATAAATCGGGTGAAAATCTTAACTAAAATTTTTTATTTTGAAATTTGAAAAAGGATTATTGAAACGAAAACATCGTCTGATTTTCCCACATAATTTAATCTATTTTAAATAATAATATTCATAATCCGATTTTCCCACTCAGACAAGATACCGCGAGTGGTCCCACTCAATCCAGTTTGACGGAGGAGAAGAGGTAGTGCACGAACCAGAAAGACGAGAGGAATCCGACGGCCCCCGTCGCGAGCATGATCGCAGCCGCCATGAGGAGAGAGTACCCGATGTACAGCACCGCCGACACCGGGCCGCTCAGGCTCTTGAGATCGAAGATCAAGTAATTGATCGAGTAAAAGAAGATGTAGATGGCGACTGATCCCGACGCGAAGAAGGATTTCCACCACCATTTCCAGTCCTCCACGCAGAGATGCATGTACGTCAAAACCAGAGATACTTCGGCGCAGACAGCTACTAGTAGCGCTAGAACGATGAGCAGGAACCCGAAGACGTAGTACACGCGCCCCATCCATAAGCTAGACATGATGAAGAAGAGCTCAATGAAGAGAGTGCCGAAGGGGAGGGTACCGGCTCCGAGGACTAGAAGCCAAGATGGGTACTTCTGCTGTGGGATCTCTCGTGGGATTTGGTTTGTTCGAACTGGGAATTCAATGAAGGGAGCTTTGGAACCGAAGTAACCGCCCAGGAGAGTGAGGGGGAGGGAGACGCAGAACCAGAGTGAGATCAGGGCGAGGAAGGATGAAAAGGGAATAGCTCCGGTGCTGCCACTGCTCCACAGTAGGAAATTCAGAGTTGTGAGTATCAGGAAGGCGATTCCAGGGAAAAACCAAGACACTTTCCATGAGATTGAGGCCCAGTCATTGTGCTCGCCGCACCAGATGGTCCTCCAGAGTCGAACGCCGACGTAGCCGGCTGCGAATCCGAGGATCATGTAGAAAAAGAGCATTCCTGTCAGAAGAGCTCCCCGTGAAGCCGGAGACATGAATCCTAGAGCTGCGAAGAGAATAGTCACGATTCCCATTCCCAGAATCTGGATTCCATCTCCAACCATGACGCAGAGAAGTGATGGATCATTGGGAGCACGGAAGACATCGCCGACGACAAGCTTCCATCCCGTTAATTCAGTCATCTGGGCCTGCGCTTCCTTATCAAGCTCATCATAGTTAGCAAGATCACGTCGAACAGTCCTAATGAAGATCACCAGCACGATTCCAGCCAAGAAAGCAATGACAGTCAATGAGTTCAGAATTGAAAACCAGTGGACTTTGGCTCCTTCCATTTTAAGATAAGCATCCCACCGTGATGGCCACTTGGTATCACTCTCAACAAAGGAAACCTCGTACGAGAATGTGATCGGCTCGTTTACCTTGATTGGAGCCGCAACAGCATTAGGAATGCAATTGATTTTAGATGGGTACCTGTCGTACATCTTCAAGTTCTTCACAGATTCAAGATCGTGCTTGAAACTACAAGGAACAACCTCAAAACCCACAACCATGTATTCAGGGGCAACTTCCGATCCCTGATCCTTCTTATCTTTGGAGATGACGGCAGTGGGATCACCGGATGCCACCACACGGCTAACAGTATCACTCATCTCCTTCTTATGAACGAGAACATTGAACTTCAGGTGATTATACACGTAGTAGTTCTTCCCCACCTTGGCACCAATAGGGTAACCAGTCCATCGCAACACAAAATTGTCCCTGCGGGTGTATCGAATGGCAGGCAAGTTATCCAGAATCACATTCACCTGATACATCTCATCAATCCTGGTTTTGAAAAGGTTGAATTCATGAGCAGCTAAAGGCTTTGTTTGGCAAAGAAAGAGCTCAGTCTCATTCTTGAGCATCCTAAATCTGTATGGAGAATTCTCAATTCTATCACCCATAAGAAGCTCCCCAAGATTTTCAGCACTGTCCTTGATGCCCCTTCTGGCTGACAGAATGGCAAACTGTAATACCCAAAAGGCAACTCCGTATCAATTGAGGTCAAGGAGTTCACCTTCATATTTAAGAAATCCCCAACTCCATATTTGTGAGGATAACTTCCAGGGAGATAAAACCCCTTCACAAGTTGATTACACGCCAACAAAACAAAGAACAAACAGATCTCTAACTTGCTCCCCATTTTCGGAACCACCCCACAGAAGAAAATCAGTTTCTCACCACCATGAATGTTCGCAAAAGAGAACAGAACTTAACCAGGGCAGAGGTTAGAATGGTGAAATGTTAGATTCCTGAATGACGACTGATGAAATAAATAGAGTAGAATGGACAGGAACAAATCAGGATAAACAGTTCGTTGACATTTTTGGGAGGGGACAAGTAGAAGTAGCGCAGCATAGCGCACACAATTGATTCTTCACTAATTTAGTTAGTTAATGCGGCCACCTAATTAAAATCACTGTTTGGCCGGCTGCCTAATGCCTAAGGCAAATAAATTCATTAAGTACTCGATAAGGTCAACCAGGAATATTAAAGTTGGCTATGAAACCAGTTATTTAGAAATTAGGAACAAAGAATCTATCCCAACGATTTGACATACATTGTATATTTTACCATGTTTCCAAACTCTGGCTTAACTCTCACATTCTATAACACGGTTTAACTTATAAGCACTCATTGCCACTAAACAAAGTATTTTTCTTTAAATAGAAAAAATACACAAGAAGAAAACAAAGTCGCATACGATATCACCAACCTCTTCTCCATCCTGGATCGAGATCTTAGATTGGTCACTGGCTCTTTTTCCTAGCTATATCAACAACATGCGAATTGAGGCGCTGCCCAAATATTACTGTGGAGAAGGATTCCGAGACATGCTCTCGAGCTTCTCTGCCCATCGTTTTGGACAGTTGAGGATCATGAACAAAGTTAGCCATGGCTGCTGAGAATGCTTTGGAGCTAGGCTCACAGAGGTAACCGGTGACCCCATGTTTTATGGTCTCAACTGGACCTCCGCTATCGCATGCAATGACTGGCTTGTGTGCAGCCATTGCTTCGATTGGAACAATACCAAAATGCTCATCCTGATTCATGATCAATCCTACAAGAGGTTACTCACAATCTTATTTTAAAGGCAATGTGCATGCTTGGCAGACTGACCTTAGGAGTGTATACCACACAGAGACACTGAGAAAGAAGATTATTTCTATCTGCTGTAGAGCATGATGTGATGAACCGGACACGATGCAATATGCCTTGTTTATCAGCCAAGGTTTTGAGCTCCTCCAAGTACTCCACATTTTCCCGGAGGCGCGTATCATATCCACCTGAAAAAATGAATGCGCATGACATTCTTAATGCAAAGAGCATGAATTTAAAGTCCGTATACTTTTGAAGAACACCCATTCCTATGAAGCATGAGTTAGTTTCTCATGGTCGAACCATGTATACTTTTGAAGAACACCCATTCCTATGAAGCATGAGTTAGTTTCTCATGGTCGAACCATGTAAAGAGGAGAAGGAATACCAGCAACGATCAAAGAGAGTTCATTATAAGCGTTGTCTTGAAGAACGTTTTCATGGCTATTGCAGAGCATGGCAAACGCAGATATAGCAAGCTCTATGTTCTTTTTCCGCTCAAAACGGTTTATTGACAAGAAAGTTAACCTACAGTGGACCAATGGAGTAATAGATGAGCGGTAGAAGTGAGAATAGATGAGTAGGAAACCAACTGAAATTGAAAAACACGTTTACAGTCTCTTCTACCTGGTCCCAGCATCAGGTTCCTTGAAATGATGAACATTGACAGCCGGATAAAGTACAGCAGGTTTAACACCTCGAGAACTTAAAAACTTGAACGTTTTCGCAAAAGTAAGAGCAGTGAATTCGCTGTTCACAAGAATTAAATCAGCCATCCCTATGAGGTGTAAAAAAGTTATATAACACTTAGGAGCATACAAGTAGAGTAACAAAGAAGAGGAAAAAAAGCTGTTGAGAGCTCAACCTGTCGTTATTTCTTCTAGCCAATCTACTGGTTTTCGATAAAGTCGCTGAAGTATGGTTGTGCGTTGAGCCAGTAAGAGGTCCGGAAAATGGCAATAGAAAACAACCTAGATAAAACCAGGATATATAACTGCACTTCCAAGAGGCTGGCGTGTTATATTTAAAAGAACCAAAGTCTTGGCATCACTAGCCTAAAAACTAACACTACTTAATGCAGAAAAAGGTCATTTTGTGCTCAGCGCATGCAAACCTTCGATGCCTTTTTCAATTTCATCAGAGGATTGACAATGGAAACTTGATCTGCAAGTACAATGTCGAAAGCTGGATACAGAAACAACACACAGAGTGCAACAACGATGCATCGTAGATATGCACACACTGCATGGAAACGGTAAAGAATATGCCGAGGTAGGAATGTTCCATAAACAGTAACTGGAAATGTCCCTGTAAATAATCAGATAATGGCAAAGTGAAATACTGAATCTGATAAATTTAAAAACGAGAAAAAAGAAAGAAATTGTAAAGCATACCAGAGACAGTTTCCTCAAAGCAATGGGTTTTATCGTGGTGTGATGTGAATATGTGCACATTATGCCCATAAGATGAGAGTTCAACAGCAGCATCAACAATTAACCTTTCAGCGCCACCTGCAATGATGGAAGACTTGGAAACAGCTGCCATCGAATGAAAAAGGACACTACATGCAGAAACAAGAAAGAGAACAACTGAATCTTCTCTTGAAGATTAAATAAACTCATGGAAAATGAAAACTTGAACCCAAAGATGACAAACTATTAATCCTGAGATCATTACAACAACTTTTGGCTAACTCTGAACAATTACCTTCCCCTGGTACTCATCCACTATTTATCAATCATGTTTCATGAAAAAGCTATTGGAGGCAAAAGGAACTTTCCAATTCTTCAATAACGTTTTAAACCAGTGCATGGCACAAAATCTCAATCAATTGAAAGAATTACACCCTACCTATTCCAAGATCAGGGTGAATAATTGCTATATTCAATTTGGGAGAGTCTTTGCTTGCCATGATAATCTCAGTTATTCTTTGATACTATCCCAGATCCAGAAGCTACATAAACAACAAAAAAAAAAAAAAACCACACCTTGAGAGCCTTTTAACCTATATGTATCATTGACATCACAGATTTCACCGCTTACAAACGGCAACTCCCGGCAATAACGCGATATAACCCAAAGTGACAGTTTTCTTACGTGGAGCTAACCTCCGCGCGCCTGGCCCATGCCCTCCGATCGCCGCCGCCCACCAGCTTCCCAGCGATTTTCCTCTTTCCGTCCCGTCTTCCTCCGCTTAGCCGCCGCTTAACCTCCAATTTAATATTCCTTTTTCTCCCCCATGAGCCCACCCGAGGCCCTTTTCTATCATTGTGGGTTTGACCCATCAACTCATTCCGGCGGAACACCCATCCGTCCAACTCGGTCTATTAAGCTCTTTTCCCATCATTGCGAGTGTCGGCCCATCAACTCCCTCCAACTAACAAGCAACTCATAAAAGTAAGATTTGGTAACAGTTGGTCCTACTCCATCATTGACCACAGTTAACATGTGCGGGATATTGTGTGAAAAAAATGGACACCCTATGTATAATTGTTTTGACTAAGAGTATGAGAGAAATAAGTCCATCTTTCAAGCAACAAGCTATCATTGTGTGACATGCCTTTCGTGACTCAACGCGATTGCCATGAAAATATTACATTGGAAGTGAACAATACGTGAATGCGCCACTTGATCAAGAGGCCTCCCTCAAGTTTGAATGCTTTTGGGGCAATCCATAGAATCACATATGAAACCAAACATTATATGCCATTTTATCATACTTGCATATTTTGCAAATTTAAAATCGCCTTCATGTCAAAATGAGAGTGCTGAATCACATTTTCTTGAATGTACTCGCCACTTTGTACCACAATTGAAGTCTAACATAAGGCTATTTTTCGAGCACCAAGCCTTTATCGAACATTCAGCCTTTCATGGACAAACATAACTTCTTAGAATGAGGTTCAAAATGATATACTGTGTAGGATAAATCATCACATTTAGGAAAATATTGCGTTGGAAGCAAATAGTGTGCGAATACACCTTTTCTCTACAAACCTCCCATGGGCTTGAACCAAAGCAATGCAAAAGATGGCATCGGAAACCCAAATTTTATATTAGTTATTATATTCACATGACCTAGAGACCGAAAATGACCTTCATGTTAAAATTTGAGTCCCAAATCACATCACCCTGAGTGTCCTGGCCACTTTGTTATACCAAACCGTCATTGGACCATTAGGTTTCCTCGACCAACATGATCGGCACAGAACGAGCTTTGAAATAGTATATTGTGTGTAGGATGAATCATCACGATTTGAAAGATATCGCATGGGAACCGAATGATGCACAAAGGCATCCTTTGCTCAAGGGGCCTCACACGGTTACGAATGCACTCAGTTCAATTTACTGTATGCTATGCTCAACATGACTCAACATGGTCTGAAAGATATTGCATCAATTGCAAATGCTATGCGAGGCCACCTTTTAGTCTATGGACATCCCATGAGTTTGGACACAATTGCAAAAGTGCAAGGGATTGTTGAAATCCAAAATCACACTTAAATCAATCAATCTCACATGCTTTGCAAGTCGAAAATCACTTTCGCATCAAGATGGGAGCTCGGAATTGTAAAGTTGTGAACGACCTGGCCGATTCGTCAAATCAATGAAAGCTAACATAAGGCCAACAATCGAGCTCAATGGTTTCCTCAGACAAACGGTTTTCAAACAAAAAAGACGACTACCTTAGAATGAGTTTTGAAACGGTATACTGTATGTAATGTGACTCAACACGATTTAGAAGATATCGCATCAATTGCGAACACTGCACAAGGCCACCCTTTGGTTTATGATCCAAACACACTCGGAGAAGTGCATGAGATTGCCTCGCATTTGAAAAATTTCACCTCATTCAATCACTCTCGCAGGTGTTTCAAGCCAAAAACAACTTTTGCATCAAGATGAGGGTCGGGTCACAACGTCCCCAATGGTATGACCACTTTGTGATACCACTGAAGGCTAACATAAGGTCATCATTTGAGCTTCAAGCCTTCTTTGGATGAGCAAGCTCTCAACACAAAACATGACTATCTTGGAATGAGCTTTGAAATGGTGCTATGTGTTGCGTGACTCAAGATGGTTTGGAGCGCATCGGCAGCGAAGTCTACGTGAAGCCACCCTTCTTTCTAGGGAAATCCCCTAGTCTGAACACACCCAAAGAAGTGCAAGAGGTTGCCTCACAAATCCAAAATTTCACTTTTGCATCAAAATGAGAAACTTGAATTTCAACATTGCGAACCGCCTGTTCACTTTGTGAAACCACTCAAAGCTAAAAGAAAGCCATTATTCGAAATTCGAGCCTTTCTCGGATAAATAGTCCTTCAACACAAAACACGACCGCTTAGAGCAAGCTTAGGAATGGTATACTGTGTGTAACATGACTCAGCACAGTTAAGAAGATATCACGTTGGTAGCGAAGGCTACGCGAGGCCATCCATTGGTCTAGGAAATCTCCATAGTCCGAAAACACCTGAAGAAGTGCATGAGATTGCCTTGCAATTGAAAAATTACACCTCAATTAATCAATTTCGCATGTTTTCCAAGCCGAAAACCACTTTTGCATCAAAACAGGGGTCATGAATCACAACGTCTCCAACGGCATGGACACTTTGTGATACCATTGAAGACTAACATAAGTCTATCATTCGAGCTTCAAGCCTTCTTCGGATGAGTGAGCTCTCAAGATAAAACACGATCGCCTCGGAACAAGCTTTGAAACAATATGCTGTGCGTTGCATGACTTCAAATGGTTTGGAAGATATCGCATCGGTCGCGAAGGCTGCGCGAGGCCACCCTTTGGTCTAGGAAATATAAGGGTCTGAGCACACTCGGAGAAACGCATGAGATTGTCGTGAAATTTGAGAATTTCACCTATGTTAATGAATCATGCGTGTTTTGAAAGTCGAGAACCACTTTCGCATCAAAACGGGTCCACAAATCGCAACGTCCCCAATGGCAAGGACATTTTGTGACACATTGAAGCCTTAAATAAGGCCATCATTCGAGCTTCGAAACTTCTTCGGATGAATGAGCTCTGAACACAAAAAACGAGCGTCTTGGAACAAGCTTCGAAACTGTATGCTGTGTGTTGCGTGACTTCAAACGGTTTGGAAGATATCGCATCGGTCGTGAAGGTTGCACGACACCACCCTTTGGTCTAGGAAATCCCAGGTTTCGAGCACACCCAAAGAAGTGCATGAGATTGCTGCGAAATTCAAGAATTTCTCCTATATTAAAGAATCACGCGTGTTTTGCTGGTCGAAAACCACTTTCGCATCAATACAAGCCAAGAAATCGCAACCTCCCCAATGGCAAGGCCATTTTGTGACACCATTAAAGCCTAAGATAAGGCGATCATTCGAGCATCAAAACTTCTTCGGATGAACGAGCTCTCAACACAAAAAAAAACGAACATCTCGGAACGATCTTTGAAATGGTATGCTGTGTGTTGCGTGGCTCAAAATGGTTTGGAAGATATCGCATCGGTCGTTAAGGCTGTTTGAGGTCACCCTTTGGTCTAGGAAATCCCAGGATTCGAGCACATCCAGAGAAGTGCATGGGATTGCAGCGAGATTGAAGAATTTCACCTGTATTAAAGAATCACGTGTGTTTTGCATGCCGAGAACCACTTTCGCATCAAAATATGCAGAGAAATCGCAACGTCCCCAATGGTAAGGCCATTTTGTGACATCATTGAAGCCTAAGATAAAGCCATCATTCAAACTTTGAATCTTCTTTAGAAGAACGAGCTCCCAACACTAAAAACAACCATCTTGGAACGGGCTTCGAAACATTATGCTGTCTGTTACGTGGAAGATATCGCATCATTTGTGAAGGCTGCGCAAAGCCACCCTTTGGTCTAGGAAATCCAATGGTCCGAGCACACTCGGAGAAGTGCATGAGATTGTAGCAAGATTCGAGAATTTCACCTGTATTAATAAATCATGCATGTTTTGCAAGCCGAGAAGCACTTTCGCATCAAAACGGGCCCACAATCACAACGTCCCAAATGGAAATGCCATTTTGTGACACCGTTGAAGGCTAACATAAGGCGATCATTCGAGCTTCAAAAAATCTTCGGATGAACGAGCTCCCAACACAAAAAAGGACCGTCTCGAAATGAGATTTGAAACAGTATGCTGTGTGTGACGTGACTCCAAACAATTTGGAAGATATCGCATCGGTCGTGAAGGTTGCGCGGGGCAGCCCATTGGTCGAGGAAATCCCAGGTTCCAAGCACACCCGGAGATTGCTGCGAGATTCAAGAATTTCACCTATATTAATGAATCACGCGTATTTTGCTAGTTGAGAACCACTTTCGCATTAAAAAGGACTCACAAATCGCAACGTCCCCAATTGGAAGGCCATTTTGTGACACCATTGAAGGCGAACAGAAGGCGATCATTCGAGCTTCAAAACTTCTTCGGATGAACAAGCTCCAGACACGAAAAACGATCGTCTCAGAGCAAGCTGTGAAACGGTGTGCTGTGTGTCGTGTGACTTCAAATGGTTTTGAACATATCGCATCGGTCATGAAGGCTGCGTGAAGCCACTCTTTGGTCTAGGAAATCCTAAGTTCCGAACACACCCGGAGAAGTGCATGAGATTGCTGAGAGATTCGAGAAATTCACCTGTATTAATATATCATGTGTGTTTTGCAAGCCAACAAGCACTTTCGCATCCAAACGTCCCCAATGGCAAGGCTATTTGTAACACCACGGAACGCTAACATAAGGCGATCATTCGAGCTTCAAAACTTCTTTGGATTAACGAGCTCCCAAAAAAAATGACCGTCTAGGAACGAGATTTGTATGTTGTGTGTTGCAAGACTCAAAACGGTTTTGAAGATATCGCATTGGGCGTGAAGGCTGCGCGAAGCCACCCTTTGGTCTAGGAAATCCTAGGTTTTGAGCACACTCGGAAAAGTGCATGAGATTGCTGCGAGATTAAAGAATTTCACCTATATTGATGAATCACGTGTATATTGAAAGCCGAGAACCACTTTTGCATCAAAGCGGGCCCACTAATCGAAACGTCCCTAGTGGCAAGGAAATTTAGTGACACCACCGAAGGCTAACATAAGACGATCATTCAAGCTTTGAAACTTCTTCGAATGAACGAGCTCCCAACAAAAAAAATAACAGTCTCAAAACGATCTTTGAAAGGGTATGCTGTGTGTTGTGTGACTTCAAATGGTTTAGAAGATATCGCATCGGACGTGAAGATTGTGTGAAGCCACCCTTTGATCTAGGAAATCCCAGGTTCCGAGCACACTCGAAGAAGTGCATGAGATTGCTGGAAAATTCAAGAATTTCACCTATATGAATTAATCATGCGAATTTTGCAAGCCGAGAACCACGATTGAAACTAAAGATAAGCCGAGAACCACGATTGAATTAACCACCTATATGAATTAATCTAAACGGGCAAATCGAAACGTCCCCAATAGCATGGCCATTTTGTGAAACGATTGAAACTAAAGATAAGGCCATCATTCGAGCTTCGAAACATCTTTGAAATTAAGGCTTTCTTTGGATGAGCAAGCTCATAACACAAAAAAGACCGTCCCAGAATGAACTTCGAAATGGTATGCTGTGTGTCGCGTGACTCTAAACAGTTTGGAAGATATCGCACCGATCGCGAAGGCTGCGCTAGGCCACCCCATGATATGAGAAATCCTAGAGTCCGAGCACACCCAAAAAAATGCATGAGAATGCCGCGAAATTCAAGAATTTAACATATATTAGTGAATCACGCGAGTTTTGGAAGCCGATAACAACTTTCGCATCAAAACGGGCCAACGAGCTGCAACATCCCAATGGCTAGGCCATTTTGTGACACCATTGAAGGCTAATATATGGCCATCCTTCGAGCTTCGAACTTTCTTCGAATGAGCAAGCTACCAACACAAAAAATGACCGTCCCGAAACGAGCTTCGAAACGATGCTTTGTGTCACGTGACTCTAAATGGTTTGGAAGATATCGTATCGATCGCGAAGGTTGCGCCAGGGCACCCCTTGATATGGGAAATCCAAGGGTCCGAGCACACCCGAAAAACTGCATGATAATGCCGCGAAATTCTAGAATTTAACATATATTAGTGAATCACGCGAGTTTTGGAAGCCCATAACAACTTTCGCATCAAAACGGGCCAACGAATCACAACGTCCACAATGGCTAGGCCATTTTGTGACATCATTGAAGGCTAATATAAGGCCATCCTTCGAGCTTCAAACTTTCCTCGGATGGGCGAGCTCCCAATACGAAAAACGACCGTCTCAGAATGAGCTTAGAAACGGTATGCTGTGTGTCGCGTGAATCAAGACGGTTAGGAAGATACGGCGTCGATTGCGAAGGCTGCGCGAGGCCACCCCTTGGGTTAGAAAGTCCCAGGGCCCGAGCACACTTGGAGAAACGCATGAGAATGCCGCGAAATTCAAGATTTTGACATATATTAACGAATCACGCGTCTTTCGCACGCCGAGAAATCCTTTTGCATGAAAACGAGCAAAGGAGTCGCAAACGGTATGCTTTGTGCGACGTGACTGTAAACGGTTTGGAAGATGTGGCGTCAATAGTGAAGGCTGCGCGAGGCCACCCCTTGGTGTAGGAAGTCC